>CAJZCY010000004.1:14297500-14902500 GCA_914969975.1 Anopheles atroparvus
ATCAGCATTCAAATTAATTGTGATCCATGTTCTCATGTTGATGCATTGCGTCTACTAGGCTTCAGAAAACAACGACTCGCTGTTGCTAGACATCGGACACCAATTAGTCGCTGGGTCTGGGGACATTAACGGCGTGCTCGGTATCACAGACTCAAGACGCACTCGCTTGGGGCGGTCAGATAAAAATGCGGAATGCGACGTTACGATCATATCATTCAAATGGATACAACGTGCGCTATAAAAAGGCTCCACCAAACCGTGGCGGCTGTGATGCCACAAACAAGCCCTGTGCATTCGCTTGCTCAATACCAAATCCTCCGCAAAACGCATTCAAAATGCGGGAGGATTCGTTTAAAACCTACCCGGGGTATGTGGACCCATGAGGACTATTTCCGATGCAACTAGATGCAACTTGGCAAGTATGTTCAAGAACGTAGAATGATCGACTACGTTTGCTCTGGAAGTCTCCTTCTAGTACAAGTTCTATTCCCTTTTGTCTTGAGTCTAGAGAAACATCGTTCGGGAGGGATAAGTAGAAAGGGGTGAGGTATCTTGAGGCTGAGGCATTCTCTCTCTTTTAAGTCTGTAACAAACGTAGGGTTGCCGTTACGAGAAAAATTACGTTATGAGTATTATAAGTATTTCTGTCCAATGGGCGTACCGAAATGAAGATCACGTCGGAATCGTCTAAGATCTTGAATTTGGCTTGAAATAGATAATCAAGAGTAAGAGCCTCTGAGTGTGAGTTAAAATACTTTTTTTATAACAATTATTACACTTCCCTGTGAGAGCCTCAAGAGAATTTTGAACGGACAGACGATATCACGTCACGTCATTCAAGAGCAGAGCTACAACGTAATCGGCAATGTCACCGATGTCCGACATTGAGTCCTCCATTCACTCGTGCACTCGTTCGAATGCCATCCAATACCGATGTACGCTGATAAAAGGCGAACCTTGTACGTACCATGAACATGAACTAGAACTTTGCACGCCGACAATTGATAATAATTAAGATAACACGTCTTGGGGAAGTAAAGGCCAAAATTCGGGTAAGGAACTAAAAGAGAAACGCTGGGCACAGCCCCCTTCCGCGTTACACCCCAACCAGCGCCGTCCGGCCAACTTCTGCCGGGTGAAACGCTAAGAACCTTCTTGCCTATTGCGTAGCGAGAGGACGTACGATGACGTACTATCACCTTGCGCTAGAGTTCTTTAAGCTGTAGTGTGTCTTTTCCACTTCCTGGTTCCACGGGAAGTGCGTAAGGCACCTTAGGCAAAGGCACAGGCACCATCCACACCCCTTCCACGCGTTGGTGGAATGTTCTCCGATGTTTCACAATTGGAGGGAAAGTGCACCGCTTTCATTCATACTTCAAATCTCGCCGGAGGGGCGGAAAACATGAAAAGAATCTGCGCAATCGGTCGGTGCGCAAAAGGAGTATAAAAATTCTCGTCAGATACCTCAGCTAAGTCAGTGTGAAGCTCGATCCGATAGAATAGTGGCACACGGTCGCGACTCTCTACCGATGAAACTGTACCTGGCGGTGATCGCCGCCACCTTGCACCTGGTGCAGGGGCAGGGTAGTAGCCCGTGCGTCCCGGGAGTGACCTGCCCATCGTTCAACTGCGTCGCCGACAGCCGCTGCCCGCTCGTGAATCCACCGCAGGGTCCGATCCTGCTGCCGCACACCAGTTGCACCATGTTCTACAAGTGCTCGAACGGTGAAGCCTGCGAGTACGATTGTCCGGCGAACCTGCACTACAACGTCAACGAGCAGGCCTGCGATTGGCCGGAACGTGCGTGCTGTGACCCGGCCGTCCCGTGCCAACCGCAGGATCCCTGCGTACCCGGTGTGACCTGCTCGCCGCCCGGGGTTCCAACGGCACCACCGCCACCGGTTCCAACGGCACCACCGCCACCGGTTCCAACGGCACCACCGCCACCGGTTCCAACGGCACCATCGCCGACGGTTCCAACGCCGCCACCGCCTCCGGTTCCAACGGCCCCTACGCCCCCACCACCACCCGGTCCATGCGTTCCGGGAACCTGCCCCAATCAGAACTGCGTACCGGATGTACGATGCCCGATCAACGAAAATCCAGACAATCCGACCGTTTTCCCGCACGAAAACGACTGCACTCTGTTCTACAAGTGTAGCTTGGGTCAGCGCTGCGTGATTCCGTGTCTTCCGGGACAGCATTTCAGCCCCACGCACGGACACTGCGAGTGGCCGAACGTGGCCTGCTGTGATCCAACGATACCGTGCACGGGCCCGAACCCGGGAGCAGTATGTGAGCCGTATGATCGCTGTCCACTGTTCGACAATCCGGACAATCCGACCGTGTTCCCGCATGAAACCAACTGTGGAATGTTCTACAAGTGTGACCTAGGCAGACGCTGCCTGCTACAGTGTAGCGCCGGGCACTTCAGCCCCGCAACGGGGCGCTGCGAGCTGCCGAATGTGGCCTGCTGTGATCCAACGATACCGTGCACGGGACCGAGCGTTTGCGAGCCGGACGTTAACTGTCCCCTGACCGACAATCCGAACAATCCGACCGTTTTCGGGCACGGATCCGACTGTAGTCTGTTCTACAAGTGTGACTTCGGCAAGCGCTGCCTGCAACAGTGTAGTTTCGGGCACTTTAGCAACACGACAGGCCGATGTGAGTGGCCAAATGAGGCTTGCTGTGACCCCACGGTGCCATGTACCGGTCCAAACCCGGGGGTCACTTGTCGCATCGATAGCCGCTGTCCGCCGTTCGAGGATCCGTTCAATCCGACCCTACTCCCGCACAGCACGTCCTGCACGCGTTTCTACAAGTGCTCAGGAGGTCAGGCTTGTGACCTCGCCTGTCCTGCAGGGCAACACTTCAGTGAGGTGTTGCAGCGTTGCGATAGCCCCGATATTGCCTGCTGCGACCCCACAATACCGTGCCAGAATCCGTGCATCCCGGGTGTAACTTGCCCCCCGGGACCCATTCCACCTACAATTCCACCACCCACCATCCCGCCAACTCTTCCACCGCCCACCATGCCACCAACCCTTCCACCGCCCACCATTCCGCCAACCCTTCCACCACCCACCATCCCCCCAACACTTCCACCCCCAGCGACAACTCCTAGCGATCCTTGCATTCCGGGAGTAACGTGTCCACCAAGTGACGCTGGCAACTGCATTGCTCATCCTGACTGTCCATCCGTCAACGGACCAACGGTGACGCTGCTGCCACATGCCAACTGTCCCATGTTCTACAAGTGCAATAATGGCCTTGCCTGCGAGATGAACTGTCCGGCAGGTTTGCATTTCAATCCGCTTGTAGATTCCTGTGACTGGCCAAGCAATGCCTGCTGCGATCCAACGGTTCCATGTAATCCTCCCTGCATCCCCGGAGTAACGTGTCCACCAACTGGACCAACTCCAGCACCACCGACTCTACCGCCACCGACCCAGCCTCCGCCAACTCTGCCTCCGCCAACTCTGCCACCGCCAACCCTTCCACCGCCAACTCTGCCTCCGCCAACCCTGCCACCGCCAACTCTGCCTCCTCCAACTCTGCCACCACCAACCCTACCGCCTCCAACCCTACCTCCTCCAACCCTACCACCACCTTCCCCTCCAACAAATGGGCCAGATCCTTGCATTCCTGGAGTCACCTGTCCTCCGAACGATTCCGGAAATTGTGTCATGGATTCTAGATGCCCACCTAGAAACGGGGCGACACCAACACTACTTCCTCATCAGAACTGTTACATGTTCTATAAGTGCGACAATGGTAAAGCCTGCGAACACAACTGTCCTGCAGGGTTGCATTTCAACCCTCAGCTGGATGTTTGCGACTGGCCAAGCAATGCCTGCTGCGATCCAACGGTTCCATGTAATCCTCCCTGCATCCCCGGAGTAACGTGTCCACCAACTGGACCAACTCCGGCACCACCAACTCTACCGCCACCGACCCTGCCACCTCCAACTCTGCCTCCGCCAACTCTGCCTCCGCCAACTCTGCCACCGCCAACCCAGCCACCACCAACACTGCCTCCTCCAACTCTGCCACCACCAACCCTACCTCCTCCAACCCAGCCACCACCAACCCTGCCACCACCAACCCTTCCTCCTCCAACCCTTCCACCACCTTCCCCGCCAACAACTGGGCCAGATCCTTGTATTCCTGGAGTTACCTGCCCTCCCAACGATTCCGGAAATTGTGTCATGGATTCTAGATGTCCACCTAGAAACGGGGCGACACCAACACTACTTCCTCATCAGAACTGTTACATGTTCTACAAGTGCGACAATGGTAAAGCCTGCGAACACAACTGTCCTGCAGGGTTGCATTTCAACCCTCAGCTGGATGTTTGCGACTGGCCTAGCAATGCCTGCTGCGATCCAACGGTTCCATGTAATCCTCCCTGCATCCCCGGAGTAACGTGTCCACCAACTGGACCAACTCCGGCACCACCAACTCTACCGCCACCGACCCTGCCACCTCCAACTCTGCCTCCGCCAACTCTGCCTCCGCCAACCCAGCCACCACCAACACTGCCTCCTCCAACTCTGCCACCACCAACCCTACCGCCTCCAACCCTGCCACCACCAACCCTGCCACCTCCAACCCTGCCACCACCAACCCTTCCACCACCTTTCCCTCCAACAACTGGGCCAGATCCTTGTATTCCTGGAGTTACCTGCCCTCCCAACGATTCCGGAAATTGTGTTACGGATTCTAGATGTCCGCCGAGAAATGGAGCAGTGCCGACGATTCTGCCTCATACGAATTGCAACATGTTCTACAAGTGTAACAACGGTAAGGCATGTGAACAAAACTGCCCTGCAGGGTTACATTTCAACGCTCAGCTGAGTGTATGCGACTGGCCTAGCAATGCCTGCTGTGATCCAACGGTACCGTGCAATCCTCCCTGTATCCCTGGAGTAACGTGTCCACCAACTGGACCAACTCCGGCACCACCAACTCTACCGCCACCGACTCTGCCACCGCCAACTCTGCCTCCGCCAACTCTGCCACCGCCAACCCTGCCTCCTCCAACTCTGCCACCACCAACCCTACCGCCTCCAACCCTGCCACCACCAACCCTGCCACCGCCAACCCTTCCTCCTCCAACACTTCCACCACCTTCCCCGCCAACAACTGGGCCAGATCCTTGTATTCCTGGAGTTACCTGCCCTCCCAACGATTCCGGAAATTGTGTCTCGGATTCTAGATGCCCTCCAAGAAATGGAGCAGTGCCGACGATTCTGCCACATACGAATTGCAACATGTTCTACAAGTGTAACAATGGTAAGGCATGTGAACAAAACTGCCCTGCAGGGTTGCATTTCAACGCTCAGCTGAGTGTATGCGACTGGCCTAGCAATGCCTGCTGTGATCCAACGGTACCGTGCAATCCTCCCTGTATCCCTGGAGTAACGTGTCCACCAACTGGACCAACTCCGGCACCGCCAACACTCCCTCCTCCGACGCAACCTCCACCAACCCTGCCTCCTCCGACGCAACCTCCACCAACCCTGCCACCACCAACTCTTCCTCCACCGACCATTCCGCCCCCAACGCTACCACCGATTGGGCCAGATCCGTGCATTCCTGGTGTGACCTGCCCGCCGACCAACTGCCACGATGACATGCGCTGCCCGGCGGTCGATGGCGTGAAGCCGACACTCTTTGCGCATAGTGCCTGCGACAAATTCTACAAGTGCTCCAACAGAAAGGCCTGCGAACATCTGTGCCCACCGGGGCTCCACTTCAACGCGCTGCAGTTCGTGTGCGACTGGCCGGGGAGTGCGTGCTGCGATCCCACGGTACCATGCAATCCGCCCTGCATTCCAGGGGTGACCTGTCCGTGAGCATATTCGTGGTTAAATACGACGCGGGCACCATTAACGCGTATAAGATATGCAACACTTTTGCAGCGAGGTGTAGGGAAACGTAAATTATAATTTCAATTGTACAATGAGTATCCATTAATAAGTTAACCCCACAAATAGTATTTATTTTTGAGAGTTTGTGTTAGTCGACGAAAGATACGAGCGGCACAACCATTCTTTACGTGAAAGTATGGCTGGAAAGGTATGTTTGAACCTCCAGAGGTCAGAATAGGAAAATGTACTACATGAGAACGTTGTGAGCGAAATAGCCTTTTTACCATGATAGAAGATTGCGAATACTATTCTACTATATTATATTCAATAAAGAAACCTGCAATTGATAATCATATGTTTTCATCGTTGTAACGTCCATTTCCGAAATTTGTTCAACTGTTGTTTTCAAATGGAATGCAAAATCCAACAACACAATTTCGCCACATGAGGTAAAATTGTTGGTAAAATAGAATTGTTGGTAGAATGTTTGCATGAAAAAAAAAAGTAGAGACATCTAGAAAAATAAACTCAAACCCCTACCAGTCAAATAAGCTCCATTGTGAATAGCTTTGAAGATGACAAGACTGTATGATATCTTATAAGAATTTAAAGGAAGTATTAACACTGCACATTTTATTCGTATAAAAGAACTACAACTCAAAGCAACAACTACAACTACAACTAAAGCTGATTTTGCATTAATTAATATGGTGAAAACCCGCAGATGACTTTACCAATGAATATAAATTCATTCAATTCATTTACATGGAATATAAAGCAATGACCGTATCTAAGTCTAATCATCGCGTGGTGTTTGAAAATATTATCAACAGCAGAACAATCTCGCCCAATTTTGAATTGAACGATGCAGTTCACCGTCATGGCACACGAAAACTGTATGCGGTTGTCAAGAAGAGGCTTGGTGGATGTTAATTCCACCATGAACCTTTCTTCGCATTGCTGTTGATCAAAATTGTCTGATAATAAAAACCCTAAGCTGGGTGAATTTGGACCCTTTTAGTATCTGATAGCTGATAGATAGCAAAAAGTCTAAGTACTAATCAAATTCAATTAATTTGTTACAATTTTTTGGAGGAACGATAATACTTGAAGTTTATGAACTGCTATGGACGGACCAGATGGATAGCTCAACGCTGTAGTGCTGCGTTAAGTGTGGCTCGATAAACTCCATATATATGTTGAAAGTGACCGCCCAAGTAACATCGCGGTCTGAGCCCAGTTTTATTTTTATCGCACTGAAATTCTGCGTCAGCTTCTCCAGACATCGGAGCGGCATGGGTATGATGATGGGAGACGATATACTTTCGTACCATTATCGGCCAACTCCAGCCCAAGCTACAGCAGAGACACACAATCTTCAAGATCTCTAAAGGTGCGCGTTACCGCACACGGCAAGACGCTCGGTGCCTTGGATGTCCGAAATAGGAGGAGAGAGAATAAGAATAGCGGTAACGCATGCTTCACTAATTGCAAAACCATATGGAAGTACTTTCTTCCGATGCTATCCACCGTCCTTGGAGTCGCGATCTGATCTGGACTCGGGATGCCGATAAGGTGCACCGTCTGCAAGCGTGGGCGCGAGAAGCTAGCCCACACCGTCGACCGTGTCACCGCAATGCGTATAAAAGCAGCTGGAACCCACCGAGATAGTCACAGTACCTCGGCGTAAGCAGCACCTTCCATTAGTTATATTTGGCAGCAATCTGACGAGTCGCGAGCACTAGGATGCATTTTCACCTAATCGTCGTTGCCGCCCTGGCAGCGTCGCTTGCAAACGGCCAACAGCCGTGCGATCCGTCGGTCACCTGTCCCACTTTCAACTGCGTCCGGAACCCAGCCTGTCCCGAGAGGAATCCACTCTACCCTGTGCTCCTACCGCACAGTGACTGCGGCAAGTTCTACAAGTGCAACAGCGGCTATGCCTGCGAGAACCTCTGCCCGGTCGGGCTGCACTACAACTCCGCCGAACAGGCCTGCGACTGGCCACAGAGGGTGTGCTGTGATCCGAACGTGCCTTGCGACGGAGACGACGAGATCATTGAGAACGATTGCGTTCCCAACCCCAACTGCCCGGCCTCGTCCCCGAAGACGATCCTGCTTCCGCACAACGACTGCACCAAGTTCTACAAGTGCTCGGGTCCGTTCGCCTGCCCCATGGACTGCCCGTCCCTGCTGCACTTCAACCCGAAGGAGAACGCCTGCGATTGGCCAGAGCGCGCCTGCTGCGACCCGACCGTCCCGTGCGATCCGTGCATACCCGGTGTAACCTGCCCCCCGACCGGCGGTCCAGGACCAGTGCCAACGCCGGCTCCGACTCCGGCACCTACACCCGCTCCGACTCCAGCGCCCACTCCCGCTCCCACTCCCGCTCCCACTCCCGCTCCCACTCCGGCACCGACACCGGCACCAACCCCAGCTCCAACTCCGGCTCCCACTCCGGCACCGACACCGGCACCAACCCCTGCTCCCACTCCCGCTCCCACTCCAGTTCCAACGCCGGCAGAACCCCCAGGCCCCTGCGATCCCTCGGTGACATGCCCGCTGAACTGCGTCGCGGACAGCCGCTGTCCGCTGCGCGACGGCCCATCGCCCGTCCTGCTGCCCAGCATCACCTGCAGCAAGTTCTACAAATGCCAATCGGGACGCGCCTGCGAGTTCGACTGCCCGTATGGGCTGCACTTCAACGCCAAGTCGATGGTGTGCGACTGGCCGCATCAGGCCTGCTGTGATCCGACCATCGAGTGCGTTCCGGCCTGCATTCCCGGCGTCACCTGCCCGTGACCTGCCACTCCCGCCCGTCTCCGACGCACTCAAAAACTTAGTGATTTCCCAGTATGTTGTGTTTCAATAAACTAGAGCAAACGTGATATGCGTGTCCTGCAAAAACATTGAAAACTTCCGAAGGCTTGTAGGGAATACCCTTGCCTGTCCGTTATGGTTCACACAGAGAACAAACTTCTCAAATGAATTTTGAGGGTCAACATTTGGATTCCAAGTGGACAATGTAGAACACTCCCATTCTCTCTTAACTGAGTGTGATGCTTTTTTAATGTTTGGAGTATGAATTCGGTTACATCTCTGCTATTTTCCTTCTTTTTCTACGAAGGTACGGCTTTAATGCATTGGACTTCACAATCTGACCCTGGGACGCAGCCATATCGCCGTTGCAAGATGTTTTCCAGGCAAGATGAACAGCTTTAGACAAGGTCAATTAAATTAACGATGTTCCGCACAAACCTGTGCAACTAAGCTCAATTTGCCCTCAGGGTTTATTGGTGACGGTCTTGCAAAGTATTTTCATCTTATTGTACAAAGTTGGTTGCTTGAATTTGGGGATTTTTAAAATCTATGGTCGTTATTCCCGTTAAAAATCAAACAAGAATGAAACTAAAAGTAGCTTATTGAGCCACTGGCAACCTTTCACTTAATTGTGTTTAAAAAAAATGCTTACCTTAAAAGAATACCTATACCTATAGGGACGCTCAGGTAGAACCTGGTTGTATCGTATTTCTATTAGTTATCTTATCAAGTGTAGACATGTTTACATCTTCTTACTATCTTCAGGATCGCGGTTGGTATCAACGATGCAAGAATAAAGCGTAGCTAACCGTCATACGTCACAACGTTACATGACCAGGGTGCCGATAACGGTTCACCGTTCTCGGGAGATGCCTGACCAATTGCGCCATCCGACTCCCGCCATATGACGTCATTAGGACGCCTCATGCGCTGGCATTGCCAAAACCGCGCACGCGCCATTATCGACGATCCTCATCATCGATGCCGGCAAAGGGGAAGTGTGTTTTGAATTCTTTCCCTCTTATCTGCGATTCGGTTTTTTTTTTGTTTTTTCGTTAAACTTTAAAGTCCGACTTCCTTTTCCGGCAGGAGGCACTGACTGCACGTGGCTGCAGATAACGAACGTTCGTGTAAAGCACCATACCGTCAGACTGTTGGCGTCGCGTTCGGTCGCCAAAACAATCGCCCACACAATCAATCACTCATCCAGTTTCGTTGGAAAATGTTCTCCGAGCGGCAAGCATGAGCGGACAAGATTGATCTGCTCGTCGGTTTCCCTATCGGGGATGGGCAGCTTTCGATATAAAGCAAGCACCCGCCGGATAGCGTAAAGCTTTCTACGATAGTACTCGAGGGAGGAAGAACGAACCAGCCTTTAATCGAGATAGGTCCGGCAAGGTGTACTAACGAGGATACAGGATAGGAAGTGAAGTAGTGTGAGTAGGTGACAAAGTGCAAGAGGAAGCAATGAGTCCAATCTTGGTGCTGCTGGTCGGTGGCCTCGCGGTGGTCGTCTCGGGACAGACGGCGGTCCCATGGAACTGTAACATCTGCCCCCCTGGCGCGTGCGTCAACGACCCGCGCTGCCCAGTGACTGATAATCCTTTTGATCCGACCATGCTGCCGCACCCCAACTGCAACCAGTTCTACAAGTGTTCCCACGGTCAGGCCTGCGAGTACACCTGCCCAGCCGGGCTGCACTGGAGCCAGGCGCTGAAGCGTTGCGAGTGGCCCTACATAGCCTGCTGTGATCCATCGGTCGAGTGTCGCCCCGGCTGTCCCGAACTTTGTCCGCCACCGGCGACCACAACCACCACGACTACCACGACCACAACCACCACCACAGCCCCGACCACAACCACAACGACTACACCGGCACCGATCACGGTCACTCCTCCACCGCTTACGACCCTGCCGGACACGCCCTGTCTACCGTGCGTTCAGTGCATTCCGGACACGCGCTGTCCGCTCAACGATAACCCGCTGGAACCTACGCTTCTTCCGCACGAGAGTAACTGCAACCAGTTTTACAAGTGCGCTTTCGGCGAGCGCTGCCTGATGAACTGCCAGCCCGGCGAACACTTCAGCCAAACGTTGCAGCGCTGCGAGTGGCCCCAGTACGCCTGCTGCGATCCGGCAATCCCGTGCGAACAGTTCCCGACACCGGGCGATCCGTGCTCGCCCATGCCCTGCCCGGTGGTCGATTGCCGGCCGGACAACGGCTGCCCCCTCGGGGACGATCCGATGAATCCGATTCTGCTGCCCGTGCCGGGTAACTGCGGGGCGTTCTACAAGTGCCGTACCGGTGACGCCTGCCTGATCGCGTGCCCGACCGGGCAACACTTCAGCCGGGTACTGCAGCGCTGCGAGCGGCCGGATGTTGCCTGCTGCGACCCGACCATCACCTGCTGCGCGGCGTGCGTCGCCTCGCGACGCCATGAGCTAAACCGGGTGTTCGGAATTAAGGACTACCTCTAAACTCCATGTTCCCAACTCAACCCTATCCTGCTCCTATGCCCCTTAAGTTCTAGTTTCGTTGAAAAATAAAAAGAGGTCCCCACATGTTAAATACGCCTGCAAAAACCGAATATTTAACCGAATAAAAAGAAATACGACAGATTAAAGACATCCAGAAGGAAAGTCGAAGACACACACGTATTGAACTACGGTGATTCGGTTGTAGCGCCGGTATGACTAAATATGCAGCAGCCTTACGTTTGAACTGATTTCTCAATTGACAAAATTATCAACTGTTTCTTGTGGTGAAAAACTAGTGCCGGTGGTTTTAAAGTACCACCGATGCGGAGGTGTGAAAAACGGAAACTTATACGCAATTAGACCTGATTGGATTTATAGTATCGCCACGAATTTATTCTTTAAAAATCCTACTTACAAATATAAAACATTGCTTCGCGTGTGCTGATTCAGCGAGCCGCCCTACCGCTCAACCCTACAATCTTCTGCACGTTCGATGAAATGGACCGCAGCAACGGAAGCAAGACACAGCAAGACCCTGCGCCTTTTATGCGTATCAGTGTTCCTCCTACCCTCCTCGAAAGGCGTCCCTGTTTGGGGTGGTTACCAGCGTTTGAAAAAGGAAATTGTACAGTACACGATGGTTATAAATTAAACAGAATCAAAAAGTTAAACAGCATCAAAAAGTAACGGCTGCTCCAAACACAATGCCGCAGGGCTACCCGGGTGCCTTTTTTTTTTTTGAAAATTGCAAACGCAAATATAACGAGAGGAAAACATTAGGAACACAATCACACATCGTTTGTGTCTGCAAGGAGTAATTGAAAATTATGGTGCATGGTCACAACGATTATATTACGCCCCCGATAACTACTCAATTGTGTTTTTTTTTTCCCTTTTTTTGTAATTCGTATTTTTGCACTTCTAATGCATTTCTTCATATTTTTTCAAATTATATCTGAAAGCAATGTATTAATGGTGAAAACAAAAATAAGCTGAACCTTACAGCAGAGCGGAACCCTTTGCCTTTGCAAAAACGTTTGCTTATTCTCTATCTTTCGCTTTTTCGCTTTCCATCTTTTCCGTGATCTGTTTATCTTTTCCTCGGTTACTCCTCTGTCGATTGAAAATTAAAGCTAACTTCACATGAATCAAATCAAACGAAAAAAAATATCCTCCCTATCGTTTCCCCTTTTCGCTACATTCTTCTTCATGTTTCGAACGATCGTTTCACAGCTCGTCGCAGCTCTCCTCCTCCTCGAAGGGTATTGCGGAACGCAAGCAAACGTAACACGGCGATTTTCGGATATCGATTTCAATTCGGCTCCTCGCAGGATGATCTTTCAGCGGTCGCCAACCTGTTCGGACTGAGCACCGGACACGTCCGTGACGGAAAATACGCCATTCTTGTGGCTGGCAGTTGCAGCGGAAGGTGCGCAAGCCCTTCATGCCTTTTCGTCGGTCATTTCTAACGCTTGTGGCTGTTGGCGTGTTGTAATTGATTTGTGGCGTTGTTTAGTTTCGCACAATTGGTTGTCCTAGTGATAGCCCTAGAAGAAATCTTCCATATCAGATGCCGTCGTCCAGGACGAATCATCGGAATCCTCGCCGCCACCGTCCCCGTCTTCGTCCTCCTCATCGTCGTCCCCATCCTCGTTGTTGTTATCGCCGTCGCCTTCCTCGTCGTCGTCTTCGTCATCATCGCTGTTCGATGAGGAAGTACCTGTTTGCAAAAGGTCATCATCATGTTCATCATCATCATCATTATCATGTTCAATTTCATCTTCGTCATCTAGTTCGAGCATTTGAACGTCTTGTGGCACTAAGAGACGCCCCCGTCGTCGCCCCCGGCGCTGTCCGCCATTGTTTTCGCCTCTTACACTCCGGAAGACTGGAACGGAACACGTGGGAAAGGGGGCGTTGTTTGTGGTGTTTTGCATTTTTTTTTGTTAGGCATATCGTTACAAAAGATTAAGGGACGTGAAGTATATCACGTCACACGCACATTTGGCATTACGCAAGTTGATTTTTTACAGGATTTTTGTTTTAGATAAATTTGAAATGTACAATGCCCAAAAGATGTGACGTGGTGGATAGGATATCAAACGTGTTTAAATTGAATGTTTCCTTTCATTGCGAGTAGAAAAAAGTTTACGAAGAAATAATAGGAGAATAATAAAAATTAATTCAAACTTCAACGAAGAAACATAAACATTTTGGCATAGAAAACTGATTTGAGAAAACTATCCAATAATATGATTACAAATATGTCGAATAAAGCAAACAACCAACGAAAGTAACAGTCTTCAATCTGGAAGTGACTATACCATTTTTTTTTCTTCACTTTCACACTTGTTGCTAAGCTCCTTTTTAAAACCGCACCCCGTAGTGGGTCGAAGCAAGGATTGAATGAAATATCAAATTGTGTATCGTTCTGAAAAACGGGTCCAAAAATTTGTTTGCCTGCATGACGAAAAACTCACGCCCACAGAGGCTTGCAGAACTCTTCGCTCAAAGGAAAAGTATGGTAAAGTGATATAATATGTCGTGCTGTAATAGTGGTCTTTGCCAAATTTATCTTAGCCAATCGGCTTCCAACGAGCGTGGATTAAAGAACGAGCATATTCCAACGAAAGAAAGATCGCACCAAAGGCAAAGGAGCGCGAACCGAACGTTACAGTTCACTCACGACCAAGGTGTGTAGTGCAAAAAGGCAACCAATCTGAGTTTCTATTCTTAAACAGAAACGACTAACAAAAGAGAATTTAAAAAAGTTTTTGAACGAAAAAAAACCAGATCATTTTAATGTGCTGACAGCAGAGAAATATAATGGAACGGAGGGAGGGAACCGGGACGCGTGTGTGTGTGTGTGTGGGTGTGCCGACGATCTAATAACACTAATTGCTTGCGGTAATGCACTATCCGTACGTCTGTTTGCGATCGATCGTATGAAGGATTCGCCTTCACCTGTTAGCAGCGCTTCTCGCTTCTCGCACTTACCGACGGTGTCCGTGTCCGATATGGAGTTTTCATCCGAGTTCAGCTCCTCCTCCTCGTCATCCTGCTCGTCCTCGGGGCTCCGCTTTCGGCCGACGCTGTAGATGCGCACCGCCGACTCCTGCACCGTGTTGTTGAAACCGCCCGGGTTCTCCACGACCGCGATCTGGCTGCCGTACGCGTTCACCGCCAGGTCGAAGATGTTGCGCTTCACGTCGATGGTCGCGATGCTCGAGTAGTCGTAGCTGTCCAGCACCTTGAAGCTCGTCTCGTACGTGCAGTTTTCCGTCTCGTCGTTGGGGCTGCCCGCCTCCAGCCGGATGCCGTAGATGACGTTCTGAGGCGAGAACTTCACGTGCGACTGGTCGAGCGGCACCACCGTGCGGAGCAGGTGGAACGTGCGCAGGTCCCACACCTCCGTGTTGGACACGATCTCGAGCCCGTTCGGGTGGAACACGCCGGAGATGGTTTGGTTCAGCTTGTCGAACTTGTGGATCTCCTTGCCGGACGTCACGTCCCACAGGACACCGTCGGAGAGGATCAGCTCGTCCGTCGGGCAGAAGGTGGCCCGATTTTTCGTGTACTGGTTGTGATTGACCGGCTCGAATCTGGTTACCTTTTGACCCGTATTGATGTCGTAGATGGTGGCAACCTGCACGGGCTGGTGAGATTAGCGTGAGACTTAATGATATAAAAGAGCGGCGGGAGGGGGGGGTGGGGGAGCTGGGTGTTCACACATCCCTTCACAACCTACCTCGTTCGATGTGGCCAGCACCTTGTCCTGCGTGAGGTTCGCAAACTCCAGGTAATCCTCCTCCTCCCACTGGAGCTTCTGCGTGAACTGGCCGCCCTCGATGTTCCACAGGGCGGACATCGGGAACCGCCAAGCGCCGGCGGTCAGCAGCAGCGTACCGTCCTTACTGCACGTGGTCATTGTGATCGCCGACTCGTGACAGTTGTAGCCAGTCTCCGGGGTCGGTTCATTCAGGTTGTATATCTTCACCTCGCCCGTTTGCGCTCCGACGATCAGTTTGGTTCCGCAGGGCTGTGGAAAGGAAAGAGGAAATGCATTAGAGAGATCGAGCGATCGGTTCTCGGTCGGTGGTGAAACGCTAGCTCACCGTAAAATCACAGGTGGTAAAGCAGTATTCGATCTCCTGCGGACGCAGAACGCGCGAGAAGGAAAAGGTGGAGTGCACCAGCCGCCGGTCGTGGCGCCACGAGGCGTACCCGGTTTGCCGGCGGTAGAAGCGGGCGGCAAAGTTGCTGCTCAACCCGGACGACCGGTGGGGCCGCGGGTCGGGGCACTTGTGCGGCTCGAACAGATCGAACGGCGGACAGGTGGACATCGGGTTTTTGCAGAGCGCGTGCTGGTTCGTGAGGTACTCGGTGATGATCGTGTGCAGCGTGATACTGCTGGCCGGCGGCGCCTGCTCGACCGGGAGCGCCTTCGCCGAGGTCGTCGCCAGCAGCAGGAAGTTCGTGGCGTCCGTGGCACTGATTTGCTTCTGCAGCGAGCGCTGCGAGGTCGTGCTGGACGTGCCGGATCGGTTCGGGTCGGCCGCCAAGGACGAGGAGGAGGAGGAAGAGTAGGGCGTTGCGGTCAGTCCGTTTCCGGACGCGCCCATCAGTGCTGGGGCACTTTTTTTAACCAACTTTATCGGCGCCAGTTCCGCGGCAATATCGCGTTCCATCTCGACGGCCTCCGCCGTGGCGTTGGTAGCAATCGTGTTCGACGCCGTCTGGCTCCCGGTCGTACCCCCATTGGTAATGGGCACGGTTTGGCTTGGCGTTTCGATGCTGGTGGCGGCCAGAGCCGCCTGCAGGTTCGCCTGGGCCGTCGAAACGTTGAACGACGGATCGACCGTACGGCTGCGAATCCGCGAGCGCTGGATGATGTTGGTGTTCGGCGAGCGAAACACGAACGGCGAATGTAGTGCCACCGAGGAACGCGCTAGCGAAGCGGCCTGATTCGGGTGGGTCGCATTCTGCTGCATTATCGTAGCACTCAGACCCGTTTCCTTCAGCAGGAGGGCGGCCGTCTCCTTGAGGCCGCGCGAAGCAAGATGCTGATAGATTAGCTGATACAGCTGCTGCTCGTTGAACTGGATGCGCGTCTGGGCGACCACGTTCGCCTTGTGGATGTCCGCCAGCGAGGTGTCCAGCTGGTTGCCGAACGAGTCCGCCTTACCCGAGACGCGCTCCATCAGCTCGAGTGCGTACTTTTGGAACTGCACGTGCTCGGCGCGCTTCTCCTGAAGAATGGGATCGCGCATTAACCCTGCATCGAAAGAGAAGAAGAATATTTAGAATAGAACAAGACCACAATGAATGGCGGCAAGATTGTTTGTTTAAAAAAATTCGAAATTTTCAACACAATACTAGATTATTTTGAGGTGACATTGTTAAATACTGTTGCCAGCTGCATGCTCATGTGCGGTATTCTAGTCATAACGAGATCTTTTCATAGAAAAATGGGCGATATTCTGCAAACTACAGGAATAAACTTGCACAAACAATGCTGATCGTGTGAGGTGCGCCGTACGGATTCAAAAACATAGAACCACTTACCCTGCAGCTGGCCATTGACGAACAGAGGCAACTTGCCGACAATCTGCCGCACGGTATCGGATCGCGCCAGGCCGGCCAGCGCGCGGCACGCCATCCCCCGAATGCAGTCCGCGTCGGTGATCGGCGTTTTGACGCACATAAGACTCAGGAGCACGATAATACCGTTGTTCGAGCGCACGCTCTCCCACACCTTCTGGATCAGCTCCTCGGAACTCTTGTTCGGCATGCGCTTTTTGGCCGAGCCGAAGCGCGCCAGTGACCCGCTCGGGCGATGGATCGGCGCACAGACCAGATGCACCAGGATGGCCAGGGCGGACTTCTGGACCTCGGCATCGCCAACGATTTCTCCTTCCGCCGCTCCGAGCACAATATTCACCCCGGCCACGGTGGCATCGTCCGGGCAGTTTATCCGCTCGGAGAACGTGTTATGGACGCGCGGTAACACGCAGCACACGTTCAGTACATCCAGCGCAAAGCGTACCGTTTCGGCGCTGAAATAAACAGAAAAATAGGTATGAGTATGAAAAAAACAATGATGCTTGATTGTGCGGAGTTCGGCTTTTGACGACGAAACCCCCTCGACCTTACCGTCCACTGTAGTTCCACTCGTAGGTGATGTAGACGATCCGCAGAAGCAAATTGATGCCACCGAGCTTGAGCAGCTCGTCCACCGGCGCCCAGTGCGCCTTCATCGGGAGCATTTCCTGCAGCGCGGTTATCTGCTGGCTGATCACCTCCGGCGTGTTCTTGGCCGCCTTGAACACCGGTTGCGGCACCGTCCCCGTCCCCGTGACCGACTCCTGCTGGCGCGTTACCTGCACGTACTTGTAGTACAGATGGTTTTCGAAGTACTTCTTCAACGCGACACACACATGGCGCACGACCTGCCGCTCGGCCGCCTCCTCGTCGTCGTTAATCTGGTACTCGTCCGAGTTGCTCAGTATCGGCAGCACCGAGATCACGTTGTACAGCTTGCGCAGCCCGTCCTGCTTGTCGAACTCGTCCAGAATCGTCTTGAACTGGCAGCTGAGACCGAAGAACATCGTCGCATGGCAGCGGCCGGAGTCGTGCGGGCAGCCGAGCAGCCAGAGCGCGTACGACACCATCTCGGTGATGATCTCGCGCCGCATCAGACAGATGCGCTCCATCGCATCCTCGCAGTAGGCGAGATAGTAGAACGCTATGGAAACGCCCGTCGCCGCCAGGCTGGGGCGGGGAATTTTCAGCAGCCGCTCCAGTCCCTCGTTGGTGATGAACTCGATCGAGAACTTCTTGTGGCAGAGCAGCGACGCCAGATACTTGAGCGCCTCGAACGCCAGACAGGTGTCCTTCGGGTCGAGGTTTTCAATGTAGCGAAAGATCAGTTGCATTACGTTGTGCTCGAATATATGCGGCAGGAACTCCTGGTACTCGCCCATCGGCGTCAGGTAGCGCAGGATCAACATCTGGCTGGTGGCAGACGACACGGGGTGAATCTTGATCATAATACGGTGCCCACTGCGCCTCGATTCCATTTGAGGAGGATGCTGCTGCTGCTGTTGGGAACATTCACCGACCGTATCCACGGTTTTGGTGGGGCGATTTTCAAATAAACGTTCGGCAATTTCCACGATGGGATCTTCTTCCTCCATCTCCTCCGATTCGTTCGCGTCCGCTGCCTCAATCGTTGCGTCTTCGTTTTCTCCGTTGTTGTTGGATGCACATTCTTCCACTGGAACTTCCATCGCACTAGGCTCCTCCTGCACTGGGGAAGGGGACGAAGGAAGCTCCTGCACCGGCGGATCCCTCGCTGCACCCGCCGGTATGCTCCTGTCTCCCTGCGGGCACTCTTGCTGCAGCGCGCGCAATCGGTTCAGCATGACCGGCATCAGGCGGACGTTCTGCTCCCGGAAGCTAAACGCTATGTCCTGCACCTCCATCGCCGCCCCCAGCAGCCCGGTGGCGTAGCTTTGCAGCGGTTCCTCGCTCGATTCCGCCCAGCTGTAGAGCCGCCGGATCAGCTGATTATGCGAGCTGTTCTCGTTCTGAAAGACGGCGGCCGTGTCGAGCCCCGGCATGATGACCAAAATCAACCGCGAAGCGGCCACATTGAGCGCGAACGAGCTCTGCTGTATCCGCTGCCGGGTGAAGAAGTTATCCTGCATGTAATCGTTGACCAGCCGCGTCATGAAGTGGTCCTTGCGGAAGAGCGCCTTCAGCATCCGGCCCAGCTCACAGTTCGGATCCGTGCGCGACGGGTGACGCTCGTCGAACGGATCCGGATCCTTCATTTTGTACGCTTCCGTCTCGTTCTCGAACAGCTCCGCCAGCCGGGCCACGATCGGTTCCGGGTCGAAGCCCGTTATGGAATGTTTCTCCTCCCATAGCTGGAAGATGCGCGACAGATCGTTCCCACTCAGTACCTCCGGCGTCATCGTACACAACGTAGAACACTTCACAGACCCGCACTAAACTGTCCGTGCGAACATTACCGGCGCAAGGAAACACCACACAATCGCAGTGCCCCAGCTATGTGGATGGTTTTGTGTTGCTGTGATGTTTTCGTCGATTTATTTCACCCGAACGCCGACTCGACGAAGCAGATTGTAAACACACGCGACCGTACACACTTCTGTCAACGGTTTGCAGGCAAACGCACACAACTGACACTAATCGCAGGAGCAAACCAACACACGCGGGAGACGGATTCGCAATTTTTTAGACGAATCGCGCTCTCTTCTTAACCTCACTTTGACGTTTGCTCGACAATGAAGAGAATTTCACCGCCGACGTGTGGCCGAAAAAGGGCAATCGTGTTGCTTTCTAAATGAACTGGAAGCTGTAAATACCGCAACAATGACAAAAAAACACAAATTCTAGAGCACGTTCTGGTTTTAGCGTGGAGGGCACTACTGATGCAAATACTGGCCCTAGTTGCCAAGCAGCGAGTGCTCGGTGCGTCCGGTACTGGAAAGTTCTCGTATAGTCCGTTCTAAACATAGAGCGAAAATCGCCCGACGCGAACGAATAAAAAGTAGCTCAGTTTAGCTAAAATATCAGCGCGAACGAACTTATTCGTCCGATCTGTCACTGTGGTACATGAACAGTTTGTTTACGTTTTTGAAACCGGCAGCAGGTAAAAGTGAAAATGTGAATCATTCCTTTTTTTGACTTGAACATTTAACCCTACCCGGACTAAAAATGTTATAAGAACTTGAAGCGTTCACAATATCGAAATTATTCACTTGTTTACATTCGAATGATAGTTTCAGCGCACGACAAATTGGGCAACTTCAGTTCAAACCAACATAGTGATGTAACAACCTTGGTTAAAATAGAGCAATTGCGTCCGATCGCCCTTCGTGGTAGTTTCGCAGTTTATAAACATAGCGCGAACGAAATCGGTTTTTTGCACATGGACTTTCGCGTCGGGTTGTGCAATTCGCACTACCCGGTGCAATTTTCGCGCTATGTCTAGAAGCCGCTTAACACTGTACTGCTTCACAACCCACCGGGTTGTTATCGTCGTACAGGGGATGTCGTATCCCACCGCTGTCACCAGATGAAGTTACCGCCCTTTGGCTGACGGCCTCAGTTCCTAGAATTAGAGTTAATACCTACTTTGTTTTCTGTCACCAATCAGAAATGGCTTCCCAATCGTGGCCAAACACGATTCTATCCTGTCGATGGCGGATAATTATCAGCGGATTCCTTGTTAAGTCCGTTCTAAACATAGAGCGAAATTCGCCCGACGCGAACGAATAAAAAGTAGCTCAGTTTTGCTAAAATATCAGCGCGAACGAACTTATTCGTCCGATCTGTCAATGTGGTATAAGAACAGTTTGTTTACGTTTTTGAAACCGGCAGCAGGTAAAAGTGCAATTGTTTATCGTTACCAATATAAAGTTAAGTTATTTTCTTCTAGATTAAGCAAAATGATGAATGAAAACAACGAGAAAATTATGGGCGGTGGAGAATTTTCCGGAAGAAAGCGAGTAAGTATGGACGAAAAACAACACACGAACAATTGTTTGATTGTAGGTACGTGCGGATGTGATTCCTCGACGCAGATTGCTTTCCGGACGGAAAGTCGAATATTGCGAGCTGCAACTTCTAAAGATGTGGTACAAATTTGTTTTATTAAGTTCTCTCAATAATTAATTTTGTATTAGTTGCTTGTGTAGATTTACGCTGGTTAATTTTGCTTAATTTGCATTCATATAATGGCAGGGTTCGGTCTCATCATTCATAACTGCAGTAGGTTTACAATGCACGAATTGCCATTTAGCTTGCGTTTGCAAAGAAAAGGCTATGCACGATGTTAGTTGTGTTAACAGTGTTTATGGACCACAAGGTGAAGAATTTCTAGTAATACTATTTGCTTTTTTTGTTCAGACTGTCGAAATGACCAACGAGGCATGCTTAACATTCATAAGCAAGGTCCAAGGCCATGGGTGCTTGTGGAATCGTAAAAACGAAGGCTACAAGAACGTCCTGTCGCAAAGAGATGCGTGGAAGGCTCTGGAAGCGGAGCTGAAATTGCCGTACGAGCTGCTTCGGCAGAAGTGGAAATCGCTTCAAAGCTCGTACCGGCATTACAGCAAGAAGTACGAGGCCAGCTTAAGAACCGGGTCTGGTAAGCTTAGCATTAAAAGTTATGATTATACAATGCTGTCTTTAATGTTTAAATGTATTTGCAGCCACTGATGATATAGCCTACCCTACGTGGTACGCCTATGAAGCCATGAGCTTCTTGTCGGCATCTTATCATCCCGGATCGTCGTTTGACTCGGTGAGTTTCTTTTAAGCAATGTTTGTGCAAGCAATTGTTGTACTTTTACTATACAAACTTCTTTATTGAACTCAGAGAACCGAATGAATCTTTTAGAACCGCACCGCCCTTTTATATCGTATCTTCTTATTCAGCAATGGGTTCTTGGATTGTTCACTATACAACAGCAATGATTGTGTAAATTGATCGAATAGTTAAATGTGGCCTGCGAAATTTCGTCATTTATCAACACGTAGTTATTTTTTTTTCTAACTGTAGGTTTATTTGTTACAAACTTGCGTTGTTTACAAAATAATTGGCTAGATATAAACGGATTTGCAAAAGTTGGTCACTTGTCCGGGTTGTAATCCCACGGAGTTCCAATGGACCTTGCGAGTTTTGGCTTCTTTCTCCATTATCTACCCTGCCGATATCTCGATCATTCAAAAGACTTGACTCGTGTCTGCGTATAAAGTTATGCAGGTAAATAGTAGCGAGCACTATTTTGGATGCAATGGTCGGTTCTAATTCGATAACTGTTTTAAGAACTCGAAACCTACTGCTAAGAATACCAAAAGCCATCTCTACAGTGCGACGACCTCGCGAGTGTCGTTCGTTAAAATTGCGTTCTACTGACCCTGCATCGGTCATACCACCAAAAGGTCTTATACAATAATTAGTAAATGCGAAAGCTTTGTCACCTAGCAAGAAATAAGGTATATTTGGAGAAGTTGGGTCGGATCGCAGAACTCGGGGCTCGGGAATATTCAATAAATTATTCTCCAACAAGTTAAATAGACGAGAATGCCGCAAAACTCCGCCATCAGAAATTCGTCCTTTTGCTCCAACGTCGACAAACATAAAGTTACATTTGGCATCAACAATTGCCAACAAAACGATACTGAAAAATTGTTTGTAATTGAAGAAATCTGTTCCACTGTTCTTTGGAGCTTTGATCTGGACATGTTTGCCGTCGATAGCGCCGATAGCATGTGGGAAATTCCATTTAGTTTCAAATTCATCAGACACTTTTAGCCATTCTTCAGTGGACTCTGGAAGCTGAAAAAGAAGATTTGAATATGTAAATGTAATAATCAAGTTTCAATACTTCTTCGGATAACATATATTTAGCTTCTCAGTGTGCTGCAGTAATGTGATCCCATGATTCTTTTCAATATTGTTTCTGTCTAATAATATTCTTTCTTTTCATTCTAGCTCAAATTGTTTGAACCAACTGCACCATCTACAGTAACCCGCGAACCTTCACCACCGCCCGTACCATTAACCCGCACACCTTCACCACAGCCAGGACCGTCCACCCGAACACCTTCATCACAGCCAGGACCATCAACCCGTGCACCTTCACCACAGCCAGGACCATCAACCCGTGCACCTTCACCACAGCCAGGACCATCAACCCGTGCACCTTCACCACAGCCAGGACCATCAACCCGTGCACCTTCACCACAGCCAGGACCGTCCACCCGCACACCTTCATCACAGCCAGGACCGTCCACCCGTGCCCTTTCACCGCAGCCAAGACCGCAGTCAACCCATGCCCCAACACTGTTAACCACTCCACCCGGTCAGCGCTCTCGTGGCGCAAAGCGAAGATGGGATGAGGCAAATTTAAGATACAATGAAAATGTGTTACGGGCCTTAGAAAAAGTATCGGCAACGTCTGACCGGCTTATGGAAGAAAGGCGGACAGCTCAAACCGATGGAGCTGTGTTTAGTCAGTGGGTTGGCGGAATGCTGGATGAATGGTCTCCGCAGAGAAGGCATGCTGTAAAAGTGGCAATTCGCCAGATAATCTGCAAGGCGGATGCAGCTCGATTTCGGGAGAGGATGGGAATGAATCCCGAGGATTTGTTTGAAGATGATGAAGATGAAGATGATTAAATAACCAGTTTTTTTTTACTTTAATCAGTGTCATATTAGATTAGATTATTAGATTGTAGTTTGAATTACTCCTAGGCTAGTTAATTTTTTCTATTCATTAAGCTTATTTAAGACTTTGAATTGTTTTTTAGGTTGTTATTGTTAAGTTGTAAATATGTTAGTATTTTGAAAAAGGAAATGAAGATTCAACTTTTGAACACTATACCACAACAGTCAGTTTGTTTTCTTTGTCTTTTCTTCTTCCTCTGCCTAAAACAATTAAGAAAGAGCTGCCTTGAAACTGCTGCTTTAATTAGGAACTCAACTTGCGCTTTGCAAAAGTCATCGTTCGGCTATCGTGTTGATATTGGGGACGTAATATGCATCTAGCAACATCGATTGATTGTGCTAAACTCAAGAGTGCAGTCAATAGGTATTCAGTTTTTTTTAGTTTGATTAGTTCCAATTCAAATGATCAAAACAGATTTTGTTCATAAGTAATACCTTCACGTAATCCCGAAGCAACAGCACCAGTGAATCACAAACTTGTGGGATGAACATGGAAATAGATTGCGCGGACACCTAAAAATGAAATAAGCAGAACATTTACCATTATAAACTTCATCAATTTCGTATATGTTCAAGTATAATGTTATCTCACCCGATATGCATACTCCAGGCTCTTGTAGTTGTCTCCAGCACCAAGAAACCTGAGTGTGATAATAAGCTTGTCTCGAGCTGTTATTGCAAATCGCATGTAGGTGTCCTGTTTCCGTATCTTCGGCGTTATAATCGTCAGCAGATAATCAAAATCCGCCCTCGATACCCTCATAAAATTTATGATGGTGTTGTCCAGTTCCTCCTCCAATATTTTTCGAAGTAAATTACTAGCATTTTGATTCCTCTCCAACAGCATCGGCCGCATCCATATACGTTTCCTATATCGACGCTGTTGGAGCAAGTGCAGCCTCATGAACGAGCTCCATGCTTCGGTCCATTCCAGAAAAGCATCGGTCGCATTCATTTCACTGTGGTGTCCAAAAAACAAATTTGTGTTAACTTACTTTTATGATTTGCACATTTAAACTTACCCGGACTAAAAATGTTGAAAACTTGAAGCGTTCACAATATCAAAATCAATCACTTGTTTACATTCGAATGACAGTTTCAGCGCACGATAAATTGGGCAAATACAGTTCAAACCAACATGGTGATATAACAACCTTGGTTAAAATAGAGCAATTGCGTCCGATCGCTCTTCGTGGTAGTTTCGCAGTTTATAAACATAGCGCGAACGAAATCGGTTTTTTGCATATGGACTTTCGCGTCGGGTTGTGCAATTCGCACTACCCGGTGCAATTTTCGCGCTATGTCTAGAAGCCGCTTATCCCTCGGAGAGATGGACCACGCAAACTACTTACCTGAATAGACGAAATGTATAATTAAAGCGATTGTAGAAACGATTAAATGCAGGGTCAAGAGTTGATTTCGACTGGAACCGCACGGCAAAATATGTGCGCACTACACACGCTGGCCAGCACTTGTGATGTTTGACTTTTCTTCCGCCTCCTGTCATTCTCATTTGGAGCGAGATTGCATGTTCTAAACAAGTTCGAACATGTCACGCGCGTGTTTGCCATCGCCAAATGTCAAATCTCCCGCACGCGCGTACCATTTCAAACTGAACTAAAACATTTATAATCATCTCCCTTTTGAAGCTGGCAGGATCAAAACATGACCGGCATTGAAGAAATATTATTACTCATATTTCATTTATTTTGTTACCAAAGAAATTATGACGTTCCTTAAACTGAAAATACATCATTAATATTACTTTTTCTTTTCCTCTTTTCCTTTCTCTGCTTTCACGTCTTCCTTCTTCACATCCTTCTCATTTTCCTTCTTGCTCTTGTCCTTATCAGTGCCACCTTCTTTGTTCTCCTGTGCTTTCTTGTCCTTAGCATCGTCGTTCTTTTTACCTTCTTCGGCGTCACGGTTCGTGAGCTTATTGTTGATCAGATTATGCAGGGCAATGATGGACCGCACCAGAGAGGCCAGATACACGACCAGCATCTGATCGTTCGTTTTCACGTACAGCGTGTCGGTGAAGTTTTCCTGCGTAAGGTCGGGCAGCAGATTCAGTATGTCCTGCAGCTGGTAGACGATCTGATGATTTATCGGCAACTGCCCGTTGCCAACCTTGAGCAGATAGTTTTTGATCTCCCGCAGTTGAGCATTGAGTCCCTTGAGGCCCAGCAGCTGGTTCGTGATTTTCTGTGACAGGCTGCCGACCGTTGTGTCCTTAATGTCGCGCAGCAGATGCTCCACACCGACTTCTTCCGCTTCCTCGGCGCCGATCTCGCTCGGGACGTGCTCGAACGTCTTCGAGGTGGGAGATCCATCATCGTGCACCTCCTCCACCGCAATGTACGCCTCAGTGGGTAGACCCAAGTCCTTCGGCTTCGCATCAATGATTACCAGAACGGAGTTCGGGCAGTAGCGTCTGATCAGCTCGTTGATGGCGATATCGTTCTGACAGAGCTTCGGTCCCGTGTGATACCAGCCGACGACACGCTCGCGGGCGTTCACCTTCTTGAACATGCCGTACATGTTCTCCAGATAGTCGTGGTCCAGGAACCAGACGGATTTGTCTTTGTCATCCTCGTCAAAGGGAACTGAAACACCGAGCAAACCGATACATTTCTTAGGCGCTCAAGTATCGTTCAGAGCAAAATAGCAGCCAAACATACCCGCAAAGCTGTTCGATACATCCAAAACACCTTTCGCACGCCAGCAACCAAGAAGTACACCAACAACGCGTTTCTGATTTCCGATCTTGCCCATCCGATTGAAATGGTCCACCACGCTGAGAAGCACCAACGGGTGCACAATTACCTTAGTGGTGCTGAGTTCGGAAGGCATAGTGCACGCTTGGAGATAGAATTCGAGGTGAACAAACTGCTACAATACTACAAATATCGCCAGGAACGAGTGAATCTTGTTTCTGGATTTTGCTGAATGACAAAACAAGTTTTGCTCTTGACGTTTCAATCGGCTTGTCCGGCAAATCGAAGACGGCTTCAGTGTTGCCAGAATTCGTTATCAGTTTCTCAATGATGATATGGACGCGCGGCTGACAATCAATTCTTTTTAAATTTATATTAGCATATTTTTCATAGAACTCGCTATAGTTTTTCAAGATATTTAGTAAATTATATAAGAAATCGCCCTAATACCGGAACAGAGATAAAATGATTATGTTTTGGCAAACATTTCGACATGACATGTGCCGAGAACACCAGGATGTGTATACAAGCGCTTTTATTCATCTTGGGTGAAACGCATGAAACGTCAGTTTGTCTTTTCCAAAACATTTCGTCCCACATTTGAACCAAAGTGTGGTGCTTACGCAAAGTGTTAAAATTTCCTTTTTATTGTGAATTTGTACGTCGTGGTGCCCTGCAAAAGGCAATCTCGAGTTTCATCGCTGCGAATCTAAACCATTCAAAATGCCTTTCATGAAAGGAAAAGCTCCGATTCGGAGAACCTTGCAATACCTAAACGCCGGCCAGCTGATGCTAAAGGATAAAGTTAAAATCTTCAGCGTGAATTACAACACCTACGGCGATCACCATGAAGGCGCAAGGTAAGGTTTGTGTACTCATCCACGGTTATTTGTACTTACTTCGCTCGGTTGTTTTCCTTTGCAGAGATTTCGTCTTCTGGAACATCCCTCAGATACAGTACAAAAATCCAAAGGTCCAAGTGGTAACGTTTAAAAACATGACCCCCTCTCCGTTCATCCGATGTTATTTTGGTATGTTAACAACCACTTCGATGCGCGAGTGCAGCAGCTCTCACGGTATATTTCGGTTGGTTTCAGAAAACGGTAAACAGATGCTTATCGACGTTGACAGCAAAAATAGACAGGAAATTCTACAACACCTAAAGGCAGTGGTTGGGAAATCAGAGTGCGTAGATGCAGTCCAAGCATATGGCATGGGGCATTTTGAAATTGGTAATCATATTCTTTTCCCCTTTGCATTTCAGAGATCTTTTAAGAGCGGAAACGAAATTGGCGGAAAAACAAGATAATCCCGCGAACTTCGGCGTTGGTTGTATGAAGCACTGCATTTGTGAAATCCCCGGACAATTGCCATGCCCCGGCGTAGTTCCTGTACCGCAGCACATGCGTGGAAAATTCAAGTATCAGATGAAAGAATAATAAGGTACCATTGTCAAGTCCGATAGGGAAAGCAAATAGTATAATAAAAAAAAAAAAAAAAAAACATTACGTTTGAGAGTACGTTTAAGTCGCCAAGTTGATTTGTTCATTTGCTACTTGAATCTTACTGTCTTACTTTCGTTAAAAACTAAGAATCTAAACATATGAGTATTCCGAAAGCATATCTGACTGAATCTACTTGTGCCGATTGGGATGCCGGTATGGCCCGCCACGGGATCCTCCACGACCACCCGCATGGTGCGACCGCTTCATCTTCATTGGATCCATCCGCTGAGGTTGATTGATGTTGTACTGGTAGCGCTCAATAATGGGCCGTTCGGCAGTGGTTGACTTGTTGATGATCAAGTCATCGGATCTGCTTTCCAGCATCTTCAGCTTGGCTTCCAGGGCTTGTATTTTCGTCTGTTGACTCAGCGGCCCATTTGCACCGCCTTTGGAACCTCCTGCGAGGCAAGGTATCTCGAGCTTTGGCTTAGATTTGTCCGCATCGTCGCGGTTCACATGCTTTGCCCATCGAACAACGATGGTTTTCTCACCGACCACCTTTCCGTCCAGCCTGCGAAGGGCCGATTCCGAGTCTTTGTGCTGAAAGGGTGCAAGACAATTAGCAACGATTGCGACCGAAGCCTGAAGGGAAACCAGTGAAACTTACGTGCTCGTAGGTGACGAAAGCATATCCCCTGGGGTAGCCAGCTAGCGGTCCGGAGCGATGAAAGAGCATGTCGAACTTTTCAATTTTGCCGTATTTTTGCACGATTTTCAGTAGTTGATACCGATTGGTGGCAAATCGGAAAGAAGCACGATAACCGGTTAATCTGGGTTTGTTCCGACGGAGTCAGGTAGAGATGGAGAGGCACAGAAGCACTCTTCACACAAAGAAGCAACTTTACTTACTCAGTAATACGGCTGTCCAAATTTCCAAGCCACAGTCGTCTGTCGTCCTGAGATGAAAACTAGAAGTATGACCGCGTTAATCAACATGAATCAACAACAAATGGGTTTCCCATCTTCACTTACTTCTACACGATCCATTCTTGGATTTAAACAAACATTAATCTTGCAGGAAACACCAGCTGGTTTTCAGCCTTCTTTTCAGAGCAAACTAACTTTGTTTTGTAAATTATAAAGTGACATGAATAGCAACAAAAATTGACAGCAACACAAGACAAGGTATGTGGAGCCAAGCTTCTCTTAAAAAATGGTGTCGGCTGGTTGCTTCATTGTTTCAAATACGGCGAAAAGAATGCATGTAAGTTAAAGTACATAAGTTTCATATCCTGGAGCTCTTTTTCTTTTAATGGGCCGTACAATGGGGTCACCATTGAAATAAGAAATCAAAATAAATTCATAACATCTTTCATCACCTCGGGTTGCCCGTTGACAGTTTTTCATCTCGTCCGCCGTCGACGGTCGGCGAACTGTCAAACCAAGCAAAGTGCAAGATGGGTTTGGTGACGAGAGTTGGAAAATAGTTCGGAAATAGTGCACCAGCCGTTAATTCAGTGATATACGCACCGATAACCTCACGGATCCCGCACCGGCTTGCTCCGGGGCAACCCGGTTTGGTGCGGCATTCCGGCGAGGGCGTCACAGCTGCCGGCAACGACGGATACGTACCGCTCGGTTCGATGCATGCAGCAGCTCTTGGGCAAATTCGGACTGATCATTGATTGGCCGATCGGCAGTGGTTGGTTGATAGATAGTGGGCCGCCGCTTTCGTGGCCTTTGGAAGTGCTTTTCCATCACCGCTACAGCTAGCTGAAACGGTGCAATCTTCCTTTCTGTGAAGCTCTAAAACCCCTCGTACTTGGTAATGCCATCCGCCGTCGAGGTATAACCTAACAGCTGTTCGTCCGTCCTAGTACAGTGTCCGATGACGTGATTTTTTTTCGCACCTCTTTCTCCTTCTCATCTTCTTGAGACGAACTACCCGGTACTTCCCGTAGTTCTATAAAACGTCTATTTTTCTACATTTTAATCTGCTAACAACAGTCCTTTATTACAAATGTGCATTAGTGAACGAGGATAGTGATATTTAGCCTTTGGTTCTTTTTTGTGAGAGAAATTTCCAATAAACGGCATCGAAATGACCTCAAGAGAGCGAGAAACTATTCAGTACCGATTGAAGCAATTCTTTCGTATGACTAGATCCGGAAGTGGTATGTACATGGGCCCCCCTCAATAGTGCCCCTCGGGTGGCCCTAAGTGTGATCTTATCGTATGCCTTTTTTTGCCTCGTTGTAGTGTCCAGCTCTCGTAATGACCTTCCCATTTCGCCCGAGCTGGAGCGCGAGCTACGCCCCGAAACGCCGGTAACGCATCGCTGCAAGGCGCTCAAGGACTTTGGCGAGCAGGTGATGTCGTCGCGCCTGGAGCCGGACGCCGTCCAGTCGCTCTATGACCTGACGAAGGACCTGCTCGTCGGCAACAAGCTGATGGAGCAGCGCCAGTGCGCCCTGGCCTTCTACTGCAAGCTCATCCAGGGGCAGTACGATAGCCTGGGGCTGATGCGGGCCCAGTTCTACCGGGTAATCGTCAGCCACAGCGAGCCGGAGGACATCGGGTACCGGCTGGAGATGCTGAAGCAGCTGACCGAAACGGGCAAAAACATCCAGCACTTCGAGAAGGAGATTGGTCCGTTTCTGCTCGAGTGGATCAAGCCAATCCACGAGGCGGGCCTGATCGATCCGCTGCTGGAGCTGATCGTGAACCTGATCAAGTACAACGCGGCCAGCCTCGAGCCGAAGTTTCTGGTCGGCGTCGTGTCGTACATCTTTGACATGACGTGCAACAAGCAGGAGACGCCCACCGTACTGCTCTGCCTGTCCGTGCTCGATTGCTTCATCTGCTACGCGATCATACCGAACGAGTCGCTGACGTTGTTCATCATCATCCTGTGCCGGATGGTGAACCAGGAAGCGTACTGTCAGCACTCGTGGAAGATTATGAAAAATCTCTTCGGAACGGCCCTCGGTCATGCGACGCTGCTCACGATGTGCAATATACTGAACAATTCGGCCTTCCATCAGGACGATGCGCTGCTTCGTGGGGCCATTTTCCACACGAACGTTGGCCTGTGGGGTGTCGGTGGGTGTGTGGTACCTATACTCAACTGTTCGCCTTCGCTTGTGCTGACCAGCTTTTGGAATGTAAGTGTACAATAATAGCTTCCCGGACACAGTTTGGGGTGAACAGTTTGATTTTCATTTTCTCTCTTTTCGACAGGCCCTCAAAAGCCGACACGTGGTGGTAACGTACGAGGTAATTTTGAGCATGAACCGGTTGATTCAGAAATCCGGCACCGAGCTGAACGAACCGACGTGGGACATCATCTGCGACATCATGACGGAGATTTCGCACAACCTCGCCATCCATCGGCTGCCGGCGGAGCACATCGTGCTGACGCACTTCCACGACACGCTCAACATCATGGAGGGCATCCTGCAGCAGGGTGCCATGAATGCGGACCCGGAGAAAATCTACGCCCTGATCGAGAAGGTGTCCGCCGAGCGTCCGGAAGCGTCGGTGAAGCGGCTGATCGACTACAAGGCGAGTAAAATATCAGCCACCCGGTCGGAGTGGCTCCGGCAGCTGTGCCAGTTCATGGACCGGTTCTATCGCATGAAGAACAGCAACGTGCGCATCTACGCGGTGCAGGCGCTGGAGCGGATAATGGCCGCGAACCGGGCGGCATACGAGGACGAGATCCTGGAGCGCATCGTGATCGTGCACCTGGGCAGTGTGCCGCTGGAGAAGGACGCGGAGGTGCGCAAGGCGGTCGCGCGGACGCTGATCGAGTTCACGATCCACTGCGAGACGAAGCGCTGCATCGAGCTGCTCGAGATCATCGAGAAGCTGCTGCACCGGCCGTACGAGGAGAACCACGACGTGCGCACGGAGCACGAGGTGGAGGACGTGATACTGCTGGTCGACGGGCTGATCCGGCTGTTCATCGTGAAGCTGTACCGTTTGCCGTCGCTGCACGCGATCCGGGTGTACAGCATGCTGATCGGGCTGCTGGAGCTGCACTACCAGAAGCCGCACGTGCTAGCGAACGTGAGCACCATCCGGTACCGGATCTTCAGCTGGATGATGAAGGCGCGGGCCAACGGTTCGTTCCACATCGGCTACCCGGACCCGGACGATGGGAATCGGGTGCGCTTCTCGCACTACCTCGGCATCGAGGGCCCGTATCAGCATCAGAGCCTGCAGCCGCAGCCGTACCTCTCGAGCCAGTCGTCCAGTCAGCTCAATCTCAGCGACCAGCCGGGTGCAGCGGAGCGCTCCTCGATGGACCGCATCCCGGCGACCAACCTGACGACGATCTCGATCAAGCGCGGCTGCCAGGTGATCGTGCTGTGCCTGAAGGAGGAAAAGGACTGGGAGGTGATACAGCTCGTGCTGACCGAGCTGCCGAACGTGATGCAGAACAAGGCGCTGATCCAGGGTAACGATGTGGACTCGCTCGCCCGCACGCTCTACCGCATGTACACCGATCGGATGCAGCTCGAGAAGCTGCAGGTGCCCGCGAACATGCTCCCGAAGGTGTCGGACTACATGGAGCTGATCCTGCCCGCCCTCTCCAGCCTGGCGATGTATCACCAGCACCTGGACTTCAACACGCAGAAGAATATCATCGAGGCGCTGAAGGTGGGGCTGATTTCGCGCCGTCCGCAGGACTGCATCCGCACGCTCACCATCCTGCTGCTCGAGATGCCCGACCAGCTGATGCCGAAGATGGCCGATCTGCTGCTCGAGCAGAGCAAGATGACCAGCACCAAGACGGTGGCGCTGCCCGTGCTCGAGTTCCTCTCGACGCTCATCCTCGTGCCGAGCTTCCGCTTCGGCAATTTTAACACGCGCACGTACATGTGCGTGATGGCGATGTCGCTGCCGTACACGAATCCGTTCCGCTACGACCACTACACGGTCTCGCTGGCGCACTACGTCGTGGCCGCGTGGTTCATCAAGTGCAAGCTGCCGATGCGCCACCAGCTGGTCAAGTTCATCGTGCAGGGGCTCGAGTCGTACGTGAAGGTCCCATTTCAGGACGGGTCGCGCACGTTCTCCCAGGCGAACGAGGACTCGTCGGAGCGCAAGCGCAGCTCCAGCCTGACGGAGCAGAGCTCCCGGCGGCGTGACCGCATTCAAGCGCAGCAGCAGCAGCAGGCCCAACAGCAGGCGCAGCAGCAGGCCCAGCAGCAATCCCAGGGTACGCAGAAATCCCAACAACAGCTCTCGAACAGCTCGTCCAGCGCTTCCAATCAACAGCAGCAGCAGCAGCAGCAGCAACAGCAGCAACAGGGTGCGCAGCAGGGACCGAAAGGCGTCGGTCCGTTGTCGGGAGCCGGGCCCGGTTCGAACTCGTCCGCCGCCCAGCGTGTCTACCCCGTTTCCGGGCTCAACGACGACATGTTCAAGTTCCACTGCGAGCTCGCGGAAACGTGCGTCGATTTTATGGTGCGCCACACGTTTTCGCCCTGCTCCGGCATCTCGAAGCGGCTGCCCTCGGCCGAGTTTCTCCTCTCCGGCGGCCAATCGATGACGTGGCTCGTCGGGCACGACCTGATCACCATCACGACCAGCGGCTGCTCGGGCATCAACTTCCGCAACGGGCTGTGCGATCGGTGCCATCAGTACTGTGCTGCGGCCGGTAGCGACGGTACCAAGATGGCCTCCCAGCAGCAGCAGCAGCAGCAGCAGCAGTTCCACCACCATCACCACAATCACCACCACCACCAGCAGCATCACCAGCCGCAGCCGCCACCACCACCGTCGTCGGCGTCCTCGCTACACCAGTCCCATCCGATGCTCTCCAAGTCGAACAGTAGCGCGAGCACGACGACCACCACCGTCGGTGGGCAGCCGCTATCGCCCGAACCGCCCAGCAGTGCCGGTTCGTCCGGCAAGGACTCCGGACTGTCTGGGATCGGTGGGGCTAATGCACACGCGACGTCTACCATGACAACGGACCACTCCGCTGGTAAAAGCGTTACCGATAACGGTGGCTCAGTGGCGGCGGCAGGCGTTCAGCTTTCCACGGCGTCGAATAAAAGGTATACCAAAGCCAGTTTGCAACACAGTAGGTAAGATCGATAGCGCCCAGATGTACGGGTGTGAGTGTGTGCGGAAAGGGAAGCGTGCCACAATCATCCTTTCAAAATCACATTTTTTCGTTCACCATCCCGCTCCCGCGACTCAGCACGTACCATGGGGGGTATTTTTGTTGTAACCTGTCCGTTCCATCCTCCATTATAAATGCGCCGCCATCAACATCTCACCATTGGCTACCCGAAATCTTCTACTCTACTGTGATCGAACTCACAAAAGTTTTATTTCTTTCAAAATGTTGCTCGAATGAAGTTTAAACGTGTCGCAAAAATCATCCAATTGGTAAACAACAAAAAAAGGCATCATTTCGTTTTCACGCTCCTGTAGCACATAGTAGTAGTTCGTTCGAGATAGTAACCTTAATTTTTCGCTTACTCATTCTTTCACCTCATCCATTTTTGCCAGTGCAAACGAATCTGACAGTACCGATCTGACGACCTCGAGTTCGACCTCGTCTTCGACGGCAGCGACACCATTCCCGCACTCCGCCCACTCAGGGCCCATGTCTGGCGGCGGGGGCTCGGCATCGGCCGTCGGTACCGGTGGCTCCACTGTCACCAACCGGTTCTTCCGCCAGGGCTCCCAGGAAGGCTACTCGTCCGGCTCTCTGGAGGCGCTGTCGCGCCGCGGTAGCAATCCCGACTCGGTCGATCACGGTGGGCCGGCGGGAGCGGGCACGATCGGTAGTGGTGGAGTGGGCGAGATGCAACAGCTGCAGCGTACCAGCTCGCTGGTGGCACCGAGGGGTCCCCCGGGGCTGATGGCAACGATCGGCAATCGGTTGATACTGCCGCAGCAGCTGGGCGGCTCGATGACGGGCGGATCGTCGTCCTCGTCGGGGATCGGGTTCGATAGGCCGGTTCAACCGTGCGCCTGCGTGTGCACCGGCTGGGCGGAAGTGAGTGTCCGCCGGCCGACCGGTTACACGTCGTGGATCACGCGCATCCAGAGTCAGGTGTCGCACGACATCCTCGGTGGTGATGTGGCGCTCCAGGATCTTACCTGTCTGTTTTCTCCCAGCGTCGGTGGCGGTGTGATCGGCACCGAGTTTCCCTCCTACGGTGGGGGTCCGCACGGATACGGTGGTGGGAGCGACTCGCTGACCCCGTTCGGTAGCAGCGCCGACATTCCCGCGACCATGACGGACCGCTTTGTTCTCCCGGGGGGACCCGATGCCTCGAACGCGGGCAGCGTGGAGTTGATCAATGCACCTCCAGGTGTCATTTCTCCTCCGGCATCCACCGCCGCCGTGGCGAGTTTCCGCGCGAAGGTGTCCATCTCGGATGAGGTGTTCGAGCTGGCGAAAAAGGACGACCCGAAGAAGAAACCGTCCGTCGAGGAGGAGAATGAGCAGAGTGAAGATGAAGAGCTGAAAAATGTGCTTCTTGCTGGAGGTGGTGGGGAAAGCGCATCGCTAAGTGGCGGTGGTTCCGGGCCCATCAATATTCCGGGCAAACATGCGACCGTAGCGTCCGACGAGGACGGCGATGGCGACGACGACGATGACGACGACGACGAAGACGAGGACGACGATGATGAGGACGACAGTGACGAGGGCGTTGGACGGGGGTCGGGACGCGGCAGGTACGATGGTGGCCACGGCCACGACGGCGTAGTGTTCGATGATACGGAGGGTCGCTCGGTGCGAAAACCGGTGCGCCGTGTCAACTCGAGCCCCGAGATGGGTTCGAAGTGGAACAGCAAGTTTCTCGGCAAGGCTACTAAGGCGGCGGCGGTGACGGCGGACGTGACGGGAGCGTTGATGGCTGGAGCAGGAGCAGATGGTGGTACGGGAGCGGTGGAACCCGTGGGGAATAATGTCACTGGGCCAGTGCCATCGGACGGGACCGTGGTGGAAAAGAAGAAATCGTCAACCTACGGCAAGGGCGTTAGCTGTGAGGCAATCCCGGAGGAAATTGCCGGTTCCACGCCACCTCCGCCGAGTACGCTGCTGCGCACACAAGGCACACACGCTACCACGGTGGACCCAAAGGTCCCGGTGGCCCCTACAGTGCGCGGTACAATGGCCGCGAAACACCAGGCCGAGTTTAGTGCGGCCAAATCGGCGATCACGACGTCGCTACCGGAGACGAACACGCTCGAACCGACCTCCGCCGCCGCCGCTGCCGTCGGTGCTGGGGTGCCTAGGAAGCAACATTCGGCCGACGATGCGATGGCCCCCAGTCGCTCCCTGATGGCGGAGGGTGGTGGCGCTTCGACGGAAACGATAAACCTTCCACCCGGCAACGCCATGGCACCCGCGGTCAACACGATCGCACCGATCGCGCTGCATCCGATCACCCAAACGTCGTCCGCGTCGGCCCTCAGCCTGAAGCTGCCGATGGAGAAGGTAACGAGCAAACCGCCCCAATCACCGGTGCCACTGTCGCCCCGGCTGCTCGCCCGCAACACGGCCAATCTGAAGCAGTCCAACTCGGGTACCGCTTCGCCGTCCTTCCCGTCGATGATGGCGGGTGGTGGCGTTGGCGGCGTCGGTGGTGTCGGTATCGGCGGCATCGGCGGGGGATTGATGGGGGCCGGAAGCAACGACAACGATCTGCCGCGCGGTCGCTCGAAGACCATCTCGACCGTGCGCGAGCACTACTCGCGCGACGGCTCGAAGTGGAGCGCCTCGAACGTGGCGCGCATTCGCAACGAGCACCTCAGCCGGACGGTGGTCAGTCCGAGCTTCGTGTTCCTGCAGCTCTACCACCACGGCCAGTTCGGGCCGGAGCGGCCGTTGCTGATGGACAAGGATCCGGAGAAGGCGATCGCGCTGCTCGATCTCATCCCGCCGTTCGAGATGCACAAGATCGGCGTGCTGTACGTGGGGCCCGGCCAGGCTGGCAACGAGACGGAGATACTGAAGAACCGCTACGGCAGCCTGCGGTACGCCGAGTTCCTCAGCAGCCTCGGCACGCTGGTCGCGATCAAGGACGCCAAAGAGAAGAACATCTTCATCGATCTCGAGAGCAACGGGAAGGACGGCGCGTTCACGTACATCTACCAGGACGACATCGTGCAGATCACGTTCCACGTGGCGACGCTGATGCCGAACAAGAAGCAGGATCCGCACTGCAACGAGAAGAAGAAGCACATCGGGAACGACTTCGTCACGATCGTGTACAACGAGAGCGGCGAGCAGTACGACCTGAAAACGATCAAGGTAAGGTACGCCGCGGTCCACTGTCGGGACATTTGTGTTCAACATCCCGTCGTGGTTTTGCCTACAGGGTCAGTACAACTATGCCTGCGTAGTGGTGGAACCGATCGAGCTGAACAGCAACCGAGTTTTCGTGCGATCGAAGGATGACATCTCGCAGCACGTGACACGGGAGACGAAGATCGTTTCCGATCATACGGCGCCACTGCTAGCCCGCCAAATGGCACTGCATGCCAACGTAAGTAGTACTTTTGTTTAAACACATTTTTTTCAAGCAATCCGACGAGGTGTTTCGTTTTTTCATGTGTGTCTTTTTGGAAGGATGAAAATTTGAAATGCACCTTAGAGATGGATCGAAGAAAGATTTTGTTCTACACAAAACAATTTTATTACACCTAATGACATGGGTTTACGTTAATTTTCCGTTTCCCCTGTTTGTCGTTTCCCTTTTTTTTCCTCGGCAAACAGTTGGCATCGCTGGTGGCGCAATCGTTGAAGACGAAAAACTCGAGCCCGTACGCTTCGAACTGGCTCGAGCGGTTGCGTAAGATCAAGAACATCCGCTCCCGGTACGGGCAGCATTTGCTCGAGCAGGAACAGCAGAAGCAACTCCAGCAGGCGCAACAACTGCAGCAGGGCGGTTCGGCGAACGATCTCAGCTCGACCGCCAGCACCTTGGGCGGAGGTATCACGTACCGTGTGGACGACTTCTCCAAGTACACCGTTTGAGTGCATGATTGTCTACACGATGGACAGCGTTCTTCAAACCATTGTTATATCGATACACATTCGTCATTGTGCTCTTTTCATTGTCTATCCTTGTATTGGCTCTTCTGCAATATATTGTACGCCGTGTGTAGTATTTTCCTTGAAGCGCCCTCGCCCATGAACCGCCCCCATAGTGCCCGCCTACCATTTCAACGTGTTCGGCCAACGAGCAACAGTGCATTCGTGCAACAGTGCAACAACTAATTGGTGTATTTACATCCTATTTCCTCAATTCTAACCGCACGTAGCTGCCCTGAGTGGAGAGCGACCTTCGTGTCAGGCTCACCCTCAAATGCTACCCTACCATTACCGATCCCTTCACGCACCCTGTATCCCACTGGAGAGAGTAGTAAAGACACGCTTAATTCCAAATTTGTGTGATGCGCCGAAATCCAACGAGGATCCGCGGCGATGGACAACTTGGCAGCGGCAGCAGCAGATGCACATCGAAAACGCAAGGAAGTAGTTAAGAGGGCGGCAGCGTGCATGGTCCGCCTGCCATGCATATATATATATATACACACACACACACACTTGTTTCGATGTTATGTACGCTTGTTAATGCCACCAGAAGAACAAAACGGACAAAAAGGAGGGCAGGATGAAACTAAGCTACAGAAACGTTCTCCGGCTGATGACATAATATCAATAAAAGTTTGCATACTTGTTATCGTACAAATAAAACTGAATCCTGAAACTGAAATCCGTCTATTGCATATCGTCCCGTTTTGTTTTCCACGATTTGAAATGAAGGGAAGCGTGTTATTCGAAAAGCGAAACCGTCTGCTTTTCGGGAATTGCTCTTCCGTTCCAATCCGAAACGTCGATCGTAGATTTTTTGTGAATTCGGGGTTGTTTGTTTAATTCGACAATTGTGAATTTTCGTGCAAATTTTACTTTAATATTTTTAAATTGAGTACATATTGCTTACACAAATGATAAACTATTGCACTCAGAATCAATTTAAAGAATTCACTCAAGATCAACAGCAGAAATGAGCAGAATTGAAGATTTTTTAGATAAAATTAATATTTTTAACATGCAATTTATATACATTCACGATTTGATTCAACGATTCACAATTGTAAAAAAAAAACCCGTAGTTGACAGTTGGAAATCATAAAGTGGTACTTTTCTACTGACGCGTTAATCAAAGTTTACATTGAATCAGATAGAATCACATTATAAAGCAACAAACTGGATGAATGATGCATCAAATCGAAACAACATAAGTTTCGGTAAAGACATACTTTACTTGTGCTCCGCAAAAATAGTAAAAAAGTTCGAAAAATGTCCAACAAGCAAAAACACCGCCGCTAATAAACGCATTCAACCGGGGCCACAACGGAGGAAGTTTAAAAATGTTGGCGCAAAAATTGATTCGTATTGAACATTCGATTCCGCAAACATAAGTGAATGTCGGTAAAGCAACCCCAATCCAAAAAGGCCCATCACAAGCGGGGTGCTTTCCCCGGATACGTGCAAGTGTCGAGAGAGAACTCCATGCAAAAGGCGAAGATCTAAAAACTCATAGATGGCGCGTACGGTCGAGAATGGCACGAACAAGCTAAAGCTCTTCATGCCAATAAAATTAGGGCGGCCGTAACCAAAACCAAAAACAAACCCCAACCATTACTGGCCGGCCATTTAATGTAATTCCCAATCAGAAGTTACATAAATAAACATACGTCGAAAAGCAATTTTTTTTAAATATTTTAGTTTTGCCAATTGATTTAAACAAAATTCCCGAGATTATCCGAAAGATTATTTCGTTTTCAAAAAACAAATTTCGGTTGCTTCTAAGCTGGACAGAAACACTGGTCACAGGTAAAAATGAACACGGCACAAGAGAAATCGTCTTCAGCTGGACCATCCACTTGGACGTTCAACACGAACTCTGCGAAATATATTATTACCGTAGCAACCACATCTTGTAACTCGTGTGTACTGTGATGCAAAAAGGTATGGTTTGATAATCTTTCTGACAAGTATGAGGGCGAGCTGGCGCTTCAGTTTCTTTCCAATGGCTCTGGAGCTAGATAATCCGTACATTAGTTCCATCGTTACCTTATCCGCACAATTATTTTACGGTGATATTTTTTCCACTAAAGTTAGTCGTTTTTGTGAACGTATCGGTGGAACCTTATTGGGTCAGCAGAAGGACAAACTTAAGTGCCACCAGTGTACCCTAAGGGAGTTTCTACAAGTAGAAGTCAGATTCGGTTTAATGTGTGTCCACGCATGTTTTCCACGCTTGCAAATGAAAGCATATACGCTCACCACTCGCCGTCCATGCACCAGCTTCAGGTGCACCGTCTGCGTAACGTTATCGATTAATCAACCACAAGACACTGACCGCGCAGCTTAAGGTAGCAAGATCAAACAGCGTTTTTCCATTTGCAAACGTTTTTTTTTTGCTTCCAGAAGAAGGCGTTACGTGGCGAAGAAGTGTGCCAACTCGAGTAATTTAGCACAACCGAAAGGGCTTCAGTTATCTTCATGTATTAATATTCCACGTGTCTCATGGTTCTTATGCGTACCTTGCTGACGCCCAAATGAATGTTTTTACTCGTAGCAAATTGAATCGTTCCTTTCGGTGCTCGGGCGGATTCTAAATCATAAGTGCGCCTGTCACCGCTTTCAAACGCTGGAGACCTCAACGGTCTGCGGTGCTGTATGCGGTAATTAAATGTGCACTCGGGATTTTGCCCCGGGTCAAGTCTAACTTCAGTAAACCAGTGATGACGTTGGTCGTGGCTCCCCGCGGAATCCGAGTGAACGTGTTCTGCAACACAACTCCTTTCGACAGGGGGCGCCATTCGCTGCCGTTATCGTGGATCTAGGGAAAATTAATTGCAGAGCAGCAACGTCGCTTTGAAATGCGTCGATTTCGATTTCCAATAGCACCGGCGACATATTGTAATCGCCCGTTATTACTTCAATTTTCTCCTGGGAGCGCAGAATGTAGGATTAAAACTCGCCCATTTGGGTCAGTGTCGGGCCAACTTGGGAACGGACCACTGGGAAGTGGTTAGGAACGATTCACTGGGAACGGAAGGATGGACCTGCTCGTGGTGATAACGCTACTAGTGGCGTGCTGGGACGCCACCGCTGCCACCATGCTGTACGGACCGTGTCCCCACCTGCTGCCCAACACGTACGAAAGTTTCGTTATTAAACCGTTCGAGGGAAGCGCGGGGCAAATTCTGTACTTTTCCAACGTGCGCTTCGAGGCCCTGTTCGATGGGCGAACAGAGATCGAGGAGCGGTACCGGTCTTACTACATGATCGCCCTCGAGCAGCAGGACGACCAGTGCTTCCGGCCGTTTCGGCTGGAAAAGAATAAGACATCGTTCGCGGAGGTGACCAAAGCCTCGACTCGCCACGGCCGGCTGACGCTGATCAACGTCGCCGTGCTGGCGCTGCACGAGAAGAGCTACCTGCTGGCGTTCTCTTGCGTCCAGGTCGGCCACAACAAGCTCGAGTACGTGTGGGTGTTTGGCCGGGCCGGTCGGTTCGGTGTCGGGCGTGAGAAGGTACGGGAAATGTTCGGGCCCTGGCTGGCAAACATCAGCACGCCGTACCAGGACCTGCGGCGTACGCACCACGAGCTGACGTTCTGCACCAGCATCTTCTGGCCGGCGATGGTGGGCGGTGTCGCGGCCCTGCTGACCCTGCTGAGCGTGACCAGCGGAATCGTGTGCTGGAAGAAGCACAAACAGATCCTCCAGTTGCGGCGCTCCTCGTGCGCCGAGTATCCGATGGAGGAGCTAGAGCATCCGATGGAGCTGCAGGACACCGAGAATCGGCGGGATATCACATCCGCCAAAACGATTGCCGTTATACATGGAGGTGTCATTTGAACGAAGTTTCTGAACTACATCCAATGCACCGAACTATAGTGTTTGCATATCCAACTTAAAGGTATTGGTCATTCAAGGCCATGTTTGGATTAGCAAATAAGATCTTACTACTGTCGTTGGTACTGTGTACTCGAGGGTTCTGGACCCGATGCACCTGGACCAAACAAAATCAAACCACTGTAAACTGCTGTTTGTTTTAGCTTATAGAGTTTTGCTCCAGTCAACGTTATCCAAGTCCGAATGTACTCCAGGTATCCCTGAAGTACAACTTAGTCACACTGACAGCGATTTTTTTCTGTTTCGACAAAAAACCACCAACATCTTTAAAATAGAATTCGTTGTTGTTTGCTACCTGCACATGGAGAAGAAATTGTATGCTCGAACAATAAAGAATGATCCATCTGTCCACAGTCCATCTGCCCTTGCAAACTCCAAACGGCTATAAACCGGTAGTTATCGGTTAGGGGCCAGCCATATGGGTGTTCTGCTCAGTGTTCCACTCCACCCTCGTATGGTCACCGGAATCCTCGTACCGGCTTCGGCTCACTCTCTAGTAAGCGAGCTCGTTATGAATTCGTAAATATTTATCCTCGACGACACCACACTCTCCAGAGGGGATGCCTAAGCCCGTGATGCCTCTCGAAGATTTGAGCATCCTAAAAAAAAAAAAATCACACAACCGCGCACCAGTGTTGGTATCCGACGCCTGGCTGCGATTGTGCGGTGATGGTGGTGGTACGCGCGTGATCACGATCTCCACACACGGCCGTGGTTCCACCATTCCGTCGTTCCGTAGAAAAATGGACGCGTCCCAGCGTGCTCGGTTCAGTCTGTTTCCACCTTTCTGCCGCGGCTGTTCACTCTGCAACGAGTTTGCGCGTGTGAATCGCGTATGATGCGCGCGCGTTTCGCTTAAGGCCTTCCCGCATCTTTCACCAAAAGAAAAAAGAAAAAAAAGAACTAGTTTATCGGCTAGTTGCCACCTTTCGACCGGACGGGTGCATACATTCGTTTTGTTCGGCGCGATTTTTATCGGCAATAGTTGTTGGTTTGGGTTGGCGCTTCAACACGCACACGAATTCCACCGGATAAGTTCTCCCCGGGAGGTGGCATTATAAAGTGAGCGAAATAGTGTTGTACGCCAGCACTTTACATTTCCTCGATTGGCATCTTCCGTTGGCCTAGTGGTCGATTACGGGCGGACGAAGTGTTAGCCAATCTCGCAAGGTCTCTAGGAGGTCTAGCAGTACGGAAATCCTACACTTCCGCCCCGGTTCTAATCAACAGTTTACTACTACCGTCCAACAATAGAACCTCAAGGTGGCTGTGGCGAAATAGATCGTGTGGAAAATTTCAATCTTTCCAACAGTGCGGCGGTACCAGTTTTATTTGTTCGGTCGAGTTTTCGTGCGTGTTTCTTTAACAGTCCGTGAATACGTCCAGCCCAGATAGAGAGAGAGAGAGAGACGTTTGTGTGTTGTGTTCGATTCTGTGAACGGTTTTGCTGCGTGGTTGTGAAGGTCACGGAAACGGTTCCACGGTTGCCAGCGGAAAGCATCTCGGCCCTGGGCGCGCAGCAAGCCCTTCGATATCCGAACAGCGTGCGAGTGGACTCGAAAGAAATTTCAAGATCGAAAGCATTCTTCAACGACCACAGCATGAGGGAGGAGGACCTTATTCTGGCCCGCGCCATCGTGCAGCAGCAGCAGGATGCATCTCCGGGTGCCTCACCGGCTCCGTTGCGCCGAACGCTGGTGACGAACCTGCAGGATAAAACGAAACAGTTTCGGTAAGTTAAACCGTTCACTTTAAGCCCCCCCCCCCCCCCTTTTAAAATCATCCATTCTAAATATTAACTTTATACGAACGGAAAAGAAAGCATCATATCGGTTTACCAGAAAGAGAAACGGTTTCCGGTCGATGTTGGATCCGTTTGACACCTTTGTGCCAAAAACCCACCACGGGCAACGATACTAAATAGGGCGGATAGGTTCGCACGATCAATTGCAAAATATGCATAGGCGAGGTCCGTTGATCGGTAAGATTATGTTTCGTTAAAAGCTTTACAAACACATACTGTGTAATTTTATTCTCCACTGTTCTTCCCACCAATCCCTCAACCAGGTGTTATTCGTGGAAAATGTGCCCTAATTACCGTGGCAATCCATTCTCAATTGTGATTTTTTTTTTATAGTACAACCCTTCAGAAAACAGCAGTTAAGCTACAGAACGGGCTGAGAACTAATCCCATTTTTTCATGGGACATGGAGGCGCGATTAACTAAACCACTAATCGGTATTCCGAATCAGGCGAAGCTGCAGGATGTTGCCTGGAACGATGTGGCATTTCGAAGAATGTGCTAATTTCCCAGCAAAGGTCATAAAACTGCCGTGATTTTGTTCGTTATTTGCCACTGTTAAAGGCGGAACTTGCACGCAAACAACGCGATCGTTAGTTGTGCTGCCAGATTTCTTTACGACGCACGGTATCCGGTACTTCATAATTAATCTGAACGTTCACCTTCGAGCGGGCGGATTAATGTTTGGCTAACCTCAACCGATGGAATGTTAGTTTTTCGGTTGTGAATCGTTTGTTTTTGAATTTCCAGTTGCAACTTCCGGTTGTATTGTTGGATCTCAAAATTCACACCAACCAGCAACACATACCACGGTTTGGTTTTGTTTTGTTGCTCTTGTCGCCCTTTTCAACCAGCTCAGCCAGTAGGTACGTACCTCCATTTTAGAATGTCAAGGATTCGGCGGGATGGCGCTGGTTGGCTGCGTGAGAATAAATGCAATTATTTTCCAACACATTGTTCGGGTCCGAGGGAAGTTTCTCGGATGAACCCCGTTCGTCTTTGCTTGACCGTTGGAATCTTCGGCTCACGAGTGCGGCCACAATCTGTTAAGCAATAAACGTTATGAATCTGTCTGGATTTGCTTGGAGCAAACGTTTCCCGCATCGGAACTATTGTTAGATATGTGTCAATAATACTTCACAGCTTGAAGTGGCTCCTCGCGCGTCCAATATCGTGACCACCATGATCGATTAGACGCCCTCGACTCTAAAACTTCAGTGTACATGAGAGTGATTCCTCGGGTCGTGGCTAGACAGTGAACGGTGATGTTCCGTGGGAGATTAATATACACTAAAACCTCCATTGAACATGCCTTATAACAGTGCATCTTTACGTTAGTAGTATGTACTGCAGGGCATGTCAAACGATCGTGAGAATAATTCTCATCAAGCCTAGGAAGCTTGTTGAACTCATTAGAATAATTAAAAGTAAACACACTTGACCCATCGGATCGTTCGAAAGAAACGTGACGTATTCGCTACGATCTGTTCTTAGTGGTAGTAGAATTGTTTTTTTATTGACCACAAATATTAAAGAAGTTCATCTACGGAGGATGGTTTGTAGAATTGCAATGATCTAATGGGATTTCCAGGAATATGGCAATAGTTAAAATCACGTTTCACCTTCGACCTTGTCGTTTGTTATACCGTTTAACAAGTATGCAGCTTTTTTCTTACTCCCTGCCCTCTGTATTGAGCGTGGCCTTTACTTTGTTCGTTACTTAATTTGTATGGGATAATGATATTCCATTTATCGTTTCTGCTCACTATTCGTTTCCACTATCATAGCGTAATTGACAGATCCTATCAACGAACAGATCCGTCAATCGATCGTACCGCAAAAAAATCAAAGAAATACTTTATGGGCTTATCGATCGATACCTGCCGTGCTACGCTCCGTTCGCGCCAAACCGTTAATGATCGATGATTTATGAGCTAATGTACGCGGAGACGGGTCTATTCCGATGGCCGGGCGTGCGAGGCCTCCATGTATGTCCATTCATTCACGGTGGGGCTTTGATCGTCGATCTTAGGCCCAGCGCTTGGCCAGCCCGGGCAGTCAATGGAGTGTGCGGTCGTTTCATTCATAATCTGGCGCGAAAAAATGACCTCTCCTCGACGTCAGGCGGGGAGGGGGGAGGCGTACCGGTCAAAAGAATAGCACGGTTAAGGTGTGCTGGTTTTTGACCAGCTGATTTAACAAACGCATGCGAATTCCTAAGCATAGGAGTCGGCTGTGGTGATTCTATTTTTGCTCCTGTTTGTAATTCAAAGCTACAAGTATACAGCTCTGGGCGTTTGTTTGCCTATCTGCCACAGAGTGCGATGATGCTGATGCTTGGGAACTTTCTTCTAGTGCCAAATTCACCGAGACTCCGATTCTTTGCATGCTGTTGCGCTGGGGTTGGAACATATTTTTCGGAAATTCCAGCGACCTTCGAAAATATCGAAGCGGCTCTGGAAGGGGAGGCTCCAAAAGTGGCTGGGGCTATATTTACCATGTGCCCGATCGACCGCATGCTCGCACATGATCACATCACACCTGGGAGCGGTTTGTCTGGTCTTGAAGGCACCTTGAAATGCTGCTGAAGTCAGCGTTGTGCGGCCCGGGTGCCGTTTCTTTTTTCTTTTTGTTGCTCCTCGCTACCCGTGACACGCGTTGGGTAAGATTTTATTTTTTGCCTACTCGTTTCTCGAAAACCTTCTCCGGGCGGACGACGGGTGCAAAGGTACTCGATGGAGGGCGCTTTTTTTCATCCGATTTCAATCCATTTTTTGTCGATATTCCACCGAGACGCAGTGTGTGTACGCGCCGGTGTCGAGAATTTTGAGTCTACGGGGACCTGTAGGATATGGTCACCTTTTTTTCCCCCCCGAGCTGATAGCAAGGTTAGCGTTGTTCCGAAAGCACCTTCTCAAGCCTTAATATGGCTCGAAGACGTCGTGCATGCAGGGTGAGCGTAGTAGCCTGTTTCTTTATTAATTCTGGGTTTGGTTAAAATTGTTGCCCAAGTAGGGGGTAATAAGTTATTACTGAACTCGGAAATTAGTAGAATTATTCGTTTTTTTGTTGTTGTTGGATTGAATACTAATGACATATTACGCCATGTCTCGAACCTAATTAAACCCAATTTGAAGGTAATTGATGGTTTATTCTGGGAAGATTGATTATCTATCATGCAGTTAATTTTAATTATATCGCAGCTGTATATCAGTGGGGGTTATGAAATGCGAAATGTTTTCATAAAAATGCAATTTGTACTGGTTTGAGTATTGCTTACCGCTCGGGTCGTTCGGATACTTTATACTAGTGAAGTGCCTTCTAATAAGATCCGTGCCTTTACAAATCTGATCCGTTCCACAAAACAGTAGCCCAATCGTGAATCCCACATCGTTCACCACGTTGCAAGCAGCAAAATACGCTGACTCAGATGTTTTTGGCGCATGCATACATTCAAAATTTAACCAATTTTGTGCGCTCAACGCCACGTGACAAAACCTTCCCACAAAAAAAGCACCAGACGTGATGGATCCAGCTGTGTTTTTTTCCGTTCCACGTTCGTATGCTGTCACTCTGATGTAAACACCCCGTGTGCTGTCAGTTTTGAGGCTGTCAAATCTCCTTTTGGCAGTTCGGAGCTGTCAGGTGGAGCGAAACAACAAGGGTAGAAAAACAATTCGTGGTCGCGTAGAACGGTGTCCCATTTTGCGTTTGCACAATCCCAAAACGAGCGGAACGAGGTTTAGTGGCTGGCGTGCGTGCGTTCGTAATGCAGCTGCACATCGACAACTACTCCAGGTACGGTTGAGGATGCCGTCCGTACGTCGCGGCTGCCGGTAGTAGCGGTTCAAACGATCCGCGAAAACGGTGATCTTCCGGGAGGCGAAATTCCACCAGCTGCTGCTCACCTGACGCCACCCCACACATCAGTCCCGGCCATCTCATTGATCAGTATTGTTAGCGCCCGCTCGTTCGTTCGTTCGTGTGTGTTGATGCATGTACTACTACTATAGTGCTAAAACTTTCACCGCATCCGCATTCTATTTGGTCGCGAGATTCGTTCGTCTGTAGTGCCTCGTTGTTGCTGGTGCTGCTGGTGTGGGTTAGTCGATTGTCGAGTTGTTTTTGTCCCCGTCTTTTTTTTTAATTCGCGGTCCTACCTACCCTAGGTAGGTGTGTGCAACGCACAAACACCGCACCACCATCGGTGGGTCGAATCTGGCGTGGTGAAGATTTTCTCCTCCGCGCGATCAGTTCCGGTCGCACACGGAACGGCCAGGCAAGGGAAACTCGCTGCTCCAGACAGCCATCCAGAGGCGGGGTAGTAACGTGCAGCAAGGAAGCAAACCGACAACACCACGAAAGTGTGCAAGTGCAAATTCGGTGTTACAATTGTTGTTGTCGGCCCCGGCGGTGAGACAGTGTTAGATAATGATGAGGATAGTACGACGGTAGCGTAAGCGTGAGCGAGATTTCAAGTTCGATTCGCGGTTTTTTATCGCTTCCCGTGTCGATGTAGGGGTTGATCATTTTCGCCATTTTCCATTCACCGAGCCAAGCAGGCTGCGAGACCACGCACTAACGACGACGTCATCGATTGCTGCGTCATCGATTCTGCCGTACAAAAACAATAAGGCATAGCAAACAACGTACCAACACCACACACAGCTAAGCATCGTAACACCAGCAGATTGCACGCGAGAGAGCGAATTTCCCTTTTTTCCGGCCCACCTACCCCCACGGAGGGATGTAGCAGCTGTGCCGGGAGCTCTGTGTCTTAAGTGCATGTGTATGTGTGGGGGTGTACGGAACAGCAACAACCGCAAAATCGCAGCATCGCGGCCCAGCCTCCCCTTGGTGCTTCCCACCGTGGAAATAAGCGAACATGAACGGTAATGGAGCATGCACCTCGCCGGAGGAAATAGCGGAAAATCGCGAAGCACTGCAAGAATGGTGAGTTTCCTCTCTATTGTACCTTTCTCCTCCCCGTCCCCGCTCCAGGGGCGGCTTTATAGGGAAGGTCCATAGGAGTTTGTAAAACTTACAGCTACAAAAGACAGATATTCAAGACGTCAGTATTGTCGTATTCTCTTACATTTTCATAGATAGAACGGGAAAGGGGAGGGTTTTCCTTATTATTGTTCAGCATCTCGCTTTCCTTTTTTTTATTTTTCGACCAAAAAAGGCAATTTCCCTGAAAGATGATCGCTGTGTGTCGCAATCGACAAACAGCATCTCTGTAATGCAAGAGCAAACAATTTCTACATTTTCCCCCACATTGGCGTTGTTGTTGGAGGGGTTGGGCTTTCTTTTGTCAGCTTCCGGAAATTAACTTCCGCGCGCTTGTAGTATCGTTTTAACATTATCTTCTTCTCGTCTTCTCTTCTTCATCCATCCGATACACATCCGATGTTGCACTTTTGTCCGGTGCAGTTCCGGGCCGGTTGATTTTCCCCCATTTGGGCACACGGGGCATTATGTATCTATGTTCGCTTCGTCCGAGACCAAACACTGATATAATACGCGTGATGCAACCGAGGGTTTGCTGCAGAGAGAGACAGAGGGAGAGAGATGATTGCGCGGATAAATAACCGATTCTCTGCTGATCCGCGACTGCTCAAATTGCAGATTAAATTGGAAAAGAAACGAAGTCCATCAAACAGTATTTCATGAAGTAACACCTTTTCGTTTAAATAAATTCGAATTTTCCGTTAGTTTGATTAAGTAACACTATGAAGCTATTTGTTTAACGATAAGAAAAAAGTTTTTGTGTAGATTGTTTTGTATAGAAAACATATTTTTTATTGTTTTATACACGTTTGTTGTCGAACATATAAGGAACGGTTTTAAAAATACGTTGTCGTGGTAGGGAACCATTTTATCCAAATGCATGTTTCCCGTATCGATTCGGTAATTGACTAAGCCATTAATTTTTTACCTCGCCAAAGGACATTTTCCAAAGCGTCTCGTGTTCCAGTTTAGCTCGACCTTAGTTATTGCCAGGATTTGTGTGGCGTTGTTGGATTAATAATAAATGACTACGGATTGCGAACGTTCGGGTTGGCTTAGACAAAATCAAATGAATCGATTTGCCCATATACAGTCCTGAGTTCTAGAACTATTTTGCCGCTAAATCTGTGGCCCGAGATTCGATCTGGATAGAAAATAAACGAAGAGTGTTTCGCGAATGGTGCCTTAAGTAACGTTATTTTTTTTTTAAAATAAAATGCAAATTAATTCATATAACCGAAGCGTGCCATGCAAGATTCAAGCCCTCAGCAATTTGCTGCAGCAAAAACGAAAATGTTACTGCTGAACTGCTGTTTTACGCTGGTGTGAAATCGTCCGCCGTTGAACTCGTTTGAAACGGGACAATCGCAAAGGTGTAGCATATTTTTTCCTCCCTACTGTTTATTTGTTTTTCATGCTGTCACAGGCACATACAACTGAAGAGTTTTTTTTAAAATAAGTTAGCAAAACACAGCAATGTTACTTTTGCCACAAATAAATGTTTCATTTTTTCACAAACGTCTTTGTATCAATTATAACCATTCAAGAGTTAAAAAGAAATGTATTGATATGCACAGGTAAAAGGAACTTTCTGGCATTGAAAAAAGCTTAAAACAGAATGAAAATTTTGACCGGAAATTGTGATAAATCGTAACCGATTTCAGACATCGCATTAAGAGCCTCTTGCACCTGTGTTATATGGCTCGATTATATGATGATAAAAAAAAATACTTTCGCACATTTTTCGGTTCAGAAAATCGAATATATTGCACAAAGATCCTCTCCGACATTATGAAAAGATTAGAATATTCCGGTCTCATTTATTAAAAAAAAAAACAAAACTTAAAATAACAATAACGAAATGGTATGCATTGTTTCTTAAAGTTACAGCAGACTTATGTTACACTTGGTAGAATTTTTAAAGTACAACAAAATCGCTTCTTTTTATAAAATAATTATTACTTTTAGTTCGCAAATTGAAATGTATTATTTCAGTTTAGTCAATGTTCATTCAACTTTTTATCAGTCAATTTTTCTAGGAATTTGAAATCGCACGTTCGATTGGCATGACAAACAATAGAAACCTGTACTTCGCCGATTTGGTGGCTCTGTTTGGCCCGCAAAAAAAATAAAAAAGTCCAGTGGATTTATGAGCGAAGATGATGGGCGATCATGATGATGATCATGGCGATGATGGCAATCGACGGTAGAACGTTTAATAAACATACCGTCACGGTCGAAGGATCATCGTTACGATCGAAGGCTCTTCCTTTCTCGTTCTCGTCGTGCACAATAGATTGGAGGAAATCATAATTACCACCACCACCACCGCCAGCAGCAGCGGGACACATCAGCGATGGTTTTGTGGATGTTCGTAATGCCGCTCGTTTTGTTTTGAAGGCTCTGAGGCATTCACAAAAAAACATTCGGCGAGCCCCGATGAGCTATGGTGTGGTGTGATTCAATTCGGTTAACCGCAAAGATCGGTGGAATACCACCACCACACGGTGCTGGTTCCGTTGGCCAGTTCCATTTCGCACAAACACCAACACCCCACCGCGATATCGCGCGTTCGTTCGCGTTGTAGCGGGGGTTTAACAATTGTGTGTGCGCGCGCGATGACGATCTCTCTAGGGGTGTGGACCAGGCACGGATAGGATGGTGGGGTGAAGAGGCGGTGATCTGCGTGATTGATACTAACAGTTGGGCTGAAAAGTTCGTAGACTCAAACATAGAATGCGCAAGTTTGTTTGAAATTCATATTTTTCAAGTTGGTTAGGTTTAACTGACCTCCAAAAGATGCGTATATAAATTTGACAGCTGTCAGACTATTTCTTTGGAAGATATAGCACTTGGAGTGCTATACGCAACTTTTGGTAGCTTGAAAAATAATGAATGAAAAGGAATTGCTAATAAAACATTGCTTTGTCTTTCAGCGTAAACATTATCCGGACTCTGCAGCAGCAAAATTAACCCTTGCGAAGGTGTTGACAAAAACGAAGCAAAAGTCAGCAAAAAAAAAAAATTAGATAACCGCAAAGTGAAGTCAAGCGAGGAAGTTAAAGCCATAAAGATGTTAAAGGAACGTTTTAGAGGTATCGTGAATGAATTTTTGGATTTCTTTTTAAAGTGGATGCCACCTAAGCCCACAATCGACCATAAACTAAAATTGCCAATCGACCAAAAATTTGATGACTCGGGTTGCTTCACTGCATCCAAGGTTTGTTTTCGAGATTTGGCTCCCAGCGAATGTTTGTCCTCTGCTCAGACCTCTAGAGAATGCTGGCTGGCAATGATCGCCAAAACTGAGGCTTATTTTGAGGATCAAGACAAATCCTAAATAAAAAATGGGTTAGAAAAACTGTTTGATCGCTATAATCGCTGTATCCCACTCGAAGTTTCAATAGTTGCCATTAAATTAAATTAAATTATTAAATAATCAAATGAAATATTAAAAACATTTGTTTCTATGTTAGTCTACGAACTTTTCAGCCCAACTTTGATGAAGGGTAAATCGTAGGGCATGGGGGTTAGGCATGGGACTCCCGGCAACGTGTACAAACGCGAAGCGGGAAAAAAAAACGCGCATCTACTCGAGTGTTGGAGCTAGGCGCTCGGGCAAGTGTGTGAGAGCGAGATTGCGAGGAAAGTTTTTTTATTTTGGTTTTCGTGTGCGATGGTTGTGTAGCATGCGGCCACCGCACTATACCAGGTGTTTGTTGTTGCTGTTGCAGCCTTTTTTTTTTTGCGCGTGGTTTCCTCGCCCAAGAGTGGCGGCGGCCCGTGCAACCCGACTCGAGTCGGCCGACGATGGCGCAGTCATCGTGAGACCGCTCCATGGGAAGGGTGCACACCACCGCGGTTCGGCGTACGTTCGTTCGTTCGTTTGTTCGGTTCATCTCTTGTGCCGTCGGCTACCGGAATGCCGGAATGTGTGTCTACACGTCTTACCTGCGGGTACATGCAAACCGGTGGAAATCCTTCTCCTCTGCGTGCCAATTGTGACATTTTGACAATTTGGGTGTACCGGGTACCCTATCCCGTTCCTTACCCCCGTCGAATGTGAACTTTGAGTAAACGAAATGGACGAACGCTGGCGCTGGAGGATTGATGTTGTAGCCGATCCAAGATTGAGTTGGTGATCTTCTGACGATCGAGGGCAGTGAAACTTGTTGGAGGGTAAAGTCCAACGACAGTTTGACAAAAGCAATAGACATTTCTTCGATAAGCATCTGAGTTTCTTCAGTATGGTGTCCCAAAATGATCCTCAAGCCTCCTGACATAATTGAATTGATACCGCTTCGCTCGAACCATCATACCGATCAAGTTAAAAGTGCCAAAATGAACAATTCTGTGAAATCCTCAGTTCGTAGCGTTTTTTTTAACGTTATTTGGTAGCACCATTTACGGGGATCGTTTGTAAGAAAATGCGTCGTTTTGTTGCTCCTTTTTACATAAGCCTGACCCCGTTCACGTACGATGTTTGGTTTTAAGCCACAAAGTCCTCCAAATTCCTCCACCCGAACTTATGCTCTACCCTCGGTAAGGTTTGCTTACGGGGCGTAAAACAGACAGAAACCTGGTTCTCCATCGTGCCAAAAGTGAAGTTGCTGTCGGACATAATGGGAACGCCTTTTGGGAAGCCGCCTTCTGCCACCTGCAACCTGTGTGCCAGATCGTCCCTGTGCTCGACAAACACTCGAAGACAGTGCAGACGCGGACGAGGACGCCAATGACGACGTAGCCGCCTTTCGGGGGAATCGATCGATCAACAGAATATAGGTTATAGGGCTAGTGTGATGTGGGCCAATGCTTAGTTGTTTCCAAATGTTGACAGAACGGTACGTTGTGGCAAGGAACGGGCTAGAGAAGATTTTCCGCATTCACGTCACGCAGCCCACGGGTTCACGGCATTCCCCGCCAACGACTTGTGACGTCATGGTGCGGCGTCACGCCTCATTAGCCCGCGGAAAGTGGCGGAGGAATGTGCCGGGAATTTCAGCCGACTTTCGGTCTGAGGTGCACCAGCCACATTCCTTCACGGCGATTCGGCGATGTCGTCGTCCCTGGACGCGGGTGGTCGGTCACTTCGGAGGCCCTTGTTTCTTGGCTTGCTTGCGATTCCCTCATCCCTCGGTCATCAGCGAGACAGACGACATTCCGGGCCGGGTAGTTGCGTGGTTTCCCCTCTCTTCCCATTCGTCACCTGCTTTCCCAAACGTGAATGCGTGTGGTGGGAATTTGATGAACCGTCTCGCTCATTTCTCCTCCAGAGCAGAAGGAGCGCTCTCTAACGATGACGTGACAGACGTACCCTCCCCCCCTCCCCTCCCCGTTGGATGCAAGTGGTTACGCAAACCCAGCCTCGGGGCCGTTGCCGGGACGAGAGTGAGAGCTGGCGTTTTGGACCAATGGCAATGTGGTCGGTCCGTGTTGGATCTGGTTTGAAAAGACACACCAACCAGACGCGCTGCAATATTTTGTGTGTGTTTTTTAAGGTTTGCTTCTCATTTTCTCCGTTGCTGCCTTGCCTCGATGGCCTGCTTCTGTGGTTCCGAAATAACCGACGTCATTTGGAATGACACCGCGTGTACAGCAGGAGGGGGATCGCAACGCAGTTTTAAAGCATCGAGAAAGGGTGAAAGAAACGAAAAAGAAAGTGGAATGAATGGCCGGTGTCGTTAAGAGTATTTACAAACAACGTTAAGAGTATTTTCTTATAGTGTTGCGGTTTTACGCAAGAAAAAGGAATTGTGCTGCATCGTTCCGCAATATTTGTTTTGCATCTTTTGCCACACGAGATCTGTATGAAAAACGCTTATATGAAGCAGTCAGAAATTACGGCCAGAAGAGTGCATCGCAAAAAAAAAAAAAAATTAAATTGATGCCACGACAGAGAAATAATAATCAAACGTACAAACTCGTCCTTGACTGTGAACAAAATTCAGACAGAATTGGAAGGAATGTACTATAACCACGATCCAATGTAACCCTGAAGCGGCCCTGAAACAAACTGACAAAAGCCGTAGGAGCTCGATGCGGGTGAGGTCTTTAATGTTTTCCGAAGAACCCTTCCAAAAAGGGTGCAACTTATTTCGAAGGAATTTGTCAAGCGACGAGAAAAATCATCTGGTAAAAGTGAAAGTGTTTCCCGGACACAATAGGGCACAACAACTGTGATGATTGTGCTGTGTTTTATTGCGCAGCCTCCCGTCTCAACAGTGACATACGGCGCTCTCGAGCGAAATGAAAATACGAGGCCGGTTTTGTTTCGCAGAAACACCATTAGCGCAATGATTAATGCAGACGCGATGCAACGCTGCAAGTGTCGAGATGCGAATCAAACCACGAAAAAGTGGGCCACGCTTCGGTTCGGTGTAAATCCACCCGGCGTCTTCCAATCGGCTGTTGTCCTTCGCGCCGGGTTTCTGCACCGTGACTGGTTCAGTTCTGGTTGTTAATTTTGCCAATCATTGTTCCTTAATTTATTCGCACAAAGATTTCATCTTCGATCTTTGTTGGTTTCTTGGGTTTAATTAAAAGCTAGCTCACCATTTTTTACTTACTTTTTTGGTAGTTGAGCACCAGCGATTCCAGTTTTGAAAAGATGTACAATTTAAAACATCTCAAACGTGCTCTTTAATCCTTTCGCCTGTTTGTTACGTAACTCGATGCGCGAAAAGATGGCTTGCAACTGAATAGACTTAGGTGATACGCGAAGCCGATAGTTACTTGCAAACAAACCATTATTATTTGAGCTACCGCTGGCACAAAGTGAATGGCTTTTAACTATTACTTTCTAGCGGTGATTTAAATGTGCCTTATTATCTCAAATTACCATAAACCACCACGAACCCGACCACCAACAGCAGGGCAGCGGGAACGTGTTTTTAAAGCGCTATTAGAGACGATCGTAAGCGGTTGTTAAGTAATTTAAATATAGCTTCTGCAGTGTTTCCAATGCACACGTTCGGGCTGCTTGTAATAACACGTTAACTGCATTGTAGTTATGTTAGAAAAATTGAGCCTTTCGGAAACATTAACATCGTTAATTGAAGTATGTCTAGCAGAGAAAAAGTGTTTTTAAATTATAGGTTAGGCGAAGAAAAATGTCAGTTAAATATGGCGGTTTACTAGAATTCTTGATTCTCCTTCTTAGTAGGATAGCGTTTTGTCAAAATTCTTGCAATCGTGCTGTTGACCTTTAGTGGCCGACAAATTAACACTCCCAATGCGCGCCGGATCTTTAATTTATGATCCTCACAATGGACAGCCCTGATAGGGGTAATTATCTATTTGTATGCTGCGCTGTATGCTTGAGCGCGCCGTTGCGAGCCGTTCGATCGCGCGCATAGGCGATTGACCTTTGGAGAGTTTCCCCATTGTGAATGAGTCAGGTGTAAAGGGGACATCGGGCGCCACCTTGAGGACTCGAACTCCGTGACGGTGACGGCGGAAAATGTGCGAGGTGCGGGCTGATGGTGAAAAAACAACCAGAAGGTAAACCCATCGCGGACAATCTAAGCACCTCTGTGGCTGCCTCACATCTCCTCGCACTGGGCAGCAAGTGTGGTGTCGTCCCCTTTAACGATCTTCCCCCTTGCAGGCCACCGGAGTCACGGTTAGCTAGCCCTCATGCATGTTCAAGGTCACCAGCACCACGACCAAACCGCGCTGAACCGATGGCTGAAGTGTTGATTGATCGGCATGTGAAGATCGCCGTCGTCGTTGTGCCATCGTCCGATCATCAGATTGCACCTCCGAGCACCTCTCCGCGTTCTGTGTGCTTGATTCTGCAAGGTTTGTCACGGTCTTATCACGTCCGACGAAACATCGCCTATAGCCGGTTTTTGATATCGGTTGGATGAACGAACGATGATATCGACTTCACCCTTCCATGCTAATGATCCACTGTGGTCCATGATGTATACCGAGGCTTACGTAATACGGTTTGGCCTTCATTCGTACCGGAGAGGCGCACTGCTTTAACGTCGGTGAAGCTTGAAAAAAAAACTACCTCTCGTCCAATGGAATTTTTTGTTGTCATAAAAACTACATTAACTTTAACCTTTGACTCGTGGCGTGTTAAGTGGGCCTTATTTAAACAGAGTAAGGACGTGCGCTTGTTACCTGAAAATAAAAAAAAAGGCAAGAACATTAACATCTAAAAGTTTGTTGTAAGCTTCAACGGCGTAACAGATCATCAGATATTCTCTTCAGTTCCTTCTAATAGCGTTCTAAACAGCCAAACCATTTGTTTGTGGATTGTTTGAAAAATTTACATATTTCACAACGTAGCAAACCATCGCTGGGAACATTTGTTGACCGAGCAACCGCACCTGGACTTGGCAGGAGGGTTCATTGAACGGGTAAATAGAATCCACCACCGCGTTCTCTAGCTTTACACAGCTGTGTGGCCCCAGGGTGTGGTACCGAAATCAGCTGATCTCTACCAACTTCAACCCACACAAACCATATTGCTTGTGTCCATAATAGGGCAGGTCGATATCCGTGAGAAAAAGTAACATTCGAACCCTGATTCGAACGCGTACACCTGTGCTTGTTCTCCTTCCAAATCCAACTGTACTCTCTGGTTGATTTATTGAAAATGGAACTTTCTACCATCGATCTTGTTGAACGTTGCTGCTCGTCGTGAATGTCGAGTTCCGGTCGTGTCTTTTGACTTTCGACTCCTAAGAGTCGCACCGGTCCAGTTCAAGGTCTTCACTGGCTCGCACTTCGGGTGGACAATGGACGACCTTAGGCAGCTGCTCGGTACTTTCCCACCAGCGGGGGACTGTGTAGTCAGTGTCAGGTTGCACGTGTTTATAGGATGGGTGGTTTGTTGATGTTTTAACACATTTATCGTGCCGGGTCCCTCCGACGTTGAACGCCACCCTGACACGGAAGGGAGAGTACATGAGCGTGCAGACGAGAAAAAGAAACACGTTTGAATGCGTATATCTAACACTACCTAACCGCAGTTCATGCGGAGGAAAAAAGGTTCGTAAACGCGCTTGGAAAGCGCTAATGACGTTTCGACGTACACGAACGACCGCGGTGTGTCGAGGCGGCGGAGGTCATTGTGCCTGTTGGTGTAGGTCCGCACGTTGCCGAAATCGACTCTGACCTTCGTCCACTGCCTAACAACAACCCATGGTAAGTTGATGCAATTTTTGCGCAACGTCGACTTCGAGGACGTCCGTGTCCGCGAGGTTTGGCAATGTCGGCGCGTTCTGTTTGCACTGTTGATTAACCCTGTCCAGGCCAAAGAGCGAGCGGGTCCAAGACCTCGTCGTGCCGGACGTTGGAAAGCGTGTACGGTCAATGTCGGGCAGTGTGGCGCAGTTTGTTGACCAGGATCATCCTCCGTAAGCAGTTGGTTATAGAGGGAGGACTAGTATGCGTCTGCTTCTATCTTTCCCTCCCTCTTTTGGTCCAGAGAGGCGCCGTTTGTTGACCAGGATCATAACGGCGGGTAAGCTGTTGGTTATAAAGGGAACACTAGTTTGCGTCTCCTTATGCTTATCCCTCAATATTTTTCAGAATTGTGTTTCGGTCGGTAGAGCCTAGCTGAAAGTTCGATCCAAGCGCACACTAAGCGATTCTGATGTAATACCAATTGTTAGTACCTCATACGATCAGTGTGCGAGGAGTCACGCCAAAGTGTATGTCAGGGTCACTGGGCACGGTGCATGTTGTGTGATCGTGCGATCCTAGGAACAACAACGCATGCATCCTGCTGAAGAGTCACGCGCAAGGTCAGACACTGCTGTACTGGTCGATTCCCGGAGATCGTAGTTAACTCCTAGGCGTGTTTCCCACTGGCACGCGCGTGATTCCGCAACGTGGGCTACCTATTGACAGTAGTAGCCTACACGCCGCCGATTGCATCCATGACGCAGCAAATCTTTCTAGAGCGGTTGAGTTAAGCGCACATAAAGTAGCCACCTTCACTGGGAGGAGAAGATGGGAAATTCCTGGGGGCAACTAGACTCCTGCGTCGAGTGGCACTCGACAAGCGAGCAGAGAATCTAGCGGCACATCAATATGGCATGCACCTCCGTCATCGATCGGAAGGTAGATTTGCCATGAGGGCAAAGCGGGATAGTAGTGTTGCGGGGTCGTGTCACTTATCAGTTGTGATGAGGAGCAGCAGCGGGGGGCTGTGACTCGTCATTTTTCGAGTTTTTACCCCGGGTCGTGTTATGTTTGTGTGCGGCGGTGGCGATAAGTGGTTATGACGTAACGATACGGCCTTTGGCAGTTCCCATTTCAGTGCTTTGGGGAGCTACAGCCAGTTCGATATCAGCTCATCGCTAGTCGAGTTTTACATCTCATCACGTACAGCGATCGTCGTTCAGATCGTTGCTAGAAATACACAGTCGAGTCTTTCGAGTGGCTACGGGACTTGCGTTCTTAAGTTTGTGGTAGTCCTCCACATCGGGCGTGAGACGTGCCAAATTGTGTGAATTATTTTCCGTCTATCCATCGCGGTGCCTTTGGCGAATACGGTCTATGGTAGGGGATGTTCTGCTAACCGTACGATCTCTCATTCCCATTCCAGCGAGCGCTTCTCAAGACATAAAAAAACTTGAAGCATTCATGTTTGTCAGTGAATTGCTGTAGGATCTTCTAAGAAGTCGGCGGCTCCATGTTGAAAACCGGCTATCGCTTTGTTTGCAAGTCTGTTGTCTGCAAGTGTGTTAAGCTAAGCTAAGACAAATAAGATCTCCCAAGCAGACGCGCGTCTACAGGGCGGCCAGAAAAATATGGCTCGTGACTAGTTTATGGTGTAGGACATGATTTGGGGACGCGATCGGTCGCAATCAACCAGCTAGTTTGTGAGATAGTTATACTTTAATGTGCTGAGCGTTATACAACGGTGATCATCTACCACACGTCAACGTTTGAATGTGTTCCATGTGTGCCGTTTCCGGTACGATCGAAAGAACATCGCGTGCAACGGCTGTGTAAAGTGTTTGTGTACGTGTGCGTGTGTGTTTTTAAATCGGAAGAAACCAGTTGGAAGTCTTGCTGCAGCGCAGGAAACACTACTATGGCCTATCTGTCCGATGTGGATCTCGCAACGCTACACAAATCACGCCTCGAAGAGCGCGTGCAGTACCGGCTATCTTCGCCTTGGACGCGCGATTCCGAGCTCAACCATCGGGACCGATCATCGGCGGCCTCCGCAATGTTTGGTGATCGCGCAACGGCAAACTGCACGCAGTCACAGAGTGCTAGCAGTGGCGGTAGAAGCACAAACAACACGATCGCTGCCACCGGGCACCGAACAGCTAGTGATATAGTGAACAATAACACCACCGTCCGTGCAATGGAGGAGGAGTCAGCTGTGATGGCGTCGCAGGTCCTCGAACGAACTCTACAACCGTCGAGCGCGCGGGGCAGCTACTCGGATCAGAAGTCCTCGTGGATGGATCAAGCGCAGCCCGATCACCATCAGCGATCGGGTGCAGTTTCGATGGTCCATCAGCAGCAACACGCCCTCAACGGGCATGTGATACGCCCTAGGATAAGAAGTAGTAATAGCATGTCCAGTAGCAGCACAACCGGCAGCTGCAGCAGCTCCTCGACGCCTAGCTACCTGCAGCACCACCACCAGCATCATCATCTGCATCATCAGGGCAGCGGTAGCAACGCCAGCAGCAGCATCAAGCATGTCGAGTGGAGCGATGACGATCACCTGCACGATGATGGCTACTTCTCCTCCGATACGCGCCGAAGAAGGTCCGGCACATGGCCGTAAGTGGTTGCAATACACACAACACCTTACCACCATCAAAACCCCCACTAGTCCAACCAACCCACGCATTCTTCTCTGTGATCCACACAAGCACCGCGAAACCGCTATTTGCAGAATGTCTTACCATTGGCTACACTCTACTAGGTACATACCTGCTAGGCTTCTTTTGTTTGCTTGCTTGTCTGACTACCTGCTGCCCAAAGGCTGCGATTGCAAAATTGGCAAAACTGCGTTACACAGCGTTAAGACGTTTGCTCCGAACCAATGACCAAGCCCCATTTACTCTCGAGGCGCCGACGATGGTTGTAGCCATTTTTCGATTATTTTTAATCCATTGTAAATCGTGTTGCATGTAACTCACGCATCCCGGTGACGGGTTACGTTTGGCGAATTTTGCCTCTCCGGTGGCAATATAAAGCTGTTGGAAGTTACGTCCATTCGATGGTTATCGAGCTTGAACGATCATCGTCACTTCACTCCAGCGGCTCCGCTCTGATTAGTTTGGATGGATATTTTTTGCCAGCCAGTTTTGCGTTGCTCGTGGCAGTTTTTTTTTCAATTCACCTGTTGATCGATTACGTCGGGGTTCGACTTGGTGGTTGCAATCACCAGAAGGCTGACCCAAAGCTACTGATAAGCGATTTTTGGATTGTTTTCAAACGGGTTTAAGGAAAAGTTTATCCTCTTACCGTATAAGACATACGATCAAAATGGAGTTGAACACAGTTTTCAAGCACTCTGCTTCTGTTTCCCTGCTGCTGCAGACCTTTTTCCCCGTTCTGTTGCACGAACATTCATCACCCTTTGACCCGCCAGATAGGTGGTTCCGGCGTGCCATTAGCCAGCTGATCAATTCCAGTTCAAGCGAGGGCACAACTGGTTGGTGTACACTGGGGCCGTTGCTTGAATCCAATGTCCACGTTTCTGGAAGCTACGGGACGCGCACTGGGGCAAGCGTAGCGTCACCTAAGGAAAATGATAATGATGTGTCTTTGGAGGTTTGGCGTACCGTGGTACTGGCTGATTTGTATGTGACGTGTCGCACGAACCCGATGGCGTCCTATCGGTTAGTAGCGGACGGTTTATCGGACCGATAAGGTTTCGGTTTCCGTGTTTCAAACGTCTTTCGAGTGCGGAGGGCAGAGCGTGTGAGTTTTTGTTTTGTGCAGAGCTATCGATCTATTTTCCGTGACCATGCGCAGGTTGGCAGTTTGAAAGTGATACTTAAGGTTTGATTGAATTGTTTTACATTTTAATAACCTAGATGAAAAGGTTATTGACACTGAACGAAATTACATACAACCTTTCCCTTGTGAGTTATTTCATCGTGCTGGGGTTTTCCATGTCATAGAAGAATAACGTTCCCTGCTCGAACAATGACACTGCCTGTCTGACTAAGCAGCTTTCCGTGCGAAATCTTATCGGCGCCGAATCTGAGCCGGATTTCTACCTGGAAGGGTTTTCCTCCATTTTCAAGAAAATCAGCAAAGGGAATTTCAAAACACGCACTACAAAAGGTGAACCGGTGAGAACCGTAACGAGCAGTACAGGCTTGTTGTTCATCTTGTTAACATGGTTTTCTACGAGAAAATGTGCTGCTGAAAAAAAAACAACAACGTTAAGAACGATTTGTCTCGTAAACGGTTTGTAAATGTAACCAATTCAAGAAAAGGTAACGTTGTGAGTGATTGAAATAATAATAATAACTCGAATAAGTAACTACCCGCCATCATGCTGGTTCGCGAACCTGCTTATCACCGTGAGGATCTTCTTCGTAACAATGGAGCGTTTGGCGTTGGGTGAAGTGACTCGGCAAAATTGACCATGCTGTCAAGGTTTCCGAATTGTGCGCGCTGGTGCCTTTTTAATCATTTGCGTTTTGGGTACGAGTTTTTTTTTTCTTGGTTCATCCCGCAATTACACTGATTGACAACAATCAATTTGCTGGCTGATTTATTAATGGTGCGCTGCCCACCAGAGAACATCCCTTTCTCCGTCATCTGTTTCCATTGGATTGTGCCAGCCATTCACGTCTTCAATTCGATGAATTTTCATGCGTTGGTGCTAAAAGTGAGTGGGCTTGAGAAGCAAAAACGTTCCCTCGGGCAACAGTAAAGTTTCGTTCACATGTAGTTCATTCTTGCATTTTGAGGCGAGAGGTCACGTTGCTTTAATGGTTTCTGTAAGCAATTCAGTCCACACAAACACTCGTGTGCGGTTTCTTTCGGATTTCTTTTTAAGTAGAAGCAAAAACAGGGTGAACAAACTAGGGGTAGCTATACTAGTCGTCGGAATATTGATGCAATCGTAGAAACACACATATTTGAGCAGGAATCGTTCTCATACTGGAAAATCCCCCCCCACAACTGGGTATTAAGCCATCAGAAGTCCGTTTTAACTAGCACCGGTGTTCTATACATATAGAAGACTCTATAATCGGGTTACCTAGAGAAGGCTAAAAAAAACAAACAAATTGAATTTCCGCATAAGAAGAAAACGCAGAAACCCAAAATAATACTCATCTCACAGTTCTTCAAGAGATTGGCAAGATACATTTTTTCAAATCCGCACAATTTTTTGCGGCGGCTGATACGTTTCTTCAATTTATCCGTAAGATTTTTTACTGGAAGGTGGTCCTCTTTTAGACTTGTGGGAAACCTTGTGAAATATAAAAAAAAGGGTTTGTTAGAATAAAATACTAGCTTAGTATTCTGTAATTTTAAAATATCAGTTTTTTGTTACAGAGTTCTGAATAACAACGTCTTTTGCTTGATATTGGCGCGCTGTTCTTGCACATATTTGAACCACCCTGTGCGTTACGTTATCGCGTCATCATCGCGTGCCTGGGCCGTCCCTGACAGTGCCCCTAAAAACTCGCCCAGCGCGACGCTCGATTCAATTATGTACCTCGTCCTCCGAGCGTTCGCTCGCTTGTTCTTTCCCTCCTGCGCGGGAAACCTACTCACACACGCCCTCAATTAAAATCAGTGAGACTGTCTTGGCTCTACCAGACGGCACGCCGCTGCAGGCTACCCTTATCCTCAAGACCCCTTTTCACAGCCTCTCACACCTAAACTCCAGTCGAAGTGTGTGTGTGCGCGCCCACGAAGGATAAGCCTTTTGCGACACGGTTCGGTGCTTACAAAATGTAGTTCCCTGTTGGCGAGCTTCTTTGGCGAGATAAATTCATCTTATTCTCCAACGGCCCTGTTTGTTCAATCTCACTCTCACCTCTTTCCGATCGTGACTTGTCGAAAAGAAGGGACAGTGGGGAGGATAATTTCATCTCACCGATCGCGGTTTGATGGGTTTTGCTTTGGTGGAGATTGACAAAAACGGCACAACGCAGTGGGTTGCGCCCGGAGAAGTGAAGCGTGCAGTGTGAATGCGTCACTTGGCAATGGTCGCTCGCGGCAAGAGTTGCGATTATAATATCGAGCGCTCCGGCGACAGCGCAGTTAGAATCGGCACCTGCTGGAAGCTATAGGCAGCTTCCTAGCAGCGTCATCAAGCAGCGACCGTCTGTCGTCCGATATATCACCGCGCACGATCACCACCGACGAGCTGCGTGTGCGTGTGTGATCGGGTCGATGTAAACGTATTAAGAAACCACGGCCATTTGGGTCCTTGATCATCGACGCAGTTTTCGATCGTGTTTGTCGTTCCACTGTGTTCCTCCGAACACGTTCAGAAAGGTTCAGTCACTTTCAGGTGACACCGAGCTGAGGTGTCAAAGTGTACGGAACGGACGCGCGCGCAGTCGATCGTCGATTCACTTCGATCGACTAGATCGTATTTTGGAGCGGTTGTTTTTGCTCGTCCGAGTGTGTTCTCAACAAGCGTGTGTCCTTCGGTGATACCTTGGTTTAGTTGTTTAAATTAAAGTTTAGTGCGGAAGCAGACGAGCCTGTGTTATTCCATCGTAGTCTTAACTTACCCGTAGTGCGCTTAGTGTATCGATTTTGATCGACTTTATTCGATTTGATTTTGCGCGTGCACTCGACCTTCACCGCACGATGGCCGAAACGCACGAGAACGACGACTTTATGGCGGACCTGGTGCGCTTTAATCATCCGTCCGCGGCCCACCAGCAGCAGCCCCATCATCATCTGCAGCACGTTCACGCGCTGCATTCCCACAACGCCGCACAGTTGCACCACAGGCAGCACAACGGCGGTGCGGCCAAACTTGTGTCCAATGGCAACGGGCAACCGATGGCAGCGGCGTCCTCCGGTGGCAGAGCGAACGGCAAAGCGAACGGCACTCCTGGATGTTCGCCCGCGACCGAGGACGATATTCTTGCCGACGAAGACCAGCTGCTACTGTGGCGCCCGAAAAGGTCAGTGGAGGAGGCGGTGCAGCGCGACGGGTGGCCTCTAGCTGTGGATCCTCCACTCTGTATCGGCGTTCGAAGAAGGCGTTCAAGGAACGCCACCGAGAAGTAACCTTGTACGCGCGCGCACGTGTGTGTATGGCGCTTCCCATATCACGGCGAGAGCATTCCTTTTTTGGTCGTTTGCACCACGACGCGGCGTCTGCTCATTTGCCCCATACTGCTGTAGAGCGTCGCAAAGGGTTGAGGTGTGTACAAGGCTATGACGCAAAACTGGTCACCCAACGCTGGAGAACCAACGACAACTCGAAGTTTGAACTTTGATCGACTGTATAGTGTCTTTTTTTTTTGTTTAAACAGCGTCTGGTACGGCTTCCACTGCCCACAGAATCCACCCATCGACCTATCACGGAACAAGGCAATACGGGGATGCAGGGGAAGAAATAGAGGGCAACCCGTGGGCAACAGCGGAACGGATGTGAATGTGTTTGGGAGGAGGCATTTAATCTTGCAGTGTTTCAATTTTCCGTCCAACGATTATGTGGGACGCGAGATGATCCTCGAGCGAAAAAAAAAACAAAGTAAAGATCGAAAACGCCATGAATGTACAGGGAACGAATGGGAATGGAAACCAAACCCAACAAACGACAAGCAAGAGGAGGGCGAAAAAGAGACAGGGAGAAAGATAGAGAGCGATCGAAAAACTTGTCCGCCCTGACAATTTCGCTAATCGTTTCGATGGAGTAAAATAATGACCCGTCTCGAAGGTGGTGCGGTTCGGTCGGTACGGACGCGTGGTCGGGGCGGCAACGGGGCCGCCGGAAGGTCTGCGGGAAGAAACCGGCCCACGGGGGATGCTTGCTTGAGAGGGGAGATCGGTCATTTGCGAGGCTCACAGTCGTGGAAGTTGTTGCGGTTGGTCAGGGTTGTTTTAAATGATCACCGTACAGTAATAACACGAGTATGTTTTAATTTCTTTAATTATCTTTCATAATTTGATTCGTCGTAGTCCTCTTCGGAAGGAAGTATTGCAACAATTTCAGGCTTTGCTTAACAATTTTGCGTACTTTTCATTTCGACTACATTTCAATAAAAGGGTGATTGCAATTTTGCGACTTCTTTGCTCGCTCGACTACACAGCAATTTAACGATGATTATCTGATCTTATGATCGGTTGGGAGCTCATTAAAATTATGATCATTCTCTCATTAATTTAAGAATTTGCAGGAAATACTGCAAAGGCAAAAATAAAACTTGGAAAGCCGCACGCGAATCGAAAATGCACGTACCGGTCACTGCCCAGCGAAGTGAAGTGACGCAATGAGAATTGTACCTTGACGCAAAAGGAAATCATTACGTTTACTTCGACAGATATTTGTAAGCTGGATCATCTAGGCGATTGATAAGGAACGACTGGAAGTTTTTTTCTGTTTTGTTACACCGGTTTGCATCGTAGCGCAATCGTATCATGTAGAACATCTGGTAAACATTGTTCCTGCTTTTGTTTGGTTATTCAACCTACTCCCGAGAACGTTGGCAATAATCTATTCTGGGACTATAAATACAGCCACAAATGCAGTTATCAGATAGATCAATCGGACAAAGAATGTCATTCTAGAAATTCTAAAGCCCTGACGTCCCTTTCTTTTGTTGTTAGTAAGTTCAAGGCGAATCAACATCTTCTCTGGACAATAGTTGAATAGTCATCCGATTACTCAACACCTTAAAACAAATGATCTCGACGTGCTTGCGTGGAATTTTTATTCGTTTTTGTTTGCTGTGAAATGATTAAACCCTAACGAAACTTTCGATCGTCAAATCATTTCTAGCCAATCATGTAATGTTGTTGTTGTATTTCGGCAGAATTTTAAGTTTCAAGTCTATCTCATGTGTTCATTCTCCATTAAATAACATAATTACAAACGAATCCTTGAATTTTTAACTAATCGATACTGTTCATTTCTATCACAATTTCTTTTCAGGCGAACGCGAAGCTTGAATGCACCGTCCCCGTTTCAACAGTTTGGACCATGCGGTCGGATTATGAAAAACTCGGCGATGGTTATGTGAGTACTACCCATTCGAAGTGGCACGTCGTGACCGATTTGGGCTAACTTTACCCTCCCCTCAATTCACAGGCAAATTCAGGATCCGGCCAGCCAACGGTTGACGTGGTACAAGCCCCCGTTGGCGGTGCTGGTGATTAAGAAGGTGCGCGACTCGAAGGTGCTGCAGCCGTTCGTCGAGCTGGTCGAGTGGCTGATCCACGAGAAGCACATGGTCGTGTGGGTCGAGGCGGCCATCCTCGACGACGCGCTGCTAACGGGCGACAAGCGCTTCACCAAGCTGCAGGACAAGCTGATCACGTTCAAGGACGGGCGGGACGATCTGACCGACAAGATCGACTTCATCATCTGCCTCGGGGGCGACGGGACGCTGCTGTACGCGTCCCTCTTGTTCCAGAAGTCCGTCCCGCCCGTCATGGCATTCCATCTGGGGTCGCTCGGCTTCCTGACCCCGTTCCAGTTCGACAACTTCCAGGAGCAGGTGACTAACGTGCTCGAGGGCCACGCGGCCCTTACGCTCCGCAGCCGGCTGCGGTGTATCATCGTGCGCAAGGACAAGACGGAGCAGGAAATATCCACCTTCAAGTCGTCTCAGGATCCATCGACCAACATTCTGGTACGTGTGTGTGTGTGTGTTAGATTGCTGTTGTGCTCGTCTGACCTCGTAATTCTTTTCCACATCAGGTGCTAAATGAGGTCGTCATAGACCGGGGCCTTTCGTCCTACCTGAGTAACATCGATCTGTTCCTGGACGGCAAGCACATCACCTCGGTGCAGGGCGACGGGCTGATCGTGTCGACACCGACCGGCAGCACGGCCTACTCGGCTGCTGCCGGCGCTTCGATGATTCACCCGTCCGTGCCTGCCATCCTCGTCACGCCGATCTGTCCCCATTCGCTCAGCTTCAGGCCTATCGTGCTGCCAGCGGGTGTCGAGTTGAAGGTGAGTAGAGTAAATACCATAATACAGCTTGCCTTTGGAACCTAAATTCTAAAGCGAAATGTTTGCTGTAGCTTACTAGTATTAACCCCTTGCACCTTGTCATTCCGCAGATTGCAATTTCACCGGATAGTCGAAACAGTTCGTGGGTGTCGTTCGATGGCAGGAATCGCCAGGAGTTGCTGCACGGCGATAGGTAAGTTCGGCAGGAGCTGCTCCACCGTTGATGGTCGTTAGTATTAACCGCGTTTCTCTTTCCCTCACAGCCTACACGTGACCACCTCCATCTACCCGGTGCCAAGCATATGCGCTCAGGATCAAATCGCCGATTGGTTCGATTCGCTCGCCGAATGTCTGCACTGGAACGTGCGCAAGCGGCAAAAGTGTCTGGACGAGCTGTCGGACCTGACCGGCTCCGGCACGGAGGACAGCGCGATCGAGGATATCGTGCGTGGTATGGAGAATCTCGAGAATTGAAAGCTGCTCATCGCCACCTTCATCATCAACGTTGACCGCTGAGTGGGTCAACAGAAGCATCGTCGCGGAGTTGCTTCTCAGGGTGTGCATGATAGGAGAAACGACAGGTGGAAGAGTATTGCTTACTCGCGGAGCGGGGAAGAATGTCGACAACCAAGTGATCGTAACTTTAAAGCAATCGAATGGAGTAAAAATGGTGCGTAGGGATTTGGTCGTTTAAAATCATAATACAAACGCCAATAGTTATAGATCCGCGATGTGTTTTTCCCTCTAAAGCCAAGAGTAGTAGGTGGAGCATGCACACGGATCTCCAAGTGTGATGTAGAAAAGGGGATGAGCTAGATCTACCGAATTGATCCCTGTCGTACCGATGTTTGTGAATAGGCTTTTGTGTGTTTGTTTTTGCGTGCTAGATTTGCATTGCGTAGATTCTTTCGGGAAGCTCATGGAGTGGGACGATTAAAGGCACCATGCATATTCATACACACCGGACGTTAGAATGGCGGTCCCGGAGCTCTCATCCCAACTGGGCTAGTCCGGATATGTTTGGGATGATCACTTGTCTTTGAAAAACGTTAAAGTCTAGAAAGTCTCTGATTAGAGACGCAGTGGCGGATGGTAGCGGTTTTGTCTGTAAAGAATTAGATGCTCCTTCTAGGGAAAAGTATGGTTTTTGTTTTTGTTTTTATATGGCTACAGCGTTTGTGGTTAAGAACTGTAGCGGTTACCAACCTGAGGTCGGGACAAGTTCAACAAGTGTTTGCAAGAAAAGAAAGTGATGGTGTTTTTTTTAAACAAACGTTTGTTCTACCCTTGTTTGAAGATTTCAACAGCGCAGCGACGAGTCGAAAGAGAAACGGGGAAATAGTTGTGTATTCAGCAGTATGATCATTGGTGGTCGATGAACTGTTGTGCTGTTAAGTTTTGTGTGATGCTCTCAAAGCGCTGAAAGGGAATTTGCTGAAAGTGTATAATAAGTTGAATGTTAAGTCAAACAATCATGAACCATATGTTGCACGTAGAAGCTAAACAAATGTAAAACTTGAGCTTGTCAACAAAGAAATAGAAAAACCTTCTTTGGAAAAGTAGCAGTACTGCATTCCCCAAAAAAGCATTAGTTGTTGGAAAATGAGCCGAATACACCATTGAGAGAGAGAGAGAGAGAGCGGTGATGAATAGGTGCTGAAATAAGCTCGTGTTAGTTAAAGTGAATGGTCACCTTTTTATTCAAAATGTAAATCTAGATGGAGCAGGATATCGTCATGAGTTTCGTTTTTAGTAGTACGACAATTTTTATCTTACTTTTCTGATTCTTTCTGCGTTTTTCTAATGACTTGTGATTATTGCTTCTATGACCTTTGTATGAATCGCCGAATCAGCATGAGACGAAGAGATCGGGGACAGTGATTAGAGTTCAAGTAAGGCTTGGTTAATTCGGGCTACAGGGGACGTCTTGCAATTTGGAAGAACGGGAGTCGTGCATACTTCTACTATATACTACCATGGAACTGACGGGGGAATGGAGCAAGCAATGTGTAAGATCGGGGAAGGAATAAAATTCGTGTTGAACCCTAGAGAATTTATATGAAAACGCAGAGGAAAAAGACACAAAAAATGTATAAGTATACTATTTAATAAACGCGATCAAACAGTTTACAATCGCAATTGATTGTTGTTTTCGCTGAAATAAATCCTTTGCAGGTGTAGAAACCATTAAGGGTAGTATATCAAAAGCAGCGTTAAAATGACTTAAATTATAAATCAAAATGTTCATTTTTATTATTCATTCTTTTTTAATAAATGTGTAGATTTGCAACATGTCATACAAATAGGTCTATGTTCAAAGAAAGGTGAATTTAATCATTGAAAAATTAAAATTAAAATTTCCCCCTTTTTTATCCTTTTTCCACCTATTTTAATGCCCATCAAAATCTGTTCATGATCGTTGGAACCAGTACCGTTTCTTTTCTGGTTTTCTTCCACTACTGTTCCAGTTAACGCGCGGCCTCATGATTAGTTTCTCGTTCTTTTCCCTTGAACAGTGGTATCAATTTTTTAAACCAGATGATATGTAAGCACGTTCTCTTCAGCGGGGAAAAAGAGTGTGTTCTTTCCACTGCAGTCGACCGTATTCAAAGGGAATTCCTCTACCTGGTTGTTTGATGTACGCATTGCATCCTTATTTTGAAACCATCACCGTGAGTAACACTCGGCAAACTCGGCTCGAGCAGCTTCCGAGAGTAAATCCCGTGTGTCGCTATGCTTCGTGTCCCGTGTCGCGCTCACTTCTGGCTGCGAAGGTTATTCCGCTCCGTACGGCGTTTGCGACAGTGAGAATGACGTCACATCCTCCCGAGTGTAGCATGTGCCAAAATCGTGATTGTGCCAAATGGCCCCCGCCTACGAGCGCTGCGTCTGATTCTCGCTTGAAAGCGCACGGACGAAGTGTGCTGGATGGTGTTGGTAAGAGTTAGCACCAGCAAAGTCCGGAAGCTGTCCTCTTAATTGCGTACAAGGGAGAAAGAGAGCGGAATGTAGTGGAAGCGTAGAGAAAGAACACCACAAGGACATATAAAGAAGACAAACGCCCGCACACAATACAACACATGTCGATGCGTACGAAGGGCTGGTGGCTGCTGGAAGGCGGCTACGTACGCAATTTCCTTGCTCGGTCCGTTCTCCGGGGGCAACCGGTTGCTCCGGGGGATGAAAATCGATGAAGGACATACGCATTTAGGGCTCGAACTCTCCGGAGCTGGTGACGGTAGCTGCGCTTTTCACATTTGGGCTGGCAATGCGGTGGTGTGAAGACTGATGGTTGCTGAATCCCGGTGTTCAGATGCAGATAACAATGCGGATATGTGATTTTGTTGTTGTTAACAGTATCGTATTCGAGAATTTAAGTTGAAGTAAATCAGTGGATCATCGTTTGCCCACCTTTCACGTTCTTTGAAACTAAAACGCAAACAATTCCGCGGATTCAGACATCCGATGTAAAAACTTCTGGAAAATCATTTGATTGCCTTCACTTGCAGCGCTTCTTCTAGCAACTCTGAAAGAGCCTATTTATTTCGGCCAAACAACAATAGTACTACGCTCTCGTTCTGTTGAACGATTCCTGGAAGGAAGCAAGAGGAAACATTTTAATTAGTTTTCCCCATTTTACGCCCTCGCCTCTGGGGCAACGTGTTAGCGGTTATTTAATTAACGAGTTTGTAGAACTTCAGTCCCCCGTGGTCGTTAAAACAGCTGTAAATTTAGAATTGTATATACTATAGAATTGGTTTTGCACAAGTATTCTTGAACAAGATATCCATTGGATAAAACAGATCATAAACTTTGGTCGATTTTGTTGGTGCTTTGAAATTTGACCGTTTTCAGAATCAACGCATCTCTTCAAGCGCTTTCAAGTATGCAATCCGAGTGTGCTCATGCTTAACTGACACAGCTCGAAAGCTGTGTGGCGAATCTGATCGATTGAAAATTTAATGCTCTGCTCTTTAATTAATCGCTGTACGTTGCACACGTTGCGTAGTAGGCCCCACGAGACTACTTGTCACGTGTACGCGTCTCAGTTGTCATCGGATAAATAAACAATCCTGGTGGAAGGAAGTCGTGCGTTCTAAGTGGCTGGTAAACCGCTTCCTTAGTAGAGATAGCTACATTTGTTTTACCTTTCTTTACAGATATGCGCCATGAGGTGTTTGTTTTGCAAACATTTTCTTTGCAAACTGCGATGGATATTAACCACATAAAACTAAAAAAAAGTAATTGTTCCTGTTTTGTTCTTGCAGGTATGGCAGGCTTTAGAAAACAAAACCCCGTGCGCACTCGTCGGCAGCAAAATTTCACACAAGCAGGAGTAACAAAAAGGCCGGTCTGGGTTTAGCGAAAATTAAATTATCCGCAACATCCCCTCCTTCCTCATCGACACCTTGGACGCGTTGTGCCGAAATAAAGGCGTGAAGGAACGAGACTGCTCCATTAGACACCGGGCGGCCTTGTAGCCGCTTTTTGGCGTGACGTGCCCCTTTTACTGTCGGCGCCTCCGCACGCTCGCGCTGATTGGCTGATATAGTTCACGATAATCTTGGGCTCGCCAGGCGGAACGATCTCGCTTCAGCATAGCGGCGTGTGCATGGACAAGGATGGGGGTTGTGTGGTTGGTTTCGAAAGACGTCACGATGCGAACACACAGCACTGCACCGGAAACGTGAGTGTAGCGAACCGGTGCCTGGCTCCTGTGCATCATTGCAGCTGGAGCACAGCGTCAGCCGCAGCAACGGCTGATGTGTACCATGTTTTGCCGGATGGTATCAGAAGAGCATTCGTAATCATCACCAGCAGAGAGTAGTCAGCCTAAAATTGAGGCTGATGTACACTTCTCAACTAGACACATTTGGAGTGGTTAAACATTTCGATTTCCTTTACGGTAAGTTTAAACTTAATTAATAAAATTTAATCTTTTGATAATAAGTGTCATTTGCGCCATCCCTAGAACATGTCATTTTCTCCGCATCGATTCGCACTACCGTAAGCAAAATAATCCGCGTGGGGAAATGCTTGTTGGCACTGTGTGCTTTTCTGCCTGCAGTGTCCTGCGTGTGAAAGATTCACACCATGTGGCCGCCATGTCGCCGTTCGTTGTCAGCACCAAAATGGGCAGGTGTGAAGTTGATGCAGATAATAATTCAATTAAATTTGCGCAGTACAAGAGGCAGCATCGGTCGGCTACCAAACGGCCACAATGGCTTGGGTTTTACCCACGGACGATTTGATGTCATTCAAAGGTCAGCACTGTAACGTTAAAAATGTATATACGGAATCTTCTCTTTAAATGACGACGATTGAAAATAAAATGAAATAATACCAATGCAGCAAACTGGCCATATTTAGAGCTAGGATTCATTCAGTAAAAACCTGTAATGGATTTATCCTGTGAAATAATTAAAGGGATTGTTTAATATGCCTTGCCATTAAGTATGTTTCATAATATGTGTTGTTAATTGCATTTTGCTCAAACCAAACTCTTATTTTGGACCCAGACATACGAGCAGCGTATTAATTACCGTGAGGAAAGCGTGAGAGTATGAATCATTCGTTTCCCCCGTTTCCCGTTCGCCGTCAGTATTTCTTATTAATTAATTGCTGTGCCAGCATAATTGGCATCAGGGTTTCCCCCTGGCGAGCAATTACTACCAGCTGAGGCTGGGGAATTTCTCGTTAATGCACATTCGTACATACGCAAGTAAGAAAAACGGTTTTCCCGGTTGGTACCGGTTCCAAGTAACCAAGCGCATGTATGCGACTGGCCTATGCCGTACAATTTTACTAATTGGTTGCCTGTTTGTTTGAACCCTAAGCGTGCTGCAGATGAATCATACCTACAGCCTACGGACTCGTGACGTTTCTTTGCCAGCTTAATTGCTCCCGTCCTATATTTAGAGCTTTTGATTTATAAATATCTCAATCAATTAGTTGTGATAAGATTGCTGTCAAAACACTCACAACAAACAATTCGCACGACAATTATATTTAGCCCATGGCAGTAGCATGCCCAAACCCACGCGAACAGGCGCCTCCATCATGGAGTACCGGGCGTCTCCATCGGAGAAATTCCGGTCAAACTAAGCGTACTGATTTGCTGTCACTGCAGATCATTGCGTTCGAGCGTATTTATTTGCCTGTCGAGAAAAACCTTCCTCCATCTCAGTTGATGCTGAACCATCATTATGTAGTCATTAATCTCTCTTTGTCAGCATAAATATAGACAAAAGGAGCAAGCGCGCGCGTTCGGCCTAATGGAGCTGTGGCCGTAATCATAGTCGTAGTATCGGCTGTCAGCGTGCTCTCCTGCCGCTGAATTATGTAGCAAGCGAAGTGGAAGAACTATATCGTAAGAGGCAAGGCAGGTAGCTATAATAAAGCAGGTTAACGAGCAGCATCAGCGAGCGGAGATTATGACGACCGCGATGCTTCCACGAGAGGGGCGCACTTTTCTATCGCTGCTTTCGAGAAGAAGCTGTACAAGGCAAACAGAATGACAAAAAAAAAGGAAATCTAGCACAGGGCAAACGATGTGCACAATGCTAACTATTTTTAGAATCTCGTTACCGGTGGAAAGTATGTCTATTGTTATCCGGACACGGCGATGTTTCGCGGACATTAGCGTGCAGAAAAAAAATTGGAGATAGTTTCATCCCGAACGGAATGGTTTATCCTAGGGAAGTGATTTTTTTCTTACTAAAGATCTTATTAGTAAACTTTACAAACTTTTAAAAGGTATCCTAAGCTTATTATCCATCATTTCGTGTCGAATCATGTGGTAGAATATGCAGTTTAGATTTATGCAACTGCAGGTTATTGCTGGCTCTTGAAGGAAGGTAATAAATATTCAAGGATTCTGGGAAGGGAAGGAATATTCAAGAGATTCTGAAGAGTTTTTATCCTCAGTTGTATTATCCGTCACGAAGCTTGTTATGCGTATTGTTGTTGGTTATTTTTCATCAAGAGGAGGATTAGTTTGGTCAGACTCTTACACTTTCGACTTGCAATTTACTGTTGAAATATAATATTTTTTGTTGCAAACGTTCTCCATTTCTGCGGTTAAGCCAATTCATGCTTAACTTGATGTTTCAACAGTGTTCAATGTTTTAATGTCGGAGTTGAAATTAGAAAAGGCTGCACAAAAACTTCACTCATCTTGCTGACGTCATAGTTTGGTGCTGCAGCTGCGGGAGCAGTCGCTCTCGCTCTCTTTCTCTTCCTGGCGTAGCATAATTTTATGCCATGACGTGCCGTATCGTAACGCAAACGAGAACCGATTCTGGGGTTGGAGGAATCCGGTGGGATCACGTCGTTCGGAGGAAGTTGTGAAGTGGTGGTAGTTCGTCGTTGCCTTTGTAGCAACGTGTTTGCATGTGTTAGAATGTGTAACCGCCACCCTACATAGAACCGTGAGAACCTTAGGATTCGTGTTGTTTTGTGCGGCATTTTTAACCATTTGTGTAGAAGTCATGCGATTAATCATGGAAGTTTCATGTCTGGAACTAAGTTTGGATGCAATTTGCAGAGATTTAGACACATCATCATGCATAATATGATTCATGTTTCCACCTAGCGAACAATGAACTATTCATGTACATCATCGAAAACCATTATAAAAAAGCACACAGCGATCGGGTTACATTTATTCTGACGCGTCAATCGGACTGCGGTCCATCCGGTTTTGGGGTTATTGCTTGTGTATGACACTTAACACTGAGCGATTCTTATAAACTCATTTCTCTCCCGTTCTCTTCTTGGAGACAAAAAAAAAAAAAACATTTTCCCCGTCGTCATGGAAAGGTGACGGCAGGTTGCGGTTGTGGAAATGGGCCTCCATCCACCTTCACCGGCGTCGCGCCGTCCACCGTTTTCAATCACGTGGCGAGTGTAGCATTTTCGCACGGCAATCTCCACTCTGGGCTTGTTTTTCATACAGGTGTGAGCGTGTGGCGGTTAGTATCGGCGTGCAAAATTCGAAACCCACACTAACGCGCGGTAACGCGACTCAGGAACGCTCGTGCCGCCGAAGGATGGTTTCGCTTTTGGGAGGCAGCTCTAGTACTTCGCAGAACTTCTGGAGAGCATTCGGTAGTTGTGAGTTCCTTTCGGTGCGCTTGGAGCCTTTCAAAGCGACAATAGTTGCTCTCTCAATAGTTGATTTGGAACACACTTACAGTGGGAAATTCCCGCAACTTTAGCAGTAGCGAGTCGAGCACACCGGAAAATGAATAAAGGACCCCAGGAGTTTGCGTCTCGGTGGGAGCGTGAGCGCCATTACGAGTGGAACGTGTCATGTGAAACTTTGCTAAACCGACTTTCCGGAGAAAGAGAACGACAAAGCGTCAGTATTCAGTAGGCTGTGGCGTGAGGCTTTCGCTAGCAGAAGCAATAAACTCCGCTGCGACGGCTTTGTAGACTTGCCCGAAGCCTCGCTGGCTTCAGTGTACGCAGTGTGTTCCCTCGGTGAGGATCATCGGTGTCAATTTCGCTTCCGGCAACTGTACTAGCCTCAACTCGACCTGCCACTGCCGCATGGTTTCGTGGGTTGGTGTTTTCTTGATTTTGTTTTCCTTTCCACCTCGCCCCAAACGTAATCCACGAGTGTGTGTAATCCGTGTGCAGAAAAATCCCAATCAAAACGATCCGTGCGGAGACGAGCTGTGCTGGTGCGAAAATTCGCACGAGCCTTACGACTGCCCGATGCCCGGGGATTCTCGGTCGGCAGACTCCGGCCAAGGCTTCGACGGTGTGTTGATGTGTTCTGTTTGTTCTTCGTGCGTGTTTGTATGTGTGTGTGTGTGTGAGTGTTTTGGTGTGCGGTGCTGCTTGTTGTGTTGGCGAGGTGAAGCGTCGAAGCCTGGCGTTTCGTCGTACTTCGACTGCAGTGAACTTGGGCAACGGTCCAAGCTACCGCCAGGCCCGTGCCGCCCGAATGCCCACCAGAAGCGTGGGAAAATCGTGCAAAATCTCCCCAGTCTACCATCCACCGACATCAACGCGCAGTGCTGCCGTACGATAAACGTTTTCGCAACGCACTTACGGTCGCAAGGACGTCCAAGCAGCGAAACCGCTTGGATGAAAGCTCTTTCAAAAAACGCCCAAAAGTATGCAAGTGAAGCGATTTGTGTACACGCCTGAATATAGGCTAAAATCGTTCGTTTGTTTATTCGGTACAACAAATTATTAACAAGATTGCCGGAAATTGCCCTATGAACAAGTAGAGCCATTAATCGCAAGGAAAACTAAAGTAAAATCCCGGATATGTTCGATATTCCATCCTCTCATGGTTTCTCTCTCGTACAAACGAATTGTTTCGACGGAAATCACACCCAACCGTCTGATGGTTTTTCTTCTGCATATCGTACTGAACCTGTCCGGAAGGTCGTCTAAAGGAAATCTCGTAAAGTTGGTGATGCCCAAGTGCGCTCTCGGTCGTGCATGAAAAGCCCAACGACGTGATGCTGTGCAAGGTGTTCGGTCCGTCAGTCGCAGGGAAATTGCGTAGGATTGAAAGGCCCAGAAATTTTCGATGAAGTGTATGGCCCAAAATGTCCGGTGTGCTTTTGTCGCATCGAGTTGAAATTGTTCATGTTGTAATCGGTTCAAGTTGCTCGGTGAAGGAAAGCCAAGAATACAGGCAGATTTATCCAATTACAAATGGTTTGATTTGACCTCGTCGAGTGCAGAAAAAAGTGTAATCGAATGGTTAGCCAAAAACATCATCCTACTGAAAGAAGCTATCATAGGAGAGGAAAGCAAAAGTGGGAAAACAAACAAATAAGTCAAACGAATTGTCTATTGCTAATGGATGGGCGCACAGCGTCGGGGGATAAATCTGCAAGAATCTGTGCCTGCGATACGATTTGCCTCCGTTCGCCGGAAGCTGCCGTGGCGTTTACGCTGTAACAATCGGTTTTTCCGTTAGGAGTCAGGGAACCAGAAACCGGCGTATCCTTGAGAGCTGCGGTCCTTGCCTTGAGCTCTTTCTTTTCTGTCGATGCCTCCAGCTCGGCGCGTTTCAAGCGAAGAGAACAATCTGCTCCCAGAACAGTCACGCTAGAATGGCGGCCTAAGTCGTGTCCTTGTACTTGAGAGGAATCTTTTTTGCCTGCTCGAGCATTTTCCGAGTGCGGTGTGGTGGGGCCCTGTTGTTTGAGTGGGTGGCCGGTTATTGTTTGCTGCTTTTCTGGGCTCGGTGCCGAGGAGCAGAGGACGATTCGTGCCGTTTCTCTTGCTTGTTTTTCATTCGTCAAAGATGGAGATTACCAAAGCGCAGATTTGCGTTACTTTTTTTTTGCATTCGTCTCATTTTTCCATCCCCTATTATGCAGAGCTTTTTTTTATTACATCCACCAGAGGGAAGACAAAAGAACTGAGAACCTGTTGTTGCGGCCCTTGCTAGACGCCCTCTAATTTACGCTGGAAATGTTCTCCGTTGCGCTACGGTTACTGTTTTACTTCGGTCGGAGTCTGCTTGCTTCAATTTATATTCATCCCCAGCGTGGACGATAAAGTTAAATGTTGGATAAAATTTTGCCTCATTTTTTACTCACCTTAAGAAAGTGATTTGATTCATGGAGTGTACTAAACTGCTTTAGCTATAAACACTAGATGAAACTAAACTTTCTCAAAATTGTTGCAGTGTAAGTTAAAAAAAACATGATATTAATATAATTCTTAACTGGATAGAGGACAATTCCATAGTAAAACCATCAGGATTAATTGTTTAAATTAATTACTAAACAAACCTATCTTTACGCGTCCAGAAGCCCACCAAGAAGCCTTTGGAATATATTTCTAGGACCTATCACGTTTCGGGGCATATAAAGACTTTGAGTGTTTTACTTAATTACTGCTACACCCACCGCTGATCCAATTTCAACCGCCTGTTCCACCTTCCCGGAACTGATTTCAGTCCAGATTCGACCGGTTCCCTAATTCGATACAATCTGAAACACGGTCACGCCGTATCCGAAGCCCCGCCTAGCAGCTGTCCTAAATCATTTGGCATCCTGTGTAACGGATCTGGTTACTATTTTGCCATCCGCTCGGAACAAACCGAGGCTTGTCCCCGTAAGCCGTAGCTATTGTGGGTAGCAGCATGCCTCGCGCGGTTTATTGTGACGCCCAAACTGGCCGACTAATTTGCAAATGGATGGTAGCCGATTGACTACCGGTGGAGTTCGGGGCAGGCAGGTGTGTTTTCGGCCTCGACTAAGGTTGAATTATACTTCCAAATGAGTGCCGCATACGCTGGCGGTGTCGGTCATGCGAGGGCAAGGAATGTCACCTTGCCACTTGAGGAACTTAAAGATGGAAGTCAATGAAGGACCATTTTTCGGTCAGCCGGTCGTACGGTGTTGTTTGTTGTATTGATTATGTATCAATAATTAAATTTATTTTTCGTTGTTGCTCCTGATTTTTTTTTTTAATTCATTGAAAGGAACAAGTTTTTTTTTGTGTATGAATCTTAACTCTATTTGACGTTACCCAATTGGAAGGATAAAGCTGCTGTTAAACAACGTTCAACAATACTTCAATATTTTGATCCAAAATTGCTTTATCTGGATTATTGACAAAAATATAACTAATCCTTTAAAGCTTCCTATCCTTAAATTATGATCGAACATGGCTGAATAAATTAGAAATTAGCATATTTGCTATCTGTGTTTTTCTTTTTCATTGTCGTTGGCTTCGATTGACTTCTATCTGCAATCAGAAGTAGCTTTCTCAAATATCAGTTACTTGCATCGATCACCTCGAATGGTATCGATATTGGCTGGATGTGGTACAGGAATCGACAGTATCGCATCGAAGCCACATGGCGCAAAACTAACCGCACAAACCTTCCACCGACCAACCGACCGTCAGAAATCGATGTTTTATCAATACGAAGTATGAAATAGGAATCCTTACAACGACTAGAGTGCCCACCGAACGACGGCTGTGCAGTCACTTTACATAATGAAATTCGAGCATTTTTGTTTCCACCCCGCAAGCGGGAGGACACAGAAGTAATAGAAGCACCCGCGGTCGAATCGGTTTCGTGCTAGGTCATCGAGTTTCCCTGGAGGTGAAGGGCTACCGTGTTCAGCTCGTCATCTATCGTCGCGGTGCCCTGACGATCCAGCTCCCGGCGGGAATGTCCTGCCGAGCGAGTCGCGTGAAGTGGGGTTGATATTTTATTGGCACCAGATCTGATTTGCATCGGACTGGATTGTCGGTGTTGAAGCGATGGAAGTACCGAAATGGGGTTTGGATTTAGTGTCGCAGGGATATGTTGAATCATGTGCACAATGGGGCCAGTCGAGGGGAGAAAAATAATAGGAAAACGTTAAATGGTCTTAACAAATCTTTCATAACGTTGTACTGCACTGAGTCAAACTGTGAAGAATGTTGCCAGACGTTCGTTATATTCTTTAGCATTTAATGAGAAGGACAAAAGATATAAAACAAAATTATACAACTAGTACAGCACTACATTTGGGGCATTAAAAGCAATTGTTTTGTTCGATGTTGCCCTGTCATCTTTCCCAAATGTCTTTTTACATGTTGCTACCCCTCCCTAGCCATATTCAGTGCGAGATTGTTCCATTTGGCACCGTAACCTCCCCGTACGGGATTGTGCACACCGCCAGTGTGTGCCACTCGAAGGTGGGATTTACCTTCCGTCGAATCTCCTTGAACGGCTGCCACCGCCGGCGGGAAATGGCAGTAAAAGAAATGCCAACTATTAATCCACACGGCCCAGTTGCTGGGTTGGCATTTGCGAACGGCGGCACCTGGTAAGCACGTTCGTAAGCTCAAGGATATCGCAGCACCATCGCATCGTCGCAGGTGTCAGGCGACAGTCGACCAGTGTGGATTTTTCCCCCTATCGATGGCTTTTCTTCTAGCCCCCCCCAATTGGTCGATGGAGGCGCCTGGTGCGGTGTAGGTTTATTGTTTCGGAAAGGGTGGTGCGGTTTCGTTGGTTGGTGGAGGTTGTGCAAGGCGCTCTGTGGTATGTCGGCGAAAAGTCGCACAATGCATGAATTTATGCGTTGTGATATTGTACGGAATGTGGGACGAAGAAAAGATCAAGGATTACCTTGGTTTAACATGTGTGAAGCATTGACTTGCCATGAAGCCATCGTGCACTGGAAGCTATCTAATAGTTTCGTTTTTGCTAAAACAACTACCGCACGGTAATATATCTAGATTTATCTTGTGTAAATAATAGAAACTTAAAAAAAGAGTATAGGGTTGAATGTGAGACATTATGTAACTGAACAGAAAAGGTATGACAACATATTATGACCGAGTGGAAGTAAATCTAGGAAAATGCTGGTTTCTCATTATTACATTTGATAAAAAATAGTATCATGCTGTTTTCGATAATATTTTCGATAACACTAACACATTTTTTAAAGATAATGACTAATGCTTGTTTAAAGATTTTTATCTTTAATTTCTTTTAATATGTAGAACGTGTTACACAAATTTGATTAAAACATATGGTTTAGCTTCAAATGCAATAATAAATTGATGAACCAAAATGGAAGTATTTACATTGTTCACGGATCATGACAGAGAGGAAAAGGGCGACGATAAAGGCTTAGAACATTATTTCCTGGTTGGCGTGCCCAATATATGGTGCTTTTGCGTTGTTTGTCGATATTGTTTCGTGATGTAGGAGTTTGTCCAAACCAGATTTTGCTTCCAGCAGCAAATTTGACGATCAAAAACAGTAACCGAAAAGGGTTCGACTGAAACCTAATTCGAGGGGTGGGTAAAACTACACCCAAAAACATCAAACATTTGTCATTAGGGATTGCACTTATTTTGTGGTAATGTAGCAACCGAGAATAGCGTTCGATCCGGAGGACTTTATGTTGCCGTCCTTTCCCATGTAAAGTCACAAGGTTTTGGTTTCCCCGTGCTGGACGGAAACTCCGTATCGCGCCGTGGGATCCGATTGATACATTATCCAAATGTGGTACCACCATCATCGAAAGGTCAATGCGAGCGCGACCCGCAATCCCGGTGGTCAGCATAAATCGTTCCGAATCGTGCGATAACGGTTTGGCGATGTTAGCCCCGGCAGTGGCTGTAGTGTTTATGTTGCCCATATAAATGGTGTCTCGTTGCGTACAGCAACACAAGGGACGGGTAGGGCTGCCCTTTGCGCGATCGAGTTCGATTGTAGATAAGATGACCACGAAACAGGAAACGGGGAGAAGCATGTCATTAAACAACCTCCAGGGAGTAAGTCCCTAGTTTTTTTGTTCATACTGTTTGCCCCGCATCCGGCACTCAAAAAATCCAGGGACTGTTTTATGTGACCCCCGAGGGTCGTGATTTTACGATTTATACTGGAGGACATAGGCTACTACTGCTGCTACTCTGCTCGGTACCTATGTATGTTGTTCACCCCAATTGTTGGACACCCGCGCTGGAATCCCGTGGTTTGGCAATCGAAACATGGGAGTTGATGCTATAAACACGGACTTATGAACGATTTAAATGAAACCGGAAAGGTGAATATGTAGTAAAATATGAATACATCCATCAATCAATAGGATCCCTGTTAGGAAAAAAGTTAATTGAAAATAAGCCAATCGATTTCTATTTGTATGTTTAAGGCAGTTTCCATAGCTCAGAGGGTGATGTTGTCGCAATTACTGTTCGATATGTAAAATACGACGATTTTAAGATAAAAATGTGAATTATCCTTACTTTTTCCTTTATTTAAGTGAATAGATATAGCGATGTAATGAAATAAAGCCCTTGGGTTGCATCAATGTTTGTGAATGTAGGTGGTCAAGTGAATTCCGTGTTGTAAAATCAAGTGGAGTGGTAGAATAGAAATAGAGGTGTTTAAAGCTCGCTCTCGACGTTGGAACTCCGGTGTGCGATCAGGCATTTGATTTTGTTTGTGTATGTGAACAGGTATGTGAAAGAGTTGTGATGAAAATGTGAGAAGTGCGTCATTATATTCTGCATGGAGATCCAAACCGTGAAAAGAGCAGTGTGTGTTCGCACCATGAGTGCTAGTGTCCAGGCATCGCGGGGCCCGGGGTGGGATTCGCCAGCCCTTTAAAAAATCCAGTGCTTCCGTAATGTGCGCGATTGGTGAGAATTAAATTTGAAAAAGTAGGTAACCAATCCAATTAGTTCCAACCATCCAACGGAACCGTACAAGAGACAGCATCCGGGGGAAAAAAATTACCAATCCAACTAACATGCCATTCGGCCGGAAGTCACCGTTGGAGGCCCTTGCCATGCCGGGTGCTCTCATCGCGTACAAGTACAGCCAATTTCGGCAGCGCCGTCGCGAGGCCGCGAACCGGCGTGTGACGGAACGGGAGCTGTCGGCCCTGCACACAAAGATCGTAAGTAATGTCTTCAATAATATTCTTACTCGATGGTGTTCAAATGGTAGCGCTCTAGATGGTTTGTTGTTTAAAGTTTCCACTGAGGTGAGGTCATATTTCAGTGGCTTTTGATTTGAGTACAACATAGCGAACGTATGTGCAGTCAATTGTGCCTTTCCATACAATTCTCTCAATGTCCTGGGTTGTGTTTTTGAGATAAGAACTCCCATTGGGTTTAGAGATGAACGGCCATACTGAGGCCATCGAGCGGTGCGAGGGTGGATTTTTGGGGGATTTCTGTGGGACCAGCTGAACGGAAACTTGAGCTGTAGTTTGGTTCGGTTCAAACTGTTAAGGAAAGATATATGTCGCTTAATCTCAGCATTTAACGCATCTTTTGGATATTAATTAGGAATGTTGAAAACAAGATTATCGTCGTCAAAACTTGTGGAATTCGTGGTATTGCAGAAAATGGAAAAATTAGTTTTAGTTTTAAAGGTTCATTGGTTATATGATTTTTATGCTCCTCCTTTCGCTATATGAGTTAGGTTGTGTTCTGTTACGTCCCCGAAGGGCTCCATCTTATTGGTTTGATGATTAGTTTGTCTTGCCAAATTACTGTTTATTCAAAATATTATTATACTAAAAATATTAAAACGATTAATATCTTGTTTGCCAACTACTTAAAAGATAAATTCAAACGTTGTGAGTCTCGTGCTATCGAATGTGTATTTGTTCACATATATTACACTGCAAGCGATGTCAACAATCATAAATTGCAAAATGTACACTGACAAGGTTAATTGGTTGTTTCTAGCATGGATTATATTCTTGCTCTGCAATCTTTCTCCGTCACACGTAGATCTATCCGTCACACGTGGATAGGAATTGAAAAACATGGTTTCCTCTCGCACCGTGTCTTTGTGCTGCCGTAACTCGAGAAGCTTGTGAAAAGTGCCACAAAGGCTAGTCGTCGCGGAAGTGTGTTGTACAATGGGCGGCCTGGGACACAGTATTCGATCAACTCAATATGCCCGATACCAAACACGACGCATAACTTCCCACGCCGCCAATGATGTTCGCTCGAGCAGTCCACTTTTCCCCGGGATCAAATTATTACGGCTCTCACCAATCAACCCACCCACCCTCGGCCGGATGGGTGGAGAAAACAGTGGTTCCGTCTGTGTCGTTCGCCTTGTTCGAGGTCGGCCCGAGTCCTGTCCTGGATAACATCCGCCAACGATGGTGGCGGTAAAAAAACGCCAGGGGAGACCGTTTGATGGACGGCTTACGGTTGGATAACGGCTGGATAGAGGGAAAAATCACGTTTGGTAAATATTTGCCATTAGTATACACCGGTTTTCTATCTGCGCTGGTTGCTGCTGCTGCTGTCGCGGCCAGCCTTGCCTACGCTTCAGCAATAAGCTTTGTTGGTTTATCGGGAACCGTATTGGAGCGCCTCGCCTCGTCGAGGTGGAAGGACACAAAGGATTCACTGGATAGTTTCAACCGGAAGTCTGTATATTCTCAAAGACAGTTGGGAGATTACAGGGTGGAAAGCATATATGCTGTAGTTGAAATGTTTTTTTGGAGTTGTTATGCTTCTGTTCACTTCCCTCCGATAAACCCGAATTCGAACACAATAGCGCTGTGATGAGGTGTGATTAATGTGAATTACTGCTCTCACAAAACGAGATAGTAGTTGTGGTTTTTTTTGGCAGAAAAGTCTAAACACAAGTTGATTTCTGATTGGAGAAGGCAAGCATTGTTGCAAGAAATGTTCGCTTAGCTTATAAAATTTTCTTCACCGAATTGTCTTCACCGAATACTTACCTGACCTGGTTTTTAACTGACACCCTTTTGAAGGAAACTAATGTGATTTATGCAAGCTTTTAGCTTCTGTAATTCGCTTTGCCTGAATTTAGCTTCAGAAGGTCTGTAAAAATAAGGTACCGCCTCAAAAGAGTGAGTCACAAGTCCGCTCCAAAGTGGTCCGTTCCGGAGAAAGCGGGTAAGTGTTTAAATGGTTCTACCGGTTGACATTTGCATGAAAACTACACAATCTCGCACGACGTATGTTAAAATGTGGTGAAAGCAGGCACATGTGCGTAGCTTTAGAGCGCCACGTGATAGCCTAATTTAATGATGGAAGGTTAGATCACAGGCGGGTTGAAGAAGCGTGGGGCTAAACATAACTCCGTTCGGCGTCTTGGTTGAAGACTCGTTAGATCAGGGACTTTAGAGTCTGGAATTGATTGGGAGTCGTGTTGCGTAGCACATACAACGAGTCTTCTCCTACGTTCAGCCGCAGTTTGAGTGACTGGATGGAAACCGGTCCAAGAGCGATGATTTTCAGCAAGCAGGTACGGGAGAAGTTTCCAACGTCCGTCACGAGCATCACGGTGGAACCATGTAGGCGGGTGGACACGTTCCATACACTCTCGAACGTCAATGAAATTATTTTGCAAATGGCCGAAGCTGAAAGTCGGTGAGTCCTGTAAGAAGCAGTGTTTGGCGCGGTAGTAGTGTCAGATACGACCTCAGAAAAGACTTCAGTCGTTTATCCTAATGAGGCATTTCGTATAAAGCCGTTTGCCGGTATATCCAGTTACTCTCGTTGTAACAAGGCATCTCGACCACGTGACGCGATAAAAAAAGACAAAAATAGAACACGAAGACAGATTTAGAAATCGATTCTGCTCTCACCACAGAATCCTTTTTATGAAGATGGGCAACCTGATTGGAGTAGCCTACATTTTAATAACATTTCGTCATTAGTTTTTTTTAAACATCTTAGCATGATTGTTCGCTGATAATTTTGTTACTAACATAATTCTTCATTTGAAGAAATTAATTGTAAATACAATTATTTGTTTTAATCAAGATTCCTTCTTTCGTAATGAATTGACTTATTGTGTGCAATAAATAATTTAAAAAACATTTCGGACCCAGAAACCAAAAGTTTAAACTTATGAATTTACTCAATCATTGATTTAATTTCGTAAACCAGAATTAAGATATGCTTCGAAATTCTAATTGTGTATGGTTGCCTGAGTAAGCAACAGTTATCACAAGAAAAATTAAAACACTACGTTATCTCAACAGAGACAGAGCACCATTAAAACAAAAAGATGTCCTTGGATGCGATTGAAAATTATTTGTCAGTTGTTGTCACGCCTGACGCTTGACTTTCCACTGGTTTTCACCGCTTCACCATTTTCAATAGGCCTCAGGAAATGTCACGCTATTCCCAGGGAAAATGAAAGAAATCACATAAAAATGTGCACGACGAGTGACGGGCATTCTTCTGGTCTCAAACCGTCAAGCAGGAGAAATCCTTCGAAAAACAATCACAACACTTTCCACAAGCTCAAGCAGCAAGAAAGGAAAATCGGGGAGGAAAATAAGAAGACAGGCTGCAGCAGTTGTTTCGCTGAACTGCCAGCCCAGTTGAAAAAAAAAAAAAAAAACGCGGGAAGAGTTAGTGTCGAGGACGTCAGGAATAAAAGCAAAACAGTGTCGGTGCAATAATCGTTGCCCCCTTTCCCTCATCTTCCTCCAGCGGGACGCATGCACTTCGATGCAGAAAACAAAACCATTTGCTTACCCTCGACGACTGGATGATGATGTAGTGGTGCATTTCAAGTGCACCGGATGCTGCCTCGCAGTCCATGTTCTTCGCGGAGTATTTGCCCACAGGTTTCATATCTCGTTTATTTCTTTTTTTACGCTCCCGCCATTTGTCTTCATCGAAATTTCCGTTGCCGAGTTGAAGCGAGGGATCGGTAAGATGTGCCGTCCTGGGGCAACTGTCACAACGGCACTTCACAACTGTTCTGTTTTTCAATTTGAATGTATAATGATATTGTGCCATCTTCTTTGCATTTTGCCTAGCACAATCGCAGCTAAATTATTCCTACTATGCTGCTAGTAACTGATTGCCAGCTGATGGGATTGGGATTCCGACTTTTGCACACTAGTGTTCAAAGAGATGACTAAAAACGAAAGATCAAACAATATTAACTTATGATAAGTTATTGCGAATGACTAATTTTGATTGACTGGAATGACTTTTTGCTAAGGGAAAGAAACCTAATTGAAACCAAGTGATCATGACACTAGCGCTTGCTGTATTGTGGTTTATTTAAAATCTAGTGGTTTTGCACGGAATATTTTTGAGGAAGTCTACCCTGTTGTTTCTTCTATTGACCTTATTCCTTAAATGATTGTTTGTTGTGTTTTATATAATATGTCATTTTACAAAATTAGATTGTCATCTTTGTCTTTTCAATAGGTAATCCTTTGATTTCAGTTTCCATGGATAAAACCACACATTTTTTATACGAAAAAGTACTAAAATTAAAGTAAATTTTACCAGATCATTTTTTATCTTCCTAAAGAACAGCACAGATTAAGACTGATTCTAGTTTACCTTTTATATTTATATTCATGTTTATGCCAGAGATTTTCTCGATTTTCTCGCCTATCTTCAGAATTTTCCAAAGCTTTACAAATACAAACAAACCTTCTCCTGGGCAGGACGGGTGAAAAATATAATTTTATTCTCAATCATGTTTGTTTAAATTAATAAAAAATGAGAAGGTTATTTATGCCATCTGAAAAGAAAAACAAAACTTCATCGTAATAACCAGACAACTAAATATTACTGAGCTGTAATGTCATCGGTTATAATATATGAGAAAGAAATTAATCATCCCCCGAATGCTATACACTCTTGGTTGCTTGAACGAGCGGTTCTTTATTATCGCTTGAAACATTAATTCTCCACCGAAGATTCCCAGTAGCGGAATTCTTCAACCGCCGATCGTTGGTATCATGCCCGAATGTGACCGGCCTCGAACTTCCCAATCGCACCCTCCGTTTGGCAAATTTCAATTTTCCCAGCATCCCGTCGATAAATACAGTCGCACGGTAATTTTTCCATGCATTTCCTATTGGCCCATAAAGAAGGTAAAAACCCTATCAACACTTCATTTCCTTATTTGCCAGGGACAGATCGACAGGCTGCATGTGGACTAAGTGTGCTTGTGTGTGTCCTTTGCAATCGTTTTCGCTGATTTGTTGGCAATAAATTATGCAACAAACCGGTTAACTCTCGCGCGCTGTAACGAGAACACACCCGAGTACGTACCTGAGGCGGGCGCTAGTTCTCGCTGAAAAGGTCCCGGTCAAAAAGGGGAAAATGCTAAACGTGCTCCGATGAGCCGCGTGAAGTATCCGAGCATCGGGAAAGAGAAACAGAATCCCACAACATTTAATGACTTTCGGAGCAAAACCGGCAGATAAAAAGCCCAGCGCACGCTGATAATGTGAAAATTGGGAAAACGATCCTTTGTACCGTATATTATGATGTGGTTATGCGGTGTGGCTGAATGCGACCCTTTCTGGTGCTGGGTTTCCCAATGACGAGGCTAGGGCGAGGATTAATTTTTAATTCTTCTGAGCGAAATGTGGTATACAAGTTTTAAGCTTTTTTATTCGTTTTCTTTCGTTGCGCGTTTGGAGCTTTCTTTTCCCTACACTTGGAGTGAGAAGGGAGCTATGGTTCGTTTAAAATTTAAATTTATTATTAATTACATAAGGCCTACCTACGTACTAGTTGGTGCGCTACTCGGAAACATTCCGGAAGCTGAGCGCACGTTTGGCATTCTAGGATTTTCGCTGCGGCAGCTGCTGCTCCTTGCTTTTCTGTCGCTCTTGCGGCATCCGGTTTCGACCGAACGGGGGCTCCGGGTTGGTGGAGAGGTAGAACTTGCCCCGCAGCGTCCGGTCGGTGTACATGCCCATGAAGACCTCCTTCTGCATGGTGCAGTTGCTGGCCGTTTCGCGAGACGACCGCGACGGGCCGGCCGCACCAACCTCGTTCGGCGTGTCGCTCGGTTCGCACCGGTCGCACAGGAAACCCTTGGGGCGCGTCAGGGACTCGGCGAAGTACTGCCAGGCGCGCGCGTGGCTACAGCCTATGAACACGCCCAGCCAACGGTTCTTGGCCAGCTCCTGCCGGGCGCAGCCGGGCTGCAGCGGTACGCCACCGTTCGGATAGAAGTCCACGTGCCCCAGTGGCCACGGGTAGCCCAGCAGACCCCCGTCGGTGTGGATGACGTCCACGAACTCGGCATCCTTCGGGCTGAGCCGCTGCGAGGCTCGCTCGAACACGTACAGCGGGAATGCCGGGTCGAGACCTGTTGCGGAGGGGTAGCAAAAGTAAAAAAAAGGCACTATTATTTGGCTGCAGGACAAAACTAGAGGAGAAAAAGAGAGTTGCCTTCCGACGGCTTGCCTGGCGACCGCGCGTGTCTCCACAAGGCCAGAGAGCCGTAATGCAATTAATCAAACTACTATAACCTATTGGGTTGGGTGTCCGTTCCTCACGAAACTCCGAACGGGACATTGTTTTATTCGGCTCGATTATTACGACTACCACGGGAGGTCCCGCTTAGTCCAACCGACGAACCGCACAGGCCAGGATCTTGGAGAGCATGTCATACTTCGCCTTGATTTATTGCTCCGACAAAAGTTTTGATGGCAGCTTCCTGTCCCCCTGGCTTCGTAAACTCTTCTAATGTAGCTCATGGCGGGAGGGGACATTTGGACACTTTTTTCTCCTCCTGTTATCAGCAGCATAGCGAGAGCTTTACCACTTTTATGAGCATCGTAGGCAGGAGCACCGGTTCCATATCGAATGCCTCCCGTAAACCAATAAAAAAACGCCGATGTCTACTTCATGGTCGGCCGGGTTGACAGAACCTCCCGCACCACGGAACGGATAAAGGACCAAGGATAGGGAGAACTATTACGCAACGTTATACGTTTGGAATGGCCCGTACTGCTTGACGACTCCTCTTTGGCAAGTGGCAGTATAGGTAATTCTGTATAAGCCTTCGCTTTCCTTGGAATTCGATTCTTTACCCCGAACGGGTTCTGATCGAGTGGAGAAGGAGCAAAAATGCGAGCAATAAATAAATACCGTGTATAAATTTTTATCGTCGGTTTCTTTGGGGGTGGAAAATAAATTTCCGTCCCATTTTTTTATTTGGTCGTGCGACGAGACGGAATTCTCGAGCCGGCCATTGCGTCCGGAATCGATTCGCGGTGCTCCAGCGTTGCCAGGCCGTTTAGATGCGAACTATTTATGCTTCTTCTTCCAAGCCGGCTTGCGGAAGAGGTACAGTTGGATGAACTTGGACTTGAGTGAAACCCAGTCCCCAATATCGCTTGATTGATCGATCCCGTCGTTGAACATTCCTCAATTCTTGTCAATGTAGAGGCTCTTTAAAACTAAAGAAAAACTGATGTACTATTTGCGTGCTTATCTCATGACTAAATACATAATATTCGGGATTCAGAGTCTTTTGCGGGTGATTAAGTAACGAAAGCCGGACGTAGATGTAGGAAAAACCAAATTTGATGTATCGTACTTTCTAGACATTTTTTGCATAACCCTAACCTACAATCCCTATCATATTTCATGCCTTATCCTTCAATTTATCATCTAGTTATGAGTCCTAAATGATTAAAACACCCTGAACGCAGGGCTAGATTTATTGATACTGCTTGACGCTTTAAGGATGACGCTCCACCCGAACGACGCTCCATTAATCAAGTATCAATTAAGGCTTCTAACTGACGGTGTATGAATAAACATAATTGTACCATGGAGAACAATTGTCAAATCGGAGGGCATTCAGGTGAAACAGGGGATATAAGTAATACTTTTTCAAGTTAATTTGATAATGAGCTATATTAATTCACCTTTCTGTGTTCTTAAGCAGTGCCATAAATTTCAGTAACCTGGAGCATGTCTGAAGAATTTTTTTTGGGAACAAAGGTACCGCAGTTCCCTTGCTTTCCCTAATTTTTGTGAAAATGAGATCATTATTTTCAAGAAGGAAAGCTTAAACAAAAACACCTCCCCAAGAAAAGGCAAATATTGTCTGTACATGTGTTCTTTTTGCTCTCCGTAGGCCGAAACTTTCCGGCGAGTTCATGAAAATGTTAGCTCCGACTGTTGGAAGCTGCAGCATTTATGAACATTTGCGTAGCAGATGAACTTCGTTACAAGTTACTACATTGCAGAGGGATCTTATGTTTCGTTTCTGTTTTTGCTAACGGAAACTTTGCCCGGGGTTAAGGGATAAACTTTCGAGCAGCGTTCCCACGGTTCTTCCAGCAGCGTTCCCAGTGTGTTTTTCTTGTCGTTTTTTTTTAAATTGAGCTACAAGCTTTCCCGAACATGCAGAAGCCCCACTGCCAAAACCGTCCATGCAGTAGCTGCCATTGTTCCTCGGTTTAAAAAAGGGAGAAAATGGAGAAGTTTCGGGTTTTTTTTTTAAATAATTTTTACACACCTGTAATCCGGGGAAGCTTGAGACCCCACTCGTTCAGCGTTTTGCCGGCGAATCCGGCCACCTCGGCCCCGAGGCTGAAGCCTATAAGATGGATCTTCTCCAGCGGAAACTCGGACAGCACCAGAAACCGTACGAAGCGCGCAATGTACCGGCCGACCCGGGGTCCGTTCTGGACCGAGTTCACGTACCAGGGCAGCGCGGTCAGCGGGCTCCAGTCGACCAGCACCACGTTGTAGTCGTCCGCCTCGAGCAACGCGTCGCGCATCTGCTTGCTACTTTCGCCCGAGCCGCCCGGCGCTCGCTCGGAAAAGCCGTGCAGGTAGATCACGAGCGGATTGGAGCGGTTCAGGTGTGACGCCCGGAGGTGCTGCTTGTCCGACACGAACAGCGTGTCCCCCTGCTCGGGGTTTTGCCTGGGAGCGGGGAAGAAGGGAGCATCGAGGCGGAAATTAACAAACATTCCTCATGATCCGCCCGAGATTCGGGGGATTTGTGGCGTACCTGGTGAAGAGGAAAAACTGTATATCCTTCGGTTCCCGGATGGGACAGCAATTATCACAGTCACCTCGTGGAGCCGGCGAGTACATCAAGGGAAGACCACCTATAGGCGACAACGAAAAAAAAGGATTACATCAAAGGAGATTTTATTTGTGTTGATAGGAAAAACTTTCTCATAGTCCGTGGCTTTCAAATTTTATTTCCCTTTTTTCATTTGTCAAAAATCTATTTTAATGTAATGTACCAAGTTCCAGTAATTGTCAGCAAGTAAAAATGACTTTCAAAATCGTGCTGTGATAATTATTTTGTAATATATTTTATCAAAAACTCAAAGTGTAGCACCAATTTTCCTAATTTCTCCCTTACCAACCATTACGGGGCAACTTTGCGTGAAATCGGTCAGAAAATCAGTGCGAAATCATTTCGTGTCCTTTGTGCTGCGGGGTGTTCACCATTTTCCTGTCATTTTTTTCTTTTGAAATCCCACCAAGTAGCGGACACACCCATCCCATTTATGATGTGGCCAGCTAAAATGTCATTCCGCAAAGTCCATTAGCTAATGAGGCCGGGTTCGTCGAGGCAAACGTCGGCGATGAGTAACGTTTCCAATTTGTCTCTTCCTAGCCTGATGCGGACGAAAGGAACTGAGATGTGGGTTTTCTGGTTTAGTTTAGTTAATTTCAGTGAGAGACAAGGATCACTGTTGTATGGGAAATGCAAGATTAGAAAATGCCATCCAATAATTTATGACGTGTTGGATTTTGGTTTCATTATTCTGTGGTATACGATGCAACGTAAATAAATGTAACATCTATTTGTATATTTGTATCTATTTGTATAGTGTAAAGCTGGCGAAAGTGAAGAAAAAAAATCCTAAGAATGAGATTTCAGTTGATGGTTGCGTGGGCGAATCAAAATGTAAATTAGCGTTTCCCAGAAATTAAATTTCCATCGATTTATTATTTATAGCTTGTACCACGCAACCATTCGACAGGATGAAGAACATTTTGACACACATTATCATTGAAAAATTAATGCTGAATAATTTAGCAGAAGCTACGCGCAGCCTAGCTTCCGTATTTCCGTGCGAACTGTTTTTGTGTGTGTCTCCACTCCACTTTTTTTTGTCACCAGAAGCTCCATCATGACAGGTTTGAGTAATGTAACATAATTAATTGATTGCTACCGTCCCCGACACGTCCCCATGCCTGCTCAAACGTACGGAGGGGCGAAAAAAGAACTGCCCGATTGGGGCAAATGGAGAAACCATCACTATCTATCGAGAGCATGTCGCCAAATGACACCAATAGATCCGCTCACCTTCGTTCTCCGTGTCACTGTGGCCTGGTCTGCCCAGAGTCGTGTATTTTTTTTGTCACCGGAAGTTTTGCGCTTCATCGTGGGTGGGGGAAACATGACGGCACTGACGGGAAAACCGAGTGACATTGGTGGGCATGTTTTCGGAGGCGATGGAAAATGCATTACGGAAATATGCGGACAGCCGGATGTCTCCCCGGGGGCATACTTTCCGGTCGAGGGGTATGACAAAGAAAGGGGAAGAGAAAGGAAAGAGCTGAGGAGTACAAGAGTACCGAAGGGAACTGCATAAAAGAAAAACGAAACGAAATGGTTGTCAAAGACTTGTCACAATAACAATAGGTAAACCTGCTCCGTGTGGCCACCGAAGGGCGTGATGGAGTGAGTTTTCCGAAGCGAGCCGGAGATGGAACGGTCTCTTTTTTCTAGTTTTCCTCGAGCTGGTCAGTTGAACAACTCCGGAGAGCAATGACGTACAAGGTAACACCGCCTTCTAGAGTGAGATTTTTCTTTGTCCTGGTAAACCAAATCATAAGAAAAAAGAAACCCCCAAAATCGTCCACAAGGAGACAAACAAAACCGAGCACAAGATTGTGTGGCCCGTTGCCAACGGAGGCTGCAGCCGAGGAGGTTTTTTTTGTTGTTGTGGCAAAATTTTCCCATTCCGACCGAAAAGCACGGCAGATAGGTTCTTAACCTAGATTCTACCGGTTGGGAACACCGTTTCCGACACGGAGAAACAAATAGAGCGCAACGGAAACGCAGCAAGCGTTGCATTGCATTAATGTAGACAACAAATAGCGGAAAAAGTCAAAACCGAGCGACAAGCTTGCTTCGGTTCGGCTTTGCACTTGCCAGGCAAACGAGCTTGTTTAGTGTTTGGCTTGGGAATGCTTTTTCACCGGCCTCTTTTCCTGCCAATCGACGACGTTCGTATGTTGTTTTTCGGGCTTTGTGCTGTTTTGCAAAATACAACTTCGAATGTGCCTTGGCTGTTTTCATTTCAATTGAAAAAAGCGGTTGACGTTGAGTGTGTTGTGCTACATCTGATAATTTGTTTCTTTCTGAAGAAACAAATGCAAATGCGTTCAGAGTGATTATAAGCAAAGGATGTATGTGCTTTTGAGTAAACAATGTTGGTTTTTAAAGAACACAAAAACATAACACAAATGATTAAATCGAAATAGGTGGATTTGTTCCATTACTTCTATTCCTCAAATTTAGAATAATGTTTGCATAGACCTTTGCACTGTCATATGTCAAAAAAGCAAAATCAAATACCTCTACTTTGCAGCAACACTGCTGATTTGGGCAAATGGCTCCGTGCAAAAAACGACTGGCGCATTTTTCCAAGATAGATCCGCATTTCCCACGAACGTTACAATTTTCCACCGTACTTCCGCGTTGCGAAGAAGACCGAACGAACCCAACGAAACCCGACGCCCTCCCGGCCTGTACCGTTTTGGCGTGAAGCTTAACGATTTCCGATATGCAAATTAATTTTACACCGTCGTTCATCTTCGGTCTCACACCACACGGACGGGCCCGGGTCGGGGGCAAAAGGATCGTTCCGAAAGCAGGGAGGTGGCGCTGGAAGCGGTGGCTCAATCGTTACCGTTTTGTCGGATGAAATTAGTCATTTTGAAGCTCATTCCACACCGGGGCGCCCGGTTGGTGGTCAGTTTTCCACCGGCCAGCGGAGTAAAAAGGTGTTTTCCCCCGTTTGCCGGCTTCCGCCTGTGGGCCTTGGTGGATGCGCACCGGGGCACGGCACCGGTAAACCGGTTACGGACATCCTCAATCACGAGTTGGCACGAACTGCACAACCGGAAATCACGTGTCTCCCGTGTATACTTTTTGCACCGGGCGCAACCGTTTGCCAAATCGGTGCGGCAGACCGACGCCAGAGGCAATGCGGCCGCCCCAGCGGTCGCAGAGGAAAAGGGGCACCGTTCCGACGGAAGGAGGAGCACCGGTCGGTTCGAATCCGGACCGTGGGCCGGTTTTAAAGTTAACGTATTGCGACGGAAATATGCTGCCGGTTGGTTCCGCAATGGCCGCCTTTTTTCCCCGATATCAACGCTTGCAGGCCGACGTGGTGCAAAATGAAGCTATTTGCTGTCAAACGCAACTGTATCGAGTGCTGTCGGCACTAACATTTGTTTTGGCTTTACCAGCGTACCGATTCCGATGCAGTATTTCACGTACGCCAGCGTGGATCGACTCCATGTTTTTGATTTAGACATTTTGGTGAGGTCTTATATTACAGCTCACGTACAGTTTAGTTTCCACAAGCCATTGCTGTTATTTAAGAAAATAAATGAAGTATTGAAGGGTTTGGGTCAGCCGAGCGCATACGCCGCCTCGAACACTTACCACGATGGTGTTGGATCGAATCCAGCCTGAACCTCCACCGGTACGCAAGATTAAATATGCATCCACCAAGTTGGTCGTTACGCCAGGGAGAAGAAGAATAAATGAAGGATTGATTGTATACGCTTCTTTTTATTACTCAAAATTAAGAAAAAAACAGAATATTTGCTCGTAAATTTAAGCCTGTCCCACGCTTGGCACACTTTTCAAGTTCACAGAGGTGGACATTTTCTCTTCCCTAATCTATATTTACCCCCCATTCGCCTGACGGTCACGTTCGGCACATTTGTTTGCATTGGACATTGCAATTTGGAGTAATCGTTTCATTTCCAACCCAACCCCAATCACCTGCGTGGTGCATTGGAAGTTTAGTCATCGATGGCAACGCCCTGCTACTACCCCGGCCTGGTGGGGACTGGGACAATCCTGGCGCGTGCTTCTCAAGCAGTTGCCGGATTTTACCGCTAAATGATGACATTATGACGTCTGCTGGATGCGTCACGAAGTTCCGAGCGAGTGCGGCAGCAGGCGTGCTGTGTAGTTTGGTTTTGCCAAACGGCCAATTATCACCATTTTGAGCCGCTTCGGAACGGTTTGGGATTCGCTGAGGGTGTCGCATTGCTGGCCGGCTGCGTTTCACCCGTGTGCGTTAACCCAATTTCTTGTCAACACTGACCGCAAACAAATCTAACAGGACCGACACAGAGCCGGAAGAGGACACTTTCACGTCCATTTCCGATTAGTTTCCGCACGTGGGGCTACCGCGCGCGCTCCGGAGATAGGACGGTCTGGTCGGTTCGGTAATTATTTTCCCCCCAAAAGCTGCGAGCGTTGGTTCCACATTCCGAGGCCCAGATTGTCTCACCGGAACCGGGTGGAAAGTGTCATTTTGGATACGAGATGGTTTGTACGATTCGCACCGTACCTTTCTGGCGGTGTGGACCTTCATCCGCCTCGACCGAGGTTAACTGTCGTCCTACGGTGGTGGACACTTTCTTTCCGGTACATTCCACCCATCCTCCCGGGCTGCAGAATGTGGGCCAAGCACGCCATATCGCAATCACGATCCGGTCCGGACCATTTTTGATTACTCTCGGATTAGGAGTTTACGTTGGAAACGGAGTCATTTCGGGGGGAATTCCAGGGAAGGCTTGGGAGCTGTTTTGGACGGTGGGCAATTGGCGACCCTTTTCCAACCGTCAAGGGCGATCGTGGCGTCTGGGGGCCATTACCGAAAGGTCAGCTTTGGCAAAGATTTGCGATAGGGAGAGTAATGACTCTGGCAACCGGCAATCGATACATTGAAGGTCGGCAAAGAAACCAACGCCGTCATGGGCGTTCCCGTGGGCCTTGCTTATTTGAGGGAAAGAAACCCCCGTCGAGAAATCGACATTCCCACAGGATGGAAAGGACCATCGAACAGTGAAAAGAAGGTGAACAAAGCTGACATCGGTGATTGGAAAGGCAGGCGAGACTAGTTTTTACTCCCAATCAGATCGTCCTTGGAACGAACCCCGAAAAGGGACTCCCCGAAACACGCAAATAAGGTTGCGACGACGGTCGGAACGCAAGATAAATTAACTTTGCTTCGTCCCAGTCCTGAACGGCCGGGGTCCAACGCCACGCCGAGCTCATTTGTCATGAGCCCTAGGTGGAAACGCTGTTCGGTGTGGCTTGAAGCAGGGACCAACGGAGAAATTAAGGGGCGATAGTTTATCAGTAGTTCAGGTTTGTGCGAAGGGATATGAAAAGATCGAAAGTGATGAAATGATGGAGCTGTTTTTCATTTCGCTACCGAACGATGCGAGTGTACATTGTTTCTTGCTTCGAGCGCTGCCGGTTGCCTACCGTTAGGCGCCAGCACGAAGGTAAATGGGATTTCATTAATCAATCAATTTCGGCCCGGCGCGCTGGACGACCGACTATATGATAAGCGAAAAAAGGGATCCAATTTTTCTTCCCCGGGCTTCAACTGGCCGAGCGCGAAAATAGACGAATTCTAGTTTTTCCCTTAGCAAGGACTAGTTGGTTACGTAAAGTCTTACCGGTAACGGAAGGTAGGAGCTATCGATTTTCGTTGGCATTACAATTGGAATTTCGGTCGAGCTCGCCTCCTCCGACACGCGGATAAGGAATCGTGTAGCTTGACCTCCATCCCAACGAAATAAACGTCAATAAAGCGGTGGGAAAAATGAGGTCAAAAAGTCCAGATTAGAACTCTCCTAACGGGAAGATTACGTCGTGAGTCACCGCGGTCATCGAAAGGTGTGGAAGCGGCAAGTTATTTATCATTGTATAAATCATTCAGACTTATTTTTATATCACTGTCATTTTGTTTTTCTATTTTAGGTTTGTTCAGTTAAGCTTTGAACACATATTACGCAACCCTGTAAATGTATGGCTACATAAATGACTCGTTTACAACAACATCAATCAACCAAGGCAAGAGCCAACGTGTTTGCTAACATGTTTTCATGTAAAAGAAAACTATTTTCCGAAAAGGAAAAACACAGTTCTCTATCGTACAAACGCAAACCCTCGACGTTCCGATTCCCGTCTTATTGTCTAGCTGCCCCTGGACGGACGGACGGTGTTCACTTACCGCAATCAATCAAGTTATTTATCCTGCCAGCCACGTGAACGTTCACGTGCTCGGGAGTTCTGGGGCAGCACCGCAGACTGTTCGCTGGTGACAAGACCGACGGCCAGCACAGTAGACTTTATCGGGGAGATATTTTACTACCTGCAGTACTAAGCAGCCTTTGACATTGGTCGGGTGACCGAAAGAGTGCGCTGACCTGACGTTCGTCGGCCATTAAGGGGGAGTTTTACTTTTGCCGTACGGTCCTGCCCTGGAGAGAATCGACTGCAGTAAACTAGTTCAGAGCCCACAAATAATCTCCTACTGCAGTACTGTATGTTTAATTAATTGCTTAATTGTTCAATGCATAAAAAATAAACTTGTGCAACTACATCACTTATCAGCTGATGAATGCTTGTAGTGCATTCCGAATGAGTCAGTGAGGCGGAATTATGTATGCGGAATCAGTTTTGCACATCAAGCTAGTTCATGATCAACCCACTGACCTGGCTCCGCAGTGGCGTCTCAAGGTTTCGATTGGAACTGCATGTTCAAGACATAACTATAAGATAAAGACCGGCAAAAACCGAGGCGGCTAAAAATAGCGCTTGCAAACAACACAATTACTGGTCTTACGACTGGCGGTGCTCCCGACCTGAGATAGCTTTTTAGCATGTTATTATATAAATCAAGCACATTTCTCATTTGCTTCCGTGGATGACCCCATGCAGCAGCAGCGCAGTATGTCAGTGATAATTGTTCGTTTTTGCTCTGATTTCTATTTTTGTTAAAGTCACCTTCTTTTCCAATCCCAGCATAAGAATGTGTTGTTTGCCATCAATTCACCGATGAATGCATTGGCGCATTGGAAGCAAATAAATGTGGCACTTGTGTTAACCCTCGATCGACACGTGTTTTCCTGCATGGATAAGCAGTAATGTGGCCAGCAATAATGTGGCGCGCGAACACATCGATTGGAAATAGATTGAGCGCGCGGTGGCGTGTGCAGCATAGCGGCAGTAAGCTGCGAAGGTCGGTGAGCATTGGCAGCACCCCGCCGCCAAGTTGCACACCGAATCGGCTTAGCCGTACAGGACCGTACCGTAGCTCTCGGTAGCGGCACATGACTTGGTTGCAAGAGCTGCTGTCAGCGGCTCGGTATTTGACATTGAACTTCGGGCAGTCCGGCCGGTAAGCATTGGCATTTCATTTCGGATGCGTAGCATTGCTCCGTGACCTAAGGACAAGAGGATTTGTTGTCTTTTAATTGTGTGCAGGCTTACATAAATGTGTTACTCTCAATCGGTGTATTCCTTTCGTTTCTGATCAAACAAATTGAACGAACTAATCCGCCTTTAAAGCATCACACAAATTGAATCGATAATTGAACGCAAAGTAGCTTCATCAAAAGGTAATGTAATTGTGATGTAATTGTGAAGCATTTTTTTTTTAATTGTATTTGCCGATCCACTCGTAACATAAAATATCAGGTTCGTTTCTTTTTGCCCGTTCAAGTTTAAAGTCAACGCGTGGTTGTAACCGCACGGAGCAAAGCAAACTGCCCCACCGTGTTACACTAATTAGAACGATGGCAAGTAACACAACTTGCATTGCATCGGTAGCTTCATGTTCACCGGACACGTTCCTCAAACCTCCAAATTGACAAGAGTCATGCTACGATGGCGACATATCTGACATACTCCGTCGTGTCGTCACCGAGTCCAGCGCGGCCAGGCAAGGTAAATCTAGTTAACGCCTCGCAAAACAGCTCGGGCCGAAATCGAAAAGCGATAACGTATTTCGCCAGCACGCCTCCGCCGTAAGTAATTACTCCAGCCCGCCCGGCGGACCCACGGTAAAAGTCTTAAACCCATCCGCCCCGAAAACGAAACCAGAAAAAAACGCACCGTTTCGGAATGTCGCGTGCCAAGGGAGCATTTCGCCCCGGGCAGGGGGCCGGCGATTCCTAGGCGGTGGTTCCAGCTGGCACCATAAATAAGCCAAAACCGGGAGCCTCACTCGCGGCGTTCGTGGAAAACTCGGTAGAATGGTGTGCAAGGTGTGTGTGGCGTGCGTAGTGAAATGGCGTGATTTGAAGGGGGCGGACGTTTGCTTTTTTGCGTGTTGCTCTGCGTTTTTGTGTGCTTTGCTCGCTTAAGAGCAGCAATGGAAAGTTTTCCAGTGTTTGCTAATCCTTTAAACACCACTCGCCGGTTAATGACTCGCTGGCGCAAGGACTGTAGTGTGACACATGTTGCCCTTATCGCGAGCCGGCAGGTGTGGAAGGTTGCTCGTTTTCCCACCTCCGACGGTTCCGACGATTAGCTTTCCCAGGCGTCAACCCGTTTGGTTTGATTCCACAGGTTGCCTTCGGAAGCGTCGACATTGGTGACAGCTCATTAGAAATGGCAAAACTTTATCCATGACCCTCCGGGGGTTTCCCAAGGGAAAACGGTTCGTGGGAATTTTGTTTCATGTGAACCGGTTTTTTTTTTGTTGAGGTGTGAATAGAAAAAGACATCATCAAAAATGTCATCAAACGAAAGCGCGAGATGATGGAAATGTAGAAGCTGCTGGGAAAACCTTTTTTTGAATTGCTTTTAGCTAAATTTATTTTCATTTCGATTATCAAAAAGATCGTAGAGATCTCATTCGGATCGATTAAATTCCTTTGTTTCTAACGACCATTTTAGCTCCGTTTCATTGAACAAAGGCATTGGAAAATCATCGAATGTAATAGATTTAATGACACCCTGCCTCAATTCTTTGCATTAGCGGACCCTCCCATAACCAACCCCGATGAGTTTGCATGAACGCTGGCGCTGTTCGAGCTAAGAGAAATGATTGTTATTTTCTGTTCTGCTCAGGGTTATTGAATACCCTTTCGAACCATTGCGGTAGGTTCCGTGTGGGAAGAACAAAAATGAAACGGAATACAAATGATAGAGCAGCTCCTTGGCTCCTCCCTTCAGTCCGGCGGCGATAAGTCAGCGTCGGCTTTTCTAAAGCTGACGAGCCCCGGGAGCCCGGTCCGATCGGCTCGCCCCCATCGCCGGCAAACGAACGGCACCGTACGTACTTATTGAATTAGTAATTTGATAATCACCAATTAGTGTCTTCCGCCATCGTCGCAAGCAAGCAGGCCGAGGGGAATTCGGTCGTTCGGTGGCCGGCGGAGTTTTTCGGCCCCGAGAGAAACGTGTGGTAATGCGGTTTTCCTTTCCACGGTTTGTTGCGGCATTTCCAACGCACGACCGCACGATCGGGATAGGGGCTTGCATCTCGGTCTGCTCTTCCGATGGGTTCCAGCTGGTTGTTTTGCTGTTTCGACTTCAACGTTTCTTTGCGTTCGCCACAGCATAACGCCGCTCGCGCAGTTAAAAGGGTCACGGTCAAGTTTGTTTAATGCACACCGATACTGTTTGAGCTGCATTCGGCAAATTGGCCATCTCGCTCACTTGATCAGATGATCGCAACGCAACCGACCACGCTGGTTAGAGAGTTGGTGCCACACTGCGTCCATGGATCGCCGTTTCCTTCCTCGAACGGGCCGCGCGGCTTGTGATTGAGCAGTTAGATCGTCACATGGTCAAGATCGAATCGTTCGAAGCGGAAGAAAAAAAGCTTTCGGTTTGTGGCGGAGCTGGAACAGAGCGCCGAAAACCGAGCGAAGGCCAAGGACGTTGAAAATGCCCCGAAATCTGTGAAGCAGAGTCATGTGGTCTATGTTTTCTAATTGTGTTGGAATATATAGCCACTCCAACGATTTGTATTATCTTATCTGAATTAGATTTCAATAAAATGATTTTTATCTTACGATCTACGGCAGCTATTTGATTGTCCATAAAAATTTACTTCCGAATGACGCGATAAATAATGCATTTTTTTTTAAAGCGGCAAAGTTTTACCGTTAATTAGTTATTTTTATGTCGAACGTCAATGGAAACCCAAGGTTGCAAATTATGGTTGAAAGAAGGAATAGATTTGCCTTCTTGACGACGCATTAACTAGCCTAGACAAATATGCTATGCACTGCGAACGCCAACCACTGCCGTTTCACTTTTCACCGGACCGGAAAAAATAAAATAAATCCGAATGCTTGAAGTCAAGGAGGCGGTTCGAGCCGGCGAGGTGTGCGTTTGCATAAAGAGTAAAACATTTGTTGACACAGTTTTGTGCCCCGACGCGGCGATGCAACCTCGTTTTCAAGCGTGTTCACGATGGCCGATATCGTAATGTTTGTACAAGCTGGAGGCCACCGGTAAGCTTGCCAATTCAACATGCTGTCCACGGATGGCAGTAGCACCCTGCTCGCATGTAGGTTCAACGATCTTTTGACGGTAATCTATCGGTCGAGCGGCGCGCTGCTTAAGATTGACGACTGCTCGGTTGGTCCGCAGGTGATGTCGTTGTTTGACGATGTTTATCTTGCCGTGTTTCAAAAGTTTGTTTTACATGCAAGTGTGTTTTATATGCTCCATCCCTGACAAGGAGGAAATCTCTATTAGTGTTGAAAAATGTTGCCTGTGGGTAATTGTATGTAATAATGAATTTAGTCCTAACATTACTTATGCCTGTTAAAGACGCTATTGACTGCGCAACGCTCCAACTCGATGTTACTAGGCTTATGCAATGGTGTGCTAGAAATGTTATGTCTATGAATATTCTAAAATGTTGTGTGATGTCTTTCACTAGTAAAAAGTCTCCAATTATGTTTAATTATACGATGGACGGTACTCTCATTCCTAGCACTTCTTCGGTTGGAGATCTTGGCATTATGTAAGACACTAGACTTACTCTTCGCGAATACTTCGATGAGTTGGTGCTAAGCTTATAGGACGTTAGGATTCGTTATACGCGCTTCTAGTGAGATTACTGACATCACTTGCTTGAAAGTTTTGTACTGTTCGTTAGTCCGTCCCATCCTTGAATTTGCTAGCATTGTGTGGTCTCCTACGCAAAAAGACCGGATTATCAGGATTGAACGGATCAAAAAACAAAAAAATTCACACGCTATCTATTCTATCGGCTCCCATCGTCGAGTCGGATTCCTAGGCCTCCATATCGGACAAGATGTCTTCTCTTCGGACTCGAATCCTTAGAGCAAAGAAGAATGTCTGCTCAATTCATTTTTACACCTAAGATTCATACGGGCAATAGTGACGCTCCTCTAATTTTAGAACATTTCAACTTTCATGCCCCATGCAGAGGTCTGAGACCTAGTCAGTTGCTAAGAGCAGACTTCAGGTCTACTACTTTTTGTGCAAACGATCCGTTCTTGCAACTAGTCAGACAGTACAATACAATTGATTTCAATACGGACTTGTCTAAATCAACTCAGGAGCTCAGGTCTTATTTAAGGAACTATTATATATTGAACGTTCAATGTATTAACGTCGCGTCATCACTCAAATATTAAAGTCGTTATTACAATATTGTATTTAGTTTTAGTTTAGTTTTATAAGATCATGTAGGCGCATAAGCTCGATGATTGTCAATGAATAAATTATAAATGATAAATTAAATTATAAATTACTGTTAAATACGTTTAACTCCTAGACAATTATTTATTTCTCCTTTGGTCAATTTAAATGCAGAATTCTCCTGCTTTTAGTAAAATTTATTGTAGTTTTTTTTACTTTGGAGGTTTTTGCATGTTTCGAAATCGATTGCAAACTAAAATGTGTCTTTGTACATTTTATTTTTTCAACCACCATGTCATGTTAGTTCATTGACCTGCCGAAAGTTTTTCTTCACATCTACCCTCCCCCCCCCCCCTTCCCACCTCCCCCCGCTCAGGCAACACTGCGAGTCGATTTTGAGTAATGTTTCGTGTCTCATCGGATGTTGATGGTTTTCTATTTTCAAACCCGGTCGACCCGTTATTGCCATCCGGCACGATCAACCTTTCCAATGCGCCCAACTATATCAAAAATCCATACCATTTAGAGGGAGTGAAAAAAGAAAAGTGTAGGTATGAGGGGTGAAAAAAAAAGATGAAACTTACCCAACCAAAGGGTGAACACCGTGCACAGTGCCAGCTGTCCTTCGCTCAGCACCATCGTAACGCGTCGGTTGTACTTCGCCTTGTTCCTACGTGTGTATGTGTGTATGTATGTGTGTTTAAGTTACTACAAATGTTTCGGAAAATTCCGTTCACTTTTTCACCACTCGAAAAGCGAGAACGCACCGTTGGCGGCGCGATAGTCGAGATATACTCGCTGAACCACTTCCGGGTCGGATTCAGGACACACTTGCTTTCGAAACACTTTGTCTTGATGATATCTAGGAAGGTAAAGGTGGCCGGTTGAGAAAGGATTCGCAGAAATCGATAGCACGTCCTGTATGCGTCTTCCGGACGTCGGACGTCATGCGCGCACACTATTCTATGCAGACACCGGTTCCGGTTTTATGCTTCACAAATCACATCGCAAAAAATTTGAAAATAAATAAAATAAATAGAACCCAATATTCGATTCACTGCAAACCGTAGCAGACAGGGACGGACGGAACAGGGTCAATCACGCAATACGGAACGAGAACGCGTCCGATGCACTGTCCGGTGCACTCGTTCGCTGCAGTGGGTGTGCAACGGAAGTCCTATGTTCCAACAATAAATTCCACCTCGAAGTTCACCGAGTGACGTAAAATATAGATCAGCACTAATCACTTTAAGTGTGCTTCGTTTGTTGAAGCATTTATTTCGCCTTCCCTCGTCGGCGTTCGACCTGGCGAAAGGTGGACGGCGAGTTGAAAAAAAAAAAAACCGGCCAAATTTCACCCAATTGAGCGTTTTTCTTATCAGCACAGCTCAAGCCAGAATGCGGTAAAAAAATGATTATACACTCGTTTGCAAACCACTCCGCGAAGCGAATCATACTGCAGGCCAATTGGAGCGGAAGATCGTTTTGCGAAATGATCCGACGATTTTGAAGTTTTTTTTTTTTTAACTTTGCCTTTTTCTGTTAAAAAAAAAAGTCCACACTTGCGAGTGGCTCTGCTTAATGCTGGAAATAGCTGCTCGCAAAAAGCAAACCAACCATCTCGTCGTACTCGCAATGGGAAATATATTTCATACACACACAGTAGTGGGGGGTGGGAGGGAAATAATAAACCAAAATCAACAGAACCAACGTCACGCATGCCGGGCTGATGTTGATGGGCACGATAGCACCATTTGATTGAGGTAACGCTTCGCAAAATCGCTATCCATTATCCGGTCGCGATTGCAGGAAAAGGCGCTCCGAAACGAAAAGCATCGCATCGAATTGTTGGGAAAATGTGTGCACCATTGCAAAGGGCAAACGATGCAGCACGATAGGCTGCCGTCAGCCTTGGCCAAAAATGTCTACTGGACGTTCTGTTTGCCTTTGCTTATTTTTCTTCTTTTTTTGCTGATTACTAAATACAGGTGTTTGGTAAAAGGTTCGCAAGTAAACGTACGGTGTACCGTCTACGCGCATTGACAACTGGAAACGTAAGGTAAAAGTGGCTTTAAGTTAATGTTGCACACGGCAGAAGGGATCTTCAAAAATGATGCAAGCGGGAACAAAATCTCCACAAACAAAGAACCAAGGTAAAAGGTTACGAGGAAAGGCACGGTGTGGGGTGTGAAAAGAGTTCTTTGAGAATTAGACTTTGAAGAGAGATGAGACAGGGGAACGAATGGGTTATAATGTTCTGCAATTGGTGTTGCACTAATAGTTTTATAACGATCTCGATGCTTTCCCAGTTGCCATATTATATTTAACTTAGGTCCAACCTCAATTTCCAATCAGTTGCTCAGTTGGTTCCTATTGAAGCGCGTCCCACTTCAATTCATTCGGTGACTAATGGATATTGTGACAGTTATTTCAATATGGTTTGTTTGCGAGCAGGTCTGTGTTGCCAAGTTCATCACTAATTTCAAGCTTATCGCTCTCAATTTCGCAGTCTGCAACAGTTTTTGCTAAACGCAGTGATTACCAACGCCTTCAGGCTCAAGTGCGGGGAACAAACGCAGACGTGCGAAATATCAGAACTAAGATCAAAACAAGAGACCTTCATGTACCGATACATTCCGGATTCCAGTACAAATATTGAGTTTGTAAAAATACTAATGCAAGTCGTTGATGGGACAATCCTGGACGGATTGGGAGGGCAGGAAAGAACCGTTGAAATAAGAGATTCAAAAAAATTGCAATACATAAGGTACACCGCGAAATGTAACGTAGCAGCTTTGGATATTATGAATACGGCATTGCGTCATATAGTGTTTGAAGGAAATGATGCATTGACTTCTCTAAGAATTGTCGACAGTAATCTAACAACGGTACCTTCCACAATTCGGCAATCAAGAAATGTCACTCAAGTTACCATTTTGCATTCCCATATAAGACGCTTAGATTTCTGTATTTTTTGTGGAATGACACGTATGAGAATTTTAAATTTGCATCATAATAGGATCAATTTTCTAACCAACACCTTTGCTGACGATTGCAACATAAATATAGCTAGTGTCATGTTATCAAACAATCAACTAAAAGCGGTGAATTTAGAGGTGTTTAAGCCATTTCATGCAATGAATTGGATAAATCTTGCTGACAACAAAATAGAAAACTTGTATACAAATTTTACCACGAACGCGCTCAAAGTTGTAAAGCTAGAACGAAATAGGCTGAATTCGTTGAATGTTTGCCAGTGGAAAACTCCAAATTTGCAGGAATTGTTATTGGGTGGAAATTTTCTAGTCCGAGCTCCGGTGTGCCTGGAAAATCTGAGCAGCTTAAGCTTACTAGACATGTCATCGAATTTGTTGAAATTATTTTCCATCGAAAGTGTTGCGCCGTTGTTGAGTTTGGAAAAGATTTATCTTTTCGGCAACATGATGGAATCTATTGTATTGAACAGCACACGTTTTCCGCCATTGATGAAAAGAATTGGTATCAACTATAATTACCTTACCCAGCTTAATCTGTCATGCATTCCTGTTAAGGAATTGTCGGTTGATGCCAATAATAATTTTATTGCGCACTTTGATGTAAGCGGAACTTCTTCAAATGTAACACAGCTCGATATGACGAACAATCCTATCGATTGTTCGTGGAAATCTCCTGATGAGAAGCTAAATGTCAAATGTGTATCAAGTACTATCGAACTTGTGCTTGATGAACCTTTTTATGAGCCGCAACCAAATTAGTATGAGATGAGAGTAAACCGTCTATAGTTCTACAGCTTACAGAGCTCCAAGCCTGGAACAATAACTTGTCATTAATTCAATGAAAAATATTGTCATGTTATTCGCGATACGAATTAAAGAAATTAATTTGCGTGTTTTTGAAAATTAAAATATAAGAAATTTAATCGATTCAAAAACCAACATGTGGTTTTCCTGTTGTAAATGTGTTGTTTTGTAGTTCACTTATTGCTTTATCTAAAATCTACGCAGCGCATAACATCCAATCTTTTCGATGAACGGGTCTGTTATAAAGGTCTATTAACCTTCGTTAACTCGTCACTTAATTTTTCTTAACTTGTGCGTATGTTGTAGTGAAATTTTTATTTTTTGCTATTCAATATTGGTGCAAAACTGACAATGATGACCACCAAACTCGTAAATGCCTTCAAACTGTAATGTAAAATTGTTGCGAACAACGTGCCTCCGCTCGCAATATTTTCCTTAAATCTACTTTATAGCCCGAGATATCCATAGAGACATACAATAAAACTGTTTTACTGAGCAACCCAGGCATGAGCTAGCGTGTGCGTTTTTTCCACTCATGCACGCGGCCGAAAACCGTTTTAAAACGCGTCCGGTTATTTCTGTGAATGTTCCTGTGAGTGGAATTGCGTTGCGTCATGAGATCTTCTTTGAGATTCCTCAATTCCTCATTTTTCAAACCATCGTTCAAATGTGCTAGCATTACCGCTTAATGAGAGCTGGTGCAACGTACACCTATTAAAGGCAAATACTCTCCCATGCCGGTACCATTGCCGTTCGCAAGTCAAGAAACAAAACAAATCCAAGCGAACCGCTTCAGCGCCGGTGACACTGAATTCGGCCGCTTTGAAGCGATCGAAGGCAAAAGCAACGGAATCAGCCAATCAGCACATCGTTCACCAAAGCATCTCACGGAACAAACTATAGACAACAACAAAACCGAACACGAAAACAGTAAGCTCAACCGAAACCAGACACCGTACCGGTGGTTTCAGGCCAGTGTCACGAACGCGCAGCGGAGGTGAGATCTCCCATTGCGCTACGGTGGATGTACGCACCGTGCACGAGAGGACAGTTACAGCCCGGAGAGAGATTCAATGCCAACAACCATCCGCCGGGCCTGCGCTAGGGGTCAATCCGTGTGACATCGATTAGTGCGCAGAGGCTCTCTTGGCCCCGGTTTGGAAAGATTGCAACATCGGTTCGGTTTGCTTCAGCAGAGGCGTTCGTCTTCCTTTTTTTCTGGCGCCTTTTGTGCATCGGTGAAACCATTTATTCCGTGCGTAGGTCTACGGTTGACATCGAACTTGCATCTTCAAGACGCGAGCGAGCCGCGGGACACAGAAACACACACGTGCACGCATGTTTAGCTGTTCAGGGTCGTCTTTGGCTCTTGCGGTGCGCTTTTTGGTCAATGACAGCAATGAACTTCACGCGAGATAAGCGCCATCCATTATCATCGAAACATAATGGGTTGTGTAGACCGCACGTCTACACGCTTCTACCACCCTCTGTTTTGGGTGAATGTTTGTGAAGCAAATTTCCCACTTTGGCGGTGTATAAAGCCGCTCGGCTTTTCGGCACCATTCAACGCTGATGAAATTAGTTCAATATCACCCAAGGCGTCTTTGCGTCTGGCTTTAGGGGTTCGTCGCTTCGAGCTAAACGACGCGAAGCTTCAACGCCAAAAACGCACCCGGTTGCAGGTTAAACAGATCAATCGAGAAACGCATAACGTAAGAAAGTGTGAGAGAGAGAGAGAGGGAGCCACGAAGTCGGAAGAGTGAAACAAGCAGAGATCAAATGGAAACTCTTTTCGCAATCTTCACACTCACACAGCGATCGTAATCAAAATATGCGTACGGTGCTGGTTCCACTTGGTTATGTTTGAATCGAATTTATTCTCATCCGAATTGCGCCACCGGCTTGAAGTTCGCGCGACAAACGAAAGACTTGGTGCAAGCGCTGTTGGCAGCAAGCGACAAACCTCATAAAAATGCATCAGATACGAAACCGTGTCACAATTTTGCAGAGGTAGTTTTTGGTTCTTACAATCGTTTAAAACCAAGATTTAACGCCCAATAAAATTTTTTTTTTTTTTAAATCAACTAACTATTTTAACTATTTAAAAAAATAAATAACGGTGATTTCGGTAAAACCAAAACCGACTGTATCGCACCTCTGCTCGACTCACAAATTCTATCGCACGAAACGCACTCGAACAACTTCACGCTTTACGGCCTCGACGCGGCGCGGCTTCCACCCTTCGGTCGGTACTCGAGCACTCGGCAGTGAATCCGACCAGTCGACGGAAAACGATCATTAGCGCGCGACGAACACCGCCAAACTGAATCGGCGTCTAACGGCTTGCCGGTGGGTAAGCCGCTTTCGATCGATCCGATCAAGCGCTGTCGGCTCTCGGTGGTTTGTGGTGGTGGTGATTGTGCTGTCGCCGGTTGGGACGGCGTTAGATTTTCACGGTCATCGGTGATAAAAATCGAGCCGAAAGGGGAGGGATGGGCGTTTGCCACCGTTCTCTGGGGCGGCACCCGGCCCAGCGTGCTATTGCGTTCGAATCTATACGTCCGTATTCACGCACCGTTTCATGGTTTTGTTGTTGACCCCACCTGCAATCGGTCAGTTCGGGATGCCCTAGAGGATTATCGGAAGGACGCATTGGCAGCTGTGCAGGCGGAACCGGTTCGCATGATGCAAAAGGGTGGTCGGCATCACCGCTAAGCCTGGGGATGTTTGTCTGATCTTATCGTCTTTGCAAGAAGCGCATAGACATTGCGCGAGGGCGAGTTCGGTGCATCTTTCCTTGCGAAACGGTTGTGTCGTCTTTAACCGATGGGTTTTTTGGATTGGAGATTAACGTTGAAAACCGTTAAACTGGTTGAAAACACGTTTATATTTTGTTGGGTATCATTATTTGACATATGTTTGATTAAAATCCGATGAAAATAAGATACGTTTAAAAAAGATATGTTTCTAATGGGTCTTTTAACGGAAAAATCATAGTCTTTATCACTTTTTTGCATTTGATGCATAACAGAGGTAACCAGTTTACATTTTCTTTGAATGGATTTTAGTATAAGCCATTCTTATAACTTAAATGGAATTACGATAAACATGTTTTGTAGCACGGAGTTAGAATGGCATGAGCCTATTTTAGGTAAATTCTTAAGAACATATTTTATTTTGAAAGATTCGAACGGCTTTTATCAAAATAATTTAGATTTAAAACAGTTGTTTAAATCTATTCAAATGTTCCAGAATGTTTGATTGATTTTTTTTTAAATCCTATTAAAGCAAAAAGCACCACAGTCAACGTCCGGATGGCGTTCGCTGCGAAATCAACTTATCTCGACTAATTTAGTACGCGCCATCTGCCGAATGGTGCGGCAAATTCCCGTCATCATCGTCACTGACATTAAACGTCATTAGGCGTCTCCATTTTCCGCTAACACCCGATGGCGTGGTCCAATTTGCAGTCCGTTATTTAGCCCGCCATTCAGCCAGTGAGTGAATCACTTCCGGCTGGTTTGCGATTATGCTTCCCGGCGCGCCCCGAAAGTTTCCTTTTCCGGCCCCAGACGCTCGATGTGCTTGCGCTCCCTTGCCTTCGTACGTGTGTACGTGTGCCGGTTTGTGTTTGTGTGCACGCGTAGAAAAGAGAATCGAGAGGAGGTTGGAGTTCGTTTTGTAGGGTGCACTGTGCTCGTGTAAAATCATGCAACCCACGAATGGTGCAGAATATTTCACGGAGGGAACTCTCCGGATAAGCACCGCCGGGGGTGAAAAATCGGGATGGAATGTTATGGCTGGCAACGGATGCCGGGAGCAAATACTGCCAAGTACAGCGGACTACATTCACACCGCGAGTGAAAATACAGTGTGGAAAATTAACACGCCAATGGAGGGAACAACTCTACACCCTTGGGAAGGAAGCAGGAAGAAGGCTACCAGTGTCAAAAAATAAAGCTAGAATGTTGATGATAGTTTCGAATGCAACTAAATAAATATAAGGATGCAGAGTTAATAGAAAACTTTAATAGGAAACAAAAGAGATGTTTTACACAATTTGCTTGCTTTGTAAAAAATTAAAAAACTTGCTACAGATTCTTCACAACTAGAAACATTTATAAATATAGCTTATTGGTTTCTAGGGATTTCATATTCCAGAAAGCAACTTCCTTCTCGGAGTGAAATTACGAAGAAGCCAATCCTATGCTGGGAGCAATCGCATGAAGTTGAGTTCCTTTCGTGGTTTTCTTAAAATTATTTCTTCTGATTGCCACTGAGTCATCGTTTGCGGAGTGTCTTAGCTGATAGACGAAGTCGAGAATTCGAGAACGCAGTGGAGAACAATCAAGGTTTGTCGCGGGGTCTCCATTGTTGGTACTCTGAATTCGCTGAACACTGACGTCGAACGATGGATGGAAAGGCACGGTTTTCATGCTCCCATTGTCATTATCAGCAGCACGTGCAACGTGTACGGTAGTGTACGCCAGACGTAATCGATCGCTTGGAAGGCAACGGAAGGAGACAGAAAATGCGTTCGACTACACGCGCCTTGCTCACGCAAGAACGATGACGATAACGACGAAGGGACAACAAATGCCGATTGGCAAAACGGGGCGTGGGTCGCATTCGATATCGCCTGGCGAGCCGCAAGCGCATGCAAATGGGTTCATTAAGTCCTTGGCCATCCAAAGGCGGGAAGGGAGCGAGTGCAAGGAACTTCCGTGCATTGAAGTGCCGAGAAGTGCTCCTTGTATTGACCAAGGGAAGAAGCAAGTGCAACCACTGCGTTAGTCAAACCGGATTTTGAGTAGATGGCTGCGCGGCTCGAACTGGAATCAAAGAAGAAAGCAATTGGTGGGCCTATTAGCATCAATTAAACGGTTGCAACGCGTTTCGATAACTGTTGTTACTTTACTTCTCGGGAGTTATACCCAGTGGGGATTTCTGTAGGTTTGATGATTTATCGTCACCGGTTGAACTTTTTTTTAACGAGTCTCCTCCTTTAAATCGTTCGTTTCAACGCTTGGTTAAGCGCTGGAAAGATCGCACGCACCACTCACCGCAGAAATCGTCTGGCAATGCAACGCGTTTTGTAAAATGCGGAACTAAAGCCTCTGGTTTTGGGTGTTGGGGGATGGTCCAACTTGTTTGTGTGTTGTTTTCCTTGTTTGATAATCAGAGAGCGAGATACGAGCTGAGAATATGCCGAGCTTGATCAAACAAGTATATCCTGTTAGCCTTGGAAAGTCCGAAAATTCCTCCAAAAGAAGCTAGAAGCGCCACGTCGCAGCATGGAAAGAACGAGAAGAAACGGTATTAACGTCACGCTGTTCCTCGGAAGGAGTTGTCCTCGGAAGGAGTTGAATAATATGCGACGAGCCTCTTCCTTCACCGAGCTGTAAAGGCTCGCACGGTCGTCGGTGATATGCAAATGTGTTTGAAATGACATGTTTCCCGAGCTTAAGCCGACGTGGGCTAGCGCGAGGCAAAACGAAACGAGAAAAAATAATAATTTATGGACATCTGTATTCATTTTGTGATCTTTATTTTCTCACAAGGAATCGCAAGATTCTGTTTACGTGGCTCAAGCACAGGCACTCGAGTTAAACAATAAGGCGATAACGGGTTTGTTTCCTGTTTGTGTTTGGTTATGAATATTTAGAGCGTAAATTCATAGACATAAACAGCATCGCCCATTGTATTTGAGACGTCAAACAAAGGAAATTAAAATCAAACTTACGTGTTTATTCTATAAGCTATCCTTTTTTTGTCCTCGTAGCATTGATTGTGCTTTTTAAACTAATGATTTGAATTAGGTTTAGCTTTAATTGTAGATTTTTTGAACAAAATGTTAATACCTGCAATCGGTTGTTCCTCAATATAATCGGTATAAAGCCCCTGCTGCTGTCTCGCTTTTTTAATCACGTTGACAAAACAGAATAAATTGTCTCTTCTTCACACATGAACAAATGCTTCTTCTCATTAATTAAATAACCTTCGCTATACCATGTGTTCCAAAATGTATGTGCTCCAACGCTACCCCGAGTAAGGTTATCCGTTTTTCCAATACGTTAAATATTTAGTTTCTACAAGGAAACTCAACAACCGTCATTTTTCTTTCGATTCTTTGCTGAAATGAATAGAAGAAGAATCGATTGTTACTTGCAACAGATCATATAGGCGCATACCGAGCACGTGTTAAAACGAAATGCAGCATGAAGAACAATGATTCCATGTGTTATGATTTATGTTCGAGGCACCTGAGCCTGAGCGTGCCTGAGGAATGGCGCGGTACACGGTGCACCTGCCTGCGGTGGAGTCGGCAAGCAAGTGTTCTATGCCACACCGCGTGTAACGAAGCGCTCAGCTGCATAAGCCATCATAGCTGCTCATATACGTTTGCTATGCGCAACACGAGCAACGTGTGTCCGACGTGTATCGTTGTGTAGTGTCGTCTTCGTTGGAACGAGAAGAAAAGAAAGAAAAAAAGGAAGGAAGCATTCGAAAAAAAAAACCACATTCGATATGTACAACATATTTCAATTGTTGAGTGCCATCGAACTTGACCTTAGCCAAGGCTTCGATTTAAACCGATCCGGTGGCGCTCGCCATTGAAGCGTGTTTGCGTTTGCCCCCCTTTTTGTGGTTTTGATGAAGGTTGACACTTTACCGAAAACGACAAAAAAAAAAAAGAGGCGCTATTGACGGAAGTTTTGACAGCACCGTTGGGGAACAGTTTGACAAAAGCGAAGTGTGGTTATTTATTTGATCTGAACCGTAAACAAGGAGATTATACTAGCCTGCTATGGGGAGACTGCGAGTGATAGAAACAGGCGTCGTTAATTTGACTCTCAACATCACCATTGAAATGCAATGTAAACAACAACTTTCTGACGCCGCTGCCAACGAGTACAGTCAGGTGGGTTTATGAACGGCAACAAAACGAACTTTTTTTCTCCAAAAGAACGATCTAGATCTTGTGATCTCGATTGTTTCGGCCAGGTCCCCAAAGACCTGGAAATGCGTTGAACTGTCAAAAATGTGACATATGAGGATCACCATTTGTTAGTCAAAAAGCTTGCAGGAAACAAAAAACTGTAAAACATAGTTTTCTTTTCCCATTTTTTTTACCGGTGTTTTTAATGACCCACCATTTTGACACACAATGAAGTGCTGTAACCAAACTCCAGTCACGCTGCATCGATGAATCGATTCACCTTTCCGATGGTGCTCACAAATGCTCACAGTCGGACTCAACCGGTCAACGCGCGCCCTATGATGCTGTGAACTATCTCAGGGTCGCACCATGAAAACCGGACCCTACTCATCGCGTAGGGCTGCCATCGGGGTAGTTTGCTTACGGAATGGTACCTCCACAACCGGTTTAATCTTCCAACCCTATCGATAGGTCGATATCGTTCGTTCCCTCAGGGACTTTCAACACCGCCACCCTTGGGCAGCGTGAGCCCTCGGATCAGGGCGAATTGACTATTAATTCACGGTCAGGTGCTGTGTGTTAACAGCGGCAGATTGGTAGTTATTTACGAGATAGCTTAATCGAAAAGAGGACCCACTTGTAGGCGTATCGTCAGCAGCTGGAGTTGGTCAATGCGCAAGTAAAATATGGAACCTAACCGTTTCATTAGATCCAAATATAACGGGCTTAAAATTGCATGCCATAAACTCCACTCAGCTAATTAACTACAACTCATTCCGTCATTATTTTGCGTCATCAACAGGTCGGGTACGGCCTATACCCCTGTATAGTAACAGTAAAGATCTCGAAGCAACTGCGGTCATTAACCTCAGTGAAAACCATCCATCCACTTCCGCGGAGATTAGATCTGCCCCCGGGTTCAAATGGCAGTCTCCAGCTTGACATTTGCGGTTCGGATGGAGATCATTGTTCGCCAGAGCTAATGTCCGCATTCTCACATCGTTAGTCCTCACGAAAGCTTGTCATCCAAAGCGTCATCTAATGGCACAGGTAGATTGATGATCGTTAACAATAAAGCCTTACTGACTCAGCGGCATTCGCAATCGTATGACATGCCCTGACCGCACGGTACGAAACGTTATCACCTCGGATGTGCATCGCGGAGTGAGCTACCTTGAACTCGAGGTGCGAGTTGGTGCTTGAGAAAAAAAAGGCACTTGACAGTGGCGCCATCCACACTTCACCACCATTCACCGAGCCGTCCGTGTTAGGGGAGATGGATTTAACGGACTTTTGTAAATACCGCTGCTAATTTGCGTGTGGTCGCATGCTATAGGACATGAAATCGCGCGCAAATGACACAAAATGTGTCCAAGCCCGAACAATTGTAAGACTTGCATTCCTCTACGAACAAACCCGCTGCTCCGGAAAAGGTTCGCCAAATGCATTAATAATTGTTTCCGCCAGACGTTGAGTCTTTCCTTTCCGCTTCATAACCTGAAGGAACCTCCTACGACTTCAGTGGGTCTTGGAAGCCGGAGCCCGTTTCTGCTCGAGTGCAAACTGGCGCAAGGATAGTTTATGGCCATTCTTTCAGACATGCTCCAGACAGGCTTAGTCATTCCCACTAGGTTCAGCGTTCGCCGCAAATACCACACACGGTCTCGCGGTTACCGACACCCAAGTGAGTTCCTCAGAAATGCAACGCACGGTTCTACCGCACGGTACTTTCTTTTGTTGCTCCAATCGGAAGTAGTTCCGGGCCTGGCAAAAGGTAACACCTGCATGGCGGCTCGGGCGAATGGTGCTCGGTCGTCGGTCATAATTAGTTGTTAGGTGAGGTAGAAGAATCAATTGCCTTTCTGGTTCCCGGGGGCAGGATTCGTCCAAAGGGCAGAATGCCCTTAGTCTTCCCCTTAGTCTTGGAAGCGAATGAATGCACCCGAGGAGGAAACGACGTCAGAAAGAGAACGGAACCGGGAGTGGGGGAGGTCTAGTTTACGTGTGGCGGAAGAGATTTATTTTCCACGATACCGATACTGGGGTGATCCCGGTAGCCGTGGCGATTGTTGTTAAATGCAGTCACGCGTGCACTATGGAAGATCCATTATGGTAATTACCGGGAAGCGGGGGGAACGTACCACAATCACCGATGTTGATGTGTTCATTCACCGCTAAGAATTAATTAAACCCCAAGACATAATTGAGCTCCCGGATTACCCTAAGACGGCTGAGAAAGTGACGTTTCTTGTCGACAACAGCGACAGCGGTTCTATTTTACTCCCCTGACTCACACACGCACACACTTCGTTCTTGCTCTCTCGTCCTCTGCTAGGAAAAGCTGCTCTGTAAGCTGGAGGAAAGCGAACTGGAACCACCCACATCACAGGAGGACGAGTGCGTCATCTGCATCAATGCACGGGCGACGATGCAGACCTCGCCCTGCGGCCATCGCGTCGTCTGCCGGCGGTGTTTCGTCAAAACCATCCAAAGTGCCGTCGCCCAACGCTTGCTTCCGTTGCGATGCGTCATCTGCAGGTAAGTGTGCACCGTGGTGCCGTAGCGCGGTATGTGCCAATCCTCCAACCGAATCCCTGCGAACCTTGATTATCTTAGGGCACGGATCAACCGGCTCACGTCCGGCTCGACGTCCTGGCGCTTGCAGGGCTCGGCCAGTAGCTACTCGATGGGCAGCAAGAGCTGGAGCGTGCCCGGATCCGCCAGCTCCTACAGTGTCGACGCCCGCGTCACCCAGTCCGCCAGCCTCTACTCGATGAGCTCGGGCTCGTCGTGCGTGTCCGGCATCTCGAACATGTCCAGCTGCTCGGGCACGTCCGGCACGTCCGGTATGTCTTCCTCCTCGTCGACCAGCGGGACAGCGACCGACGGGTCGCTCCACCATCCGCACGGGCACGGGCACAGCCACAAGCATGGCGCTGCCGGGTGCACCAGCAGCTGCAGCACCAGCGGATGCCTCGGTGCCATTCCGCGAAATCCTGCCTACCAGCATTACCATAAAAAGGGACAATACTACATGAAGGTAGGCTTCCTTGCGGCCTAACAACAATGAAGAACGAAGAAGAGAGAGCCTAAAACATTAATCATATTCCACAATTCCTGCTTTTTACGTTACGTGCAGAGTCGTATTCCGGAGATGCCAAATCGGTTGCCACCAATCATCGAGTTTAAGAGCCCCACACGCCACAGGACCCCCTCTCCGGCCAATCCCGGAGCCCGGTTCAAGTAAGTAGGAGTGTTTCAACTTTGACCTGGCGGCATCGCTGGAAGGGGAGCGGACCTTGGGACCGATGGACAGAAACAAATTATGCACCGTTGCATTATCACGCAAGTGTTGGCCGAACGCCAATGCTACAAAGTGGTTCCTTGTTTTGCCTCGAGCCATACTTTGAGGCCAAATGTATCTGCCGAACACTGTGTTTCCTTGTTTTCCCAAGCCCTAAAGTTTCCCTTTTCTTTTTTTGCTTTATCATCCGTTTTGCTCGCAAGCCAAACCCGAGATGTAAGAGTTTTTTTGTTTGGCAGTATTTTGCTGCCCAGGAAAATGGGCAGACGGGTCACAGGAACAAAACTGTCCTCGCCATAGGACATACATTCAGTTCCCGGGTTACGAATAAGTTTTCCCCATCTGTGCCCATCGTTTGCTGTACGTTTACATTTTTCATCAGTCCGTCCCTCGTTGCAATCCTTGTTGGACACCGTTCATCGGGCCAGCGTTCCAGAGAGGGTGCACACAAAAAAACCGGTGGTGGGCTAGTAGCCAAAAAAGTTTGCACACGGACGACGGTGCTATTTGCTTGCAGCTTTACAATCTCTCGCCTGACGGGGTGCGGAACGGACGGTAAAGAGCATGTACGGGCATGCCAAAGTTTTCGTTTCAACCCTCCCGGCATGTGGGAAGCAGCGAGGAAACCTGACAACGTTTTTCTCATTGCACGAAAAATCCAATTCGGTTACGAGGCGCGATGACGTGATGGAAGACACTTGGATGTCAACTCGTTGCTCGTTTCCTTCTGGTGCGCCTTAATGTATGCAAACAGACTTGCACCGACGTGCACAGGATGAAAGCGAAACATTAGATCTGTTTCGCATCGTTGCTTGACGAATGTGGTCTAAATTAGTCAAAAGAGAATAAAACGTTGACAGAGACGCAAACAGACAGAGTTGCAAATTTAAAAAAAAGATTGATTACATGGATGAAAACCTTGATAAATTCAAGGTTTAAATGCAACTTATTTTTGTACAAAGCATTTTGGCTCAATCGTATTTATCAATATTTCATCAAACACCAGCTAATGGTCTGCTGTGATTTCTGTTTGCTCCATAGATATTACACCCAACCCGGTAAGCCGGCGAACCCGGTCGAATCGATACCACTGATGACGGTGGAAAAGATCGTACCGTGCAAGTCGGGACCGTCGAAGCTCGGACTGAACGCGAAAATAGCACCGGTCGCCTCCAAATCCCCCATCAACAAAACCAACATGGCCACCGGCAAACCGGTCACGACATCGCTCATCACGGCAGTGAACACTAGCACGCCCAAGGCTCGCGTCCTGCCGGCGTCCTCCTCCTCCTTGTCGTCGGCCGGTCCTTCCGGATTGGGCGGGAGCAACAGCAGAGCTGGAGGAGGAGGAGGCCTCGGGGGAGGTGGTGGTGGGGATGGGGGAGGCGCCGGATGCAGCAGCTCACAGGGCAAGCAGGACGAAAAGTACGACAATAAAAAGAACGAAACAATCGAAAAGAATAAGAAGGAAGAGAAGGCCAAGCAGAAGGCGGAAAAGGAGGCGCGAAAGGTAAGAAGCAGCGAGGAAAGCACGAGAGAATACGTCTACTAACTACAGTTAAAACATTACCATCTTTTTCTTACCAGGAGGAAAAACGTATCGCCAAAGAGGAGGAAAAGCTGGCGAAAATGCTCGCCAAGGAGGAGAAGAAGCGGGGCAAGAAGGAGGCGAAGGAAGCGCTGCTGGCTCACGAAGGGGGAAGCGGAGTTAAATAATCGTGGCTGATGAACCCGAGTAGCAATATAATAAAGTTATAGAACGAATGGAAAACCACAAACAAAATTGCTTCCAAAGCAGAGAAACAAAACAAAAATTACGGAGAAAATTATGAAAAGTGAAATGTGGTTTCAGTGGTGCCAGGGCCAGTATTGCATTCTAAAGAATCAGAATTCAAGGAAAAATTTCGAGAAAGCTATCTTTTTCAAATGATTGGTTTGATTAATTATTAAGAAGAATGGTTTGGTTAATTGAAAATGGATCATATTGATCCATATTGTATCTATAATTCTTATTTGTTTTAAAAATCAACTCAGCTCTTAATTTTGACTTGATTTTGCTATTAATTTTGAAATAAAGTGTAGGATAATATTGTAGGTGCCTTGGTTAAATAATTTCACTCAATTTTTCGTATCGATTTGAAACAGTTGATTTATAATTTTACAAAATGAGAAGCAGAAAAAATGAAAACGTAGACAAAAACATATCGCACTCATCCCACGTAGAACAGAAAATGTTGTCAGTTAAGGAATTTGAAGGCAAAAGGAAACAATGTAATCATACTTATGAAATGGACGGTTAGAAGACGGCAATCTTTTAAATCCTACACCACGAGGAAGGGTACTCTTCTTTCCCGTTCTTCCCATCACAATCTCCACCTGTTAAGTAGTGGCAAACGAAACGTAACGCGTAACATTAGCCGTAGCCTGTAGCACTAAGTGTACGATATATGTTCCTATTTCAAATGTAACGTGATCAGTTAGGGCGAACGTGAATCATCCGACCTCCCATCCGGCATCGTTCCCTGTAGCCAACAAAGGAGAATCCGGTCCGGTTCGAGTCGCAGGTTGGACATGAACACAATAAATCATATACAGCCTTGTTTTTCGTCGTTCATCGTGTAGTAGAGCTCCCTTTCATTTCACATCTTATAATTGTCCCCACGTGAAGACTTGTTGATTTATACGACATCCAAAAGGTAGAATAGAATGTTTCCCACCATTAAAAAAAAATCATAAACAAATGAAATCCCTTCCACCATAAGCAATGACCGGCGTTTCGAAAAGCAATGCAAACGCTGCACGGTTGGCGCACAGTGAGAAATTATCATTAATCTTAAGGCTCCCAGTATCGGTTCTCAGTTCAGTGAAGGTTAAGATGAAGAAGAGCAAAAACATTCCATTTGTATGCGATCACGTTTTAGGATCACTTGCTGTCGTCGCTTCGAATACAACGTGCAAACAACAAAGCTCACTGTGATAGGTTGAAAATTGCTGGTTAAAGAAGCACATCAGGTTGAAAATGGCGAAAATGAAGTCGCATAGTAACCTGGAAACAAAGTGACATCAGAAACAAGTTAATAGTACGATGGCATTTATAGTGATCTTAATTCAAATGCAAATAAAAAAGAGTCAAGCAAAGACATTAATCAAGTGGACAATGAAACTGATGAATCAATGATAAGACATTGCCCATCACAAGCGTGGTGAAGTAGTTACAATGCAAAGCACAAGGCGGAACACAAAACTGAGTGTGCGTAGACATAGGCCAGTGAAAAAGTGTTAAACGAAAGAAAACATGTTAAACGAAATTAAAGTAGATAAGTGTTGACTCATCAAAGCATGCATGTTGAAAAGAAAGAGTGTGTCTGTTATCTAGCCAAATAAAACACGAAGTAAATTAAAAAATTAAAAAAAATCATTATTAAACGCTCCAAAAGCAAACCGAGACTAACAGGTTAAGCAAACTAAAAGGCGGACACCCGAATTCCGTTATAGAATTTTACATGTAATCCGTGAAATAAACCAGAAAGTAGGTAAACTTCCTTTCCTACTTTCACCATTTTAGATTTTGCTACCAACGTAGAACGTCGCCGCAGATTGCAAGTAGAAGAAAATCAACCGAATGAATCAAGGGCTCGATTGAAGAAAAAAAAAAGGGCAGTCAGCAAACAATTATGAATTCCTCAAAGAAAAAAAAAGTTCTAAACTTCTTCAGGTCAAAGGTCACGCAGCGTAGTGCTCATCGTACACCGTACATCTATCGTCCCGTAGCCAGCGCTGAGGTGTTGTAGGAAAACGTCCTAAAAACAGCAATATTTGTTTTAAGTAGAAACAGTGTACAGGAACGAGGCAGCAGTTTTCTCTTCAACACAATCGGCGTTTTGAATGAAGTAAACGTAAGCAAAAACTCCCTTAACAAAATAAAGAGAAAACTCTACTAAATGATAATAAAACGAACCACAAGCAAGGTCGGTGCTGATCGTAGAGGGAGAGCAGCCCAGAGGTGGGAAGTGAATATCAGAGGTCCACAAGAAAAACCAAAAGATGCCAAAAAGGAACCCGCTCTCGAACTCATTCTAGTAGCAAGGATAAACCGATGCTGAAAGGTAGGGTGAGTGTTATTTTGAAACGTCTTTCGTCCACTTATTTCCGAAGCAAACCGAACAAACTTATACGACAGAGGATACCAAATGGAAATCAAGGAGTTGAATTGAATCAAGTCAATTTCGCAAAGATACGATTTTCGTGTCAATTTTCTTTAACGGGATGCAGCATAGCAGCTAATATAATTGGTTCTTTCCTTAGTTTTTTTACGGTATAAAAAGATTCAACAGTGATATGCTTCCAGTTGAGATTTTTATTGATTGAGAAATTAATTTCCGTTAAGCATGAAAAAGCAATATACATGGGAAAAAAGCTGCATTTACGATTTGGTCTGGGTTTTTAGTGAAGGCAGAGTTGAAAAATCTATCTACAAGATTGGCAAAGAAAGCTTACCATATTGTTGGCGAAAACCCGGCGTACAGTATTAGTTGTCCTCCAGATGAAATGAAAAATTGTAGCTTCCAATGGAACGTGAGAAAACTGTCCACTGTGCGATAGAAATTTATTGCGATTGAATTTATTTTCATAACGTACATCCGTTCACCGACAAACAAATTATGCTACGCTAATGCCCTCGATCACGCCGAAAAAGGATCTTATTTCTACGTAATGAAGAAGTATAAGATGCGTTATGAAACCAAAAAATTAGAAGAAAACAGGAAAGAGTTAAACATATTGAAATACGTTCAATCCAATTCCACTGGAGACTGGCACAAGAGGGGGACTTTTAAGGGGAGGATGGATTATTAGGCTGGTTAGGTCTAAAAGACCTCACGACCTTTAAGGTATCGGCAATGAAAAACCTATCGCGGAAACGTATGTTGAAAATACTATAATAGAACACGAAACAAAACCAAGGCAGTTCAGGCTGGAAAGAAGCGTTCAACAAAAAACGTTTGTCAAATCCGTAAAAACGACTTAAACGCCCGCCAGCCCGCCAGGGACGCACGGCAGCAGGCAATATTGTTTTTTAATCCTAAGGTTAAGTTTTTATCAAACAAAACGGTTGCAAGAAAACGAGCAAACTGAAACAAAAAATTAATACCGAAAAATTCCCAAATGAAAACTAAAACCTTCCTGTAAGAACTACTAAACCTAGCTTTTGAAAAATAAAGATATGTTAAAGCGAACGTAACCAAATGTGCGTTGTTTATTTTCTTATTTCTCTTCAGGCGTAACACAAATTAATCCTTTATTATATTGAATAAATATTTCGAACACTTTATTGAGCCGAATTAGAAGGAGTTTGCATGTCGTCGAGTCAAACCGGTTCATAAATTAGAGAAAGCATTTCATTGATTCCGATTAAGGATTACTGTCGGGTGGCGTCGTACGCAGTGGCCTTACGCTGGATGCACTCGTCGATCTTGGACTGGTACAGGACCGGGACCTGATTCTTGCAGTTGTATCCGCCGAGCTTGTGGATGATCGCGTGATCGAAGCAGTTGATCGCACCGTCGCCGTTGCAGTCCTGCGTTGCAGATGAAGCAAACAAAACAAAAACAAGTTCATTAACCGTTGGGCAGATTTGAGATACACATGTAGATCCCTTACCTGACCGTATCTCCTCATGTATCCCTGAATGGTGCGGGCGGCGCAGTACGGTTCGTTGACGCAGTTGGCGAAGGCTGGAAGAATGGTTGGCATTCAATGCGCTTGCAAGAGGGAAGCAGTCGTAAATGGTTCTTACCGTTCTGCGAGTCGGGGGTATCGCCCTGCTGGACCTGTTTGCCGGCGTCGGCCCAATAGGCCCAGGTGATCAGGAACATGCCACAGACGTCGCCGTTGCAACGGGTCGCCGTGTCGCAGCCACTGGACGCCTCGCAGATGCACTGAAGGCACACGTCGGTGACGGGATTTTCCTGCGGTTGGTTGGCAGTTGGTGCTACGGGGGAGTGAGACAAACGCATAGGTATAAACGATTGAAAGCTGGATTATCCGAGACTAGATTGAAATCCGATAAATTTAAATCTAAAACAAAGCTTTTACAAATGCCAAGTCATACAGGCTTGAATGTTCGTTGGAGTTACAAAATAATATGAAATAATCAATATGAGGGCCTACCTCAGAAAAGCAAAACCATGTTGTTACTAGGCTGAAGAGAAAAGTGGGAAATTCTGCGCGATCATTCAATTTTCAAAGGTTTTGTAAACGAAGTAGAATTAAATGTGACGAGAACAAATTCTGGCCAACATCAAATCAACAGAAGTCAGTATGATACCATGCGACCGATGTTACATAGAGTTAAACAATTTGTTGTGCAAAACAATCTCATTGCTGGGACGACTCCCTGTTGTATTCCGTCTTATCTCGAAAGATCGTGACCTTCCTGCCTTTGCAAACGTTTACGTTCGCTCAAACAAAGTCGTCCGAAAAAGGAAGCATCGCCTCCGGACCCCGGAAAGCCCCTACACTGCAAAATAAATCAAACAAACGGTCTATGATTATATGCTTCAAATAGCAGCACATACCGCCATCAATCAATCGATCGGAGGGCCATTTAATCATCCTTGACGCGAGAGGATTATCCGTCCTATCATGATCGCTTCGAATGGAACTTATTCTACTGCAGAACATCCATCATCCTAACGGAACTCTACTATCGTAACTATGTGGTGATTAAAGTCTTCTGAAATGAGGTGTTTTATTGTGTTTTATGAGACGTTTTAAAGAACTGTGATTGAATGATTGGCATCACACAAGATGGGGAGAATTTTATTCCGAACTTGCTAATCATAGATAAGCCGAGGCCAATGGGGTGATATTTATTAATCACCGTTAGGGAAGCTATCAATTTATAGGAAATAATGAAGCACTTTTAACGTGCAGAATGAAGAGGATTCTGCATATTAAATGTGCTTGTAGTATAAGTGTTCTGGCGATGCAATATTTAATTTTTTTTAAAGATAAAACTCATTCCATTCACTGTCTTTGAATCATTGCTTTTAGTTAGTTGTTAACATGTTTGTGAGTATTTTATTCGCCATAAGAAGACTTGTTTGTAAATTAAATCATCGTTCACCGATCTTCGGACCTTTTGAATAATAAATCAAGTGCCTTTCGACCTTAATCATTTCCCAGTTTGTATTTGTGAAGGGTTAAAGATCTACGGTCTAAAGTAGTATCGTAAAATCCACTTGGAACACACATTTGACCCCGTTGACCAACTTTCCTTGACTTCGGTTAGCATGCCCCCAAATTAAAAAAAAAGCCCATTACTCATGGCTGGAAAAGGTAATTAATCATCAGGCACGTGTTGCCAAATGTTTCATTTAAAATTGGTCAAAAAAAAAAAAGAAAAGGACAATACAAGCATCCCGTTATAAAAACGGAATCCTAAACGTGCTCAAAATCCTCTTGCCGATTGATGATCTCAGCAGAAGCTAAAAGAAACGAAAAGCAAATGTGTATTTGTTGAGCAGCAAGAACGAAAGAATCAGCACAAAGTAGTAAAACAGGACTGAACCTTGCAATTCCGTTGGCTTACCGCCCACCGGAACCGGTTCAACAGAGCTCCAATGAACCGCGCCGATGCTCCGCAAGCAAAACCAAGGCCGACAATTCTTGAGCGGCGCGTGGTAAACAAATCCCTCCGGTACCGATTTGGAAACCACACGAGTGAAGTCTGTCATCTCTATTGTCGCCCGGAGCGGTTCTTGTAGGGATCATTCCACAAGGGGGAAGTCAGGGCAAGAAGCAGGGATTAAAACGCGGATTTGGGTGCAGGAAGCAGTAGCAAATTGCGGCCTAAACCGGTTGCGAAATGGAGTTTTGCTGCTTTGTTTCCTATCTGGCAACGATTATGCTGCCCTCTGGTCGATGATGGGATTTGATTTTGTTTTAAATTATTCTTCTAGTCCGTTCTGGGGTAGCTCGTGGCAAATATTTGAAGTTGACATTTTTATCTTGTTCTCACAATCTCCTTTCGAAGCGTTAGAACAATGGCTAAGAAGGAGCTTACCAAATATGATAACATGGAATAAACGCGCAAGTTAAGAATAAGCTTGGGCTGAATCATGTTTTGCAAAGTTTTATAATGAACCGAACATAAACTCGAATACACTTTAGATTTAGAAGATTTCCTGTGCATTGGAAAAGTTCATCTACCAAATTATTCACACCTTCTCGATGGAATGCAAAACGAAAGAATGCAAATACACCATTTTCTGTCTCTGGTTACATGAGGCCGTTTTTGCGGTATTCCCTTATTAGCACCATATCATTCGTCACCATGGCAGCCGCTGGTTCGCGTCGAGTCACTCCTCTTTATCATGTCGTCGTGATCAGCGAATGCAATTATTGTGCTTCCGCAAAAGCTAGCACCCCGGGACAAGACGACGAAATCATTATTGACGGGTGCATCACAGATAAAAGGCTTTTCTGTTGGTTTATGCGCGAGTTTCATTTGCATACGTTGCGTGAGGAGAATCTCACGGGCTGTTTTCACTAGTTTTTTTAACACATTTTTAAACCACCAAACATTGGCCAAGAAGTGAAGTGAACATGAGATGGAGTTGAAAATAATTCTCTTTCGAACCGGTTACCGGTCTAGTTGACAAGGCAGATACAGTAGGCGGTAGCAAATATGACGGCATCATTCTGTTACTTTTATGGTGAGTCCTTACAACTTCTAACGCGAATGAATGTAATCTCGTGTAATCGCCAGGTCTTCAGTTTCCCATAAAATATCACTAGAAGCATCGTTGATGGCGTAATATAGCAAACTTGATAGTTCACAATCCAACCAACACCATATGGGAGTGGGAGGAACACCCATTGTTCCACCCCTTGCACTGGCGCAGCGTCTAAACTTACCAATATGGGATACATCCGCCTGGACGCTACCAATGCTGCCCAATCCGATGGACAAGCAGCACAGACAGGCGATCACCACCGATTCGGAAACCATCGTTACAAATTTGGCTTCAATCTACCACACAGGCCACACAATATGGGACAGTACGACGCGGTTCAGGGGATGGATTAGGCACAGACAATGACACTTCTTTGATACGCTGCTGTTGCTGATGCACGCGAAAAGGCGTCCGCTTCGCACGCGATGATCTACACGACTGAGCCTGAGCTGCTCGATCGAGGATGAATCTCGCGAGGATCGCGCGAGACGACCCCGATCGTGTGTAGATTCATCCGCGTTGTAAAGATATCTTTTCCTATAGCGCGCGTTGACGCGATCGTAGCCTCGCGACTCGTTCCGTTCGTGCTTATTCATTCGAACGATTCGAGCACGGATCACGATCGCGGTTCGGCTCACGATGACGATCTGTCGCATGATGTCATCCGCAGCGGATTACACCGCGTCCCTGCCTCTCGCTGGTAATGAAATTTGATACAGCCACGCATCGGGGGGCTTCTTGTGATTGATTTTCTTTCTTTTTTAATCGCTCCATGTTTGTCCGCTCCGATTTATGGCGATTTTATGCAAATACAATTTCTTTTCCGACGCTTTTCTATTCCCACTGATTGTCGGTTGAAGTTGATTAAAAAAAGGTTGAAGTTGTCAAGCAGCACATTGTTGCACTCTGGAATGAAATAAATCAGATTTAGTAGAGCGAAAGCTAAGGCGACGGTCAAGCGAAAGAATGTGTACGATTTGGGTGAATATTATCGGGTTTCGAAACCAGATAGGGGCGTGCTGCTTTATGTTGATCGTGAAGATAAAAGAAAACCAACAACACACCGCATGTTTGCTTCAGATAATTAATCGAAATAAATTGAGGAAACTCACTCAACTTATCCATTTTCATTCCACTTTAACTTTATATTAAGTATCATCGTCATGGATCTGGTCAGCTACGATCCACGGTAGAAGAAGCAAATGGTTCGAAAAAGAACCTATAATAAGAAAGAAAATAAATTCGTTTAACATCTGCTGCAAAACGATTCGGTTAAAGCCTCATGTGCGTTTATTACCCCCTACGAATTAATTTCAACCATCGTTCGTTAGCGGCTCATAAGCGTTCTTCTCTTCGGCATCAAGATGCACTCCAGGGTTAAGCACATTAAACTCCTACGTGATAAAGTTATTTTTTTAAATCTCCCACCTCCACGCCGGCCAGTAATGTACCTTGAGTAAAACGGTTTTTCCCGGTTGTGCAGCCACGACGAAATGATCTGCCTTTAGTCGAATGGTCTTGACCTAGCCCACGGATGGTGCCATTGGCCGAAGAGACCGACCATCAGCTGTCCAGTCGTGAACGGGGGCTTAATGAGCAGAATCTCGCCTCCCACCCTCCCCTGAGCAACCGGTGGTATTGTCGAACTGGTTGAAGGAAACTTGTTCTACAACTGAAGATTCCACATCCACTAATGTGAATCCGGGAAGAAGCTTTTAAATTACAGTCTTTATTTTTAAACGAGTTGCAGCCACCGACATCTTTATTTAAAATAAAAACTACGCATGTTGATGAGAATTTATTCACAACTATGGCAGCAACAACGTTTAATGGAGCCAACCATTTTAGATTGAAAGAAATATGGGTAAACAAAAATGAAACAGATAACATGAAAATGTATTGTCATCAAATCATCGCATACTTATAGCAGAAAAGTTTTACTTACACTATTCGTTATAGGTTTGTTTCTGCTTTATTAATGAGTAGTATGATCAATTGGCGGAATACAAAAAGGGATGGAGGGGTTGTTGTTTGCAAAGTAGTAAGTGCAGCTGAATATTAGGTTCGCGATATTAGTAGACCTCCTTTACTCTGCTGGCTGCTTGTTAGTGTTCTACTTTGGATTTTTACTCCCTATGGAATGTTTAGTTTAGTGTTTAGCAATTTTCCCTGTGTTGAATGTTTTTTTTTTTGATTACAAGTTTTCTAGTTTCTTGATGTTTACTTTTCTACTCGCAGACTTTGTTAAATGGTTAGGATAATTTGTTCAAGCCAATTCTCATAAAATAACCAATTCGGTTACGCGCTTTGTTCGACATGTGGCATATATGAAAATAAATTGAAATAAAGTTTAGAAACAAAACGTTCTAGAGATCTTTCCTTATTACACATAGTTTACTTGTTTAGGTTTTTTTCCAGCCAATAAAAAAAGAAAACATTATCAAACTAAATCAATCACGCCTAGTATCTTAAGCCACATTTCCTATGTACATTTTTGTTTTCTCCATTTAATATGCATTACGGTTGAGGATGAAGTTAATTCCTTGTGAGATTAGCTATTAGCGCATACATTATCTATTCCGAAGCGTTGTTAGAAGCGGCGAACCTTTTGTCTTCTCATAGTTTGTAGCTAGCTTAGTTGCGTTTAGTATGGTTGAATAGCATGTCTCTTTTGTTCAATTCACATTCTAAGTCATCCTGCGGTACGATCTTGTTCGTATTCCGAAAGATTCTGTCACTCGTCCCAAAACCAGATCGTTCGTTTACATGTGGAACAGTTGAATAGAGTAGACGGTTCAAGAGAGATGTATAAATAGTTATAGAAAATAAACGGAGAAAATAAAACACACTCACACATTCACACTTAAAATTGGCATACGTTCATACATAGTTTTCCCTTTAACATCTCCTGCTGATTCAAAGTTGCAGGGCCTATGCTACATTTATAGTATTTTTTTTTTGCAAATTAAAAGCATTAGCAATCAGCTGGTACATTTATGCATATCTTATCCATTGGCGGCAGAATGAAGCAAATGAGTTTGGTCAGGTTTAAATGCACACTAGGGTCATGTAGGTGGAATATTGCGTAGCGTATTAGTAACAGAGTTAAACAACAGGACGATAGAGAAAAAACCAACGAATTTTCGGCGAAAAAAAAAAACGAACGGCAACATTTCTGTAGTAGTGCTTCTGCTTCTACTTACACTGTGTAAAATGGTTCGAAATGCAAATTTTCAGAAAAAAGTGTCCCCATTTTCCCCCCACTTTCTTCACTGCTCTGTTATTCCATTGGCTTAGTCACGCAAAATATGTGTAGATTGTTGCGTTTTATCAAAAACAAGAAACGTGAAGAAAAACGGTTTAAAATTCTCGTACGAACAAGTCCGATAAAAAAGGACTTCTAACGGTATGCCGATTCCTATTGTTTCTACCACGTGAGGGTTTTCTATCGTTTGTTTTCTTGATTGTATCGTAAGTCTCGCATTGGTGGTTGGTTTTCTGTTTAGGACACAAGTCCTCTTTGTCTTTGAACCAATCAAATATAAAATAAAATGTTCATTCCATCGACGATTCTGTCGTAATGAGGGAGCAAACGATACTATCAGTTAAGGTTGAGTTGATGAAAAAAAGGTTGTGAGAAAACAATACAATAAAATCGTTCACCTTTTTCTTAGTTAGAAGAAGCCATATGAGCTCTCAGATACATTCGCTGACATCAATGCAGTTCTCTGTGGCATGAAGCAAACGCTTCCTCTTTCTGGTTGCAAATTAAGCAGTTTCAAATGCGTTCTTGGTTTGATAATTCACTTTGTTCACTTTTCATTTTATTAACATCTGTAGTTGCACAAATCATACCGGCGGATTCGTTCCTGTTTGTTGTCAATTTCTGTTTTATCAAAAATTATTTCATCCGATATACAAAGATTAGCGACCGTACAGGTTGGGCTTGGCTGTAGCTTCTCTTACTAGTAAAATGGATCATTAATTCTAGAATTTGCCGCACGATTGAACAAACCCTCGGATAACTCTTCCCGAAATTCTGACTGATACTGATAGTAATTACATGGTTCACTATTTAATCCATCCGTTATAACATCCATCCACTGCTTATAAGCAAACCGTCCTTGAACCACGTATGAGTGTAGAACTCTACAACATGCCGCATGCATACGGGCCTTTTTTCTTCTGCTTCTGACCATTTGACTATTTTTATTTCACAACAAAACTTTACCTTCGTTTAGAATCGGGAAATAATTGAGTATATGAGATGCGAGAAGAAATCAAGATATAAAATGCCTTTCACTAGGCGACAATAAAAAAAAGGAAGGAAAGAAGGTAAAAAAAAACGATAAACAGTTCCCTCTTCGGAGGAAGTTTTTGTTTCCGCCCTCCCTCCCGTGCGGGAACCTTCCTGCCCTTTAAAACCTACCCCCGCCCGGTGGAGGGTAAAGTCCAGTCGACCCCAATGGAGTCCCTTCTAACCGCTTAGCTTGTTCGTGGCCATCACCTTCTGGTTGTTGGCGGCGAGCAGGTTTTCCTGCACGATCGTACACGAAACGGGATCGGGCAGCTTGATGTCCAACTGTCCGGCACCATTGTTGGTGGACGTCGCGCCGCTTGCTGACGGTCCCGTTTGATTTGAGTACATTTCACCTTCCGCGAGACTGCCGCCAGCTTCGCAGGAGAGTATCGCCGGTTTCAGCTTCGCCGAAGCCATCGCAACAACCGACGGGGGTTTGGCGGCGATGGCCGGTTTCCTGAGCTTACCCCCCTCGGCGGACCCTGCCCCCGGGAGTTGCTGCTGGCTGATGATGCACTCGTTATCGTAGATGCCGCTCTGCTGGCCGCCCATGCCCGGCGACGCCGACGTTTCGTAGGAATGTGTGAGTGATGTTGGTGGCGAACTGTGCGCCAGCAGGGGTTGCTTTGGTTGCAGGTTCTGGTAGCATTCGCCCATCATGAGCAGCTGCGTCTGGTCGAAGGAATGCTGCTGCTGTAGTTGCTGGTGCTGCGGGGCGAACGGAGCCATGGGAGCGCTGGACGGATGATGGACTGACGAAGCGGACGGGCCCGTGCTGTTGCTGCCATGCTGGCGTTGCGTGGGGCTCGTCGGGACGCTCGGTTGCCGCGGGAAGAGGTTCGGATAGCGCACCCGTATCGAGTCGACCACATCCAGGAGGTTTTTGGCGTCCATTGCTAGCACGTGGGCCGCTGCCAGCATGCTCCTGCAAAAAGGGGGGAAAAGACATACGTTAAAAGCGAAGTAAAGTGCCTATTTTTCTGTTTCTGTTATCTGTAGCTCCGTTACCAAGCAACTTTGCTGAGTGGAGAAATTTGTCACCTGACCATGAATTAAATGATTAAATTTGTCATTTAACAGAAGTAATTAATAGGGGCCCCGATGTACAAAAATCATTCTTGCAGGGATTTGACAGGAAATGATGCAGATAATGTAAAAAAATCTTCTATCTTCACTAAATTCTAGAAGACGAGAAATTCATCCACAATGTAATGTTTTTTATTCTACACAACTTACTTTCGGTACTCGGCATCCAACGTCGTCTCGCTATACTGCTGTGCCAGACGCATAGCTGTAACTAGTTCGTACATGTCTTTGGATAATACTTTGTGCGCCATTTCCACTTCCCTGTAATCGGAAAGAAAAAAACACCAACAAACAAACTAGTATCAGACCTGTGCTCTACCACGTTATCATTCGGTTTCCGATAAACGACACTCACTTGTAACGCTGTGGTGGAAAGTTGGCCGACAGCTGATCAACCGCACCGAGCAACGCACGCAGCTCGAAGCCGACGTTTCGCACCAGATTCAAGTATTCGGGCGCCTGCGCACGGTCCACACCCTGGCTGAGGGCCATGATCGACTTGACCACGCTCGTGGTGGCGGTGTACACCTGATCGTTGGTGCGATCGAGCGGCATCGTTTTGGTCGGTTCAACTTTCTTGACCGCAAACTTCTCATCGCCCGACTGGGGCGTGGTGCAGCGTTCCATCGAGGAGCTCTTCGATTTGATCATACCACCACCGCCACCTCCGGAACCAGGTGTGTGGGGCCTGTAGAAGTTCGAGTGAAGAAGAACAAGAACATGTTAGTAAACGATTGCAACGAAAACCACAGCCCGCTTGAAGAAACCTACCGCGAATCGCTCGTATTTGGTGTGGTGGGATAGTGATCGCCCAAGCTCTGCGGCCCGGACATGGTGTTTTGCGGGGAAAAGTGGGGACTCTGCTGCGAATGATAGCTGCCGGAGAGCGATGAACCACCACCGTTGATCGGTGGCGTGCCACTCTCCAGTGGCGCTCCGGCTTGCTGTTGTTCTAGTGACATGTTTGCGGCGTTGGCCGTGATCAAACTGAGCCGCTTTTTCAGGTTGTTCTCCTCCTGTTGCAGCCACTTGGAATCGATTTCGCTTTCCTGCTGCTGCCGGCGGAGCTTCTCTTCGAGAAGCTGTTGCGTTTCTTGTAACTACAAAGGGAACAGGAAGGTCGAGGGTTAATTCAAACGCTACGGTTTCTCAAGGACCACAATAATTTGTTGAAATAAAGAAGTGAATTTATTATTAAGTAATTCTAGTTACGACCAAAAAATACTGATAAAAATCGAAACAAATCTAATTAAAAAAGAAACTGTCAGGGCCATGTTAAACAAGAGAGTAACCGAACAAATTCAACTGAAACATATGGAAAAGGATAAAAGTTAAGGTTATCAGGAAACGATAAACCGAAAGAAGCATACTCAATATCGGTATGGAAGAAGAAATTAAACCACAACAAAAATATTTGTTTGAAACACATAAACCGACTTGGTTCTAGCAACCATCGAAGAAACACTCAACAAAATTAACAAAACGAACCGAAAACGCTAAAGAAATATTAAGTGAAAAAGAAAAAAAAATGAAAAACTAACATAAATTGAAGAGGTATACAAAAACAAGTGTTCACTAGCAAGGAAATGATGGATGGATGGAAAGCAAATGAAGCGAATGGTCGAATGAGAAAAAACAAAATCAAATGATAATCAACACACAAATCAACGGAAAGGTAGTCGATAGCAAACACAACATCCTTAGTCGTCAGTCGTAAGGAGGACAAACAAGGTAGATGATTCATAAAATCAAGTCCTATAGACACCTGAGCGGGCGACGGTTGATGTTGTTGTTGTGATGTTGCGCCAGCCGGTTGGAGGTGTTGGTCGGCCATCGGATGTGTCTGCTGCTGCTGCTGCTGCTGCTGCTGCTGTACGGGCTGTACGACCGCGGTGGCCATTTGCACTGGCTGTGGTTGAATGGCTTGTGCCTGGTGGGCCACCGGTTGGCTGTGGGACATTTTCATCGGTATCTGAATTTGCTGCGACGACGCTATTCCTATGATCGGTCCGGCACTTCCGCCCGCTGCCGACGGTTGCGGCATCATGCCACCGGCGGCCAGCGGTACTTGTTGTGGTTGTGCCTGCGACTGTTGGATGTAGATTTGCTGATGCATTCCGGGTGCACCGGCGGCACCACCTGCCCAAAGGGCCCGTTGCGGAGTGCCCTGCATCTGATGCTGCTGTTGCTGATTGGCAGCTTGCTGTTGCTTGCTGGCCGAGCTGTACGGTGGTGGGAGAGCAAAATTAGCCGCACCGGATGTGGACGGTAGTCCGGGTGACACCACTAACGAGCTAGGCGGCAGCATGCCCTTCTCCACGCTCTTTTTCAGCGCGATCGAGGCGCAAGACTTTACGTTCACACCACCAAAGTCGTAGATCTCCTCCTGGAACGGTTCCTGTTCTTTCGGAGCGGCCGCAACCGGGCTGCGATAGTTCTGGAAGGGCATGTTTCGTTCCAAGCTACCCACGGCACCACCGCGGCTCATCAAAATGTGCTGGTTGCGCTCCAGGCTGCCTCCCTTGTACGCGATCTTGCTGTTCATCATATCGTTCACGATCGCGGCCGACTGGTTGCGTTCCAAGCTTCCGCCCTTGATCGAGTTGAGGAAGATCGACTGAGTGGTGGGCGTCTGCTGGTTGCGCTCCAGGCTACCCATGCGATTCATGTACCCACCGCCGGACCCAGGATTGGACGGTCCGTTGCCCCGCTCGAGGCTCGCCGAGCGAACGCCATGGCCCACACCCGGGTAGAGATCAGACTGATTGCCGCCACTGTACTGGCGCGTGAGCGAGTTCGAGCGCATCGCCTTGACGGAGCTGCCGTACTCCATGCTCATCTGGCGCGTCCGCTCGAGCGAGTTGATGCGTGCCGCGTACGCCGACACGATGTTCTGTCCAACGTTGCGCTCGAGACTGCGAGATTTGGCCCCACCGGGCGGTTGATCTTCCTGCTGGGGCGATTTTACAAAGTTGCCCTGCGAATACTGAGCACCTCCGCCGGGAGTGCCGGGTGGTGCGACGCCACTGTACGCGATGTAGTTTCCGGCGTGCCCTCCCATTACCGCTGGCTGGGACTGCTGCATCATGTACTGTTGCTGCTGTTGTTGCTGTTGCTGATGCTGCTGATGCTGGTAGTACTCGGCAGCGAGGGCCTGCTGGTGCTGCTGCTGGGCGTGATACTGCTGGTAGGTGACGATGGAGTTGCCCTGCGGATAGTACGGCTGTTGGGTCTGGTGCTGCTGCTGCTGCTGTTGGGCGTTCGAATGCATGAAATTATTGTTCATCAGTTGGGGGTTTAGGTTCGCCTGCATGCCAGCGCCCTGCTGGTATTGCTGCTGCTGTTGCTGCTGTTGCTGATGCTGCTGCTGCTGCTGCTGCTGCTGGATGGCTTTGTAGGTCGGTTCGATCGAATGGGTTTGCTGAGTGATAGCGTTGATGATCTCGCACGGAACGGGATAGCCGACTCCCGCGTGCGGATGAGTGACGGAGGAGGAGGAGGATGAGGAGCAGGTGGAGGAAAGCATTTGTGCGCCCTGGGAGTTGGGCTGACCGGCGGCGAAGGAGGAACTTTGCGACATGGAATGAATGATGTTATTATTAGCGGACAGTACAAGAATATCTTGGGGGTTCTTATAGCGTTCCAGCGTGTCTGTGTTCTTTGGTTGAAGCATTTCCGCGATGCTACCATCCGGACCGGAAGGTACGCCAGCGCAGCCACTGCCAGCGTACGGGTTTTGGTTGCATTCCTCAAGCGCAATACCACCGGCCTGCTGCTGCTGCTGCTGTTCGGTGGAATCCACACCACCAGCAGCAGCGGCGGCGGCAGAAGCGGACGCCTCGTCGATGGTGGGATCAAGCTTATGCAGTTCGGTCACGGGTAGGGGAACGGTTTTGTACGGTAGGTTAGCGACAGCGATCTCTTTGGCAACTTGGTTATCAGTATTGTTTGGTGGTGCATTAGGGTCTAAGTCTACGGCTAGAGTGTTAAATACCGAGGCCGGTGTCGTGTAGGACGACGGGTTGATGCCCCGCTGCTCGTTCTCGCGCATCAGCGCCGCCAGTACGGTCGGATCGCGGGCAACGATGTACGTTTGGGGTGCACCCGGCACTAGGGGACCCTCGCCTACAAGAGACAAACAAAGAAGAAGAGAAGATTTGTAACAATTTTTCCCAGCGATGGTTATATGCGTATCAAGTCATCACTACGTACCACCCATTGTAGGTCCACGGGCAGGCTTCGGAGGTGCCATATCGTCTCCGGCACCCCAGGACATTGCTGCCACACGGCGGTTCTCCCGACGCATCGTCTCACAGTCACTATGCCTTTCTTCCATCAGAATTTCACTGCAATAGATTAACACAAACCATCCAAACGTTGTTAGCATCAATTACTCCCTTTGGGAAAAGCAAAAGTTTACTCACTATAGCGTTTCTTTGACACTCTTAAAGTTGGGCCGCTTCAGCGGCTCCAGTGACCAGCACTGCGACATCAACGAGTACAGACGAGGCGGACAGTTCGGTGGCAGCGGGAGACGTTCGCCGTTCTCCAGCTTACCAATCACGTCACAGTTCTTAACGCCTTGGAATGGTTTAACGCCGAGCATGAGAATTTCCCACGTGCAAACACCTGCGAAGGAAGGGGCGGCGAATGAAGCGAATGATGGAGAATTAGCGAAGCACTTGCAACAGCATCCGGTACGGTTTAACACTCACCGAACATCCATACATCGCTAGCGGTCGTGAAGCGACGGAAGTTGATCGACTCCGGTGCCATCCATTTGATCGGTAGCATCCCTTTGGTGGAAGTATAGTACGATTGATCTTCAACCCATCTTGACAGTCCAAAATCGGCAAGCTGTGAAAACAGGGTACAATGGTTTATCATGGTAGGCATGGATTTTTTACAGGTTTACAAACTAGAAAGATTGCATTCGCTTTCGGCAACAATTGGTGTTAGGAGGGTGTCCAAATTCGAGGTGTCATTAAATTTGCAGTTGAGTGAATTTTACCTTAATACACGTCGGTGAGCTGACCAGAACGTTCCGGGCGGCAATATCGCGGTGAACAAATTTCTTCGATTCCAGGTAACTGAGCGCCGTCGAGAGTTGATACGAGTAGAGCAGAAGAGTGCCAAGCTTGAGCCTGAGGAAACATCGGAACGAATCGTCAGATTAGAAATCTCGCTTAACCATGGCTCAACGGTTCTATCCCGAGGACAGCTGTTGTTTTTACGTCGAGCGTTCGCTAGCAGGACAATATCCCCCGGAACAATCGTTTAGACGAAAGCGTACCAAAACGGAACCGAGAGAAGTTTGTGTTTGGGGTTTTGGAGAACAGTTCGAACGAATCACCGGGCTAAGAGGGTGCACGTTCGAACGGAGTCGCATAAACCACGATCCGCTGCCAGTGGCCGGTAGGAAGATGCGCTACCGTATCAACCAAGCTGGGCCAGCAGGATTTCTTAACGCAGCTATACCAGTTTCAAAACTACCGCAAAAGCTTCCGTGTGAAACTTCTCCGACGCAAGAAAAGCCACCATCGAAACAAAGCTCGCTCAAGAAACCGAAAACAAAATAGGCTAACCCACCAATCTTTGGAGCACTTACTTGGGACCGTTCTTCTTCAGATACGCGCGCAGCTCCCCGTGACGGGCCAACTCCATGACAATCCAAATCGGAGGACCACTTGAAATTCCGATCAGTTTAATGATATGAGGATGTTCGAACTTCTTCATGATATCTGAAATATAAATCAAACCCGCTTGTTAGCCCTTTTAAATCTTCAATTATTTTCTGCATTATACGCTTACATGCTTCCTGCAAGAACTTCTCCGAGGTGGTAGTGTCTGCGTCCGGTTTGCAGGTCTTTACCGCCACCTGAATGACGCCGGTTTTCTGGGTGTCACTATTACCGTTATCCATCACCATTTGCGCGTGTTCGTCGAACTCGGTCGTCAGCGATTGGTTCAGCTTGCTGACCAGAGTCGATTTGTTAGGCAACCTGCAGCTGCCGATATGCACGTCCCCGAACTGGCCCACACCGATGATCTCGTTCAGCGTGATCTGCGAACGCTCGAGCTCGTAGTCTCGGGCGGCCGGAGTCGAGTAGTCGCCCTCGTCGTCACACATGCCCAGCTCAGCGTAGTCCTCGTTGAGTGTCGGTTTCGGGAGCTGGCCGGCGGTGGAGTCCTGCATTTCGTTGCCACCGTTCAGCCGGTCGGCGCTGGAGGATCGCGAACCCTGCCGGTCGGTACCGGACGTCTGCGATTCCGTGAGGCTCTTCTTGAGCTGGCTCTTTTCGAGCGAGTTGGTGGCGCTGCCGCCAGTCGGCGGCGTGGCCACACCACCCCCCTTTGGTATGACGGTGCGATCCCACAGGCTGGTTTCGTTATTGTTAAATAATCTACAGTATCCATCGACTAGATCGGCTATACTTTCGGAAGTCTTAATACCATCACAAGTGATCGCCAGGTCCTCACTGTTGCCGTTGACGCGGATTCGCAGCTGAGTCTTGATCTCGCCGCACGCGCACTGACTGGCGGTGGCACTGGTGCCGCCCTGTCCGCCCTTCTTGGAGTCTTTTTTGCTTCCCCCGTCACCGGTGGACGAGTTGCTTCCTCCTCCTCCTCCGCAAGAGCTAGTCAGATCCGGCTGATCTCTACCACCTTTGCCGCCGGCCACCGATTGGTGGTCACTTTTCGTCAGCGACGTCGGCAGCACGCTGGTGCTGATGCGCTCGATGCTCTCAAAGTCGGTCACCTTAGTGGGCGGCGCCTGCGGGTTGACCGAGTACGAGATGCCCACGTGCGGCCCGATAATCAGATCGACCCGGATGTTCCAGCTGCTGCTCAGTTGCACGTTGAACTGCTCCTGGTCGAACGTGTACTGCGTGCGGAGGAGGTCGAAGAACTTGAGCATGTACTCCATCTCGCTGTAGCTGTAGACCTTCTTGTAGCCGGCCTGGATCTGCTTCTTCAGATTCTTCTGCTTAATCGTATCTATCACAGATTTCGGTATGAAATTGCCGAAGCCCATCTCCTTCTCGATGTAGTCGAGATGCTGCTTCCGGTCGTTCGAGGTATTGCTAGTGTCTTTGTAGTAGTGCCGGATGCCGAGGCAGCACAGCTGCACCGCAATCTCCGGATCGATGTTCGGCACGTTCGACTGGATGTAGTCCTGCTTGACCTGATCGAAGTAGAAGTGGCACGTTGTACGGTCCTTCTCGTACAGCTCCTTCAGGTTCTTCGGGATGTAGCGGACGCGCAGCTCCGCCTTCCACACGCTATTGCCGTGCCCAACCGCCACCGTGTTGCTCGTCTTCTGCTGCAAGCGCTTCGCGATCGTGCTCTTGTCCACGTTCGGGCAGTCCGCATTGCTGCAGCACGGGTTGAAGATGTGGGCCATCACCTGCAGCATCGACGTGTCCGGTGGCATCCAGAGGACCTCTTTGGTAAGCATGTGGCGCAGCCTGAGGGCATAGCTCTGCGGATTCGTTTTCTGCCCCGGCGACATGTTCTCCACGATCTTATGGATGATCTGCCGGACATCGTTCGCCTCATCGAAGCGTATCGTCCGGAAGCCATGATTGGGCAGATAGACGTGCAGCGTATTATGGCCCGCGTTTTGTGGTGCTGCAAAGAAAACACAAAAAAGGGGGGGAAAATCATTTAAATATGTAGCACAAAATCGATTGCTACTCGACTGTAGCTGATGTTGGGAATGAAACAAAATGGCTCCAATACGCGCGAGACAACGGCATCCAAGCAGGAGGCCGGCTGCGTTCATCGGAGCCTGCTGTTTGCTCTGCCGATGTGCAACCTGAGAGTGAAAAATTAACTTCATCTTTTGCTACGGAGTGCAGAGGGGGACAGTGGCGGCTTACATGCTATTCTCGCATGAAATATGCACGAGTCGGTACCGGTCTGCTACCTGTGCTACTACTGCGAGAGTGCAACCGAGCGACGGACAAACTTGGTTGACTGCAAGATTAATTACTTCGACAACCACTTGGCCGACCACCGAAGAGCAACGACAACAACCGCACACAGCTTCCACAGCACGGAAGGTAGAAGAACGGGTGGCAACCTTCGCAACTGCCATCGGTCCGGCCCGACTAGTGACATCAGGGTTCGGCGGCTCCACGCGGGAGCTTTACGCGATGGCGCGACGGTGAACTTGCGAACAAGCGCAGCATTAACTACAAATGATACAAATTAGCTTGCTGCGCTTTTTATCTAACATTTATCGCAGCAGGACACAGACCCCGGTTTTCGTGACAGAGCGACCGAGTGGGTAGCGAAAATGGGATCGCAACAGTTAATTACGCTGCGAGAGAAGGTTTTCTGGCAGCGAATCCCGCGCGAAAACACTTGTCTGACGATGATGTCGAACGAAAGTTTTCGCGGCGCTAGATGATAAAGGCGAGATAAGCGGGACAGCTTTTACGAAACCGGCGGTTACGTTAAGTGCTTCCTACAACACTAATGGGAATTATTAAAATCGGTGCATTATCGCATCCCTTCTATTAGTGGTTTCATGTCACCGTACTATGCAATCCGTTTTTGACCATTATACTCCGGGTGTGGCTAATGCATATGATTAAGCGAAGAAAAAGCAACTTTATCTATCTATTTAATTATTGACACCAAGTTAGGGTTGTAGCGAGCACCAGAAGAACTGCAATTTCAGTTTCAGTACACTGTGAAGGTGAATGCTGACCGTTGACAGTATGCGCTGATGTCACCATATTTTAAAGTGGGTTTGATTTAAAATTTATTTGTTGGAAACAATTTTTTTTTTGCAAATGAAGATTGTTCAATTTTTGAAAATCGGAAATCGTATGTAAACAATTTAAGTTTTCTGAATTTTTTTGTCACATCTCTGGAATGTAAAATTAGGAAATGATTAATCGAAGTGAAGCAGTTCAAAATTATCGTCCGGTAATCATGCTTAGTGGTTCCGTTGCAAACGTTGAGAAAGCGAGCCATGTAGAAGCAAAAAAGCATTCAGATCTAAACGGATCTACCGATGAAGAAAACTAGAGTAGTTTTGCTACTCAAACATGGATTGTGGCTGCATTTTAATTATTTATTTTAAATCGTAGGGAATGGGTTGGCATGCGGTTCCTCCTCTAGCAGGTTATTCATATGAGGCATGAGCTAACTCGCCATAGCAGTTTAATTCAATGCAATCGATATTTGATCCTCGCACGTCGAAACGCCATCGGTTGAAACACCACTGGAAGGTGAGTTTGTATTCACAAAACTGCTAATGTGTCGATTTGTACTCTACTTTTGTAGACCTATCAGAGGCGTTTGAATAATGAAAGTTGAAGTTCTTGGTCTGGACTGAGCATTCTAAAACAAATCAGTCACTTCCATACTGAAAAATGCCATAAAACGCAAGGACAATAAATATCTCGCGAGGTGACACAAAGCTGACTGGCCTATGAATGGTTGAAACATGAGCAGCGATCAAATGGAGGCTAATTCTTCGTCATCCTGAAACACACGTCGTTTAACGTGTAACTCCATCAGGAGGATATGGCGAATTACATCCTTTTTCTACTTACTCGTCTGCCGGGAGGGACTGAAGTGTGGCGAATGGCCACGCGGGACGTTCAGATCAGCCATGTTGTGGTGCGCGCGGTGCTGCTGGTGGTTGTGCCCGGCGGCAGCACCGGGGACGGCTGCGCCGGCCGAACTGCGAAGACGTGAGTTGCGTTTGAAGTCGGACGCACCGGCGCTGGACGTGCGCCAATGCTGGAGCGGACTCTTGGCGGCGTTGCTGTACGAGTACCGCGATGGCGAGGCGTGTGGGCTACCGTGCCCCCGGTGGTACGGGGGCTCTTCTAGACCGTTTCCGGAGCCATCGTAGCTAGACAGGAATAGAGAGAGGGAGAGAGGAAGATAGAATCGTGCGATCCATTAGCGAGCGGTTGGCAAGTCGTGTCAACGGGAAGCGGGTTATAACCTCACTTATCTGGTGTACTGAAAAGTAAAATCTATTATAACCAGGTGGGAACCCAACAGCCATGCGTCGTTCGTTTGTGTTAGTGCTGAATTGTTACCGCCTCACAGCTGGGCGAACTTCCGGCCATAGCCGTTTTGTTCGAATGCAATTAACCCCCGGGGTTGCACGGTGGAAAGCAGCCACGCCGTTTGTACGATAAGCAAAAGGGAAGGTCGATCGCAGGCGGTCGCCAGCGTACAAGGTTAACTCGGTGCAATATCATTGGCAACCGCCACCCTCGCACCTTTTGCTCGCCATCGCACGCGTTCCGGGTCAACCGGTGCCCCCAGGGTGGGCCGAAAAAGGAATTTAACACCCCAATAAAACCTGTACCGTTGATTGGACACTAATTGCCGGTTCGGTGCGAATCTACGATCGCCAAAATGGTACGGATTGGCCGAGGCGAGGCGAGGCGCATATGATCGAATTTCACGCCATTCGCTATCTCCATAAACGCCACCCGGGCACAGTCCAGCCGGAATGGAATACAGCAAACCGGTGCGAACCCTTTCCCGGTGGCCTGTTGATTCATTTTAGATTGGTGAAGTGTCCGTTTGTAAAAAGATATTTCACCATTACTGAAAGTACAAATGATATCCAATTTAATAGTCTAGTCAATGACTGGCCCCACAAAGTCCTGAAGCAGCAAACTTGGTATGTTTGTGTGTGTGTGTTCACATTATCCACTCCGTGAAACTTCCATAAATATTAATTAATCGATTGCAATCAGTGATCAATGGTATAAATCAAGTGCACGGTGGGAATCGTCCCATGTGGGCAGAAAAAGGTGCATCCTCCATCGGCCAGCTTCGCTCAAGGCGAGCGATTTATGCACCACACCTGCAGCTCCGAGCAGTCACTGGAGGCAAATGTATTGCATCATAACCGTCGCGCTTATTCGGGGCGAAATAACACACTCAGACATTCAGACACAAAACACCGGGAGCGCCAACATTTTCTCCTCGAGGCCGGTATCAAGATTCATGTCCCACGTTGGGGAGCGAGCACTGGTTTCATATTTCTATTGCGATGTTTATTATTTGACCGCAGCACCGAAGAAGCAGCATTCGCATTCGAGGGATGAGAGGAGAGAATTGGGAGGCAGAGTTCCCTCAGGTGTTGTTCCAAAACATAAAATTTCATGAAATTGCAGTCCACGGGTAGCAGTAGAACGCAGTGACAGATGGAACAGGTCCCAAAGATTAATTGCCTGCCGATAAGCGCAACCTCAATTGCAACCGAAAACCATCAGCTTCGTGAGGTAGCACGGGACGGTGGAAGGCCGCGGGCTACACACACTCGACCGTGGAGTGTGTATAGGAATGCGGCGGCCACGATGACGTCTTCTTCCCGTCGCCAGCAACAACAATGGAAACATGTCGATTTGTCAAACTGTATCCGGCGGCGGGAAGAATTATCTCGGTGGACTGCAATGGAAACGAGCAGGTCGGCGGGAGGTGTTGCGTGACTTGCGCTAGAAGTTCAGGAAATGTGACCTCCCAAGTATCAGGTGATTTGCTAACGCTCGCAAAGAAAGAAAGAAACGCAACAAGGCGCTACAAGTTTCCTTACAAATGCATGTACGTTTGGAGAACGAAGTTGTCGATGTGAAGAAATAGTTCAACTTCGACGGTTTGAATTATCAAAAGGAAGATAGAGAACTTGTGTTGTAGACGTTGTGTCTTATTAAATGTAAGCTTTGAAATGCTTTGGTATAATCGTTTATCCAGGGCCTTTCTAGAAGTCTGGTAAGCTCCTCCTCTGCCTTTAGACGACATTTACCTCACCCAAGCGAGAACTTGCCGATCCGGACCTTCCAGCAGTGTGCCATTTTCGATTTTCAACGGAAATTGGGGACCCACGGCGTACATGCAAAGCAGATCTAGATTAGCGGCCGAGTTTGCAACGCACCAGCGTTCGCTCGCGGTGTAGGACGCCGTGGGCAAACGGGTCCAGGTTCAGGTGAGTCCGAAGGACCGATGGCTGATCGACCACTTCCACACGCGACACTGCTCGTATGGTGGCAACTCTGAAGGCGGCCTCCGCACGACGACGCTGTCTCAAGTAGCACTGAGCGCATACTGCTTGTTTGCATACGTCGTCTTCTTCGTTTTTGTTTTTTGCGAGCCTGGGCTGTTCCAACTCACCTTAAAAAAAACCAAAAGACCCGTGGGAAGGGCCTCGAAATGGGGCTCGGGTCTCTAGGTCCTGTCACCTCATCGGTGCGATTTGGTGTTGGCGGTGCAAAAATTTTTCGTCTTTTTGTTTCAACCTCCACGTCCGTCGATGGACCTACACCCGATCGCGATCGCGAACTACGTCGTGTGGAGAGTAGGTGAACCTGTTGAGGTTTTCAATTGCTCGGTGTATCGGTGTAGTTTTCCCTGCCGCGCACGTGTGTGCCGGGCATATGGTGCACTGCAACGGCTGGCACGTGAAGGCTTTCTTTAGGGCTGTGTGCTGGTATGAAGGGAAAGAAACGCATTTTTGAAAGTAAACCTCGCACGTAACTGATTAAACGGACGTGAGACACTGATCGCACTAATAAAATTATAATCTGATCGTGAAGAAAAAAAAAAGAAAGCTCATAAAGGCGTCATCGTGTAATGAAATGTAGGATCGATTTTAAGGAGAAATGGAACGTAATGTTGAAAGATTAAAGATTACGGGCATATATGTCCTCCCGCATTCACCATTTCATTTTCTTTTTAACTTTTGCTTGAGATGTTGCACATTTGTTTTGCCTGGTTTTATGTCCAACGTTTCTAAACCTTCCTTCCTAGCTGTGTAACCAAATGTTGGCTTTTACGCTTGCAGCGATCCGGCTGTTTTGTGCAATCGCCGTTCGCCAACGCACTCCATAAACTATGGTGTTACTATTATCCCCAGCATGAAAACGATGTCACTTTTTTTGGCTTGGCGTTGGCAGGAACATGCAGGGGAGGATATATCCACACGACACCGATCTGGTCGGGCCCGTCAAATTGCAATAAAGTAATCTTCCAACCAATAAGAACGATGTCACAGCCGTCATAGACCGTTTCGCTTTTCCCTGCCTTTTCTTTGGGACGAGCATATGAAAAAAAAGCAGAAACCGGGAGAAACAACACCCGAAAAAGTCCACCGTCGTCCGGATCGGGTTGGGGTTGAAAATTGATTTCTACCATCTGTCGACTCTCGGACGAAGCGGCGTACCGCGTGGAGTACGGCGGGAACGACCGAATAAACCTGTCACATTGCCGGGAATGGCAGATCATCACGATCCTCAAGATGGTCGCGCTTGAACGGACCGCGAACGGAGGGAATCCCCCTCTGAGTGTGTAGAAGACTCTTGAGCATCAGATTTTAGTAGTGAAATAAAGGATGGGAGGAAAAAAAGACGGCTACACAAAGGCGACAACTCCGGGTGAGTTTTCACGCCGGTCGTGCGTCCGTCCGTCGCGGAACTGTCGGAATACGACGAGTGATCATCAAAAATGAGGTAATATTGGGTAGGGTTTTGCGACGTAGAGAAAAAAAAAAACATGAACAAAATAGGCCAACAAGGTTCTGTTCAAGATTACGAAACCACCAGCGGGGAGGAGATCTTTCCGTGACCCGGAAAAGAAAAGGGAAAGCCGCCCCTGTGTTGGCGGTGAAATATTCCCATCGGGATGAGTTAACATCGAAAGTCCATAAGCTAGAGTTCAACAAACATTTCAATTGACCCCGTTTCGCTGAAGATCTATATGAACAACGTTTCCCTTCGCTTGCTCGACCACGCGATGGTCCTCCGCACTTTTGGTTTACCTTTTCCGAAACACCCAAGTATTGACGACGTCGGGAGTGTTCGAGCGCCTGAGGACTCCGCGGAATGAGGAGGATTTTTTGCGTAGGAAATTTCCACCACCTGCACCGGACGTGCCCTGACTTCCGGAGGTGGCAGCGAGCGACATGGACGAGGAGTTCGATCCGGGCCCAGAGTTAACCGCCGAGGAGCTGCCGGACGGCGGTGGTTTGCTGTGCGACTGCCGGACCAAGGCGGCGACTAGACGACGTTGGAGCGCTCGCTGCTGACTGCCGGAGGTGGTGCTGCCCTGCGAGGAGCCCGTGGTTGAGGAGGACCCCGAGAGCGATCCCGAGCCGCACAGTGGGACCGAGGACGAGCTCGAGCCGGACATGGGACCGATGGCCGAAAGGCGCGCGGAAAGACCGTCGCTCGTGCTGTCGAAGATGTTCTCAAAGTTCCGACCCTGCTCCATCATGCGCGCGAGACTGCCTAGATCGCCGGTGCTCCAGTAGAGCGTCCGATGGTGCGGCCGGGCAGCGTGCAGATGCTGCACGAAGCTATCGCTCTTCCAGTTCTGCCTTGAAACGAGGTCCGGCTCGCTGGCGGCCCGTCGACGTCGTCTTGCCGACGGAAAGCGACACGATCGAGCGGAAGAGGACGCGGCGGAGGTAACCCTACCGACCTCACAGTCGTACCGGGCCATCCGCTTGAGGTACTCAAATTTCACCTTGTTGCCACCGGTGGTCATGCCAGTGGACGGTTTTGAGCTGTGTCCACTCGCGACGCTACCGTTGCTACTGTTTCTGGCGAGAATGACGTCTCCCCACACGGGTCGCCGGAAGGGAGATTCGGAGGATGGCGGCAGCACACCGCCACCCTTGAAGTGCGGACACTCGTGCGGCGGCCGTCCTGTCCTTTTGCTGCGCCGCACGGAGAGATTCAGACTGCGCCGTTGCTGCAGAAACCGTTGGAAGAGGTTGGCGGTGCGGCTTTGCTGGTGCTGTTGCTGCTGCTGGGACTTTTTCTTCTCTCGGTCTCCACTTCCACCTGCCGCTACCACCGGTCCACCCATGGGAAGACCACCGTGCGATGAGCTGTAGGCTGTCGGGGGACGACTTTTTGGCTGATTGTTACCACTAGTCGCGCGTTCCCCGGACAGCGATGGACTCGGTGACGTTGCGCCACTCAGCGAGGAAGCGTCCGATGACAACTTTGAATCGTTTTTCATCGGGAAACCCCCGGCCGATGACGTTGCCGTTGGACGCTGGTTGACAGGCGACGGAGTAGGTTGACACTGTCCGCCCGATGGTGCGGTGGTGTTGTTGGTGTCTATTTTAAGCTTCTCGGTTCGGGTGCGCCGGTACTGCTGCTGCTGATGCGCCTGCCGCTCGATTTCCTCCGAGTTGATGTCGTACCGCATCAGCACGGGATAGAACTCGGAGTTATCGACGATGATGATCGATTTGTTGCCACCGCCACCGACGCCACCATCGATCGGGTGGACGCTTCCGTGTCCATTCGAGGCGTTTGTCCGCTCTGTACCGCTCGTCGCTTCCTCCAGCAGCCGTGCCTCTTCCGTACTCAGAGGTCGTTTCAGCAAAATCGGCTCGAGTGCGTGCGGGTCGACCAGCAGCACCGCCCGATGGTTGTCCCCGTTGAACGCGGACGTCTCGCTGGCGAACGTCTTCCGCTCGCCGCCCGAATGGCGCCGGTTGTTGTTGAAGTAGAACTCGTGGAAATCTTTCGCTTCCGCGTCCGGTTGCTGCTCCCGGCCGCGCTTGTAGATCTCCTCCTCCAGCTTTCGGATCATGTTGAGGTCCAGTGGCTGCCCGCCCGCACTCGGCGCTCGTTTCGAATCAACACAAGGCGAGCGCTCGCCACCCACCGCAACGGAAGAACTGGACACCACTCCATTCGGTACATCCTGTCCAGCTCCAGGCGACACAACGCTTCCACCATTCGCTGGACTCCCGGACGAGCCGAGCGACTGTTTGAAGAAGCTCAGAAAACTGGACGGCCGTGACCAGATACGGTTCCGGTTGCACTTGATGCGGTTCTTATCCAGATCGATCACTCGACGGCGCATAACAACGCCACCGTTAGCGTCACCACCAGCCACTCCACCCTGCCCCGCCCGGCTGACATCATCGGCACCGATGGTCGTTAGGCCCATGGCGGTGGACTCTTGTGGCGTTATTCTTGGAAGTACTTGTTTCTCGCCCGAAGGTGCCCCGCCGACACGGGACGAAGCTGTTGTTGGCGGCTGACGAGGCCGATGATGGTGCAATGCTGCGCGGTTACTAAACACTGTCCCGCTGGCTGACTCCCGCGCGCTCATGGTGGCATCGATCGTTTGCACTGTGAGTAACGTGGTAGCATGTCATCGGGCAGAGAGGAGAGGTGGGAGCACACACAAGTACACTTCAATCACGTCAAATCGCTTTGACCATTCTTCGCGAGGGAGTATGTTCTGAAACACGCAACTTTCACTCTCACCCACCAGCCCGGAAGCGAGATTACACACTTGAGACGTCTGTCGATATCTTTTTCCTTCAAGGAAATTAGGCGTTTCTTCTTATTTACTTCTCACAAACACTGGGTCGACACCCGTAACTCGTAACAGTGACCGGTGATGATTTAATCTTCTTTACGAGTGGAGCCAAGATAAAAACGCGCTGATCCCATGCGGTGCGCCACGCAGATTTTGCGAATGATTAATGATTACCCACACCGCAGATTTGTGCACGGCCGGCACAATCCAAAACAAAAAAAGCTGATCGCCGTTTTGCTGATGATTTATACACGATCGGAATCGTTGAACGTTTCGTCAGCCAACTAAGATTCACAACACTACTAAAAGCACAGGGAGGAGAAAAAACACATTTATTCCCTAATGAACCACACGTCGAGGGGAAGAAAATGAGCAACGATCGACGGATGTCGTCCTGCCGTTCGAGGTGTCGTGCCGCTCGTTCCGACGGATGGCACCGAAATGACACACACGGTCCAGCCCAAGAGTCCAGTCAGTCAGTCAGCCACGGGAACCATCTCACTCGCGTTTCGTACGCTTGTTGTATGAATGAACGCACCAACACGACGGTCGACCAAGAGGAAAGCACACGTTTGTCCCACGAATGCCAAGCAACACGGGCGAAATCAGGCGTGCGCGAAGTTCTCCAACCGAACTTAGGTGGGAAGTTGTGGTTCCTATGCTATGCTTAGAAGACCCATACAGCCAACAACTTCCACTCCTTGTCATTTATCTTTCCTCCCCACGGCAAGCGTGTTCCCCAAGGTCCCAGTGAGGTGTTTGGAGATGGGGAAAATGTGCCGCTTCGCTCGTAGGTGATGAGGACACCTACGCAGCCAGGCGCGAGGGCCACGCCGGTCGAAACAGCTCGAAACAACCGCGTTCGAACAGGATGTTGAGCGAGGTGCGTAGAACCGAGATACGTCTCGAGAAGACCCGTCGATTCCAGTTGGAACGACACATCGATGTGATCACGAAGAAATATGAACGTGGCGAATGCTGGGGGAAGGTATGAACGGAACGGGACGAGGTGAGCAGGCACAGTTTAAAATCTAATTCTTCAGCTCTGTCACAAAATAATAATCAACAAAAATGAGCTTCGAGCGAGCGCGCTGCCCGCTTATGGAAACTCTGTTCGATTCGATTCCGTGGGTGGAAAAGGCCGCCCGAGCACGAGCGCACAATAGAATGGACCAAATTCTAGGCTATGTTTAGCGGCCCGAACTGCATGACTAATGCACACAGAACCCACGATTCATTCAATACTATACGCTGTTCAATGGGTCATAAGGGGGAAGGTTTTTGGCCTATCCCTTCTCGTTGCGCGTTCGAAACTGGAGCAACGCTGCTTCACTTCACAACCACGATCGCGATCGAGCCCTCAGGTAAGCAACCCTCTGGACTGGAACGACAGCTTCACCGGCCCTCAATTAGTGATTAATTCGTTCCACAAATGAATGCCTACAGAAGCAGCCCCTACAAAACCGAATAAAAACCTAATTGCCCCCGAGCCTTCCTGGGCGATTCTGGCCGATTAAAATGTGAGCAATATGTACCACCTATCCCCCCCTCGGCCAGGTGGAGCAGCGCGGCACTTTTTAAAGGTGATCTCAGCTTAAGCTCTCTCTCTTGCTGCACTGGCCGGCAGCAGTCGGAAGGAATGTTACATATTTGCCATCAAGTCGAGTCATTCTACCGGTGCGCGCCTCTCAACAGTCGCGTCTGTGTGTGTGTGTGTCCGTTGCGCAAATGTTTGCCATGCGACTTGACTAAAGCGAAGCGGCTACTTGAGTCCGCGGAATCGGCGGATATCTCCTCCACAGTTGGAGTAGAAGAATGGTAGGATTAAAATTCTCTCACCACTTGTGCTGCACAGGGGAGATTGGAGTGCCGACGGGGGGATGCTTTGTGCGGTGACATAGCAAAATCCAGCTGGTTCGCGAAAGTGGAATTGAACAAGTACGCTCGGATCGATTGATCTGCTCTGGGGAGAAATCGCATATCGATTCCGAAGGCACGCACATATGTGCGCATTAATAATTGTCTAAGCGGTGAATTCCTCCAGCGGACAAAAACCACGAGGAAGAAGCTTGTATCCCATCAAACATCCATCAGCACGGCGGGATCTCGATAGCACCTTGGCGGACTTCTCGCCCTACCCAGGGTCTACGAACTTGTTGGGTGTTGGAACAGGTGGAACACACCGTCAATGTAAACAACTCAGCCCAGAGCTGATCCGAAAATAGATACGAAGGAAATGCAGAAGTGTTTTTAAAATTCGATGCTGATTTCATTTGTTTCATCTTCTTGTTTTTTCATTGTGACTACAAATACGAAGCCATGCTTTTTCCAATCAAAAGCAGATCAACGGATTCTTACGCATGCGACATCAAAGTGCGTTGCTTTGTTTCAGTTGATCGTAAACGTTTGATCGAAGGTTCAATCGTTTGTTTTTCCTTATTTCTAAAACCAAACATCTGCAAGCAAGAACCGGTTTCTCATTGCTTTAATGTCTATAGGACGTATCACGAACAGAAACACGTGTCTCTTTAAAGTCTTAATGGAAAAATGGTCCTTTATTTCATCACCTAAGGCAATACGACTTCTTTGACAAGACATATGTATGCGTTTGCAACAGGCAAAACAACACGCAACAATCCCAAGCGAAATATTATTCCGGTAACAATTGTAACACATTTCGTAACATTCGAAAGCCGGTGAGGGAAAGAAGGAAAGGTAAAAAAACACAGTCAACAATCCTCCATAATTATGATTGATCTATTTGGACCATAACTTTCGTGCCCCGGGAGGATCAGCCCATTCGCGGCCGACACTTGGCGGACTCAGTAGTGACGCGGTTTGTTTGCGATCTTCCCCGCGAGCGGTCGTGCGGCATTCCGCGCACATTTGATGTCAGAGGCATCGGACGGCAATGAATGAAATGAAATAAAGTAAGAGGGGAGACGAAATAAAGAAAAATCTGCACGGTCCACAGTGGGCACCTAGGAGAAAACAGGTTCTGATCCGTCGGCGAGTAGGAACAAGACAATTCAAATTACTCATAACTCAACGCGTGAGGTGTTCTGTGGTGAGGAAACGGGCGAGTGTGGGGCTACTTCGGCCGCGAGGTAAGCCATTTCGCCAGCGAATGACATGATCTCCGTCCTCCTCTTTCTTGCGCTCTCGTGACGAATGAAAAACCGGTGCGCAAACCAATCCGATCGATTGCAAAATTAACATTTACAGCCAAGAATGGCCGACAAAGGTGATGATTGTGGCCAAAACTTCCCAAAGCGAACGATCGCAGGTTGATAATTATAGATTCACACTGGATTTAAACAGAGCAAGAACGCGAACAGAATTACCTCCATATCACTGAGGTACCTTGTCCAAGTGTTTATTTCTTTTTTTAACCTAGTCTTGCAATAGTTGGAACAAAGTGATCTTTGCATGGAGGAATACGCCTTTGTCTCGCTTTCCGGAAACAAACCGCGTGAGTTCTAGTATCTGTTTATTTTTGTTTTTTCCATTTAAGTTTTTGCTACACCCTTTGACAACGTCACGTTAAACACATGCTTATCAGCACACCCGGGGCTGGAAACGACGCCAATCGAATCGGAGAGCGAACGAGTCAGAGAACAGATAGGAGACCTGCCCTCTTAGACCTCCCCTTTGCTAGTGCGTTCCTATCGGGTTTGCTGAGGTTCGGGTTCCGTGACCTTTCCTTATCACGCATTCTGCAACCGCCAGGGCAGGGAGCAATCGGTATAGCCTGTACCTTCAACGACCACGACCACAACTCAGTGATGGTTGGCGAAAACCACTGAAACTCTGCAACTGCACCGGCAACGATCACAGCGTCAATTTGACGAGCCACAACAACAATTAGTCGCAGTGGTAATAAAAATTACCCAGCGAGGAAGAATCGTATGGTGTAAACACTACTGGTAGATTAAAGGCCAATACGGATCCCTTGTTCCGATCCGTGGACGTCACGAGCCTCTATCGCCTTCGTAGAGTCTTCGGGCCAGCTGATAGCGGTGGAATTCTCGACCGCAAAGCTATTATTGACAGAAAGAAAATAATGAACCATTCGTACCATTCTTTCCCATTTCTTCATGCAACTTCCATGGTCGAATGGAAAGGAATAGCATATCCTTCCTACGTGTACCGCCGCCCTTGCACATTCCGGTGCGGTCTCGGTTCAGTACTGGTGGCCCATCCAGACCCAGGCGCACACAATCAGGATCAACAAAGTGTAAAATTGACCTTGTGCCAGTTTATGGGCGGCTCTGCTGGAAACAGGTTCACGTGGAATGTGCGCGCGTACATCGTCGTCGTCTCCTTCGCTGCGGGGAAGGTTGTCTCACTGTGCCGCCGCATATCCTTATTTACGATGCATTTTAATAACGGTAAGTGGAAAGTGCAGTTAAGTAGATTCCATTAAGGATTATTTAAACACTGATAGCACCTAGGGCAGAGAGCTTCGAGAGTCGCTAGACGCGTACATGTGCGGTTGCGACGCTTGCCGCCATTACTTTGAAGAGCATGAATGGCTCAATCGCGAGCGACAGGATCGAAGAAAAAATTAAAAAGGCAAAAAAAAGGAACATTATTAAACAAACATATTGACGATGTTTACACAAAAACTGTCTCTTTTGATTTGTTGGCACCACCTTGCAAGGTGCCGAATAGAAGGACGGCATTCAGCATCGCATGAATGAACTAATCAGCTTCGGAGGAAGAAATACGACTTCCCAAATCCAAAATCGCCAAATCACGCCACATGAATGGCATTCTTGCGGGTCGCAGGTTACCGTTTCCACGCAGCACATGCCTGCGTGTGGCTCGACAAATCCAGTATTTTGATTAGCCCCGTTCGCAGCACAGCCATCGGTTTGCGGCAGGATCTAAGGCTGGACTAATTGCCACGATTGTCTTGGAGGAAAGAAAGCCTCGTTGTCATGCCTCGCACCACGCAACTGATGCCCGAAAGTTTCGAAGGGATCATCCGGACGACCTCCGCCTGCGAGGATCCGGAAAAAAGAACTCTAAGACCACCAGAAAATAAAAACCTCACTTGCGCACAGACGTGTGTTCAAACAGACTTCGACCGTTTGTTTGTGCGGACGCGAAATTGATAATCGGTGTGTTCCATAAGGCGTGGACAGAAACCCCCCCAAGCCGCGGAGGAGTTGGCGGCCTTCAGTTTGAAGTTGTTACATTTGACACATTTGGAAAGCCGTGGGCAACCTACACAGCTCAACGTTGTGGGGAAGAGGGAGGCGGCTTTGTGCAGAGCCTGTGCACTCCAACTCGCCTGACTTCTGACCACTCGCCGATGCAGCGACGAGTCTCGGAGGCGTCGCATTTAAATCTTGAATGGATCGCCGTCGTTTTGCAAAAGCCAGCCAGCCAGACTTCATCATCATCACCATCACCAGCATCGTCCCAACGTCCCATTTGGACATGACACGCGCGAGCTACAAATTTACCAAAGTGTGTGCTCACCCTCGCCCCATCTTCTTCGGTAAACCTCATCGTCATCGTCGTTGTCGACGAAAGTGTTACTAAATCTTTTTATTTTTCGGAAGGAATGCACTATTTCCCTCCGTTTCGAAAGTATTACCAGCAAATTTATAGTGCCGTAAATTTTCATTACCACCGTGAACCATTCGCGGGGCCGTTGCCTTTTTTCGGGTGTCTTCCGCCCGAACGCGCGCGATCACCCCCTATTTACAGTCGACGGCAACAAAAGTCCAAAACGAAAATAAAATCATGAGAGGTTACCATGTTGGGCGATTGCGTTCGTGTCTCGTTGTGCCCCGTGATGACGGCGCACGTCAGTTTAGTCACGAACCGGAGGCTGTCAACTACGGAAGAACCGTTGTCCACCGTTGGGATGGAGCTGCTGTCCGATCTGTTTGAAGTCCTAAAAATACCTGCACTTTAGGTTGCACCGTGCGTACCGAGGAACGAAAGGGAGTGCATTTTGTTTGGAGATTCCGTTTAATTCATGGCATTCAAAAAGAACCCTTGAAGGTCTAAACATCATTAGATGTAAATTTGAGCGTTGCGCATCAACCGCTTTCCTTGCGGATCCTGCGTGGCCGCGTCCACGTGATGTTTCCGAATGCGAACAAAACTTGCATGGTGTTTGAGGCTAATTAATGAACCGTTAAAGTTACACTTTTACTGTCAGAGAGCATCGTAAAAAAAACCAACCGTTTCACACTCTCACGATAGAAGAACCGTGGAAGGTTTAAATTTAACCACAAGATCACGGTTTTATGTTCTCACCTAAGTCGCTTTGAGCTAGGGACGAACGTACGGAGTGCGGGTTTGTCGTAAGGAAAGCGTGCGGTCTTACCGATTTGGAAAGAAATTGAGGAAGTGTTTTGGCGTGCGAAACCGTAGTCCCATGGGTTTATGGAGCGTGAGCAAAAGGTTGATGACTTCCTAGACATTGATCGAAGGCTAAAAACCGATCGTTAGGAAATTTCCTCTTTGCAGCACAGTTTTATTCCAAAGAAATACATCGATGTTAAAGAAGATTTAATGGTCAATCTATAAGGTTTTCATTTATGTAATGAAAAACTGTTTCGGAAGTATCGTGTTGAAATAAATATATTTGAACTTCTTTAGCGATTGAAACACATAAACAACTTTTTTCACCACGTAAAAAACAGCAGGAAATGAAAAAAAAGAGAAACAAAAAGTCTGCAATCAGTCACCACCGTTTTCCCTCCTGACCCTCTGCCTCACGCCCTCCACCCTTGCCACAAACTGCTTCAAATCGAAATAACGATTCTGCGGACGCACCCCGCTTGAAAAATAACAATTTGACAGATGGCTAAGCGGTTTATAAACACGAACAACCAGACCAGCTCCAGACCGTTGCTCTACCTCTACTTCATCCGCAAGCCATCCCCTACTGGAACCAGCTCCCATTCTTCGCAGCGAATCCAATCAACTATGTTTCGATTATGTTTGCATCTCGCATCGAGGCCCTAATGGTTGCGCAGTGATTTCAGGCGAACCGGCAAACAAAATGAGATGCGTCCACTTTTAAACGAGAGGAGCGGATGGAGACGCGCACGACTAAAATTTTGCGCTCGTACCGAATTGCAGAACGATTCGACACAGGAAACTGCGACTGGCATACACTTCTTACGCTTCGCCATGAGCGATGGATTCTTTTTTCAAGCAGGCAACAACGTGCAATCCGTGCACGATCGGTTACGATCGTTTCAGTTCACTGCGAACTGGATGTGCGGTCGAGATTTGGCATTCGCAGCAAACTGTTTGGCGGAACGGATCGCCAATTTGGTTATTTCAATTAATCGCGAATTCAAGAAGCTACGGGTCGGTGGGCCATCACGACTCCCCCCGAAATACCGTGTAACTCCCGCAAACGACTCTTTAACAAGTTACAATCTCTTCGGCGAGCGGTGGCGCTGTTGGGCTCCAACAAACTTGGCCCACGCTCCAGGGTTGGGAAGCCGGCACAATATGAGAATACGTAATAAATCAAATTTAATTGACACCAGTCACACTTTTTTCGCTCTTTCGCCTTCTGCAAGCAAGACTTCTACGCGGCAGGAGACCTCAGACCTCCGCACGGACCGCAAAGGTGGTGCCGGGGCGAGGCGCACAGGGATAAAGCTGTAGGCCACTGGGCAACACAGAAAACTCGCAAGCCGCGCGGGGTTGCGAAATTTTTCTGCAAACATCGTGAGAGATCGCTGATCACTTTCGGTTTCGGTTTCGATGCGAAGGCCGATAAAATTAATCTACCCGACTACGGCGTTGGAGATGGTGCAGGTAATGGTGCGCCAGCTCGTGGATCTCGACTTCACCGCGCTAATCCCGGGGTGAACTTCAGGGAACATGATGCAAAACGTGTTCGCCGGGGCGGGTGTGTAGTCACGCCGAAGAACCTACACTACTTTCATCACCCGAGAGCTGCATGCACACGGCTGAGCCGGTGGAGTTGCTCCTGGTCACAGACTTCCGCAGTGATTGATCGATTTTGAGGTCATTGAGCCAAGCCCCCCCGGTCCGTGTGTCGCACCCTGGGCGGAGGTATCCCCTCTCTGCAAGAAGCGCACGAGCCACGATGCTGATGTGCGTCTCGGCGCGATTAATCTTGGCACGCACGCGACAACAAGCGCTCAAGTGGAACACACTCCCAAGGCGCACAAGTTAAGATGGTGCCATGGTGGCCGCTCCTCCCGTCTTCGCTTCTAGATATGTTGTGATCCAAGACCGGCAACCACTGCCACAGGCTCGCCATATGCACAATCGTAGCGATTCTTACGCGATGCGGGTACAAAACTGAAGCAGTTTGCCGACAGCAACAGCTGTTGCACCACTGGCACTATGGCTGTACTTTGGTCACTCGCTTGTGGTGATTTTTCCGATCTTCCCGACTGATAGTGCGGCGGACGGCGCCTGCCTATGCTCCACCGTCACCACCGCCTGGCGAATGGGCGGAAAGATTCGGTCTGAGTAGGGCAGGAAGGAGGAAAAGAAACTAGGTATGTCCCCGTTGGACCCTCACGCACGAGAACTATAATTAGATGCACTTCTCTGTTGGGAGCAGCATCATCGCTCTGGGGGAAATGTTACAGTATCGGGGAAAACTAGTGATCCGATAGGCCGGGGAACGACGCGGCACTGATCGTGCTGTAATCGTTCGGTTTCTCGAAAGGGGGCACAACTTTCGTTAGCTAAATTGTGCACCAGAGGACGCAGATTTCACGTTTATGGCTTGCAGCGCACGTTGTAATTTAGATAAGGAGAATTGATACGGCTGACTGGACGCTGCTGACTAGGCGGACCGTAGACACCGAGCACCTGGACGATCGTATGCGTCACCAATTTCCTAACAGAACTTTCTTACGCCACTGTTCACAGTCACACTGTGAAGACACCGCGTGGACACTGCTTCCCAACCACACTGGTATTCACACATTCACATCCCAATCGAAGCCGCACCACAAAGCTTAATTGATAAGCGGAGGCGCCGTGTAACCGAAAATTGCGATAATGGTTAACCAGACAGACGACGCGTGGGCATCCACAGTTGAAAAGGCAGTGAGATTCCGCTAGGTTTCGAGGCACAGGTTCGACTATTTAAAGGTAAAAATGGCACCAACGGACACACTCTCGCGGGCGAACCGATATTCGTAAACGACACCACACTAAAGATCGGCGAACTCGCGCAGCAGCAATATTCAGAACTGGAGTCTTCAAATTTCTTGCCGGCTGGAAAGGTAGTGCAATCAAGTTCGTTCTTTCTGTAGTCAACGTTTGTGGCAAGATTTTTCGCCAAACACTTGAATGACACGCCGGATGGATGGAGCCCGATCCGTAGATCCGCTGTGGTCCACGTCTTGGCTCGATCTGTCAACTGGTGGTGGCTGCCCCGATCACAACAAACGCGACCAAAGTTGCGCACTCTCACCGGCTGCTCTCGCCCTCGCTCTGTTCTTCGCTGTCTCTCTGTCTATCTCCGTCGTGTCCATGCTCTCTCCGCGGAACTGCGAGCGAGGCAACCCCCACGTTCTTGTGTAGGCTGACTGACTGTAGGCCTGCTCCACCGACCGGCGCGGATTTCTTTTTTTTTTTTTACTGCAAAGTGCAATTGTTTTGTGCCGCGTGTTTAAAACTCGTGGAGCCGCGCGAGTCGACGCTGAAGTCTCTCGCAAACCGTCGCATGCTCCCACTCTTAAGATAAAGTGGTGGAAGTTCTCTCTCACTTTGGTGGACAGAAAGAGAGAGCACTGTCTGCCTGTCTGTTAGCGAAAAGGGAGGTTGTCGAGGGTATGTTGAAAAGTACCTTCAAGTTCCCTTACGCGTTTTCTTGGAAAAAATTAATCCAAATTCTGCAAACTGTTTTTTCTAATATTTTTTAACAAAAATTGAATAAAAAAAATTAAATATAGTCGTACTCAAAAACTCTCCCTTTTCAGTTGGGTTCTATCAAAAAGATGTTTTACAACAATCCCATATTCCTCTCTCTCTCTCTATTTCTTGTCCTTAACCAAACACATCAACTTACAGAAGCTCAATAATAATTAGTAAAATGCAACTTTAATCTTCCTCGCTTCTTTCTAAACATACACACTCTGCCAAATTTGCACGATTAACAGATTAAAGCAGCGATTTCTCGGGAGTAAATAAATGCCCTCCTCTGTCGAGTTGGCAAAGTTGAATGTTATATTTATCTCGCACTACAATGTATTCGATGGAGGGGAAATTGTCACTCAACTGTTCCGGTGGCAATGAACACATTCGTTCCGAACCAAATCAAATAAATAAACTTTGATGCAAAACTTGTGGCTTCTGTAATTAACGCCTTTGCGACGCAAGCTTCAACCAGCAGATAAAAAAAGAAAGATAATTTTTTTTTAGATCTGATGAGCGGAAATGTTCGGTTTTACATGACCGTCGATAATTTCCGCTATTTAACTTAATTAAAGTATTTATACATTTTTGTCCAGATTTTTTTGCGCTCCTCCAAGGATGGCCGAACCTGCGCGTCCGTGCTATCCTCCACTCTGAAACGATAGCAGCAAAACTAAGGAAATTGGTCGATTTCTTATGCCCTTCTTTGGATTATAATGCAACTACGCAGCGGAAAGCAGAACCGAAAGAGGAATATTCTCGGGCTCATTTGCATCCACAGGTCGGTCCGGAAGGGAACAGTCAATTATACGCAGGAAACAGACGAAAAAAAATTCATTAAACTACAAGAAACCATTTCACAATGATCCGGTAAAAATTGTTCCCAAGGTTGTGGAAGGCGAAACGATAAGTGAAAGTCCTGGCGTGTGCAAGGTGGGTCATAAATTGAGCTATCCGTTATGGATATACCAAGATTATTAAAAGCGAGCAGGTTCCTTTTATATCTGGGTTGAGCAACTCACTCGCACTAAATAGATCGTGCTAAATTAAATCCCACATCCCAAAGCACAGACCAAAGGACTCTGAAAACATCAAGTAAATCATATCCACTGAAACGATGCCAAGCTTCGTCACAAGATTTGATTGTTCCGTTTTTCCATCATAATTTTACATCGTGCATTAACAGGAGCCAGTATTGATTTTCAACCATTTACTGCCGTCGTCTGATAGCCGTCATGTGCACAAAAGTAACAGTAAAAAATGAAATTCTCCTCGCAACGGAGAAGAGATGATCAAAGGGACTTCCTGCTTGTTCTGAGAACTATTATCAGTAATTAAAGGAAATGGTCATGTACGGTACCGATAACATGGAAACAGTTTTTTTCTACAATATGGCATCAAAGGGATTGTAAAAACTTATCCCAATGATTTTTTTTTCATTCAATCATGAATGAGTAATACATTGAAGGAGTAAAATATGCATGAAAAAGAAAATAACATTTGCAGATTAATTATCATCTAAAAAAAACTTCAATTCATAATCCATTATTGATGATGATCCATTATGTTAATTCGTATTGAAAAAAAATATCATTGTTCTATCAAAATATCAATGTTAATCATGTAATAATTTTTAAATAAATTCAACTGCATTTGACCAATGAAATTGATTACTAATTACACCACAACGACAAACATATAAACCTATGCAGAACCTTGCCGACCGTGTCTGAGTACACAATGCGCGAAGTTAATGTAAACACATCCAACGATGGCATTGGCATTGATTGTTGCAAGCCAGTCGCATCCTTATCGTCGCAGACGGCCGCATTACGCCGAGACGGCCAGACACCGGAAGCAGTGCGCTTGAGGACATTACGCCCGGTGGATCGAGCTTGGCCTGCGCCAGGTTGTGGTTGGCACATGCGTTGGCGATGCATTGACCCTTTATCATAAATTATCCTAACGAGTGTGGAGAGTGCTGTAAATTCGCCCCGCAGCGAACCAGAACCGCGGAATGGTGTTAATTTGAGTTTATATCCATGTACCATGCCTATAACGGACTCCCACCATGCTCGAGGTTCCACCACCACGGCGAAGGTTACGAACGAAAACTTTTTCTTAGAACACGATACGCGGTACCGCTTTCCCAGCAGGTCACGAGAGGGTTTTGTGTGGTGCCGAAGAGCCCCAACTATGAACGCCGCCTGTCGGTTGTCAGTGCAGGAAGGTAAAATGTTGCATCCCACGCAAATATGACCCCTACGCTTGGGCTGTTGCAACGGCCGGCAATTTATGTTGACCATCAGCTTCTCCAAGCACGATCAAATGTTGTTTTCGTAGCGGACGTTAAAAACAAACGATAGGGCTTATAGAGGGTGTTCTTCTTTTTCTTGTCTTAAGAAAGAAAATAAAACAAAAGAAAATAAAAAAGTACCCACATTTGGACCATAAAAATGTGTAGGCTCCGTTTCAGGATTCCTAAATGATTTTCCCCCCGAAATGAACCTTTTGCGAGCCCAATTAAAAATCTTTTCAAAGCTTGCTTTTTATCAAAAAAAAATCGTTGGCGTTTACGCAGAAAGGCACTTACTTGAATAGAAAAAGAAAAGCAAGCTGTAAGACACGGAATGCATAAAACAATCATCAAATCACCACCAATTGCACCGGCGACGGAAAGCCGCTCGGCGATGGAACTGTTAACCCATCACCCGTCGGCGATATCGCACAAAAAGAAAACTAAGGAATCACGAGCGCCGACAGAGCTTTCAGAACATTCCGTCAGAGCGCGCCCTCGCCGTATCGGGTTGATCTTGTGTTTTTTTCTTCTTTCTGGCCCATGGCGGCTCTCGAAACTCGGCCCCGACGGCGATGGGGATGCTGTGAATGATGTATTGGTTTGCATCTGAGAGCGCTGCCCTTTTCGAGAAGTTGTGTGCATGATGGTTCTTCACTACTTTATAGCACCCCGCTCGTTGCTGTTGTTCGCCGCCCGAGAACTCGAGAAAACTGCACTGTTTTTATGATAAAAAAGAGGAAAAAGGAAGACCACAAAGTGGCCCGATGATTGGGACGAGATTGCGGCACTCGCGCTTTGGTGTTATATGAGCGGATTGTTTTCTCTTGGAGTTGTTTCTTTTCTTTAAGACTCCACTTTTCCTTTCTTTACCTCGGGTTTGCCCGAGACAAGCCAGGGCAAGCGCCGGTCGGTCAAACGGCCGGTCATCAAGATCGGCATTCTTAATTAGAGGCGAACTTCTCCGACAAGGCACTACTTCTTCTTCTCCAACTTGTCTCTTCAAGCATCGAAGCTTCAACTTCAAGTGATCATAAGCAGTTTTATTGTGACGCAATAACGAACGACGCATGACTTACGGAAAGAGAAGAAACGGCCAATGGAAGCGGGGAGAACGCCTTTGTTGAAGAGAACTTACCTGTAAGAAGAATAAGAGACGCGACATTAGTCATATTATAAGTTGTAATTGCTTAAAAAAAAATCTTAAAGAAGGAAAAAAAAAAGGAAATTCATTGACATTTGAGTCATCGTCTTTTATTTCGTGACATTTTCTGAATGCTAAAACATGATGGAAAGTGATCGGCAAATAAGTGTCCTCCATTCAACCGTGCTCTATTGAACATGAGCCGGTTTGCAGGGCGGTTGTAACCGAGACAATTTTTATCATAATAATACAATGCAACACAATACGACACTTGTAACAATCGCAAGAGCGTTGAAATTGAAACCGTTGAAGCTGATGAGATCAGATGAGATTGGACGCGGATTGTATTGAATATCCCATCCCGAAGCCACTCGGATTGAGTTGATTAAGGTTTCGGATTGATAGTGCGACAGGGAATGGTTTGACACAACAGCAGGAAAACGAAAGCTATAGAAAGCCAGACGACATGATATTCAATGAGAGACAAAGAAAAAGAACATTTCTCTTTAAATGCGAAGCAGCGCGTTTAAGCAACCGTCCGCTGCGGTGGAAAATAATTAGATTGCTGAAGGTGAAATTGCATCAATCGGGAAAAAGATGCGACTTCCCTACATTTTTCTTTTTTTCACTAAAAAGAGAGGAATGCGAGGAAAAGCAACAGATTTTCCTGCTTTCACCACGTCCCGTGTAATTTAGCGAAGTTGAAAACGCACGAGGAAAATCGTTTTTCGTCTCCATACACTTCGTTCCCCGTTTGGCGTACGCACATAAAAATAAAACAGTTGGAACACGGCAGGCGCCACCGAATGCACCAGAAGGGCCTTGAGATCGCAGACGATCGTAGGAAAGTCCAATGCCCGACATTCTTCTTTCTCGTCTTCAGCAATATCCGGTAGCGGTCCGTACGGTGGTCGTGTTGGTGGTAGTTGCCGCCCCTTGCCACCAGATGGAGCGCTCGCTCAATCGTCCGCACGAGGAACGTACTTTAATTCAAATCGTGCTGCTGCGCGCCTTTCCCTGGGCTATCCACGCTGTTGCTCCGACCAACGGCGCCAGACCCGAGATGGCTTGATGAAGTATGCAAAATGTGCGCGCAAAACGAGGAAGTCAAAGCATAATCCGATCGGAAGATAATGGCGAAAAGCCGGCGCGCAAATGAGCACATCTAAAGGATGGAAGGTGGCGAACTGAAATAGAATGGAAGGAAACGGGAACGGCTTTAAAGTGCCACGGCAGGCGGGAGTGCACGTTACCAGATCCCCCTTTCACCCGCATCCCTCGCACCGTACGTGCCCAAAGGTGATTATAAATTATTAAGATGCATCTCTGCATCGTAGCTGATGCAAAACTGAATGCGAACGCGGCAAATCCGGCCCGCTTCGACAGCTGCCATCTAATATGCAGGATGAATAATGCGAGATAGAGGAGTTGCCTTTTTCCCAATGGTTACCGTCATCTGTAACGCATCTTGCAGTAAGAGCCCGTTGCAGACCAACCCTTCACAGTGTGTGACACTGTTAGATAAGTGGTTCCACCGCTCAACGGCATGGGAGAAAATGATCTTGCGGACGTTTTGCTGTTGGAAAACCTGCAGACACCCTGCGTACATATCCCGGTCGCGCAAGTCAATCGTGGAGGTGTTGTGATTAATTGCCGTTCTCATCCCATGAGACGGATGGACGCTTGGGAACCAGCTTCGAATGGTTCTACATTCGACACGTGATGGGCGAACACTTGTTTGCGAAGGAAAATCAATTACCCTCGATCGATTCAATACGGACAGGGGCTGTATTGAGATCCTTTTTAATTAGCTAAGCATTCGAGATTTCTCTGGAACATGATTTGGAGGCGTTGTGCTACATCTTTTTGAAGAAAAAAAAATCTTACAAACTTATTCAAGCGAAACATTTCTCCTTTCCTTATGATCCAATTTTTTTTCTTTAACTATCGGGACTAACGATGTTGATTAAATTCTCACATCACTGCTCCAGCATTCGACAGGTCAATGCTCCACCACGAGTTAGCTCTTTGGTCGCTCGGGTGAGGCTACTTTTACTTACACTCGTCGTGCCAACGCACAAACCAGGCTCAAGCCCACGACCAGAAGGTTTGGCCCGGCAAATAGGCTGCGCCCGGTCGCGGGGGAGCAGCGATGCATTTTGTCGAATCGGGTACAAGGTGTTCCGTTTTCGAAGTGTGGCAAAAAATTAATCCAGTCTTTAGTACCGAAAAACGAAACAAAAACACAGAACCCGACATTCTCCACATATCTGCGATAGACAGCAGAGATGGCAGAGCAAGAAGGGTTGATCATTCGCAAAACACACCCATGCATGCGGGGTGAAAAATGAATGAAAAACCTCACAGTCAAGCATCGTCAGTGCCATGTGTCCTCGCACTGTCGTCCTGTCGATTGCCAGCAGTCGATAGGGGGGAATAAAATGGAGGTGAAACAACGTTATGTTGTGGGCTGAAACCGTCCCTCTCGCGAGCAGAGAACCGGTACATTGACGCCTCCTCACTTGCAACAAAGCGAACAGCGATTTTATGCAAATGCTTCGCGACTCCGTGGGCTACGTTTTTATGATGTTTTATGTACGACCTGCCCCCAGCTTCCCTCCGGCGCTGGCAGCTGACTTTTGAGCCTCTGATAGCAAGCCGACGGCGAGTGCAGACCGGATAGTCGTGTGGTTGAGCAACATGTCGAGCCGTTTTCTTCTTTTCTTTTGCACCCCGACTCTAACCAAGATTCTTTCCGAGACGCACGAATCCGGATCGACAGTTTTGCATTTGCTTAACTGCGTTTGCACCGTTGGGAGTGCAGTTTATGTTCGGAATAAAAATATTCCACCGCACCGGTTTGGTCTTTTCATAGTTTTCGATTTGTGAGCGCAAACTAAGCGACACATATAAACGTGTGTTTATAGCTGAATGGGGAGGGAGGTTAAATGTTTACCGGATCATAAAATCAGTAGCTGAACAAATGTCGACAGCCCGTATCATCTGTTCGTTAAGTTTGGTGTGGACACGGAAATTAACGGTTTGGTGCTTATGCCTCTAGATAACCTGTTGAAAATCATCGCAGCGAACTTGTAGTTCTTTGAACTTTTATCTAATAGCATATCGAGGAGATGTCTTTGAAGTATAGGCTTCAGCGCTGGAAACAGTGTTTACTATTCTATTAAGTATACAAATTTGTAACAGCAGCCGGGTAATTAAAAATTCTGTAAGCCACTCATCACACTTAAGCTTGGGCCAATAATTATTGGCTGGTGCAATTAAGCAAACGGGTACGCGCGGGAAAACACTTGGCACAACCTTCTTATTCAAATACCACCGACCGCTGACGATCATTGCTAATTCTTTGCGCAAATCTCACTAAGTTGTGGCCGGCACGCAAACGCGAAGACATAAATTCTGCACGGTACAACATTATTTACTCAACTGTGCAAGGTGTTTTGCAACCAATCTCCTCTACCGGCAGCGATGCAAATGGAGTTCAATTCAAAAGCGGTGATCAAGAAAACCAATGTGGTGAAGGGAAACCAAATGTGCATAGATTTCAACCGCACAAATCGCGAGGTGTGTTATCTTAGGCGAGAATCGACAACATTAACCAACTCGCACACGTTATTGCGAGGGAGGCAGAGGCTGGTAACCTTTCAGCCCTGCTACAACTTGGACTAGTTCTTCTCCAGACCCCCAGCAGATCGGTTGGAGCCAGCCAAACGGCTCAGCTGTTCTGTCTACTCTCAACAGGAAACGCACACACACACACACACACTGGATTTAGTTGTTGGAGGTTTAAATCTGCGATGGTTTATCGCCGTTTTGAGACTATTACATCTCGCGGTCTCGAAAACGCACACTCCAAACCAAACTTTTAGTTGAGGTTAGTAGTTGCCGATACTGTGTGCAGCGGAAAGCCTCGAATCATCTAGCCACTGATCGACTTTATGGGCCATAATTCAGTTCTGCACGCCGGAAACGAGACTCGGCGCAAACCGGTCACGGGCAGAAATGGGTGGTCAGTGTCTGATGCGGGTAGATGCAATAAATATTTAATTACCCACCACCCGACCCCGTTCTTGAGCGCACAACACCCCTTGGAACGGACGAAAGGTGCCCACGGTGGTGGATCGGTTTCGAACCGAGGGAAAGGATACGATGGTGCCGTTGTTTACGAGCGAATCAGGCGCTGTTCGGCCGCGGTGGTCACCGAGAACGCTGCACCATCTTGGCAGCATTGCGGTAGCTGAATCCCTCGAACGACGCGAAAACGGTGGGGCAATTAATTCTAGTTTCTTTAATCGAAAACATCGTGACGCGCTGTTGTCGCTCGTTGTTCGCTAGGACTCCACATTAGCATCCGCCAACGCACCAACGACGTCGACGGGCTCGTGTGTTTACAATCCTCTTACAATCAGAATTTGCGTACCCGGTGGTGCAGATGATAATTATACGATTTTGCCGCGTGAAACCGGCAGGAGTGGCAAGTTGATTGCAGATGCATGATATGCAAGTTCCATTCGCATACATTGAGATCAATGACATATGCAAATCAAGTGCTAAGGAGTTTAATTTTCATCCTTATCCACTGAAAGGAGGAGGTACTTTGGTACACCTTGGTACAATGTAAGTGAAAATGCGACACTTTCGTACAACGGCGCAGGCAACTATGTAGCCCAACGATCAACCGAATGATAGTAACAGGTCCACACGTACAGCGTAAAGTTGGCTACTGTCGGCTAGAGTCTGCGTACAACCAACTGCTGCTACTGTGTACACTTTTTTGTTGTATCAACATTTTTTCGTTTCCGCCGCATGGTTGAGGTTTTCTTTTTCTCACGACCCTGCCGTCAGCTTGTCTGGCAATCACTCGATCATCCGCTAGCCGACCAAGCGCGACCAGAACAAAAAAAATAAAACCCACAACCGCCATCTCAATTAACGTGCTCAACATCTCTGAAAATATAATAGCATTTTTGTTTTTTTGGTTTCTTGTTCTTCATTTACCCTCTGTGTCGACTGTGTCTCCCGAAATTAGTATGCAATTATTTCATTCATGCATTCAACCATGGCTTGGTTTGAGGGATGGGAGTTTTGTTTGGTTTTTGTTTTTTTCACTTGCTGGACCGAGGTGGCCTCTCCCGAAACACACACACAAAATCCACGGTCGCTGTGTAACGGATATGAACATTATTTTAAATGTTTTTCTTTCATTCGCCAGATTCATGTACGAACACTTTCACAATGCATGCGACTTTTACGACCCATGGCTCCGACGCGGCTCACGGTCATCGGAAAATCTGGAGGATGTTGAAGAAACACACTCACGCAACCACTTGGTACCATTTCGATGCGGAGATTTTTTATTATGAAACCAAGCCTTCAGTGGAAAATCGTGAGCAAAAATGTAAATACGCCCAACAATATCGTGTGAGCGTAAAGTTCACTGACTTTGCGAATGTGACTAGTACTGTCGACTGCTAGAAGCTTTGGGCGGACATTTAAGTACATGTAGTGCTTTTTCGAGTCCAAGTTGACCTTAACTATGTCCTCTTTCTAATGAAAAATTGTTACTTTCAAGTGATGTGTATATACGCATACAAAGAATGGGTAACTCACATTCAAGTCTAGAAAATAAATTTGAAGACATTGCCAATAGATTATTAAAATAATTGTCCTAAAAGACTCGAGGTAGATTAAACAAAAGAACACATTGATGTAAAAATTAAGGCATGTTCAACACGCACGATTGCAACAAACGTCGAGGTCAAAATCGAAAGTACCGGTTGAAGAAACGGACAGCCATAAGAATCCATTTCGCCCCGGAGATCATGTTCAATCCAGATACAGTCGCTCCGTTTACCGAAGTGCAAATAAAATGGAGAAACAAAAAACAAACAAAATAAACACCCGGGGTAACAAAACGGACCATCCATTTCCTACCGAAACGTGAAGCTGTAAACACAATTAATAATACCAGCACGTAAAGGTTACGAATTTTTACCGATCCCTTCTAGCGAACGCAGCCAAGCGAAAGTTCATGTCCTTCCAACTGTGAAGGAGCAATTAATTGCTCGAGGTTACTCGGGCTGGAGCGGATGAAAGGAAAATGATCAATTTTCTCACTTTGGAGCGAAAATGAAACCACAGCCATTGGATTATTATTCCCACAAGATAAGATAATATCTGAATCTGACAGCCACCAAGACTGAGCGTCATTAAAACGGCTGATCGGTGATATGATTGATTGACGATTCCATCAATTGCCGGACGTTGCAGATGCATATCCCATGGGGCAGCTAAGCACTGGGTCAACCATCGCGCTGTAAGTCACGTTGCTGCAGCCAGCGCCGTTGCAGTGCTTTTGCTTGTAAATAAAGCCGTCCACAAGCCCCACGGCAGACCATCTCCATCTCGAGCGGACCGTTGATTGGAACATGATTGCATTAATTAATTAAACGGCCCCCGTCGGCTCGATTCGGTTTGACGACTCTCCCCTCGGCGGCTTGTCACCCCGTTCGGCGTATCTTTCCTTCTCGATCCATGCTTGCCCTAGCAGAGATCGTTGCAGGTCGATTAGACCGACGGCTCGATTATTTAGTATAATTTTATGCTTAAACTGACACCAAGTGCGGACACCTCCAGTCGCGACTAAACATGAATCTCCGGCATCTACAATGCATATTGTAATATGATGCATATTTGACGATGATTATAGATGTGATGATGGTCAAGTGAGAAAAACATATTAACGTTTTGACCAAAAGATTGTTTCTCTCTGAGATTATGTTACAAAGCAACTTTTGATGTTGAATTGAATTTTAAGCATCAAAAATTTTATTACAATGTAATCGATTGAAATTCTAATTGGGTCCAAGTGCCACAATACCAATTAACACATTACTCAGCTAATCATTATTAACCTACTCCAAAGCACATTATTACATCCGACAAGCATGCGAAAAATGATTCACCGACCGCATACTCCCGGCCGCTTCCGGCTGAGCCGAGGCACGGTTCCCGATCGCGACGAGAAATCTTCTCCACTTCCGGCTTGCTGTCATGCGGTTCGCATCGTTAGCCGGCCAGAACTGCATGCCGGTGGAGGTTCAGCTCGTTTGGTAAGCGTTGTTCTTCTCCTGCCCGGCCCGGCTACCGAACGGACGCGAACCGGACAGTGTTGCATGCAGAGTGCTGCGGAATGAATTATACGACAGTGTCAAAGCTTAATCAACCGTAATAGGTTTTCACGGCATGCAGTCACCATCCGTGAGGCCATGCTGACCAAGGCAAGGGGAGGATGTTACCGTTGCCCACTTCCTGGAACACACTGATGCCAGAAAAAAAAACAAACAAACACACACACACACACGCAGGCAATGTGTGGGGCTCCCCGGGAAGATGCACGCCAATGTAATACATCGGCAATACCGCTTTGCCGGTTGGAAAGTTCTGGCCAGGGTTGGCCGATTTTGTAGAGGGAGGAGGATGCTGAAGGTGATGGCGATGATGATGATGACGATGCCCCGGCAGTATATGTAGTAGCAGTGAGCTGCATTCACGCGAGAATAAATTAAACGAGTTTATTACGAACTGTCACCAACTCTAGCCGTTCAGAAGTCTGGCGTCCCGCAGGCGGCATGGACTCGGACCGTAACTGTTGGGGAAGCTAAACTGCTTCCGTCTTCCGTGTGGCGTGCATCTAGAGCATTATGGTGTCACTGCAAATCTGTCCGCACTCGAAGGGTCAAGAGAATATGGGCTTTTTCTTGCACCGACCGAACCACGGCCCTCTTTTACTCCCTTTTGTGGCAATTGTTTTGTCGGGCGAAGGCGGTAATTTGAATAATAATTGCCACTCACAATTCCATGACAATAGGAGCATTGCGAGCAGTGAAAGTCATCCGAAATGGCACAACGAAACAAACTAACTTGAATTTGTTTGTCTTGTTTTGAAGAAATTACCCAGGATGCGAAATTTACAGCAGCGTAAAATATTAAAATATTTGTAAGCATATCCTTGAGGTTTTATTTCAAAAAAAAATATTGATATTTCTTTGGCAGAACTTTGTTTACAATTTGTATCTGTCATTTGTGAAAAAATATTAATTAACAACCTGTTTTCAACGTTGAGCCATTTGTCTACCAAACGAAGAACTACCACCCACGCTACCTTATCTTTATGGACTCCTTATGAAGTTTCCTAAAGCCAAACCATGAGGGAAAAAACTGATCATAAAATGAAACCTCCCAGCAGTGCCACTGAAAGCCATAAAAATAATGCAACAAAAGGCTAAGGCTATCTGGTGAAAGTTCCCCAACGGCACGTGCCATTCTTGTCACTTCCAAAGCCCTTGTCTGGAGAAGGGTCGGTAAAGGGATCTAACTAAACATGCCCGCCCCGATTTAGGCTAATCGATTGTTATACCCCTCCCCTTCTTGGGCGTAATTGACTTCAATTAAGATACAATTGCATTTTACGTTCGGCTTCTTGCAACGGCGCTGCCGCAGGATGGCGCGATTGACGATAAACCCATTTACGTGCAGCACACCAAAGGGTGCAGCCTTAGAAAGTACTGCCGTGGTGCAGCAGAGAGCAGTGTTTATTTTTAGAGACTATGCAAATTATAATCAGTGGATAAAGGAGAAGGAATTCCAAGAACAGGGACCGCTGGGGCGCTTGCAGTGTATTAAGCAAAGCAGCTCGCAGTTAAATGCAATATAATTAACAATTTGGAACGTTTAAAAAGGCATGACAAAAGAATCACACCATCTCAGGTAAATGACAAGTTATCAGTATGGACACGTTGTACTTAACCATAAGAAGGAAAACGCTGCATGCAAGAATAACACTCATGTGCTTGTTTTGACAAACGCCAGACGACATCAGGAACAATCCAACAAAAGGGCACAAACATAAACATTGTCAGAACATGACAGCCTCCCGTCGGCATGACTATGCGTCATCGGTTGCGCCAAGATCGTTAGGATATACAGTTACGGCGTACGGCACAGATCGCGCACAGATTGAGTCGTCGATTTGCGTTTCCTCTTTCGCCGCGGGTTTCTCTGTTCTGGTGCACCAAGCTCAAGCGTATCAAATGCATGTAAGAATTCAACAACCCGCAGTAACCGTCTCCTCCTTCCTAGGGGGGGGACCACGATGCATTCGAGGATATTCCGCTCCTACGGTCCGTGACGTCTAACGGCGCGCGTCTGTCGGTCTTGACTTTTACAAGCTCGCCCCTTCGCACCCTTCAGCCTCGCGCCTTCGCTTTCGTTTCGACGGGCCGTAACAACATGACGGTCATTCCAGCGCCGTGTCTAATTTCAATTTAAATTCAATCACGAGTTCCACTGTCTCACTGCGCCCAGGACCTAATGCTGACGCGTTCGTTGCGAGCAAACGAGCGCCGAAGATGGATTGGAGCGTTCTATTTTCGGGCGGTGCTACGCCGGAGCCTGCGATTTGCATCCTAGCTGACGGAACGAGGAAGAACGAGGAAAAGGTCAAAGTGATGACTTGTATTTTTTTTTGTGTTGTGTTGTTACGTTGCTAATAGAAATGTGAAGGAAAAGGCAAGACCCAAAGTCTAGATGGCATTGAGCAGCCAATCATGAAAGGTTATGTCAAAGAATGCATCCAACTGATTGCAATTTAGATAAACATGAACACAATTTGTTTTGATTAATTGAGATTGCATCAACATTTAAGATTCAACCTCGTAGCTGGTTGTTATCTCACTTCACAGGCAAAGTGTTGCAATGCAAAACCTCATCACACTAAAACAAATCCTTGCCAGATAGCAATTCGAAGCAATTCCACCGAGGCTATCCCGCGTTCGGATTCCAAAATTGCAAGGTTGCGTTCATCAACTCGCTGACATCAGCACGCACTTGGAGGGAAAGCAAGCACAGAAAAACGGGCAACCTACACTACTTTCTTTGCCTCGTAGGGCGATGGCAATGGCGCGCCAACCACGGCACCGGCGCGTTATCTGTGTCCTACTAATTGAAGGCATCTTTCCGGTTACTAAAGCCGAGCACGGTGATTCGCGTGATCTCCCGGCGTTGAAGGGGAGGTTTGTCGACGGATAGTTCGGTATAAAACAGGGACTGCCCGTAAATAGTTGAAACGCAGCGTCCGAAGTGTTCAGTTTCATTCGGGTCCATCGTGCGAGTGCAGTGCCATTTGGACCAACGTCCAGCTAGAAGTATACGAGGATGGGAGAGTTCGAACAAAAAGTGTACTGGTTGGTATTTCGTGTCCTGTGCCCACGTGCGAGAATGCAGATTGGAATGATTTCAAGTTATCACATTTTCTTGTGCAGTTTTCTAGTGCTGTTTGCGGTCGGATGTGCTTACCCGACCAAGAAGCTCGAGTGCAACGAGCAGCGCGAGCATGTGTGCGAGATATCCAACTTCACCATCGTCGAATCGATGGATCTGTCCGAGTATGAGTTCCCGGATCATCCACATCTTGCCTTCGGGACGTTCCCGCACTCGGACGATTCGACCTACGTGGTCACTATCTCGAAGGAGCTGGCGGACTTGCTGCAGTCCACGGAGAAGCTAGAGATGCAGAACGTGTCCCTGCAGTCGATGGTTCTCTGGCAGAATCTGCGCTCGCTGGACGCTTCGCACAACAACTTCTTCGAGCTGTTCGTAGAGCCCGGCCAGAACTACCAGCTGCGCGAGCTGAACCTCAGCTACAACCGTTTCCAGGCGATCGACTTCGTGCAGGCGCTGCCGGCCCTGCGCACGCTGGACCTCCGGCACAACTATCTGGAGTCGCTGGACTTCTCGCTGTTCGACATGGCCACCGAGCTGTGGAAGCTAAACCTGGCCAACAACCGCATCCAGACCATCTCGACCAGTGGCTCGCTGCATCTGCCCCGGCTGTCCAGCCTGATGCTGAACGACAACATGCTGAGCGTGCTGGACGCTAGCGAGTGGCGCTTCAGCATGCTGCAGGAGCTGAACGTGGCGCGCAATCGGCTGCGCTACCTGAGTATGTGCGAGGTGAACCACTCGTTCCCGCACCTGCAGATGCTGTACATGGACGAGAACCGGTGGGACTGTGGCCACCTTAACGCCACCATGCGCCAGCTGCATCTTCTCTCGGTCAAACCTATGAGCTATTACACCACCGAAGATGTAGAGCCGTGTCCCAAGTCCGTCGAAGAGATTTGCTGCTACTAGAGACGCGTGCGATTCGTCCACCCGATAGTCTCCGGTGTGAGTTGTGGCGTATTCCGAAATGAATACTTTTTTTTACAGTGTACCCAACGTAACCTATCGCATCAATAAACCGAGCAGCACTTGACATCGTCGATTCGACCGATAAGCCTGGTCCATGACTAGTTACAGACCTTTCGCGGTTCTGCACCATCATTTACCGATCTGTCACTCAAAAAGAAACACACAAAAGAAAGAAAAAAGCATTATCCATCGAAATCCCAGGCCATGGCCAATTCGACAAAGTAACTGAAACAATTTCTTTGTCTTACAACTCTGAAGATATCTGGCCATCGGAAATGGAGTCCTTCACCGCACGATATCGGCAGGCAACCGATCGTGTCCTCGAACCCCGGATAGGTGCACCTCTCTCGGATGCAGTATATTTTAATAAAATCGTGCATACTCATTCACCTGCCGGTGTGACGACGTGGCGGGGAAGGTACACCCGTACAAAACTCGACAACCTTGCACTTCGCGTACCGTGTAACATGAAAATGCAATTTGCCTGCAGAGAGGCTTCACGCCAAACAACAACAAAACACCACAGAACACCAACGGCACTTCATCACGATCACAGTAATGAACACGTCTAATGAGCTCAAGAAAAGAATATGGAATTCCAATATCTTGTGTGTGACAATTTAATGATCGTCAAATATTGTCCCATTAGCATTGCTACGACTATGTTGTTTTCAATTATCCAATTTGTGGCAGGAGAAATATTCCTCAGTTGCAAGTGGAAGCCACATATCCTCAATAAGTCATTTAGAAAAGAAACTCTAACTTTCTTCTAACCGGCATGTCAACACTTGAGAAACGAATATGACTTACTCGGTATGGAATTTTACGCGAAACAAGACGACAAACATGTCCGCATTTGGACAAGAAAGGAGAAGCTTGCATAAAAATAAATTGTAAGAAATTCCTGTTGGGGTCGTTCTAACTGCGGCTGGTTTGGCATTCTCAGACCATGCGATCACATTTCCGCAACATTACGACACCATGGCACGCTGGCATGAGAAAAAGCGCGACGGGAACCACTACTTACTGCTGCGAACTCCAAATGCCATCTGTCATAAATTGTATTTTTGCGCCATCGTGAATGTTTCTGTAGAACGGGCGAGAATCCGACCTGAACTGGGTGTGCAAGTATGTGTAAATAGAACATTCGTTTCAAAAGGAGTTTTTGTTTTCTGTTTGTTGTTCGCCAGCGAGGATGGACTCATGCATATGTATGTGAGTGAAACCACAGAAAGAATGCCACTTTCGCATATAAATATGCAAATTTGATCAATTTTTCTTTCTTCGAAATGGATCGTTTCAGTTGGGGGTGTGCAAACTACACACAATGTAAGGATGTCTTAAGTTTACGGATTTGCTTGAGGTGTATCAAACTCCCGACATTAATTCCATGATGTTTGTTGTGCCACTCAATCATCACCTGCACGCGGTACGAATGACAGATTTTTATTGATGTTGTCCATTTTAAAATTTTATGGAACACTTTATCATGCGCAGAATTCATTTGTGTTTTTTTTTCACTTTTTTAAACAAAATGTTGCTACATTCAGCACATTAAAAAGGCAGAAGACAATTTATTATTCATTTAATATTCAAATTTGAACAACCATCATACGAGTAACGAATAAACGTTTCGCGTTTCCGATGCCGACCGAATGAAAAAAGCCTACCAACTGGGCATTGGACACACTCCTTCCTTGGGGTTTTACTAGTACGTACACACCTGCGACCAACCAACCCCAATTTACAGCTGGTAAGCGGATTAACGCGACCGTAATTACCGAATTATGGTAAACCAACTGTTGTCACGGTTTTGGCACGATGCCTTATTTTACAACCGGGCAGGAAAGTGACTCAACGTTAGAGGCATGGAATGAAGTTTTGATTTTTTTTTTTTTTTTTTGCACGATCAAGGAACACGAAATTCCATGCCTAGTTTTGGTCGCTTGCTAGCCGAAGTGAGGCCATACTTATTTGCGCACAGGCTGGATCGCAGTGATCTAACTAATGATCTGCGAAATATGGAATCCTGCAGTGGGACAAAAAAGAATCTTTGCCCGCCCGTCGCACAGTTGTAAACATTTTGGGGTGCAGCAACACAAGAGGGAACGCCCTGGCGGCAAAAAAGTATGTAGTTGGGGCAAATAGGTACAGGCCAAGAAATAGCATTGCTACAAACTTACTGAGCTGGAATTATCTGAAACTGAAACCGACCTTAAAAAAAACGATCAACCGCTTGCGGTCATTCGGTTCCAGTTGGTTGCAGCTTATCTGACGAAGTTTGCCATCCGTTGCATAGTCGAGCAGCTGCGGTTTTATGCTACTGGGCTTGCGACAAGACTATATCAAAAGGCCACGGCAGGCGGAATGCAGATAAATTTGGCTCTGGAGCAGAAAAGACAGATATGTTACTCATTTATTACGCATTGAAGAAATAGGATTCATCGAGACAAACTGAATTAGATCAACATTATTTAAGAACTTTGCACTCGTGGAAAAGTTGTGGCTCAGTACATTTGCGTTAACTAAAAGTTTTTAAAATTAACTAAAAAATACGATAAACCAAAAATATTTAAATTCGTCATTGAAAGAGAGTAAAAGTGCAAACGTTTCCGACGTGCCAGTTACGAACACACACTATGTTTCCATTGGTCTGAACCAATAAAACCCGCTCGGCATCCTCTTGCCTAATTGATTGCAGCAACTCCAGCCAGACTCCATCAAAACAAAATGAAACCTTTTAAACAGCCCATAATTCCATCAGAAAGTGTCACGCATCAATCCTTCCCTCCGGCTGCACTTGGTGCTGGCGGCGAGTAGGTCAAATTGGTTTCTCACAAATCCACTGCCACAAAACAAAAACAAAGCCAAAAGGCAAGATATGTCCACCATAATTCTTGCGCTCACAAGACGCTGGAGTGGAGGGGGGAGGATCGCGAAGGATTCGAATTCGTAAGCCCGAAAAATATGCCATCGGCCGCCGATTGATTGCGTAACGACCTTTGCCGCGACCAGGCACCCTCCATTAGCTTACCGCAGGTCTGCTTCCTCTCGCCTTCTTTTCTAGGCGACCGAAAAAAAACCTTAACTACGACTACCCAAACAAAAAAATGTTCCCAAGCGGAATATCTTACGGCAAACATAAACAAATCTGAGCACCAATAATTCATCCATGTGTTGTGTTTCTTGTTTTCCCTCTCTGTCTCATTTTGTTGGTAATGCCTCAATTTTTCCATCTACTCCAGCAGACGGGTATGCAGGGTGGAATGGCGCTGTAAAACCATAAACTACAAGGCGCAATCACCTCAGTCTACGGCTAGGCTCGGGCCTGAAGCATCTCGAATGGAGCTTGCGATAAGATTAAGGTATTCAATGCTCGCGGGTCGGGTATGCCCCGGGCGCGCTTGCGTTTACGACGAATGGAACCCTCCGATGTCCGATGCTGAGCTAACTCCACGCTGTTTGTTATGGCTCCGATGTAGACGCATAGTCGCCATCGAAGATAGTTCCATGGACAATATCTGTGGTCTTTCACGCAGACAACTCCTTCGTCCCGGAGGCCACGATCGCCCCGTCCTGGTCGAACAAACATTCGAGAGGGTCTGACGCTGCAACAGATGGAGCTGAACAAATTTTGACAGTAGCGAAAATGAAACCACCGACAGCCGTAGTGCTGGTGCTGTATGTCACTTTGCGTTTGCAATGCCTCTCTTATTTTATTAAGTACAACCTTCGCACGAGATTCGCCACACTCGAGAAACCCTTTTAAATCATGATTTATGGGTTCACGCTTTCCAGCTCGCCCAAAGGGAATCGGTGGAACGGTGGGGAGGAATGCTTCATGTGGAGAAGGTTCGCGATGGTAAGATCCTCTACCAGCGGAGCTCTAGCAATGTCTGCAACGTTTGCTTGCTGCGAAGTCAAATAAAAACAAAACTCATAATTGCGTTCTGCCCGTAAGCATAGGCGCGCGCGATGATCGCACTCGCATTCGAACCCACTTGAGACACCACTTATGCAACCGAGCGCACCAACTCAGCGCAGCTTCTCGAGCAGCCCCAAATTCCAACTCCAACGGTGGTGGTACAGCCGAGTTCAACACATTGGCCCCCGGCTGTTCCAAGATGCTGCGCCTGCACTCGCGGATCGACATCGGTGAGTCATGGGGATTTGGAGAAGCGCATCCAAAGGTGAAGAGATGCAACGGAGTGATAAATGTGGCAGAAAATGCCATCAACGTGGCGTATCCGAGGGGTTCTAGGGAGGGCTTCGGGTGGTGGTGATGTGTGGTGAGAATTAACATCCAGTATGTCACTTCTTTTACGGGAAAAAAAGGACAGTGGATGACTGAAACAGCTGACGAGGCTATATATTGGCAATCAACTCGTACTGAAGGAGGCAAAACTCTTCTTCACACATTCTTAAACCCTCCTGCAAACTGACGAAAGCGAAGACGAGCGGAAAATAATTTATGCTCGCGCACTGTGTGCCGTTAAATTTAATATTTCCCTCAATTTAGATGCACTTTCTCGACAACAGCAGCAAAAGCAACTGATCAAAGCGAGTGAACGGTGTATGCTGCCGAGCACAGTGTACCGGACAATGACACCCTGTAGGGTCGGAGGTGCTGGAGACAATTCAATAACATGGTATTTGGTCAAATTACGCAGTAGATTCTTGTTGCGCTGTGTTACCGTAAAGATAGCGTTGAAAGGTTTTAGAATTACTTGATGCCACGATGAAAATTGCTATGCTAGTTTCCTATAATTTCAAGGAAAAGTAGTGACTTAGAGACACCTCTGGATGTCAACTATCAACAAACGAACAACATCATGTATGTTTTTCTAGCTCATCACTTATGTCAACCGAGGCATTTTTATGCCTTATCAAAGAGCAATCTTCTTTTTAGGTAACGCAGCATAAATCAACCGTCACGTGAGGGTGCACTCAACGTGCATTTCAATTGCATTCCGTTGCTTGAATATCGTTTCGGAGCGAGCAACGGATTCGACAAACATTTCCCAACCATCCTGCAGTAAATTGGTATTGGTCACCTTTTCCCTTCACTTCCGCTGAAGAGCTGTAAAGTCACCGACCGGTCTATTTACCAAATTCCCGGCACCGTAAAGTCAGCGCAATTGGATGCAGCAGCCATCTCGCCGGTGCAAATTGCCACTGGAATTGGTGAATGAGTTCCGACAGCGCACAAGGCTGTTTGTGTTTCATTTCGATTACGGCTTTCGTTTGCTTTCGTACGGGGAATTTATGATCACCAAAAACCATGCCAGATAGGGGCAAACAAAACTCTATCCCCCCCGCCCACTCCTGAGGCCTGCAGTGTCGATCAGAAAAAAAAGATTCCATATCCAAACATCGGTCGAGGGCACGTTTCAACCTCGGTAACATCTGGGCCACACCTAGCCGAATCAGCTTGTCACGTGCGGATGACGACACCGGCAGCCAGCGGTCCACTACGACCCAGACGGTGGTGACGATGCAATAGTGATGAGATTCCTCCGAGCCTTCAGCAGCTAACCTGGGCCAACATGTGGGATTCTGACTGGACTAGCAACCATTCGGACATACTATGCCCGAGCTGCACTTCCATATCGGAAGCAAACGGTTACCTGAAAGGGAAGAAACAGAAATTTGGGCCATCCTTTAGGGAGCAGCAGAATAGCTACAAGAATACCTTTGGCCAGAGAACCGCCATCGCGTAGGCAGGACATGAGTCTAAGATTTGATGTTGATTTCTAATCTCGTTTCCGGAGAGCCTTCGTATGTAGAACTCGCTTGTGCATTCCCATGGTAATGGAGGTTCCGGGTCACGATGTTACCCAAGGTCCAGTCCCTTCCAGTGAACAGTTTCTGTACACTACTAGTTCACCAAATGTGGTAGGTCCACAGTGGCATTCATGAAATATTAATGCCAATCTGTTGGACGAATGCAATGAAATGCACTGAATGTGGAACATCGGGATGCGATTGCAGAAGTCTTACAGGGTCGAAGATAACGCTATCATACGATGTCCTACTTGAAGTTTTTGAATAGTTCTATGAACACATGACTTGTATATCCGATTTGGCAGGATGTTCTAGTTCTTTAAAAGCGTTATATAAAAGCAAGAAACCGTCTCGTTATTATATCACTTTTCTACGCCCAACACAGATTTAATACGCATGCGTTTCCCACAGTTGAAGTTAATGTTTCCGGATAATGAAAGGGCAACTTCAAAAAGATGAAAAACAAATCTCCCAAAGTGAAGCCGACTCTAATTACGATGAAGTAACATCCGACCAGGGTAAAACTGAACATTGATTTCGAAATTCTGATCCATGCAAACATTGCCACCCGGGAAAACTGACCCGTACAATGATGCGGTACTGTGTCGGATTGAAACATTTGAATGCTCGATGATGATGCCACAGCACAAAGAGGAAAAAAAATAAAAGTCCTATCCACTACCAAAAGTACGTCGTGCTGCACCCTACAAGCCTCGACGCAAGCTAGGCTAGGGGTCAGTTTTTTACTTTTCGATCTGAAAAGTTAAGTCATCGTCGCTTCCGTCGGACCATCCTTCGATACGAAAGTTTTCATGTACAGTTTTCATTCGCCCGGGACACGCTTCCTGGCGATAGTGCACCCTCCGCCCGATCAAGAGGCAAAAAACAGCACATCACCACACAAAAATGCAATGCACATAAACATAAAACTCCCCGGGCCGTAACGTTTATTGAACCGACCGACCGACGGCTAGCAGCATTAGCCACATTTTTATACTATCGTGCTCTTCCTTCTTCTGAAAGTTTTTTTTCTTCTTTTTTTCGACTCAATTTCAAAATGCTCTCGATGATGCCTGGTTGAGTTTGCTTTGCGGAGCACATTAAACCAACCACACTGCCCGTTTATGCTTGTGTTTTTAAGGTTCCTTCGGGTTTTTTTTTCTCAGATAGCATAAACTGTCTATTCCGCTCTCACGATGGCAGCACATAACGAGACCACGCTTCAAGCCGACACTGCCCCGAAAAGCATGACCGAAATGGACTGCATGGAAAGCCGCAATTTCGGAGCCGAACCATCACCGTTACCACACGGGTCCGGGGCTTCGAAATCGAAAGTAAACAACAAGGGCTGGGTTAAGCAAGAATAGGAAAAAAAAAGCGTATCCGAAATCCAGCTCCCGAATTGCATCGGAACGTCCAGAAGGCAAAGGTCTAGTGTTTTTTTTTTCTTCTTGGTGTAACGTCTCCAGGGATTCGTGGACTCAAATTCTCTGCCTAGTGTACAGATGTTTTATATCAAATTAACCAAATTAACAAGCGGCTTGCGCTGCTCAACGCAACTATGCTATCTGACAATGGTGAGCCCAGGGATCCTGAAATCTTGAAATACTGTTACACCATCTATGTGTGTTACATCATTGACTAAAATTCATAGAAAGCTACAACAAAGTGCAAAACATTATACCATCATCGAGAATCATAGCATAGAAGCATGTTGTTGCCCTTATTTCTCGGCCGACCGCACCAGCTTCTGTCTCGAAGCAAAGAATATGCGCGCCAGCAGTTACGCTGCCGACAACGGATGATTTATGAGTGGCTTCATGTGGAAGCAAAATTAAATAGAACCCAGAACAGCATCCTGAATGAGCAAACAAGATCACGTTGCAGTAACGTTGAACCTTAGCTAATGGAACTAAACTCTGGAAATACATTAAATCTATCGACTTGCCACAAGAAGAAATTACAAAAGATTCTAGAATCTTAAATGGCTTATCGCATGCCTTAATGCTAATCAAATCTGAAGGCAGAACAAAACCACCTAGTGATACTTTGAAATTTGAGTCTAAAAAATTCTTGTCCTTGTAATTTGGGAGAAAGATGCTAAGAAGATAACACTCTCCGATGACATTGTTGCAAATAGCCTCGAAAAAGGCTTTTTGTGCAATCATTTATTTTGCAGCCGTTTTTCTTTTATGAAATTTATCTTCATCTCCGATTTTTCATTCCATTCCGCTTTAATTGAACCGATTTGTCTTCCAACAAAGACTCGCGGGCGCTCCAGATGCAAGTCATCACGGTCCGTGGTGTGTCGGAAAAGGTCAAAACACAAAGACTGTGCCTCCACGGCACATTCTTGGAAATTCGGATGCTCCAAAACATTAAAACTTCTACCGGCTGTGTTTTTATACGAAACGATGATTAAAAATAGACCTAAACCACACACAAATGTACACGTTCGCTCACACCATGTTGGGCCCCCTAAGAAGATCGTTCCTCGGAGGGAAGTTTTGTGTGTGCCGAAATCGCCATGAATCATTGATCTGTTCGCTCCTCCGCATCAAACCCGCGGGGGGATTCTCCGCAGTTCATCCGGGAAGCCGATCATAATCGATACTTTGGTGCACTTCCCAGAAGAGCTGGCATGCATGGCACGTATTGCAGCATCGTAGGTGCGTTGCGGTGATCATCCCGATTATGTTGCTTCTACCCATCCCAACAGATGAGCTCTGAAGCAGAAAAACTCAGCCAGCCCGGTGCAAGGTTCGTTCGCATTTGGAAGCGATTCAAACCCGTGCAGCGAGGGAATTCAAAGACGGCACTCGCTGTTGGGATCTGTAGTCCCTGGCGGAGGATGCTCCTGCGCGGCGCGCCCTGGGGGTAAAGACTGGATCGTTCACAAAGCAGTTATTAATAGCATTTCGAAGAACCATGTTTATCACCAACACGATTGGCTTGCCGGCTCCCTTCCGCTGCCACCGTTTCGTAGCGGCTGATTGGGACGCAACGTGGCAGAGGCTTCTTTTGCTTACTTTTCCCAAGTCTTTGGCACAACACAACACTACTAACCTCAATTTCAACTTCAACCTGCCTGGTTGTTTACCGAGGCAAATGCCAATGCGAAACCAGTTCAACTAGCCGTCAGCGATGTGTATGCGTGTGTTTGCATATGTTTGGGTAGCGAAGCGATCGACTTAGATGGTTTTGGAGGCCAAACGGGGCCGATGTCCGATCGACACCGAAACCGATTGTAGTCTATCAGATAGATCTATGCGTTTACGGCCAAAACGAAATCATTGCCGTGCATTAATCAGCACAGAATGTGATTAAATTTTAAGTTCAAAGGAGCATCCAGCTTTAGCTGAAATTATTGTATAAACTTCAAAAGTTCAATCGGATTAAACCGTTGACTTATGGGTTTAATAATACACTTTAGACGTTTCCCAAGTTATACTGAGACTCAAACTTGCTTTACGTTATTTTCAACACACTATTCTTTACTTTTAACACTTAAATAGTTTGTACAACTTTTTCGTTTTGTAAGAATCCCACGCCTGAAAGTATACAGCAGCTGATAAGCAACATTACATTTCATTTGTTATAAGTTTTAAATCATTATTAAACATGCAATTCAAAACGAGTTTGTAAAGCACCGTGTTTCTACACGCATCGCCGAAATATGCATGAGAAAAAATCCAGCAACCTTCGTTCGCTTATCAAAAACTGCATCATTTCGTTTTCTTTTTATTTTCTCATTTTTCCAAGCATAACACTGACCTTTTTTTTTCAACAAAAATGTGAAGCTCACCAAACTTTGCTGTCGAAAGGTTTAATTAGATGACAGGCAAACAAGACCCGTACGATGCTGTCTGGAGGTACGCCAGTCCGTGTCATTGGGTTTGGTCGAAAATATCTTAAACAAACCTGACCGTAAACAAACAGGCAACGCATTCCTGGCCTGCCGCCGATGGCATGTCTAAATCCGAACACCCACATTGAACACACGAAAAAAAAAAAAAACAAACAAAACCAACAGTGGACACATTTATCATCGATTTTAGGCAAAACTTCAAGTTGATATCCTTCGCACTTTGCATCAGCCAGGTTTAACGTGCTTCAGCACGGGTCAAAAACACGAACGATAACATCGTCAAGTATAGGCTAGCTAGTTTGACGTTGGCGATAGCGTGGGTCAATTCCACTTGTCAAGAAAGGCTCATGTTTTCTCCCATCTGCTTTCGCCTTATGATTCCGTCAAGCTACTTCAAACACACAGTTCTGTTTGGATAAAGGCTACGCTCTCGTTCAGGCAATCAGTTTTCTACTGTAGTCATTGAAACAGTCACATTTTTTCGAACATGTTCAAAGAACGGAAGCTTGAAAACACCACCCAATCTTGAAAGTATCTGCAACTAGTTCACATTGCAGTGACGTTCCCATCTGCAATGGAATCAAGTCAGCCTGTGGTTTGCATTTATGAGCAGGAGTAAAACTCAACCAAATTCAGTTGGATACAATTTACGGCGGACTGACTGTGCTACCCAAACAAAACTTGATTCTTTTTTCTCTTGTTCATGTCTGCAAAATCACGATACGAGGCATCCTGGAAGCAAAACTCTCTTCGCATGGCAACATGCGAACCTGTCACGAAAAACATTGCGATTCTCATTGCACTATGCAGTGTAGCACAGCATAGAGGAAAACAACAAGCACAGTTGGTGCAATCGCAAGGAAAACAGCTTATGAAATATTACGCGAGAACACGGCCAACACGACTTTGAAGTCGGAAGTGCAAGTGCAGCAAGGCCATAAAACTGCACCACGTAGCATCATCGTGCAAGTAGCGAAATCATGTTTTATGCAAACGGCTCCATGCCCTTTTGCCTCATGCAAGAAGGACTATTTTCAACAGTCACGTGAAAAATTGTTTTTTGTGGAAATATAAAAAAAAATGGTAGCAGAAATAAAGAAGCAGCAGCAGCAGCAGCCTGAAGCAGCTTAATTCACCTTTTTTTTCTTTGTGGAGCATTATTTTTCCGGCTTCCCTCCGACCAATTACCAACAATGATGTTTTATTCCCCAACTTTCAATAAGAATGATACACAACTACTCCATCCTGTCTGTAATGGTATCATTGGGGTACAACCGACTTTTTTTTCATTCCTCCGACAAACCTTTCAGCGGTAATAAAATGGCAGGAAATGAAATACTAGCGGAAGACAGGAATTATTTATGCACCCGCAGCAGGCGATGGCAGATTATTCTTCTCCGATTTTTTTTTCTTTCGATCTTTTGTGCGCTATCATCCCGGTAACACATAAATCATTAATGTTCAAGCATCATAGGCTGTTGGCATCCGTTGTCCATTACGAAACTGGCGGAAATTGCGCGAAAGAAAGAAGGCATTACATACATTCGATGATAGTGTACCTTTGGGCCGAACGACTGCTTCCAACGGTGTGGGTTTGCATTATTGTCTCAGACGAAACACGATGAGATCATGAGTAACAATCTCACGTATCATCATCAGCATTATGATCATCTTCAGACAGTCTTTCCTCTAAGCACATCATGCAAATCTCGGCGAAAATAATTTTATGATATTCTATACATCTATCACATCTCGTTTCAATCGATTTTCGTTAAGATTGCATAGTGCAATTTTATGGAATTAAAACGATTATCTTCGGGAAACATAAAAATTGAAGCAAATCGCTTCCGGGCATAAATTGGAGGCTGGTTAATACCTATATTCATGATCAACCCACCATCCACTATATCCTACACAGATCCTGCTTTTGAAAATTTCACAATCTCGTTTGAAAGCAACTCGATCAATAATACTTAACGTATATGATAGAAATATAGGCGCTCAGCTAAAACGATCCTTACCTGTAAAGTAAAATAAACATTCAAATTAATGTTATGACAAATTTTTGAGAACAAGAGGCTAATTTTGTTTACAAGATAATAAATCAAAGGCCATGGCATGTTTACTAAGCACTCATATGGATTTATTGCTAATACTTACGTTGTGTCCAGGTACTGGAAATATTGATAGACCGGCTTCCGGTACAGGAATCCTTCCGCTTTTTCCACCATCATAATATTCTTTCATAGAACTAGAATCCTACGAACTTCGGCTTTCTCTCGATGCTTTAACTTGCGCCACGAGAGTCAACTACACTGGAGCGGACCAATACACCTGCCAGATTATGCTCACAGGGTTGGACGCTTGTTATTAATGGTTAAACTGTATGTTTTTCGCTGGATAAAAACTCACACATCGATCGTCGTATCGATGCTTCCGTTAAAGGTCGCAGAAACACTTAGATATGCCCCGAATAGACGGGTGACGAGCATTTAACTTTGAACAAAAATCACTTTCCGTCGCCATAAATCATGCGCTCTCGATGGGCGCATTTTCCGAATCTTTTGACACCACGAACAGAAAAAAAAAAACATAGACGAAACTTTGCCTACACACCACGCCGTCTTGATTAGTATTACCGCGATTTTAACGAGGCCATAAATTGCTTCCCATAAATCATTCGCTCATTTGAAAACCACTTTTTACGACTGTTTTGGCATCACGCTTGCCGAATGGTTGGGAAAAGTTTTGCCTCCTGTTTCCCGTTAAACTATTCACCGGGGAAATGCTGCTAAAAGCTAACCGAACTGTTTCAGCTCTCTTTTGCGGCGAACACTTTTTAAACTTTCCCACAACTGCAGGCAAACAAAAAAACAATGCAGTTGTCTTTTTGGCTTCCGATTTGTTTCTTTTGAATTGTTGCGTGCTTTTTATTTTCCTCAGCAAATCTGGTGGGGTCTTTTCTTATTCCCTTGTTAAATGGTGGTGTCTGGCTCAGAATAACTTTTCAAAGACTATTGCCCAAAACACGGTCAATTATGTTGGTTCATTAAGGCTTTCGAAACAATCTGCTTTTACGACGACAGCCACGCGCCTAGACGTGATGTCCTTTTTGGTTTGTTTTTTGGTCAGTTATCACAGTTTTTTACGAGATTTTGTCGGCTTCCTGCACTACTCTCCGTAAGGCACCGATATGTTTGGATTTAAAAACGTTTCTTTACGATCGATCAGCTTCACGGTCCGCATAGATTTATCGACTCAGCTCTGAAATGAAAATTCAAGATGGATGTTTGGTATTTGTTCAGTGTAGAACTTTTTCTGAATCCGTTTGTAATCCTTTTGGGCGTCGAAAGAGGAAATAAAAAAAAATGTCTGCATATGTCCCTCTTTCATTGGTTCCAACTTATTCGATGACCGTGACAATACACTGTTGAATTCAACAAACAAACGACATTCCGAAAATAGATTCTGACATAATTGTTGGATCTTTGCACTAGAAGAAACCGCTAAAATTAGAATCTGAATAAAATTTTCCAAGGATAGATAGAAGGAAAGCCAATTTTGAAATTTTCAAACAGCATGTTGTTTACAGTAAAAAACTTTTACATCAACCATCAACCGGCAACATCATTCTAACGCAGTAACATTGGCGTTCGTTAGTCATGAACACAAGGAAATGGGAAAAAATCAATTTATTTACGGCCGTAAACAAAGACAACACTTTCCATTCGGGCGGACACGTTTCTGGCGCATCTTCCATGGCATGCTACCAGACGAAAAAGTTAGGCACGCGATGCGACGGAAATAAACACAGACACACACACATACACACACACTGACGTCAAGCAGTGTTGTGTTGCGCCTTGGGATGGAGATCTCAAGAGGCGGTCCATGTTGTCAGGGTCGGAGGCGAACCAGGAGCGCTAGAACAAACGTCCATTGGCACGGAGGAAAAGTCGGGACAAGTCCTGCAGTCCTTGCACTGGCAGCTTGGGACTCAATCAACTTGAAGTCTGAACGACTCTGCTGCACACTCACTTTACGACATCCTTCAACGCAACTGAAACATTACGAAACCCAATCGTAAACAAACTAATTACCTCGTTGGGCTTTGTGGCTTCACCATATTCTGCTTCTTAAGGATGTTTTGTTCCTGTTGTACGTTTTATCCTTTCAAGCTACGTCTGCTTTGCTGTTTCCCAACGTCTTTCTTATGCAGGTCTAAACCAAATGAAAACACAGGGGAAGCACAAGAACATATGTTTTATGTAATGTTCGTTTGGTTTACCTTCCGCATGCACAGAAGCCTGCATTGAACAGCGAAATGTGCCCCTCTGAGCAGCGGGAGATCGTGCCTTACTTCGAGGAACAAACAAGCAGAGCAGCTCACAAGGATGTTGGATGGCTCACACACCACGAACCCTTGAATGGCTCTATTAGTGTCACCATTTGTCACTTGGAAGTCTTCTTACTTTCACTGCGTGCCACAGATACACAGTTGGGTGTGTTGGTTAGCATCTTGCTTACGAACTTGCACTCCTCCAGACTAATAGAAGATGTCATGGTAGAGTTAATCTTATTAAACTTTTTTCAACTTTCCTCGTACAACAGCATCTTTACAGCTGGTGTAGGAGAAAAAACTCAGAATGGCTGTACAATTTATTTCATTCATTCATTCATTTTGATGCATTTCTTAACCCAATGAAAAGAGCAAATTTTTCCAAAAAAAAAATTTGCAGTACAAATTGTCTGCGCGAGTCTAAACGCTGGACAAAACAGGAAGCAATAAGAAGGAACAAACTCGAACAAAATGTTTAACACTGTAGCAACACTTCCTGCTTGATATTCTGCCTAAAAACATGCTGAAATAATGCCTCAATAGATATTGACGAACTATGCGCCTTATTGCTTCGACAAGCCCGAGTGTCAATATATAAATCAACTCCTTTTACGAGCAAACTCCATTAAGTTTCTCCCAACATGGATACATGAGCATTGACCACCAATCAGAAGCCTGGTCCATGCCCTATGCTCAAGGATAACTGTTGATAATATAAAACCGAAATTAATAACCACTGCATTGATCGAGGCCGAGCAGGACGTGGTCTTCATGCGATTGGTAACACACACAAAATTTCTGGGCGGACCAGAAATCTGTCTGCTTAACGCCGTCGATATGCAAGTCACAGAAAACACAGGGACTAGAGAACAAGAAACCGAGCTATCCCCGCGCCCAGACAAGAGGACATCGAAAACAACATCATTTATCATGCCGCGGCGGCGCTTTACCGAGCCAGTCCAGCCTGGGGTTTGCGGTGACTATGGCGTCATGTCATGTTCCACGGCTCGTTGTGGAAGGTGCTGCCCAGATGTCTGAAGCGAAAAAAATACCGTCTGGTGCGAAAGATGCGAGAGTTAGTACCATATACACCGGCAATTGACGTTTCCTTCTGGTCAGTCGTTTGGAGGAACGTTCGGTGGGAGCTCCGAGAGGATGGCCATCAGAACTTCCTGGACTTCCTAATTTGGAAAGGCGTTTAAAGCGTTGTTAATAACACGGCTTCGATCGTGCCGGGCGGACTTGGCCGCGGAAAGGAGGATGACGTCTGTACGCCGAGGTACATGCAAGAGGGCCAGGCAGACAGATATCATACAGCTGTAGAACATTCAGCGCAAGCTAACAGCACACAGTCCGGCGGTCATTAGCATACGATCCTGTTGTTTCCTTATTTGGAACACTAGCCCGTCTGTGTCTACCTATAGATTAGTTCTACACAACAATTCATAACCGATGTCCATAGCCGTGACCTGCTGTACGGATATCCAGCGGGTTCGGAACGAAACGAATCGATCGTTTAGCAAATCGACGGATCAATACTCAGACACCGATGCATGAAGGGCTATAATTTAGTAGCGATGCCTATCCTTCACGCCAATGAATTTCAAGTTGCGGAAAATCTAACGGTGATGGTGAGATTATTAACACATTAGCGATGTGGTCCGACGACGGTCGGTCCGTAGTGAACCCAAGGGGAATGTCATGGAAATCGTGAGTGAGTCTGCACCAAGCCTTTGGACCTTAACATACTCTATCGGTTGGCGCAGCAGTTTCTAGGCGACGCAATGGCTCGCTGGCACGCCTCTGGTTCTAAGCTACGATGGTCAAGGTTCGGCCAGCAGTGACTTCCGTTTTGCTACAAGAAAGCGTGCACTGTCTGAGAGCTGTCGACAGCAGATTGTTTTCGACTGTTAACACCATGTACGGCATGACACGTTCGTGTTTTTAATGTCAGTGCGAAAACTTGCAGGAAGTACGAACTTCAGGGCGCACAAAGAGCGCCCTTTCATGCGACGGACTATCTCGAACGTTCGTGAGGGTGTTCGGGCTCAGCCATCTTATGTGCGCATTGCTTCAGTCACCTAATGCGTATTTGATGAGGTTCGACTACACGCATTATTGGATTTGATGAGTCGGATGGATTTCGTTGGCAACCGAAATTTTACCTAGCGCCATAAAGTCTTCGATGTACCCATCTAACACCGGCCAGATTAATGAATATTCAAGCGAGTCCATAAAATATCCCGAGGCGTAGCGTCTTCCGTGCCGCGCACCCTTCATTTACATACCCCACTTTTCCGTCGACAGTAACTGGATCTTTCTCTCCCTCTCTCGACAAATATATATTTTCAATCGTTATCATCACCTAAGGGCAAAGGGTAGGAAGCGAATAACACTATAAAGCGTGGACATTGCACTCGAACGCTCTCTAAATTCCGATATGGCACACATCAATGAAGCCGACTGGGCTGCGCTTTTTGATGTGTTTCTTAATTGACACAAATTGCTCATTTTCCCATCAATTCCGCTCCACCACAGGGTCCAACGCTTTAATCACGTGCCGCATCAACAGCAGATACATTAGTCGGACGATGGCGAACGATGCTTAGGGCACTATCATGCAGATGTCCATGCTTTCCCCCCCCCCCCCCCCCCCCCCCCCCTTCAAATAAGAGTCCAAATTGCAGAACCCATCTCAGAGCGACGACCAGCTGCTGTTTATATTACCCGACTCTTCATTTGGGTTGTGACGATGATTTCATTCAGAAAAAGAAAGAAAATAGACCCCACCCATTTCGAATGGCAAGTCACAACAAACGCCATGCAGATCACCAATCAATTTCGTCAAAAATTCCGACCTACGGTACGTCAGCTAACGGAAAGAAGAGGTTCTAGCGGACCCGCGCCCCTGTGACCGTCTTTGGTGGTCGCCGCAAACCCCCATAGGCAAATCCACCCGGCCCGCTTTGAGGTCTCCGACTTCTGCGGTGCAGTTGTTGTGTTGAATTTCAATCACGCTAATTACCTTTACCCCGTTTAGGCTGCCGGGGGAAAATGTTTGCTGTCAGCGTCCAAAATTACCACGCTGCATTAGAAAATCGGTTCGGGTTCCGGTACGTCCGGAGGATTCCAATCATCAACGGCATAGAGCTCCACACTATTGATCGGTCAGCTCAACTGGAGGGCCCGGCGTGGCATAATTGATTTTCAAACACAAGCCCTATAATGATATTCAAATAGTGACCCCGGACCGTGCCGTGACAGTAGGGCCTCTACCCTGCTCGGTGCCACCTCTGAGGAATTACATCAGAAGCTTTCCATAGTCGGAAGAAAACAAAGCCTATTGCTGAAACCGTTAGTCCATCCACCTGCATCCATTCCAACCTCTAGTTCCAGTTACTTTTCAAATGCCAGACACAAACGGCAACAAAGTACCGTGGACTGTCTTGAATGGTTTCCATATTTCATTGATAAAACGAAAAAAGAAGAGCCCTGAATGGACGTTTCAACGTTTCAAGGCAACTGCAGCCGAATGGCCGACAAACTTTCAACTCAGTGAATGTAGGTTGGCGCATGCATTGAACAACGATGTTGCTCCTAAGTAACAATATTTAGCTAATGATTTGACTTGTTCTTCATTTAGATAACTCTGGAACTCCCTATAAACCAAGATTTTGTAATACAACATAACGAAACATCATCATCAGTTGTAAATACAGTGAATTCTTCGCTTTGCCTACGGAAGGTTCTGCATACATTTTGCATCACCAATCACTGTGTATGCGTTGTGCATGGCCCATGAAAAATTACTTGCATTTCCTTACGCTCCAGCTGCAGACTATGAAGAAAAGGGGCGGACTGGAACAAATAACCCCCCCATTAGCCGACCGATATCCTCTTGCACTGTTGGTACAAGCAATTAAAAACAAATAATACTTCATTATTCATCCGGGGTTTTCCCGCCCTTCTCTCCTCCTGCTCGTGCCGGTAAACTATTGAACCTGAGATGCTCTCCAGGGCTGGCTGGACTTCCCATTTGGTTGCCAGCAATATTTCACTTCATCCATCAACGTAACGGTGGTCGCCAGTGTTGCAATCGTTGAAGGATGCATTAGCTCCTCTTCTAGCCGAGATGCAATAATGAGGGAGAGTTTTCGTAGAGGCATTCTCATGGAGTCTCTGAACATCTGATACAAATCTGAATCAGAGAGCATCAACAAATGTTGGGTTTTTTTTTTCTATTCTCCACCTTCCTTTGTGGAGCCTATGTTAGTCGAGTTGTCCGATGTAATAAGTTTCATTAGACCACCATCAATTCTTACGTCCATCGAAACAAGGGAGGAAGTGCGACAGGAAGAAAACAGAGACCCCCGGCCATGCTACAAAGGGGGTTCTTTCCGTTTGCGTCTGGTCTGCGGCTCGTCTGCGCTAGGTTACCCCAGGAAACGAACGAATGCGGCACTGGACGCCGCCATGCTGCGCGTTGTATGCAATTTATTAACTACCATTGACAATAAAATTAAAAACTCATAATACCCGTTTCGTCGACGAGCAGAGAACGCTTAACTTACGATGTCCGGCCCTTCCAGGAGGTTGGCAGCCCGCACTGGGGGGGCAATGTACTGGGGTGGATGCCGCCACCGACCGGCGCACAAAAGGTGGCCAAAACAAAGGCCCCAACATTCAACCCAAAAGGGGATTGCTGTGTGCAGTTTCTAGCTGCCGGTGCTGCAGTGGCGGTTGTGAGGCATTCGGGGGAGGTTAGTCTTCACAAAAGCGATGGCGACAGTCGCGGTTGAACATTGGATGAAGCAGTGGAACGCATTTTCCGGTTTCCGTTGCAATGACGCATCGCGGCGTAGTATTTGCATAGAATTTTAAACTGAAGTAGTCTGCGAACCGCGCACGAGAATATGGAAATAATATTGCAACGGTACGGTTTTGCAAAACAATCCTATGTCTGAGGCAGGGTCGACGAATCATTAAGCTATTCGTTTCACAACATTAAATTAAAATATGAACTTTTACTTTAGCCCTTTTCTTTGCCGGAGTACATTTTTTACAGTTAAAAATACAAACATGTGTTTCGAAAATAGCACTTTGGAAGAAAAAATTATTCCCAGCTGAGCATAGCCTCATGTTGCATAATATAAACCACATGCAATTAACGAAACGGTGGGTGAACATGTTCTTTCTTATTCAATAAGATGTTCCACATGTCACTTTCCAGGCACATCACTGCAATTACCACAGCAAGAAGAGCCAGATGACCATAGCTTACCCCCTTGTTCATTCACCCTTGCGCTCTTAAATATTCCTTGTAATGTGCATCCTTAAGACGCTTTACCGTTTTTTTTTTTTTACTCCCAAGACACTGCCTTTACAACAATTGACCGTCTGTTTGTGAATGCGTGAACAGGCCGGTAACGGAAACGCCAGCCAGGGGGATCCCCCAAAACCGCACACGCATCAACATCGTTTATCATCGATCAACGGGGCGGTGTTGATGGTTGATAATGTCGCATTATTATTATCGTTCGCAGCTGCCGCGGAAACACGAATGCCCCCACTGGAGAGAGAGAGAGAAAGGGAGAGAAAGGAAGGCGAGCAGGGGGACACTTTCGGACAAGCAGATGCATTTTAGTGCCGCTGCAACGCACTGCAACAGGATCAAACATGGCGTTAGGACGGCGGAGAAATTTACTTTTCACACATGAGCGGTTAATGAACTCGGAACGGCATCAACATAACCGTCCGCTCGTTCCCTCTCTTCCATTCCTCACTCATTGTCACTAGCGACCGTAGAAAATGACAACCATATTCATGCGTTTCTCGGTGGCAACAGTATCTCTTTTCGGCCAGCGTCATCTCGGTTCTCTGGGCCGACGGCACTGCCGGGAAATATTTAGGATGTGTCGACAAGATCTAGCAAACGGAAATTGAAGTAGCGTGAGAAAGTAGGGCGACCATTTGTGTCGTCCCATGGCACGTGTTGTGTGAAGCAGCCGAAACTTACACTTTCGAAATAACTTATGAAAAATGAAAATAAGTTCGTTTCAGCTCGATCGCTTTCTTTTCATTCCCATGCCTACAGGAAATCATTTTGGAACACGCAAAGGAACAGAACACGTTAAGGAATGATGAAGTAACTGTTGCTGTAAAAGAAACACCATGTAGAGTATTTTGCACGGTGTTGAAAAGAGTACTTTATGAACCAGTCTATATTAGTTTGTTTTTATATGATGTACTGGACAAAAAAAAACCCTATTAAAATAGTTTGAGTATTCAAGAAGTAATTTGAAAAACGATCACAATTCTACATCTGTCATCCAACTATTGAATTATAAGTGTAGTTCACGTCCACCATATTAACAGTCGAAGTAAACTCCACATCAAACCGCGAACCAACGTCTTATCCCTCTCACGAGCGGGTTGCGTATCAATATCATGTTTCATTCATAAATTGAGCCACGGCTCGAAACACATGTCACTTGTGCGACTGTCAGCTGACAAATGCATACATCCTGTCACGCGCACCACCACGCACCGCACGCAAGGGACATGTATGTCACTTTTTTCATGCTGCACAGCATGGCAGAGGCAAGCGGAGAAAGAGTCACCACCCTTGAAGCGCACCAATGCGTCATATCGATTATTGGCCACGCTCGGAAACTGTTAACGCAGTCCGGCGGTCGTCTATAAAACCCTCCGTAACCGAACTCCCTGCGCCACTCCGTGCGAGATCAAGATGTGGCCCCGGGTAATGATCACCATATTTGGCGTTGAAGTTGATACGTTTGATTGATTAATTCGTGTGTGCGAGTCCACGTGCGCCATCTCGTCTCCATCGCGTCTTTGACTGGACCGGTTCGCGTTTTTCTCCAGAGGAGCTGTAAGAAAACAATCATCGATCCGTGGCGGCAGAGAAGAAAAAAAAACTCAGAACATTCGCGCTCACATCCGCCGGTCGTTCAGGTAGTAATCGTTCAATTATTATCTACAAAACTCAATCTCCACTCCACGGTTAGAGGGAAGTAAAAAAAAAAAACAAAAATCACACAAGACAACTGGTTGCCTACCTTCGTTGGAGGTCGAAACGCACAAAAAAATATCGAAAATTTTGGTAGTTTCAAGTTCCGCCGCAGCTAGTGACAAGCGGAGCTCAATAAATCAGCGCCGCGATGGCGAGGTCTCAGCAACGAAGTCTATCGACAGCCAGCTTTCGTCGCAAGGGAACTAATGAAATGATTGAGCTGGCTCAAACTGTTACAGGCTAATTTTTGAAGAGCCTGCTTCGTTGAAAGTTACCGCTTGTCATTGGCAGTGATGACACTTGGATCCATAATGACGGGCCATAAAAAATAAAAACTTATGATAAAACTACACGGTTCAACCATATTGATTTTATATTCTGGCAAGAATTTGACCACCGCAAACCAGTATTGATCGGCTTAGGCGAAGTTAATTGAAGAGTTTTAGCTTAGAATGAGGGTGAGAATCTTTATTAACCAGTAACATAACAAACAAGGCGTACGGTCATTGGCAACGGTTCTCCATATTCCAATGCACTATCTCATCATCCTTTAACCGACTGCCATTCTCAACCGCTTCATTCTGCGACATGCAGCATTCCGTTAGCTCAAAAAAGGGCGTTGGCGCGCGCGTCCCGACAACGGCTTATTGTTTTGCTACTGAATCTATATACTCACGGCTCGCACTTTATTCGCGATTTTGTCGCTTCACGTATGGCACACACACACACACACACGCGCGCGAGAATGGGCGGATGAACGGACCGAAAAAGACAGGAAGTCACATAAGATTCGAACTTCCTTTCCGTAATGGACGGGCGTGCGCGACTTCGCTAAGAGGGTAAAGAAAGAATAAGCCGATGAAATCAGCATATGTCGCCACCGAATCGCGCCACACACTTTTCATCGGCAAGCAGCAGTTTGTCCAGGTCGAACTTATTTCCCCTTCTGAGTGGCGTTCAAACTGTTCAAGGCAGGAATTAGCCTCCGGGTGGACAGTGCCATGTGGTCGAATTGGGTCTGGTCAGTGGGATCACGTTAGTATCGATTGTTGAACTTCTCCCTGATGTTGCGTATTATGCGAAAAAAGGAAGATGGGGGGAAAATCGCCTCAACAAAGGTACATTGATGTATGCAAATTTTATCCAAACAAACACACATATATTCACTTTTTGGACTGATAAATTATGCATGAGTCCTTCCCGCGCCCCTTCCGGCCGGCGGCACTGTTTCGCTTTCACTCTGTTTTTGTTTTACTTCGATTCAGGTGCACTAGCGTGCGTCTAGTCAGACTGTTTCCATTGAAACGTGCAAAAAACTCCATACGCAATAGACCGATCGAAGGAATGAAAGATATGAATTCACTCTTGTCAAACCCATTCCTCTGGTTTGGTTTATGTACTCTCCTCGTCGGACGAGGGTGGTCCGATAAATGAAGCTTCAACATACGTATCATTTTTTTCAACCAGGTGTACCCTCCCTGAATTAACTATCACTTCGATAAAAGAGACAATTCCTATTCAATAATTCGATAACTTCGGAATAATTTCTGGGATCATGCGATCCCCTACCCTTCACACCGTAACGGTCATTATGAACGTCGCGTCTGTGCACACACAACTAAGAACACAACATAATATGTCTTTTTTACCAAACCAAATCATATAGAAAGGCACCTAAATGACGCAACTGAGCAGACGTTCACTTTATCCTCAATTTATTTAATGAATAAAGACAGTAAGCCGCTTAGTGCAGTGAAAGGGCAGATTGTGATGCTTAGGAGCTTAGGCGAGATTTCAGAAACAGTTCAGAAACAGAAGTTGAACGCAAGGTTTATCTTGTTCTGCTATTTAGGAAGGATGACCCTTTCGTTTATCCTTTCCATTTTGCACGGATTAAAACGACAGCCAATATTTCAACACTCTTCGTTTCTCTATCTATACGGGACCTCGTCGATAATGGCGTTACGTGGCGATGGTTTCAAATGAACCAGTCACATTTTCTGACTATATGCATCGCAGCTTGTGCGTTGTGACATCAGAGTTCCTCCCCGCGCCTCAGCTGAATGGGACGCGTCTTTTTTGCAAACTTGATCTACAGAAGAATCAACAACGCAGGCACGCTGTTCGCAAGGATTACAAACAATTTATGCTAGGATGTCTGTGACGATACTCTACTCTATAGGGAACGCGACAAGTCAACTCCAGCGACCTCTGGTGGGGCTGCATTTAACGACGGCGCTGTAAATAACGATATTTATCATCAATTATTGCGGGGGGATGCTTAAGGATAAGGCGGAGTCATCTGCCGAAGGTTCCTTATTAAGCCTCAATATCTGTCTCCGGTGTAGTCGCGCAGACCAGGTCGATCCGAGAAAACGGCTAGTTAACGCAGCATGGCACAAGAAATTTCTCAATAACGCACCGCATACCGCCGGATGGGCGGAAATAATTCGTACAAATTGATGACCGACGGGAATCCTCTTACGGTTTGCAGTAATTGGCCACGGCGGCATCTCCCCACACACACATTATATTTTTCATGAAGCAAACAAGCTGAAATTCCACGACGGCGACACGATGGCTGTGGAAACCTCTATAATTGCCTGTCAATTAAAAATCCAAAACATCGGCAAATATTGAAAACACGTACAAAATAAGTGTTTATAGATAATAACACGTAATAAATTTACAAAATATTTCTGGTGAAATTGATTCGAAAGAACAGTCAGATTTGCGCAAAAGTTATAAAAACAGTTTCATAAATCTTCAATGCTACGTTACGAGCTTTCTAAAGAGTAAAGACAAGCTGTGGTCGACAATATGGCCTTTTGTGTTCACAGTCTCACGCACAAGATTAGCTTCGAAAGGGCGAGGACAGCTTTTAATACACCGCACCGGAGATCAAGTACCGCAACGGATTGAAGTTCATCTCCGGGTATCAACCACTCTCCCAAGAGCATCGTAAAATGAAAGCTAATACTGGCACTTGTGCGCATCAGTTGGGTGCTTCAGGGAGAAAAAAGGCTTTAAAAAATCACACTGCGTGGTGGAGTCTACCAGATTCCAGAAAGGCGAACCCATCCTCTCTCCTGGCTGGCCACCGTTGCACCCGGGTGTCGAATATCACCAACTGTATACTTAATAGACGTCAGCAGCGAATGAAACGACAGGCATAGGAAGGTCTTGAAGAAAGCAACTGTATCTTGTTGCAGCGACTCTCTTGAGGGGCTCTTGCAATCCACTAAGGACGTGCCCTCTATGAAGTTTTTTGTTCCAACGAACGAAGGGAGAGCGTAGACAATCAGCTTAATGTGCATACGGTGGCAGAAAGGTATCGGTTTACCTCCTTCGAGAGCGTCGTCTTAGTTGCATGAGGCGCCAATGTTTCCTACACCAGGATACCGGCTCCGCGGAAAGAGGCAAGACTCATCTTTAGTGTACAGTAGTTCACGGGAACGGGCCGGAATGCATCGGACATGAGAATCCCTTTCACGAAATTACCGCCGTTATGGTGCAAGTCTCGGAGGTGGAAATAGACGAAGCCTCAAGTAAAACAACCAACAACCCCATTCACCTCAGCACTCATCACCTTCGTCACGGTGCACGGTGAGTCATTGGGAACGTACTTTTCACGCACGACGTTCGAGTCTACCCATGTTACTAAATTTGCACCAACCGCGTCATCTGTGCGACATCGGGTGCGAGTTGCCAAAGAAGAAAGCTGCGCCATTTTGCGGTGTTCAGAGGCATCAAATTTCTATTTAATTACTTCCTTTTGGAACTTTATTGCCGGCTGCCTTTGAACATACGCTAGGACGAGAAAGTAAAGCTAGGAAAGCGGACAGGGACGATCAACTTGCTAAATTTACAGCCATATATGGCGTATGCTAATGTTAGGTGCCAGTTTGCTAACGTTCAATACAACATGTTTGGTTGGGCTAAGCCCTGACACTTAACAAACAAAGTTGCCATTTCATAAAAACCAAGCCCTATCAAACCAAACTGCCATGCACTAATAAAACATGTCTCTATAATGGAAAACGGGGATTGTAATTTTATTGTCAAACCATCTCTAATCGATGCATTCAAACCAGAGGGGGATAATCAATGGCAATGGAAAAGTCACCAAGGGAATTAATTTACTAAAGTAATTAGAACACCGACAGGCAAGCGATACCTGGTACTGGTGTAATGTTTTATTTATGCATCATTGTACAATGAATCACATGCATTTGTTAAACGAACGGGCAACATATTATGCAGGCCTGATGTAATTCACTATCGATATTTCTATAATGTAACGTATAACTGTCAATTAAACTGTGGCCAGCTTATTTAATGACGTTGCTGTGACATGGATAGTAACTTTATATTTTTCATAGCGTACTGCACTTAAAACTATATATTTTGAAATTTTCAATCAACTCGTGATTACAACCGACAACACACAAGCTTTTCGAAACACTAACGGAATACCATTCGATGTTTTAGAGAAATGACACGGAAATAACAAAACTAATCTTATTCGTTATCTCTTCGTCACGGTTAGGACCAAAAGGCGGGATGGCAGAAAACCCTATCGTCTATCGAATCCCGCAAGCAAGCGCTAGGCAATTTTCTTTCTCGACCTTCGCCGCTCACGAATATCGAAAGGAGTTTGCCAAGACGTCGTTTATGTTGATCCGGCGGATTAGGTATGCACAGATTGCCCATTCGAAAGGAGAAAAGATTGTTCTTTTCTTCCAAATCTGACAACGTTAAACGGTTGAAAATCGCGGAAGCGATGTAACCCAAAACGGGCAAGACGAGTTGCAGGCAACAGTTGATCCTTATGTTTAAGGACACAAGAATGAAAAAAAGCAATCAAACGTTTAGCGAATCTCAGCGCAGTTTTTGACAGTTTTGGTGTATAGTTTTCCCAAACGTAAAATATCTAGGTTTATGTTCACCAGTTTGAAAACCAGGTTTATGGAGAGTTTGCAGCAAGACAGACATTTACTTTTGTATACTAAGGCTTGATTTTTTAGCATCAGACAACACTATAAAGTTGGACGTATTTGCATTCACCAAACAGTATTCATGACTCGAAACTTTCTTCCGTTAAGTCATAAACGTAAATAGAACCAACGGTTGCTCAATTTACATAGATTTGAACTTAGATCACGAAGTAAACATGTAAAATCACCAGCTTGGGAATTAAGTAGGAAAGTTGCGTGCCAGAACAGCATAAAACCATCCCAACCTGAAGCACTATGTCACACTGTTTTGTAGGCATTTTCGTCATTCTCACAGGTAGAACATTGAAGCAACTTCTCTTTTGTTTTGGGTTTACCCATCCAAGCGAAGAAAAATCGTAACAGTTTCCCTGATGATCAAAGTTTTTCCCAAATGAGGGTCGGTCGGTTTCCGGAGGCTAAAAGGATCATTCGACCGTCTAGTCTGGCTCGTTTGAATTAAGCACTAGCCGGAAGGGTCGCCGTAACAGCGCACGACCGGTGTTGCAAGCTGCGGACACCTGGTATGAGGGCGACAGCAATTTACACACCGGCGAGCAGGCAAACCCAAACACACTGTTGATCCAAATGTAAATGATTCGGAGGGGAAACTCGTTCAAACGTATCGAGCAGATTATCACCATTGATAGAATGATGCTAATCCTATACGTCGCCCCTTAGCAACCGAAAGGATTTTAAGCAAATCATGTATGAAAAATGTTTCCACAAGTAAAAACGCACCAAATTTTCGATAAGCCAAATATTAATATTCATGAGGAAAAACAGTTTTGTCGGATATCTGACGACTATGAACCACCGAGGTCTTAGAAGAAGAGTAAAAGAGCGTGCGAGGAGTAAAAGTTTATCCCTGTTGAATAAAACAAACAAACCGGTAAAGGTCAAGCAGGTTACAACACAAAATACGACGCACCAGTAATTCGAGAAAGAACAATCTTAAGGAGTAGTCCAACCCCGCCTTAACTTCTCCCTCCCCCCAGTGTTGACCATGACCCCTTTACTCACGGCTAAAAAAAAAAAGGTTTCTGCTGGCGAATGCTTCCTGCGTGTTCGAGTGGCGTTATCCTGTTGTGTGGATAAGAGCATGAAATATATTTATGTCGACGTGGAAACCGACAACGAAATGGTAACCCGGAGACAGTTTGCCGCGCCATTCATAAAATCACGAAGCCCACGCAGCCGGTCGAGTTGAGTGCTGCACTGGGGCTCTTGGCGAGCACACGCTCCAACACACGACAAATAGCGGAACGCGTTCACTGGGGCAAAGAAATGGTTCCAGAAAAACCGGCCAGAATGAGGTTATGTCACGCAACTTGTTTCGTAGCGGTGCAAAAATGAGATGATGAGGAGCCTATAGCAGCGTTAGATTTAATTTATGTTTAATGTAGGACATATAGAAATGTGTCGTCTTTCATTATATTAAAAAGATATTTAATCTTTGTTCACTCAGTTACCACCTGCAACTGGATCCTTACCACGTTTCATGTCGATCTATAACCATTTGATACTGGTAGGAAGTTAAACACCACCAGAAAGACTAAACCGTCAAGAAACTAAACTCAGGATACATTCCGATACTCAATATCACCAACACGAAAGATGGTCAAGGCCAGAAGCCCTGTTCTGGTCATGGCACACCAATTCCGTATTGACATTGAAGCATGGCAGAGAGCGAAAAATAAAAGGAAGAAAACCACCACATAACCACAAGCTCTGAGTCAGCCCATCTGATTATAGTAATTTACTGCTTGGCTGCGTCCATGGATAAGGTACACCATGACCCCAGAGCTGCCATATCCTCTTCCCTCCCGTTACCCATCTTGCCAGCTTGCTGTCCAATAATCGCTTGCAGGCTCGCAGCACTTGCTGGTGGTTCACTGACTCCAGAATTGCTGACACCGGACAAACCGGGACAGTGGAGCTCGTTGTAGCTGTCAATCGAGCTGCAGCGACTGGAGTGAACCGGAACCACGACGCGTCACCGTCGATTATGAATTCCTTCCAGGGCCAACGAGGGCCGTTCGCATCTTCTTATCGTACGCGACAGCACCGCACTAGCGTTTTGTATAGAGTAGCGTTTATTCTGAGACAGATCTCTGATCATTTTCTCCAAAACAAAGGCAAGACCAAAACCGCCAACTGTCTTATGCCCTTATAATTTAATGTACTTTGCACGACACGTGCACGCGTTTTTCTGTTTACCCACTGCAATTCCACCGACGACTCCATCTCAAATTTCGAGGTTGCGTGTACTCTGTAAAAACTCACACACCAGCGCAGTGGTGTCCAGCTGCGGCAAACATCAACGATGCAGCTGACGCAGCACTATATCATAAGCAGGCCAACATTGATAACGCCGCTTGGTGGTTTGTCGGTGTTGCCGGAGTGCCTTTATTCAATCGCTCGGGGGGTTCGATGGACCCGAAACATGGTATGGGAAAGAAATGTCTGCTAATCTATCAAGGGTTCGTCGGGAGGTGATAAGTGGTTGGCAAGAAACTTCTCTGGAGTGGATACATTGTTTGTGACGCATCGTTGATATATGCACACTTTGGAATTACAGAATAAATTACCATAATTTCTGCAATTCCAAGAAACGTTCAATGTCATAGAATTTATGTTTTCACCTTATCTATGATTTATGATTACCCTGCGTATAACAAACGGTGTACAGCTAACCCCATAAACACCTCACTGATGTCGGTTGTAAATAGTGTAAACATTTACAACAAAACCTACGTGTAGGAGTGCAACAAAACGACATAATTTACTTGGTGTCAACTGGCAGGCCTCACTCGACATTCCCCGTTCAAAGCGGACTTAACGGCTCGCAACGACCCGAGCTAGGCGAACAACAGCAGCAATGTCCATAAATTGGAAGAGAAAATTGAAAAGTCGATCGGCTGGAATGGACAATTTACGAGCGCTTTTCCGTCAGGGCAGACACCTATGTGTCGCAGAAATGAAATATTGACGCCTGGCCAGCGATTTAACTCGAGTTTGACGGTATTAAGTCAAACACACAACACAAATGCATGAGCTATGAATGCAAGAATTATTAGATGATCAGAAGGTGACAATGATATGCTCTCAAGATTTGGTTATAATTATTATTTAAACAACCTCTAACTAACAATAATAATTGAAACTTTTTTTAAATTGTTTATAAATTGAATACTCATGTTAAAAAAAAAACATTGAAAACGGTTAATAACTATTAAAGTATGTCTTTAAAACAATGATGACTTATGGACAAACACGAACTGCGATAAACCAATTTAAATATTCTAAAATGAATGGTGGTGCAAAGAAGGTGGAATACATAATTTCATTAGCCCCGTCATGCGGATTTCCTTGCAGTCATATCACAGCCACAGCCACCAGCCTTTATGATCGCAGTGCAGCGATTCGAATCAGAGCCGCACGAAAACGTGAAACTTTGCGCAAGAATCGATCGATTTCTTCGGGCATCCAGGCAATTTTTCATTCGGTCCGCCAGCCAGCGTAATGTCATAATTCACTTTCAATCGCGACACATCTCGCACAGGTTTTGCATTTCAAGTGGGCAGAACGAACGATGCATTGGTCTTACTTTTTTATATTTCAAGATGGTATCCTCCATGTTCCTTATCATTTATGCAGCGCCCGGCGATGCACATTGTCGTAGGTCCTTCGCCGATTTCTGCGCTTGAAAACCGTCCTGTTTGGTCGATTTTAACCATTTTAAACACGCAGCCGCAATCGGTTTTCGTTGAAATGACCGATCAGCCCTTGGCAGTCGCCTTCGCACGGCTAAGAAGTAGGTATAACTCTACCAACGATTAGCGAAGGATTCCACAAATTGCCTACATTTTATGCCACGAAGATTAAAGAAGACGAAACTCGTTTCTGATTAAACGTTCCGTTTGTTGGTGAAGAAATTTGCATTCGGTCATCAGATTAGCATCGACGTCACGAGGCGCTCCGTGCGATGAATCACTCGGGCCGGTGCAATGCCGATTTCGCACGGGAATCCGTGTTGATTCACTTTGGGAAAGTCTCAATTTGTCGGGGATACACAATGAAATGTGTTTCTCGGGTGCGGAAGCAAACAAGTTTCTGGTGAGCGGTCGCAAAATGTCACGATGTCTAGAGGACTTGTGGAACACAATCTGTACACGCCACACTAAGCTTACGATATCACATTTCCAATTTCTGTGTAACGGTTAGAAAGATCATTAAAGGCTTCGTTTGAAGGTCGAAAACCGCAACCGCCGCGGTTAGTGAGTGGTAGAACCATTTAGTCTAGATTACTGTCAAATAGCATTAATGAAATCTTTCTCAAACCATTCGTTCGTCATTCAGAGTCAAACGCGTTTGAAGCATGTGCCAATGAGGATATGGATGAAATGATAATTTTCCAATTTTTACAACCAAAAAAGCATTCTTCAACCATTGGATTGACTCTCGAAGGGGGCAGTGTTATGAAGAATTTCTCAAGGCCCCGCCGGCATCGTGGAAGAAGAAACAAAAAGGCTGATAATGTAATAGCCATGGATTAACCTTCCGCAGTCCATCGACTTGCAGAACACTATCCTGTATCAGCGTTAAAAGCATGGCAAAACGGGCAGACAAAAAAAAAGGGCAGCATGCATTTTGTTTTGCCGCTTCGAAGATAGTCGCGGAACACAAGAGAACGTTCTGTACATGGTTTTTGCTGGTCCCATGCGTTCGACCTCGTCGCCTCGTGGGTAAAATGCGGGCTCTAGGAAGCCTATCGATAGCCAGAATGAACTTCGAGCTTTAGCATCGGAGCGGTCACCCTCGTCGCAATCGGTTGTTTAACGATAAACGAAACACATTGGCGCATTTTTTTTTTCTCCCTAGAGTAATCATGAGGAGAGAGGGAGAAAGATTTGGTTTCTCGAGCTTGCCGAGATTTTATCGCGTTCGGTTGGCACACATTTTAATGTACTTACTGTCAGCATAGATCATTTCTCAACTCGACACGTTACAACCAAGGCATAAAGTGAGAAATCCCAACTCACGATCATAAACTCGTTAGGAGACTTTAAGCTGGTGTAGGGAAAAAACCTGATTCCGACGGATGATTAATAAAACGTCGTACAAAGTCGCATCATCACCGGACGAAGGAAGTATATAGCTTGTGTAGCCTCGGACTCGTAGAGGACGTAGAGGACCAGGACACACCATTTGAATCTTCAAGCGCCCATTGATGGATTGATGCCTTGGAGGGTTAGGATTTCTCCGACGTCTTCACGAGCCAGCACGAGCGCAAAACAAAAAAAGAACGCGATAAGAAGGCTTCGCTGATTCTGAAGGAACGCTCGAAACAAACGGCAGCTTGGAGGACGTTAAGCTAATGCGCAAAACGAGAAATCTGCCTCTCGAGAATAAGGCGCATGCTATCGACAGCCAGCCGCGGATGTTAGGCGCCACGACGTTTCCAAATATGATAAGCGAGCCTAATGCGGGCAGAGTAAAGTGAGAAAAAAAACCACATCTTATTCCTGGCGATGATGCAATAAGAAAGAGAAAAAAACACATATTTCAGGCGCCATTTCACTATCTTTCTTTCGCCTTTACTGCACTGGACGTACAAACCGGTTCTATGTTCGACAGTTATATCGCCTCAAGGGTTTGCGATGAAATCTTAGACATTAAAACAATTATAATTATGGAGAAAACATCATAAAGCTGATGTTTAACTCGAAAACTTCAATTGGTTCCGATCTCTTCGAAGTTGTCATTGCAAAACACGGACGAACATTAAAGACATTAAACACTTTAAGCAGCAGCAGAAGGGACGAAGGCATACAGGAATAAATCTAGTTAGCAACGCTCGTATACGTGTACATCTGCATTCTGCTCTAGGCAACACCGCACGTCTTTCTCTAGCGCAGAAGAAGAAAACGTGAAAACCAAATAAATCTTTCACCTCCCACCGAAATGGCACGACCAGGTCAAACGATTGAACGCAAATTATTCAACCGTTGCATCTCCAAATCTGTGTCGCCCTCGTCGGGCCCAGAAGGGGATGGGGGAATGTTTCCAACGGGTTCGAACTGTTTTTATAACTTAATTTATAGAACAAATTATCAGCGTCCCGGCATCTGCCGCTCGAGGGGAGAGCAATCGGAGGAAAAAAATCCGAACCCGTAACGAAACGCTCATTGCCTATTCCACGACGCACCTTGCCAGCCTCCTTTCCTTATCTTCTCCTGATCGCCACTGCGAAAAAAAAAACACGTAGAAAATCGCCAGGACCGCTGACAAACGAGCGTTAACATGATTTATGCATGTGCGCATCTCGGACGGAGTAGGAGCGGGGGAGGAGCGCGGGCGGGTGTCATGTTTTCCCTCGCAACGCTCTCTTTAGCTGCCGGCCAGCATCCACAAACCGGGCCAGGTTTTGATGTTCCGGGTGTGATAAAATTGAATATATTCCACGCAAGGATTACCTGAGGGCGCTCCTCCGTATCTTACGCTCTCTCTGCCAGCGGCTCGGAAAATAAATTTTCCGTAACAGATTTAAAAAAAACGATCCAGCCGATAAAACAAATCGGTACTCAAGCGATTGAGTGGAAATAGTCCGAACCTAAACCAACCATTCCACACAATTTATACGGCTTAGGCAGGTATCTATGCCGGGACTTAATGTGTATTTGAAAGCAATTTTAAATTATTATCCTTCATGCGGCGCACGCTAACGGAAGCGACGAGCCTGGGTGCATTATCATTTCCACGGTTTCCCCACGGCGACAGGATGGGAAACGTCCATCAAGCGAAAGAGGCGTAACATGACAAACGCTCGGATTGCAGACAGGCTGCCATTGGAAGCAATCCCTTGCTTGGTTGGCTTGTTGTCTCACGGAAGTCAGCACGATAGAGAACGCGACAGCCAGCACCGGAAGGATGTGTGCGAAGCGATGTTCCGTTGATGTGAAATGTCGATGCTGACCAATTCCACCGAGCGTGGAAGGAACGCAAAGAATCTTTGATTGAAGTGTCGCCTTCGTACGACTTTGTGCAATACTGATAAAGGCAGCGGAGCATAGAAATCGTTTACGGTTTTCGCATTTTCCTCATAAAGTGAGTCAATTCAATTGCGATTTTTGAAAAACAATTTTTTAAAGAAAGCTTTAAGAAGAGAATAATTGCACCCGATTTTTGTTAAAAAAAAACACGATGAAAAACGCATTATGTAGACCGAAAAAATTTAAAAGTACATCGAGTTTTTAAGAGTAAGTTAAGATACTTATAAGGCTCAAAGTAACAGCATTGAAACCAAGTCTTAAAACTTAAATCATGCTTTGTTCCGGAACTCAATTTTTTTCCATTCTTGTCGTTAAACAAGCGAAACAAACTTACGTGCTGGAACTACAATCGCGCAGAGACATTTACGCGAAGACAACTGGGGTTTAATCCCGACTTCCGTCCATTTTCGACATTCCATAATCCGAGAAACAACACCATCTGTTGTTCGGCGTGTCCTTCACGGTGCCTTTTATTATCGCGGGGAAACCACTTCGCGATACGATCGAGCGGACGAGCGAAACAAAGGGACAACCGATGGGTCCCTCGAAGGAGTGCGAAAGCGGAAAACACTTGGCCACCAGGCAGATCGGAACGCGAATGAGAAAGAAAAGGGTGTCCGCCCGGGTCCTCGACCATTTCGGCAGCCGCGAGCTGTACTCTCAACCTCATCAAGTGTCGCACAGTTCCGCAACTACAGCAACACCAACAGCAAGTGGAACGACGGAGAACCAAAGATCATGTCCGGCGAAGGAGATTGCCGTGGCTCCGACAGCCGATATCGCAAACGATGACAACGTTCAATTAACAGTAATTGGATATCGTTCGCACGATAATCTTCCGAATGCGTTTTTTGCCCCCTACCGGTTTGCAAGGCAATGCTGGCTTTGGTTGGAATCGATAAAAAGGCACACATACCCACAACACACAAACATATTCCCTTGTGGTGAGACTTCACCTTCTGTAGCATGTGTTCGCGGAAATTAATCCTTGGGTAAAATGATAAATCCGTATCAGAGCCCCGAGAAAGCATTAAGATTTATACACTTTGCAAGAAGCAATGATTAAGTAACCTAAAGCAATGGTTTATCGATAAGTTTCTTATCAGTCCTGTAAATCCTCTTACATGTTAAGGTTTAGATGAAACATGTACTATACATCAAAGAGAGGTAACAAAAATCCAAAATGATTATCGTTTCTGCCATAAACCATAACTCCAAATCACTTCCTCAGAAACGCTCGAAGATACTCCAGAGGCTTCCTTCTTTTCCATGCCCACCCAAAATCGCACCCACTCGTAAGAAACCTTTCCGGGCTCCCATATTATTTTTCAATCAACCACGGCCATCATTATCGAACGATTACCGTCGTGGGCTTCCTCTCTCTCTCTCTCAGACATTTCGGTAGCGGATACCTGCGGTACGTAGGGGGAAACACCTACGAAGGATGGGCTCCCAAAATGGGCTTCTTAATTTCCGTCCCGGCCAGCAGCTAATGGCCAGTATTTGTACATCCGTTCGTGTCCGAGCGCGTGTGTGCGGGTGCGGCCCGCCGCATATGTTGCTCTTCCTCGAGCATCGAATATTTGAACGTCCACATCGTTGATCGCACTTCCCCTTTCTGCTCCCCCGAACAGCGAACGCCAAGACTTCCTCATGGAAACAACACTTCATTGGGCGCTCCCTCTTCTGTCGATGGCGATAAAGCTTCCTTTACCATCGAATTTGGTAGAAGGATCAAATTTCCTCTACCATCGACGCGTCGCCGGCGAATAAAGAGGATCGAATCTCCATTTTTACACGCCATCATTTCCTCCTCGATGGACGTAATACCCTGACAGGACCGGGCCAGCCGAAGACGGGCCAGGATAGTTGAGCGAAAGGGAAAAGAGAGAAAAACAAATTGGGATCCCGCAGCATGAAAACGAGCCCAAAATCAAGACACACTTCACGGCCTTCGATCGACCGACCGTCAGCCAGTCGGTTGCGCTTAATTTGATTAGCTGCCTGCCTGTCGTCCTGGCTTTCGTCCTGCCTGACGTTCGTCCAACTCCCGTATCGAATCAATTAGTCGCCAGTGGAATACTGACACCTCAACTGCATCTTTCGCTCGGGGGGGCAGACAGTGATTGCACTCATCAAGGCTGACGCTGAGACGAAAAATCGCAAGCCAATAAACGATTTTCCACACTTTTTGTCGTCGCTGCAACGCCAGCAGAAAGCATCCGGAAGGAGAAAGACATGCACGCTAGGGAAGGTTAAAAAAAATCCCAACAAATCCAATTTGGGCTGGTGACGACGGTCCACCATTGTTGCGGGTTCTCCAATCCAATCCGGCGGGAACGAAGGAACATTGCTCAACCTCAAGCTATCCCGAACACGGCGTGGACGACAACTGCCGACCCAGCTGGCTGGCTGGCTGTAGCTGATGATTAGATATATGGGTCGTGTAGTACATCCCGCTACGTGGTTAATTAAATTGAACCTTTCAACCCTCCCTTCCCAACCGCGCACCGGACATCGCACCGATTACTATTTCCCACCCAACGGTGGCACAAACAATGGAGCGAAACGCACGACAGGGTGAGAAAACTCTCCCAATCAAGCCACACACACACATGCACACAACGGCAAAGCATGCTTCTGCTCCACTTTTTCCAACCCTTGGGACGAAGGAGAGGCTAACCGTTGGGGAATGGCGTTGCCGGCGTCAACAACTTTATTGGGCCGCTCCCTCAGCGTCAATCATAAATTATGTTTCTCCTCTCGAAAACTTGTGTTGATCTAATTTCTAGCGAGAACTGAAAAGTACCGCACCGTCCCCGGGCCCTACAAATAAACACACTGCACTGTTAATGAGAGCGCGACAGCCGATCCGTCCAATGAGAAACGGAAAATATTGTGAAGAGAAAAACTTCACAAAAGAAAGACTGCCAAGCATCAAACGGTGGCGTTCGAGAAAACGATTGTTTAGCAGCTGTGAAAGTGTTTTATTGGGGCTAGGAAAAAAACATCTCATCACTTCTTGACACATTTCCCTAGCATGCGCCCCATCTGGAGGATTACAGACTTTTGTATATTTTTTTTTGCGCATATTTATATTGTTTTTATCACTCACTTGATGAGTGCATGAAAACAAAGCTAACTATCGTCATTTGAATAAGAAATTTAAAATTTTATCTTAATTATGACTCTTTTTAAAGACCATGCTCTTAAAACTGTGCTTAAAACTTTTCCCAGCATCTTTCGGCTTCCTTGGGTTCGTTTAATTCTTTCCTTTCCCATTCACCGGGCGAAGCGCCAAGAGGATTACAAACGGATTTCTCTTCATTTATTAAACATTAGATTGCCACAATCAGCAACGTAGTCGATCCTTTACCTTTTTGTTTCGGGTAATTTCATTCGCAAGGGGCTTCCACACACAACGCTTGTCGGAAAAGCCGGTCTGTTTTTCCCCCCGGCACAGCTGGCGATACACACATTTGCAATGAAAGGCAAACTTTTTTCGGCACCAATCTGCACTTTACGAAAAAGAAGATTAATTTCCTCTGCGTAGCTGATGCACTTTTTCTCACTTTCCTTCGCACCACTCCACCTCAACTCAACTGGGGATGTTTTAAGATTTCTCGTAGCAAAAGCACTGGACACCTCAAACCACGCTTAGACACATGTAGGCACAACATCAGCGTAGAACATCACTCAAAACGGGTCGTAACGAGCATCGTTGCATAGCTTAGCCAAGCAGATTCTTCCACTACCTCAGACGATATTTCTCACTGGAGTTGTTATTAAATCGATTCGCACAAACAATCGCGAGGCTTTCACACACTGAACACAACAACACCAATCCACTCCCACGGCAAACAAAAAACGTAAGGGCTCGATTTAGATCCGAATGCCGACCACTAATATCCACTCCACTTCAGCACGCGAACTCGGAGGAGGATTTAATTTGTCGGTAAATTATTCCCTAACATCCTTTCGGGTTGACAGTGGGGGATTGGGACTTTTTTTCCCCTCGGGCCCGGTCACTTCCTTTCGTTTCGCTTCGTCGTTCCGCTGCAGTAAAACGATGACGCACGTGTCTAACTGCAATCGGAAGCACACACGCCGGCCAGTGGAGGAAGGCGGTCACCACGAGGACCTGAAACAGATCCCCCGGTAATATCCTGCCGGCTGGGGGAAGCTCCGGATGGCGATGGAAAGCCGCTCCCTGGCTCACCGGAGGAAATGGGAAAACCCGCACTACGACGCACGAGAAGGCACGCGCAAAAGCACACACACGGTCGGTCGGTCGGTCGATCGGTTTCCGTCGTCGTATTCGTCGCTGGCGGGCCAAGCACGCACGCACGCTCCGTCCGGTGCCGGCTTTGTGTTTGTGGTGTTCACTTGTTCGAGGCTCACGGTGCACTAACGCCAAATCCCCGGCACCGGCATCATCGTCGCGCGAACCAAAGGGACGAACGAACGAACCGACGAGCGACCGAACCGCGCGTGTGAGAGCGCGCGAACTCGAGGGATCTCATCTCATCTATTCTTTTCGCGCCGCGCGGCTGCGTTTCGGGAGAATTATGCGCCGTTATGCTCTCGCGTATTCCCTTCGGCCGGTTGGTCCGCCAGTCCGTGCGTTCGTTCATGCTGCATCGTATGCTGCAGCAGCAGCAGCAAGAGGCATCTACACACAGCTGGGACCATGGTTTGCTGCTGCTCTCGTGGTCACGGCCGTCGAAGAGCATTGCTTTGGGAAACGTCGTCGGAAGAGTGCGAGTTTTTTTCCGACCCTGGCCCGGCACTGTGGTTGAGTGACTGGTTCCGTTGAGTGGTCCGTTCGAATCGATCGCGGATCAATCCACCGCATGTGTTGTTGATCATACAATACGTTTTGCTGGTCGTGTTTGCAACCGTTTGTTGCACAATTCAACCTTGCACACCTGCAGCACACACAAGAGAACGAAACGCAACTTGATCATGCTTTCCAGAAATCCTAATAATATTCCTTACCATTTGGAAGAAGGCATCGCGAATTTTTCTATCTTCGTTTAACGGAGCGATCGCGAATGTTTCATGTTTGCCACATACACCAAATCATCGGTCAGGCATAACTCAAAGGTACGCGAGCGAGAGGAAGCCCGATGACGCAATCTATGTTCGTCATCGTTGTGACTTAACACAAAGAAAACGCAAAAAGGATCGAAAAAGGTCGCGCTTTTTCGAAAGATGAACCAAGGATTGAAGGTATTTTCGCCTGTAGGGCGTAAATCGTAAATACCCCTCGAAACATGTGCTTCTTCATAATTCATTTTCCTTTGAAATGGTCCTTGACCAATTCGAACACTGTCCACAGTCATGAAACGAAAAATATGACAGAAGGACGCGTAAATAAATCTTGGAGTATCCTTACTAAGTGCGTTAACATTAAACACAAAGGAATGTTTCTTTCGAATCTAATGGAGAGACTTTAGGATTGCGCCAGGACATGAACTTGAAAATCTAAACACAATGGAACCAGAGCGCACCTGGCCGTCAATTTGATTCCGCGATGCCATTGCCTCAGCCAATGCCGACCGCGAGTAGCGAGAGAAGATGTTCCTATCCCATTAGAAGGTAAAGGGATACGATGGAGAATAGAAAAAAAATACATTAATTCTACTCTTGTCGCTTCGAGGGTATTACACGACGAAATAAGGTGCACAAACCTTCCGACTGTAGGGACAAAAAGAACACACGACCAAGGCTGTACGCGACATTTGTCTTGTTTGTCCAACGGCCATCCATCCGTCCAACGGTGGCGGCGTTAACAGCAGCAGCAGCAGCAGCAGCATCTTTGTCACGCATTCGAGTGCAAACAAGAACCCGATCCCGATCGATGGCACCGACAGAGCCAGCCCGAACGAAGAGGGGGTGTGGCAGTAGCCAGCCAGCCAGAAGTGGATCTGTCAAAACAGGAAAAACAAACCGTAACAACCGTCGCCGATCCCGGTTTGTCCTCTTTCGCCGCGACTTCGCAAAAGGCTAATCGCTGCAGGAGGAAAGGCTTGTTGCGGCGAGAGTGCGGCGTAAAAATAGTCCAACCGAGTCGGTGTGTGCAGGCGCGAGCGCACGCTAGGTCAATGCACACAACTACTGCCGACTCACCATGGACTCGCCAGCCGGAGTGTGTGGCGGGTTTTAGTGCCGAGATCGAGATCGTCATCAACGGCATCCATTTAGATAGAGGAGGTTAGTTCGAGTGCGCCCCCCCCTGATGGGGTTCCGCGATGGGGAGAGGTTTAAAAACTGAAGCATCGCAGCGAAGATGACGCAGAGTCCCGAAAGGTTTTTATTCCCCTCCCGACTTCTTCCCACCTTTGCAGCGTATAGGGGGTTTGGTGTAGGAGCATCGCCCGGGGTGGTTTATGGTGAGTCACGGATGCACTTCGTATGCAACACCGTACGAACGTTAGCTGCGTTATATCCGGAGGTCGCCACCGACGCCGGTCGTTGGAACCTCCACGAGAGGAGCCAAGCGACGTGCGCTGGCAACGCATCATAAACCAAATTGTGTTAAAAGTTGCTGACTAATGCAGAGAAGCAAGTGCAGGCCCCCATAACACATCGTACGGTGGAAGGGAGCACCAAACACGGAAGTAAAAGGCTGCACCACATTGTCTAGCGGGGGAAGGTTTTTTTTTATTGACCGTAATGCAGTTTTAATGGTTGATTAGATTTCAACGCATCCGATTTTTTTCAATTAAATGAAAGCAAATTGTGGAACATTTTTTTTATGTTGGTGCCTAAGAAGTGCTTCCCGAAGAAACAACGCTGTTGATGGAGTTGAGGAAATTTAATCTTAAACATATATGAAATAGAAATCCTTGAAAACATCGAGAATTATTAAATATTATGTGAGCGAGGTGTGAGAAACCATCATTCTTTTTTATGAGAATAGGCTTACGCGAAACTTATTCCTTTGGAACAAACAGAGGCCATAATTTATCAGCGTAATATTAGAAAATCCCCTTAAAGTCAACATAATACACCCTCCTGATCCCGGGATACATTACAACATACATTACAGAAAACGCACCCTCTCTCTAGATCGACGTCAAATATCCCTCCAGTTCAGGGGTAGACCCTATGCAATTCGATGCATTGTTCATCGAATAGAAACCGTACCCTTGCTAGCACCGCTGCCAATAAGACCGCGGGAAAACTCGGGAAACACGCTGTTCCTAACACTTCTACGCCCATTTATCGAACATCCCGCAAACAATCCCACCGTTTTCGAACGCAATCGCTATGGTTCACACTCGGTATTTCGCTTACTAAGGCAGTCGTTGACAAGCATCCTGACTGCGGCCCTTGCATCGCCGGGCGACGAAATACAATAAACGGAGGGCCTTTACGTTGCACACCACGATTTGCAAGTGTGGGATTTTAAATAAATAAAGTTAACCAAAAGCCATAGCTGACACAACGCTTAAGAGAAAAGAAGTATAAATGCACGACTACCTTGTTGTACCGGAAGGAACTACGTACAAATGTCTCTTCCCTTGCGCTGGATAGGAGGCGCTTTATTAAATTTTCTTTCGCCATCTAATGATTTTCCACAGTTCAATAGAATTCTTGCTGCAAAAAGATCCTGCGTGAAACATCGATAGGGTTGCATTCAGGAAAACAGGGAAAGACAAGAAAATGTTTGCGCAAACCCAAAAAACTGCTCCTGCTACTTTGCAGAAAGCCCATTTCTATTCCTAGAATCGACGATGTCAGTAGAGCAAAATATGTCTGACCTCATACCATCAAAGCCTACAAAAGTCCTGAGAGAAGTCCTGAGAGAAGTATGTTAACAGGCCAAACATGGTGGATAGCTTATGCTGCTAGAAATTCCAAATAAGACCATCAACGTCGATGCAACTCAACATGCAGGCACGCAACATACGGGAAGCAAATAGGACGACGTCTAGAAAGTGACGAATAATTTATCAAGCGTTTCGGGTGTAGCCATTTTTTTATGTTGTGTCGTGTTATACGTTAAATAACCTTTTAGAACTGAAGCTGCAACTAAGGTATATAACAGATTTTTTTACAGCAACTTTTGAAGACATGAATCTCGTCCAGTAAATTTCTGTTTAATTTCCTTTCTGCTTGCTCTCTATCCCTCTATAAAAACGGCGACCATACGAGCACTCGTAGAAAAACCGGAAAATCACGTAATTAGATTACGGGCATAAACTTCCACTCCGATGTTCCATATGAAATAAATGTCCCGCAACTTTAGGCCCACGACACACACTGCAGTTGGAAGCGCCACACTGGAGCACACTAAAGTCGTTCGATGTGATTCCCTACTACCGAGGGGATTTCGTTTAATATTGAACGTTCAAAACAAACTGAACCGGTCTGCGACATCAGCAGAGCAGCCGAGTACGTCTCCCCGTATGTGGGGGCCCAGGAAAAATCGTTCCCAACTCACCAGCGAGAGAAACTTTTTTGCTTTCCTTCGTCTTTTTTTGCCAGTGTAATACTATAAATCGATAGTCTCATATAACTTTGTCCTTCGTAATCCTGCGACAAACAAACGCTATGGCGCTCTATCGACCAATCGGGGTAGCAGAAGGAAGACGTCGCCATTTTCGACTTTAAATTAAAGTTTTTCAAAATCAAAGATTTTTATGAATTACAAACATCTTACAAACTTGGTTCATTAAATAAGATAACGCTTGTTGAAAAATACGCAGCATGTTAACTCTGAAATAATGTGTGTTGTTGCTTAGTAGCTTATGCCATGGCCAAGATAAACAAAAATTGAAAAAAGATTTTCAAAAACTTACCTTTAGTTTTCTTTGAAAACAAAGCTCAAACAATTCCCTACGCAATCGTTGTTAGACTTTTCTAACCTGTGAAGAAAAGAAAGGAAACCTATATTATAGCAAGAAGCACTGAAAATCGCATCATCTCGGGGGTCAGCACATCCCAACGCAATGGAAGAAAAGGCACACAGCAACGATTACGCCCGTCAATCGCAATCATAACATCGTTATCTTGTCGCTGCTGCCGACATTTGCCCGATAATGGCACACAGGAACGCAGGATGTCCTTCCGGCGTTTCCGTGGTGCAGCATCAGCCGCAGCATATGTGTGCATCATAAACTCCATTTACGTCGGTGGGGTGAGACAATGTCTATGACCAATCGTACCGTATCGACCTCCGACCGACTAGGGAATCCATAGTTTCTACTGCATTCGAACAATACGGTCCATTCGTAAATCACTTTTACCGATGAAAGGCTACGATGGAAGGTTACGACGGGACTTGCGGGTTAATGTGTGCTGCGATGACATCAGCAATTGCGATCAGGAGTGTAAGGAATGTTAAAGGGATGAATGTGTTTTTCTTTTTTTTTTTATTCAATAAAAGGAAATTAGACAAGCAAAGTTTGCCTTTGGCCTTAAGCCAAAAAATCCACTGTCCAAAGAACCTTACGAAAAAAGTGTGGTCGAATGATAAACGATTATGAAATGTAGATCAAGGTTTTAAGTTATAGGTCAAATATTTGTAAAGATGTCTGTGTTACTAAATAGATATTTAAAAAACTTTGCTTCATCAGCATCGCAAAGAAGCAGTATATAATAGATCTATTCAGTATTTCTGTTTAAAAACTGTAAAATACGTTGAACATTAAAATCTTTCCCAACATTATCTAACATCTTATCGTTTAAAATTGTACAGGCACAATTTTATAGAGGCACAACGTCGTTTAGACGACGATGTGACAAAATCAGATCGCGCTTTCTTAAGCTCGTCGTTAATGTCCCAGTGTCTCCTATTTACCACATGGAAGACATTTTAACCACATCTCGATGGCGCTCGAATGCGTGTGATTTCACGCATTGGCAGCTCGTGCGTGGTGTCAATGCTCCAACGGCAACGTTAACAATGCATCCCTCTGTCCATCTTGAGGGCTGCCGGCCGCCGAGCTGTCGAATGACACCATATGGATTTCAAGGCGGTGTACACTAAAATGAGCAACAATTAAACCAGGGCCTGTACAGCCACATTCAATGATATTTCCGTAATGAAAATATCGATATCAAATAGAGTAATGGAGTAGAGTTTCTGTGTCCCAAACCCCCGAGCTATCGACTTCTTAGATTGTTTTTTTTTTCTGACTGTATAAAAACCCATTGCAGGCCTTAAACCCGTGTGGCTTGGTATTGCAAGATCCATGACGAGCGCTTCATACGGAAGACGACACCCGTGTGGCGTCGGTTAAATATTTGCCTATTTGCTTTAACATTTGGACGTGCAAATGCATATATGCAAATAAGGAACGTGCCATTCGTTCGTCGGCTGGTTCGCACCCAAAGGAATTGAGTTGTTTTAAACGTCAAACGCAGTCGCCACGACATGGTCGATCGGTTAACTGTGTAAGTCCGGACTGGTCGCTGGCAAGCTTGGAAGTAATTGTACAACGAAGGCATGAACCAAACGACTCCACAACCATGACCTAGCCAACACGATTAGCTGTAGAGGATGAATGAAATAGCGTAAAAAACAATTTTGTCTTAACTCACGAACATGAATGGCTCTACGAAACCCAAGAAGCTTTTAATTCCCTGAGCCATAAACGTAATTTTTGTTGCGAACTGTCTGTCTGTGCTAGGCGCTTGTTGAATTCCACCTTATGCTAAGTTATTCACAAGCATTCGAAGTGCCGCAAATCCCTACAATCATCTCGCACCATCCATATCGTCGTCCGGCTAATAAAGCGAGGTGATTTTTATCGTTTCCTGTGTTAATCTTATCGACAATGTGCGAGTCCTACCTCTTCTGCTACCAATTAATAAGCAACAGTCATCGACTGTTTGCGAGGCCTTAGGTCTGGGCGCAAATTAAATATGCAAAGTAGTGACCGGCTCGCGTGATCCACAACAAGTCAACACAACAGTGAGGACCACAAAATGTGCGTGGGTGCAATAGAAAACGCCCCGTGTAGGTAAAGTCATTGGCCTCACCAGAGAAACGTGGTACAATAAAGCAAACAAGCTGCATACAAGAGCACCCTGTGGGATATGGTCGTATGTTAACTTTTTTTTTCATTTTATGGTCCACTTAAACTGCTCAAATAAATCAACTGAGAATGAATTCATTGTGACTATGCGATAAAAACTACCGTCATTCAGTATGGATCTAATTTCGATATCCATCTTCGCAATGTAAGAGTATTTTTAACAACAACAAAGGGACCTTCTTTTAGTTCATAATTCTCGAAGATCTCCATCTCCCGTGTTTGAATAAAAATTCGGAAAAAAAATGTACGTAATGCAAAAGCTAAGCAACAACGTATTTATTAAGAAAAGACACAAGCTTTTCTACAAACAACTAAATTCTATAAGCTTCTTTGAAAATATTATAGTCTTCGCATGCAATGTAAAACATTCTCTTTAATGTAAGATAAACATTTGAAGTCTCGAAAACCGGTTTAAATAGATTTGAAATTGAATAAAGCTATTCAAGCGAAGGTGGTAAATGCAAGGAACCAGTGAAGCTTGTTATGACCATATTCACAGCTTGCTGCTTATCGCATTGTGGCCGCTACAATTGCAAAGAAAACATGGCAATTTTATTTTTACTCTACCTTCCTGTCTAATATTTGCTTGAAAGAGCTGATGGGAATCATTTATATCCAGGCACGTTCGCTTTACACGCAGGCAAAAACATTCCCAGACGATGTTTCTCTCAACTAGATACCACTCACACGAAAGACACTAATACGACACGCTGTAAAAGCCGTATCAGCAAATTTTTGCGCTAGCTACAGGCTAACAAAAAGGGAAACAGCCAGAATAGACTCGGGTTTACAATATATGTTTACCGCCAAGATTGAAACACGTCTGGTTTGTATGTGTGAATGAAACTTGCGCTGATTCTTTTTTTTTTACATACCCTGCGAAGAACGGAGGTAAAATTCACGGTCAACTTGCCGATGGAAGGTAAATCCAATTATCTTTGCTCATCACAATAAAAAAGGGGATGAAATCTAGACTGGACACTCCAAAAGACCATGTGAGGCTTTGTATGCTTATGCTACACTCACGCCTGTCAACCTACTCTCCGAGGATATGCAGTAATCCTCTCAAAACATTCGTTCCTCTCAGCTTTGTCATTGTGGGATTCGTTTTTTAGCCAAATAACTCTCCCGAACCTGTCATCCTGACGGTCGCGTTTGCCGGATACAGGGAGCTAGGTAGCACTGTCAGGCAACCAAAAAAGCAGATCTGCGCGTTGTTATCCTGCGAAAATTTTTGGGGTGGATGCTGTCTATTCCTGGCGGCGCTGCCGCACACAGATGCACGCCTCTTCTGTCACATTATGTGCGTTGATAATGAGGGAGCAAGGATCCCAGCAGCGCCATCGATCGATGGTGAGGAAATGATTTTGATTTTTCATCCATCCTTTCCCTGCATTCTGCTCTTAGACGGTACGCTGCTTCAGCTCTTTCCAACGTTTGCACGGCGGAAATTCGGAACATCCGGGATGAACTAAAATAAACAATGATTTGATTCAATTGACGATAGCGACAGGGAGTGTGTTGTGACCTACCTTACGCATGCGAACGCCCTGGATGATAATTTTCGTTCGTTCTTGAATGAGGATGAATATTAATGCTGGACAATTTTGGTTGACGACACTTGCTGCAAACAAGCACCACGACTGCCACGGCTTGCTTCGCTGCGCATTAACACGAAATTCAAACAAAACTTCTCAGATGAAGATTACACACTTCCAACAGTAAACACTGAACGCCACTGCTCTTGCGAGACGACACTTGGCATTTTATCAAATGCTTTTTTCTTTACACGCACCTTCTTTGCACTTTGGTACCGGATAGGGATGATTCCTTCAACTTCACTTCATATCTTCTTTCGTATGATAAACCGCTTCACCATTCGTCCAGTCACGGGGGCCTGATGAGGTGAAAATCACTTTCCCTTCGTGCGAGGGGGGCCTGACTAGGCGGAAAAACAAAAGTGAAACTTCGTCCTTCGCAGGCGTGAGCACCGGGTATGTAATGTCGGGGCCGTTTGAGCAGCACCCGCAAAATGTTGCTGACTTCAACGCTCCTCAAACAAAATACAACACTTTGCGCGACGACAACTTCAATCTTTTGCACTGGACACCAGCAGGAAAAAAACAAACACCGTACGACACCACTACGACGGTGCGAGAACGAGCCAGCGGAAGAGTGAAACAGCGTTGATCGTTTACATGACGCTGGGTCGGATGCTAACCGATCCGACATGATGACTCGGAGCTCCGTTCCCTTTGATTTAGTTTAACCGACGATCCGATATTCGGGAGTAACAGTCGACAAAGTCGATGTATAGTTGGAATTTCGGATGCCGTTTTTAAATGTTCAGTTGAACATTAGAATTTTTGTTGAGTGCACTCAACTGCACTAACCATGGTTAGTGGTTGGCGTGTTTAGAAGCTATAGCCAGTTATTCATATTGAGGCGTTGAAACATACATGCTTTTCTAATGAAAATATAAGTTTCTTTCAGTTAATATTTGAAAAAAGCTTAACCCAGTGCCATGTGTTAACAGCGATGGTTTTTTAGGTTGAATTTAAAGTTAAATAACTGTTATTTATTCGGACACCTATAATGCTGTTGCTCTTAAATACATTAATTGCAATTAGTACAATAGAGATTATTGTATAGTGGAACATTCAATATGTGGAACAAAGCCATAAAACAACGAAAACCGTTTCTTTTTGCCATCGCTCGCACTCCTTGACTAACAACGCCGCAACGATCAATATTCTACACTACTGTCCGGGGCTGGCACGTAAAACACGAAACATTGCGCTAGGTAATACATACCCTGTTCTAGAAACTATTAAAAAAAACCATGCAGCCCCATTTGCTCATCAGACCGTGCTTGGAAGACTTTCGTTTGACTGAGTGGTACGTTGTTTGAGGACGCATAAAACTTAGTTCATGTGGTATGTACTTTTTGGAAGACGTTGGTATAGCGTTCTCTTGTTGTATAGGAGTATATTATGCACTTCACGGTTAAGTAGACGCATTGTAAAATACTTGATAATGCTAGCCAAACAAAATGCGCTTGCGATTTTTACCAAATTCTTTTTCCATAGTTTACAAGGATTTGATAAGAGTGTAAACTTTTCTCCGATTTCTGCCCGCTTCAACTTCCCCCAACACTAGCGAGTTATTCGTTTATGATAGATGTGGATAGCATGTGGCGTACTAGGTGGACAAAGGCGGAAGTGAATACATCTTCGCTCCATTTCCGGTCCTGTCCGCCGTTGCTTATTGTCGCTAGCACTATGTAATTGATTCCATTTTTCTTGACGAATATGCTTAGCGCTTTTTCGAGCTAGTTCGGTTTCCACGGTTCGGTATATCGCAATAGATCATTAGATCCCTCACTGTACGCTCGCGAAACGAATAAATCTTTGTAACTGAATTCTGTTAGCTACTATCGTTATTGTAATCCTTCGTGTTATGCCCTTGCTTATATTCCTTCCTTTCATTTATCGCCCACCTGACACAGTATAGTTCACTCACTAGCTTAAATACGTTGCATTCTTACATGTACTATTTGTATTGAATGTTGTGGGATTTTCTTTACCTCCTTGTATATGTGTATGTATATATGGAAGACTGTTACTTGTTTTGTCTTAATTGCTATGCACTTCTGCATGCCGTTTAACGCCCCCGGCGCACACGCGTATATTTGCTTGCTAAATTTAAAGACCTCTAACAATTACTTTGTTGCATATTAGCCGAAGTTTGTTCTCATTTCACTCTCGCTTAAGTTACAGGAAGACATTGATTAACAATTCTGGTTCTTGCGTTTTTCACAGTTTTCTCATACCTCATTTCTGGTTTGATTGCGCTTGATCAAGCCGTTCGTTTTCGTCGTGTATCGTATTCGCCATTTCGAACTGATCTTCGCGATTGCTCTCCCACGTTCTTAAGATTTCCGGATATGTCGAAGATTCAGTGCCCGGTAAAATGTGTAAATTGAGCATGACTTCCACTGGCTTCCGGGGAGAATCGGTGCAAGTTCACGTGGCTTATACCGTCGCCAGCCTGCGCAATCCAAACTGCCGCTGTAGGACATAACTTTCATTGCCCCCTCAAGCATTTGTAGCGTGTAACATGTGTGAGCTAACCGCAAAATGAACAATCGGAATCGAATAGGGATGCATTCGAGACAAACAGTTTAACAACGTGCGTCTAGAGTATGAGATGAATATGAACAAGGGTCAAAACCCGACCGGGTTAGATGGAAGGTGCTGTAGTGCTCTGTACAGGCCGCTCTCTAGCGGGACCGCAAACCCTGGCAAACGGCAAAACTTAGAACGGCAGCCCGATCTCGAACGCGTGGATCAAAGCCGTGCCCGAGTCGTAGATGCCGACCACGCAGAACAGCACCCCGAGAAAGATAATGAAATAGTTGTAGGCCCGCTGCTTCTGGTCCAACAGGTGACCCTTGAGCTTCAGGTGGAAGTAGCAGGGCCAGATGAAGCTCAGCATCGTGCCGGTGAAGCTACCGATGAAGCCCATCAGGATGGAAAAGTGCGGAATGAAGATGGCCATCATGATCGTGCCGAGGATGACGGTCAGGCGCCAGGCGAGACCCCATACCTTCAGCTCGCCGTCGAGCTCCCAGACGACCGGGAAGATCGTCTTGGGTCGGCCGCGGAAGAACGCGCGCTCGAGCAGCTCGCAGGCGGCAAAGAACGGCAGCGGGTAGCTGAGGACGGCCTTGATCACCAGGCAAAAGTTGACCAGACCCTTAAAACCGGGCGAGTGCAGATTGTTCGTGATGACCTGCTGCGTATCGTTCTGGAACGTCAGGTAGCATATGTACCCGAACAGTGCCTTAAAGGCGGCCGCCGCAATGTGCGACCAGTCGAGCATCCAGTTGAACTTGGACCGATCCTCCATGTTGCCCTCGAGCGTGGGCAGGAAGATTTGCGACGTGTAGGAGAAGACAATAACACCAAGTGAGATTGGAAAGTTTTCCATGTCCATTCGCCACTTGACCTTACTCCAGCCCCAGTCACCGATCTCCAGCAGGCAATAGCCGACGATGATCGCGTTGATCAGCAGATGGGCCATGGTGCACCAGAACGACAGCAGCGAGACGTGGTGCAGCGACTTCAGGAAGGCCAGTGGCAGCAGGAAAATGCCGCACAGCATCATCCAGGAGCGCGTATCGAGCGCTCCGTCCGGGAAGGAGCCCGCCATCAGGTCCCCGCAGACCACCACGTACAGGATGCAGGTCATCAGCAGCTCGATGATCTGCGCTATGCTGACCACCCGTGCGCCGATCCTCTTGCCGAAGCACACCTTCGCGATGGACACGTAGCTGTCGCGCACCCGTACCGGCTCGCCCGTTTGCGGATCCGGCTCGTACAGACACTGGACCAGTATCTTGCCGGTGTAGCAGCAGATGTGCGCTATTCCGACCATTGCGATGATCGCCCAGTAGCCTCCTCGGAGCACCGCGAATGGCAGCGACACGATGAACATACCCTAGAACGAGTCACACTCTTTCACTCAGAATCGCACGGTACAGCATCTTTGAATGCCAACATCGTGGAACAATATTTCTACATAAAAACACTAATTTAAAATTTGAAACAAGTAGTCTTCATATTTAGGGACTTGTATGTATAACAAAAAGAATGAGAATTGAAAAATGTTCAAGTACATACATACCGTACAGTAGCATAGCTGAAACTTGTGTGAAATTGTTGTGATTGTGGAGGGTCAAGAGAGATAACTACTTAACATAAAACAAACTGAACAAAATATAACATGAAAATTGAAAAGAAAATGGAGACGATGACGATGACGAGTACAACCATCATCGATTTAAAAAACTGAATAAACTTAGAAACTAAATGTCTTTACTGGACTGTAAATGTAATGGTAGAAAATAAAACTAAACAAAATGAAAAATGAACATATTTGTTGTAAGCAATTAAACAAGCTTGTAGAAGGCAATGTTGCTGACTGGCTTCGTGAATGTACGTCCTTCCCGAGTTGGTGCGCTGTAAAGTATCATAGACTCACCTGAATCGCATTGGTTACGTTCCAGGCCGCCTGGTACTCGTTAATTTTTGCACCACCTGCAGCTTCCCCTTCGCAACCGCCCGCGAAGGTGCTATCGGATCCAAACGACTGCACACTGCCTTGTCTGTGAAGAGAGACGAACCAAAAGGAGTCACTCGATGTTGCAGTTATTCTAGCAGGGGACAATCTTATACCTCGGAGGGTAGCCGCCCGCTTGGTAGCCATTTTCGAAGTCACCCTGATTGAAGCCCGTCTCCTGGTACTGATTCGTACCGGATTGCTCCATTCCCTCCTCCTGGTAGTAAGCCTTGGGATTCGTGAATGGATTCAGTGGATTCATTTCCGCCGTTCCACCAGTGTCACCTGCGGCTGAGAGGACAAGAGAAAAGGGCACACCAAAGGTTAGTCTTCCATCTTCCTGTTGGTCTGTACTAGTCTGCTGACTACTTACTGTCCGTTTCGGCAAAGTGTACGTTTTGTGGTCTTTGCGGCACTTGCGGTGGCGAACGTAGGCCACCGGGTGCACCGCCCGGACCAGCACCAGCACCAGCACCGCCCCCGAAGCTGTCTCCAGCCGCCTCCTCGTAGCCGTTCTGTTTCTGCTTGGAGGGAATCGTCTGGCGTGCCGTTTGCAGCGCCACGTTCAGCATGTTTTTCACCGGAGGCATCGGGACCGAGCGGAGATTGTTAAGGAACGCCATCGCGCGTGGATTGCAGGTTAACAATGGACGAAGCTAAAGTAAAAGCTTCTCCCCCAGTATCAGTTCTGCTGTAAGCACTTTTCACGAACAGGTTAAAGCGGCGTTAAACGTCGCCTTTGGAAGACTTTTCAGTGATATTGCAGAACACGTGATATGTTTCCCTCGATTCACATCAAACTACTGATTTTCGTCCATTGTTACTCCTGCAAGAGAAAAAAAAAGTTTGGGCAAAATTAATATCATATTAAAATGAATTTACGAGTGTTCCTTGGCGCTCGGGGTGCCTCGTGCTATGAGTAAAAACAGTTTAAAAAAAAATTGTAATCGCTCCATCGCAAGCACTTGGCTCGGTTATTGATTTTTTTCTGACTCCCAAGTCCCTCTTGCTTGGAGGTAGCAAAGAGAGAAAAAAAAAATGGAAAAGTTTGGGGTCGGATTCAGTAGGGAGGAAAACGAAAGTGAAGCATGGGAATGCCACCGTCATGTGCTGCGAAAATTTGGCAAAAAGAGGACATCAATCTGATGCCCCCAAAACGGAATCTTTTATGGAAGGAATTTGAAGGTATTTTTGGAGATTCTTTTTTCTTCTCTCGAACTAATACGTAACCAGGCGTAGGTCCTTTTTGCCACGGGGAAAACCTTCACTTTCTCACCTTTTTTTCACGATACACGGAACAGAATTTGGGAAGCGTCCTTTGCTGGTGCTGCTTTTGCTTGCCGAAAACCGCACGGATTTCACTGGTGGAAAAACGGCACTCCTGTCCGCAAGAAACGGTGGGCTATCACTTTCTTTTCGGGAGGGTTTTCCGTTTTTCACGTTCTGGGTGACTTCTGGGCGAACTACACTCACTACCCTCTGTCCGATCAGTGTGCCATTTTGATGGAAAATGAGACGATGTGCTCCAGCATCGCGGGCGCACACGCGGGCACACATTTTTCTCTCGGCCTCGGGAGAGTCTACAGGCTTGGAGCGTGCGTGAGCATCCGCTGGAGATGTGGAGCGTACGTGAGAGCAAGGACATCGGCAGGACTTGTGGAGGTTCAGGACCAACGATGACAGGTAAACATTGGTGTATCCTGTCTCAGAATGGGGCGAAAGAGGGCGAACAAAAAAAAGGGGAGTATTGTAAAATGCCTTTTTAGTTTGAAGGAATCCTGTTAGATGTCGCTACCATGGAAGGATATAACATGTTGATAGAGTTGAAAAAATCAATTTCCAACGTACCCCAATTGGATGCATTCGGGTATGTTCATTTTATTCTTAAACGTTTGCCCAACGAGGCAAGTCTAGTCTAGGTTCTGTCTGAAAAAACGAAAGTCGATTCTCCAGCCATTATGAAGTACCAATTCTGGACATCAACGACAAACCAATGAGCCGCTTCCAACCTTTACCATGCAGGTGTACTTCATCCAAAGTTGGGTACACAAGTGTGTACTTCATCAAAAATTGAAGAATTCCTCAATAATTCTCGATAGCTCATGCTATGTCTGAATAGCTCGAGAACACGCCAACATTTGGGAAGGGAACCGGTTTGACCGGTCAGTATAGTGTCAACACATTAGTGTTTATGGAAACACTTCAATTGGCAAATAAAAATCGAAGGCTCACGAAGTATAAAACGAATCGTGCTATGAAGGATGCGATTAGTTTCGGTGCGCCCATGGTTGGAGCGAAACGTTTTGTTTGAAAACTCTACATCGATCCGAGTGCAAAATGAATAAAGTGATCGTGGTAACGTTTCTGGTGGTTTGTGTACTTGGCTACCTGTCCACCGTCGACGGGAGTCCGGCACGGCGTAAACATCAAAACCGATCGTCGGAGGAATCTGACGAACGGACGCAACTGAGGCGAGATCGAAAGAAGGGTCGCAGGCCTGGCAATGGCGATCGAGAAGTGTCCAAGGAAAGAGGATCGGGCGAGAGAAGAAGAGGTGGTTCTTCTGAAGAAAGCGGAGAGATGAAGACGAGACGGCCGCCCGGCGGAAAGAAGAAGAATAAGGATAGGAATAGGAACAGGATTTCGACGACGACAACAACTACTACAACGACTACACCAGCGACATCACCAACCACTTCGACGACGCCATCCACAACGACCACGTCCACCACCACAACGTCCTCAAGCACATCAACGACAAGCTCCAGCACACCGCCAACGACGGCTCCAACAACTGCGCTATCGACTACAACGACTACACCAGGGACATCACCAACCACTTCGACGATGCCATCCACAACAACCACGTCCACCACCCCAACGTCCTTGAGCACATCAACGACAAGCTCCACCACACCGCCAACGACGACTCCAACAACTCCACCAAGTTCCACTACACCTGCCCCGACCTCCACCACTCGCCGGCAACAAACTACGGCCAACCGACCCCGTCGGGATGACTAAAGTTCATTTGAACATACTGTTGCTCCTCGATCCAATCGAAAATATCGTTAATAAATTGGTAATAAAATATGATTCAATTTATTAATTATTTATACTGACACAAACGAGTGAAGTATCGTGCACGCATGCGGCTCTCTTCTTCGTTACACCGTCACAAACGTTCACTTTTCTTTTTTTTACCAGCATGTACGGGATGCAAGAGATAAAGGGATGTTTACGGGTTACATTAAAAAGAAAACAGATTAAAACTATACGTCGACTAACTAGTTGAGCCCACACCTTGGGGGCGTGGAGGGCGCACCCCGGGGTGGTTTGCACGTATTTATCTTCCGTTCCTAACTTTGCTCTCGCACGCAGCTGAATACAAAAAGCAGGGTAACAGATTTCACGGTCAGTCGCGGTCCGTGCCGTGACACCGAGGAGAAGATGCTAAACAATCTGTTTGCCACGTGGAACGACGAAATGCACGAACGAAACAATCGATTCACACTGCTGGACATAAATCCAAATAAAAAAGTACACAAAGGATTCTTTTTTTTTTGTGGTATGTTAGTAACTTTTAAAAATAAACGATTACACTCTTGAGGAAAACTGACCGCAACCCTTCGGTCCAGTGCTCAGAAACACATTCTGCGTCTGTCTGCCGTATAACTGTCATTATAAAAAAAACGTATTTCGTTATTTTCTCGCTTAACTAGGCAACTAATTTAAACCTAAATAATAATTCAAAAAGATTACATAAACTAGACACATGCGTAGCACGCGCTATCTTCCCACCATGCGGCGGAAGTCCATTGTTTTTTTTTTCCACGATTTCAGCACGTTTGCACAAACCACACAAACCATCATGTCGCAAGTAATACACGCACCTGTGTAACCCCTGAACGGATAACTACGGTTGAATGGTGCAACCACGTGATTCTATGCCATCATTTGCAACAGGGAGGACGAGAAGTAAAGTTACCGTGAACGGTCAACCTTCGACACGCCACCGTTTACACGGACGTCAGTTAAAAAGCGTTCGCCAAAGCATCGATTCATTCGTGCGCAAGGTCAAGGTTTTGGAGCATGGGAAGTTACTACGGAAACGCGACATCTATGACCAATCGGCGCACTCGGCTAGCTCCCGGCGCAGATCGATCGGTTCCCCTCATTCCAGCTCGAACTCCTTCTCCCAGCTTTCGTCCGAGTTCGACGAGGACGCTTCCGCCTCCTTCGTGAAGTGGTTCTTGTCCATCTTCAGCTGCTGGTCTTTCTTTTTGCCGGCTGGGGTCGCCGCCTGCGTCGTCTTCTTACCACCCGCACTCTGCTGGTTCTTGCTAGTATTTACAATCCGACCGGCGGCGGTGCTGTTCGGCCCCTTGTTTCCCTTTTCCTGCGGCTGCGAGGCGGCGGTCTGCTTTCCTTGCGATGCGGTGTTGCTGGATTTTTGGTTGTTGGTGGCTTTCGGCCCAGCACCACCACCGGCCTTGGACGTGGCGGACTCTTTCTTTGTGGCGTCCGGTTTCACCGCTTTCGGCGTCTTCTGCGGTGTGCCCTCGATGTCGGACTGGATCAGCAGCGACTCGTCGACGATGTCCAGCTTGCCGATGCTGGTCGTCATCGTTTTCTCGCGCTCCCTTATTTCCTGCTCGTACTCCTCCAGCAGGCGCGCCTGTTCCTCCTCGGACAGCTCGATGTTCGTTGCGTCGAATTCAGGCACTTCGCCCCAGGCAAGCTCATCGGCAATGGGGTAAGATGACGTATCATCGCTTTCTACAATAACACCAACGAGATTTAAAAGGTTTCGAATTTAAACTATCTAACCGCCATTTTACCTTCTTCGATGGTTCGTCTCGGTTGATCGGTTTGCACGATCGTTTTAGCTGGTGCGACCGTTTCAGTCGAGGCAAGGGCGGCCTTTGCCTTCCGTTCCGCAATTTCCGCGTTCGCAATTGCGTCCTCAAGGAGTGCCTTTTTGAAGAGATATCTAAAAACAAAAAAACGGAACAACCAACGAAGTTAGTAGTCAAATTAGACGAAATTGGTAGCCATCCTGGTAAGCTGTGTTCCTATGTCATTTATCTTACCTCTTCCAAAAGTCCATATGAGCAACTTTGGCAGGCACCAGGGTGACATACTTGTCGTTAAGTATCGTACTGCTGGCCAGATGCTTCGCCAGCCGCGGCTCGGTGAACTGCTCCTGCTCGACCACCTCCATCCAGCGCTTGTACTTCTCCCGCAGCTCGTCGGCCGGCTCCTGCAGGTACGTATCGTCGTTCGCCTGCATCTCTGCCAGGTGCTTGTAGAACCCGGTCAGCGTGAGCGTACCGTCGGCCGTTATCATGACCGCTTCCGTTTCTTCGTCCTCCTCGAGCGACGGCACCAGCGCCTCCGTGACCTGCCCCAGGAAGCTGCTGAAGCTTTTTTTCATCGCACCGACGGCGGAGTCCGGTTCGCCTAGATTGAGCGAACGGCCGAGCGCCTCGGATGCGCTGGAGGCTTCCGTTTTCACGACCGTCGTGAGCTCTGTGAGATCATTCTTGACCGCCTCGAGGACCGACGCTGACTGGAGAAAAAAAAACACCGATTGTCAGTTTGTTTCTTACGAAGGAATCACACTGGGGAATTGATATTCAAGAAAAAGAAGCTTAGCTTTGGTACAGTGTTTTAGTGTTTCATGTTTTCTATTTGAAATAAGGGCACGTAAAGTCTCGTGCAAAGTTTAACGGCGGGCGTAGGAGGGTTCGGTATCATTTCCACATCAATTATGTCTCGATAACGAAGAGATAACAACAATATCTGCGCATCGTATTTATTCTCGGCTACTACCTGCGCAAAATGCATTTTACTATATGATCTCGCATGAAGATTGAAATGAACCCGTTCGCTAAACATGCAATTGTAGCAATCTAGTACGTAAGTGTATGTCGAATCTAGTAGGTAGGTGAACTGAAGAGATTTCGTAATAATTTGCCACCTGTGCAAGTGACGAGGAGAGCATTTAAATGTTGCTTTCCGTTCCTTTCCTTTTTTCAGGATCATCGTTTGTTTACCTTCGAGCGGGCCGTATCAATCCAAGAGCCCCACCAGCTGGACGAGCTGGCTGACGCGGTACTTCCCGTCGGGCTCGTCGGTACATCCGTGCCCTTTCCCTTTGCCGGGCTGGTCGGCGCATCCGCGGAAACGGGCTCGTCGCTGGGGCTGAAAAAAATAAAATAAAAATAAAGGGACACCAAAACGGATGATAACAGTTCGCGGACCAAGTGACCTCATATCGTGCGCGCAGCTGGTTTTTCGTGGTGCACTCACCTTTTATCCGCCATATCGACACACTTTGCGCTGCGGCTGGCCTGTGTACGGTGTTTTTATTTACGCACTAGAAGAAAGTTGGAGTTGACACCACCGAACGACACTGGCACGGAGATGGTGGCCCACGGCGGACAAACATGCACACACAACAAGGGTGTTGCACGGCGGAAAGTGCGTTCCGACTCAACGGGGGAGCGGAAACGGAAACCCGAAAGCAGCGGAAGTGAATCGATGGAATCACTGTCGGAATCGGGAATACAGTCTCGCACGTACGCAGGCACTTTACGCTGGCTTTGTTGGAATTAATTGCAGCACAAACACTCGCGGCGGAGGGTGGTTCGCATTGACATGTCGTCTCACGACGTCGCCTTTCGACGATGGTCACGCATTGGATCTTTTCGGGAAGGAAATGCACCCGAATAAAGATATCTAATCACGAACTGGAGTGGATTCGCTGGTCCGTTTCACAACTTGGTAAATAGATTGCACACACTGTGCGCACTGAACCGAACGAAAGTCTGCGGACTGGATTCTACACACGCAAAAAGAATGACAGAACACACTCTCGCGCACCCCAGAGCGAGCGAACCAAAACGTTACCATACAGGTGCAGCGAGCGTGATGGTGTAAGTGGGATGGCACGACGACGGTGGGAACGAGCCATGCATGCATATACATACATGGGTTGTCGCTTGTCGCGGGGGTTGGGCTGGGAGGGACGATATTACCCTCAACAGGCGCTGGTCGGAGGTTTTTGTTGTTGTTTTTCTTCGATTTTCACCCTGCGATGATTTTGTCAACAAAAACATTCCGCCAGCTGTTTTGGGAGCAATGGAGGACACAAGGGCACAAGCAAACACGCAAAGTGAAACATACAACTATTGTAGTAAATGTACAGTTTAGGCATAGAACTCAACATTTTATGTTCATTTTCATCAATCGAGGCAAGAAAAAAACATCAAAATTGAAGCAACTCCAACGACGGGTTCAATGTTTGAAAGCTAACATTATTCTCTTGATCGAGCTAGTCGAATTAAATTAAAAAATAAGAGTTAATGGAGTCCCTTTGGTCGAGTATACGAAGGATATAATTCGATATAAACTTTGATGAAGGACCCCATCTGATATTCTTCACAATCGTTTTGTAAACCCAAGATCAAGGGATGAAAGAGGTAGACGATTTTGTTCTCATTGACTTTACACAGATGACATTCATCAATGCTTCAGAAAATGCGCATGTTTTTTTGTTTGGAAAAGCAATTGTGTGAATATTATCCGATTGTTCTAATCTTTAACGTTTATGATTTGTTTTCGTGCATTTTTAAATCAGGATCTTTTGGGGTGTAGAAATTGAGCTGCTTCCAATATTACTCGAGTGTCCTCTTTTTTATCTGACAACTGTCAAACAGAAATTTACGCACAACCTTGAGCTGTTGAGCGATCTTGTTTCCCAAGTGTCAGTTCATCGGCGAGGTTGTAAATACACGTGTTGGACTCGAGATGAAGAAATTAAGTGTTAATCCTGCAAACAAAAAGGGCAAGAAGCATGTTTCCCGCAAGCTTAAATCGTCATGGCGCAAACACATCGATACAACAGATGTCGACAACTTCCTCGAGGAAAAACGGCAAGATGAACGCGTCGGTACGGTGGAGGAGAAACAAAACATTGAGCTGTTCACGGAGGAGGCGAAGCCGGGTCGCGTGAAGCTAACACTGCGCGAGCTGAGGAAGAAGAAGTTCTCGGAGATGCCAACCTTTGCGCTGCCACTGAAGAACACTTCCCAAGTTACGGATCCAACCGTCAAGCGGAACATCAAGATCAATAAAACCGAGGCGCCGACAGTTACAGTCCCGCGACAAGGAGCACGGAAGTCGAAGAGAAAAACGGCCCAAAAGCCCGACGCGTTCCAAAAGGACCTCTGGGAAGATGATGGAAAGCAGCCGGAAGAGATGCGCAGCGAGTGGATGGGAAAGGAGCAACTTTTGCACACGCTGAAAAATGTTGGCAAACCCCTGGTGCTCAAGCTGCCCAGAAAAATGGACACGGCCGACAGGATCGCTGCGGAGGCGAAGAAACTTCCAAGGGAAGGCACGAGCTACAACCCGGCAATCGATGATTACATCGAGCTGAAAAACGAAGTCGTCGAGCAGGAGAAGCAGATACTGAAAAGGAAGGCCCATTTCGACCGGGTGGTCACAAAAATGTTCACAAAGATGACCGCGGAAGAGAAGGACCGGGTTTACCAACAGGAGATGTCCGAAGCTGTGAACAAAACGGAGCAAAGTGAACAGGAGGACGAAGAAGAAAGCACAACCACCGGGGTGAAGATTGCAGTGGGGAAACGAAGGAAGCGAGGGTCGAAAACGAAAAAACGGGAGCACCACAAGAAGCTGTACGAGGCGAAGAAGCTGAAGGACGAGCTGGCGAAGCTGAAGGAAATCAATCGCATCGAGGAAATAACCGAAGAAGTCCAGGAGATGGAGGAGAAGGCCGAGCAAAAGGCGCTGAAAAAATCTTCCAAAGCTCCGGCGGCCGACAATCTACCGGTAGACTTCGTCGAGCCGGCCCTTCTGGCGGGTAGCCTGCGTACGATCCAACCGTTGAACAATTTGATTGCTACGGGTCTTCCTAAGGCTCGCAAGATTAGCATATTTAAGAACTCGCGAGGCGAAATACAGCGCAAGAAGAGCCGACCGAATAAGAAGGTGTCTTACATTTGTAGATCTCACAAGATAGGAGATGCGTGAGTACGTACCGATGGAAAAGTTATATTTAAATAAAAGTTGAAAATATACTATCCACAATCTTTTGAATTCATTTTTTTTTAAATTCGTCATCTAAACAATGGCCAACGTACAATTAGTAGTTTTCATTCGCATGATTTATCATAGCGATTATATTTATTTCGAAACTGAAAGTTTTTGCTTCAGCAAAATGAAAAAAAAAATCCTCTCGAATATGAAGGCGAATTCGACTACCTTCGTTTCAAACGGCAATACAGTTAGAGCACTGTACGCGAGATTAACCTTTCCTTGCCTGTTTGGGCGTTCCCTTGGCTTTACCGTTCTCGTCGGCCATCATAAAACGTATGCTTTGTTGGTACAGGTCGCGATTGATGGTTTTCAGCTTATGCACAACCTTTTCCAATCGTTGCGTCTCGCTCACTTCGTTCGCCTTCCCTGCAACCTTGCCGGATACCGTTATTTCCACCGGCTCCGTCTCAGGTCGATCGCGCAGTGCCCGCTTCTTGACCGTATAATCCATGCTTAACATTTCTCGATCCACCCGCGAGCTGGTCGTCTTGTGGAACATCGGGAAGGGCACGGGGAGCGCCACCGATTGGTCGAACATAAGCTTGGGGGTGATGAGGAAGAAGGCGTTCGTTATTGGGCCCTTGTGCGGTATAACCTTCAGCTGTTGGCGCGTTTTGACGTGCCAGACGATCACAACGTCGTCCTCGCCACCGGAGAGCAGCGTTTCGTTATCCATCGACATCGACAGGCAGGTGACGGCCTTCTGATGTCCCTTGAGCGTGTTGTCCAGCAGGAGGCCCTGGTGCAGGTGGATTTCCTTGGAGCGCGGTGCGGACTGGAGGTTGCAGGTGAAGATGAAGCCCTTTTTGTCGCCAACGAACAGCTCCGTCTCGAGCCCGTTGATGGTGAGCACGGACAGGGCTACGGGAAACACGACGTTCAGCACCATCTTGCCGGACGCTAGATCGTAAATTTTGCACGACCGATCCAGCGACGCAGCGGCCAGCAGCGCCTTCATGCCACCCTTCCCGACGTAGATATCGGATACGGGAAGCGTGTAGTCGGCGAACTCGTACAGCATTTTGTTGTCTTTCTGAAGCAACGTCTTCGCCAGGCTCCAGACGACCACTCGACAGTCGTGCGCGGCCGATATGAAGTGCGATCCATCGTCGGTGAACTTCAGGGCTGTTATGTTCCCGTAGTGGTGCGACACCGTGACCATGTTGGCGCCGGTCGCAAGGTTGTAAATGTTGAACGAGTGCGCGTGGGCGACGATGCAGTAGTTCCCGTCGGGCGACACGGCCACTGCCCTGGGAGATGCTGGCAGCAGGTACCTTACGTTTACCGGCTCCTGCCGATTTATGGGCCATATGTTAAGCAGCGGTTTGGCCTGATGTCCTGCCACCACGTATTGGTTGTTGATGATCTGTAGGGTTTTGGCTCCCGGAGCTCCACCGTGCCGGTACGGCATCAGTTGTGTCCCCGTTCGGATGTCCCACGCGCAAAAGCTCCAATGCTGTTCCGAGCCATCGCTGGTGATTGCAATTTCTACACAGTCGGTCATTATGCCCGGTCACTTTGCAGTATACTTGCTTCGAAACCACGTTGTATCCGCGAACCCGCTTCCAGCATTTCTTGTTTACACTGAAATGACAGCCGGGTTCATTGACAGTTGACAGTTCTCGCAGAGCTTGTTTTTCCAATGCAAATACCTAGATTTTTTGCAATTTCACCTCAAATACATTTCATTCGAACGGCATAAAATCTACGAATCTTTCACGAGTTCTATCATCTACGAAATACCAAAACTTTAATTTTAACAAACAATATCGTAAATCAGTCAAATAAATATGTCCGGGCTGTTTCGCAGTCGGCCTACTACGCTTCTGTCATAGCTGGTTGTCACAAAGCTCAAACATTAGAAAAGACAGGAAAATTGTAAACATCAACAAAGCAGAAACTGTGAATTCACTGTGTCGAAAGATCCTTACTGTGAATTAACCGAAATATAAAAGGTTTTTTCACACTCAATGGCGACGAATAGCCCGGTGAGTGCTGTTCAGCCGGCGGCAGGCACGGGACAGAAGGTGAAGCAGAATGCTTCGTTCACGATTTCGAGCGACATACTGGACGATCTGGCCAGTCGATTCATCATCAACGTTCCGTTCGAGGAGCGGAAAAATCTCATTCGCATCTGCTTCCAAGTGGAGCTAGCGCACTGGTTTTACCTGGACTTTTACTGCTCGGAGCACAAGCAAAAGTGCGGCATCAAACAGTTCGCGCAGCAGATTTTCAAGGTATGCTTCCGATGGCCGTGTGCTTCTAGATGGGCTACAGTTGAAGATGTCTTGTTTTGCATTGCAGCACGTTCCCTTCCTGCAACCGTTCGCTGCAGCCGTGGACGGTGTGTTGGAGAACTGGAAGCAGTACAAAGTGACCGTTCCGACGTATGGCGCGATACTGCTGTCGGAGGATCTCAAGCACGTCCTGCTGGTGCAGTCGTTCTGGGCCAAATCGTCCTGGGGCTTCCCGAAGGGAAAGATCAACGAAAACGAAGAACCGGTCAACTGTGCCATCCGCGAGGTGTACGAGGAGACGGGCTACGACATCCGCAACCTCATCGTGCCGACCGAGTACATCGAGCTGGTCATCAACTATCAGTTCACCCGGCTGTACCTGGTGTCGGGCGTCCCGCTCACGACCGTGTTCGTACCGAAGACACGCAACGAAATCAAGTGCTGCGAGTGGTTCCCGGTCGATCTGCTGCCGGTGACCAAGCACGATAACATCGTGAAGGACAACCACCAGCTGACGGGTAACTCGTTCTTCATGATTCTCCCGTTCGTGAAGCGGTTGAAGAAGTGGCTGGAGGCGTACCAGAAGGGCAAACCGGGCAAGGGTGGTGGAAAAGGGACGGGCAACGCGCTGGCCAGTAATTCGCCCATTTTCGGTCGAGAATCGGGCGGGAAGCAGAAGATTTTCTTCGACAACAACATTACCGGGGGCAGTGGCAGTAAAAATGCCAATCAACAACCACTCCAATCGTCCCAGCAGCAGCAGCAGGACAAGCGTCAACGGCAGCGGCACAAATCGATGGGCGAGCTGGACCAGCCGGGAGGGGCACGGGTGAAGAGCAACGCCGGAACGCCGCAAGTGAACCAGCAGTTCTACAAAAACTCTCCCACAACCAACAACCAACCGCAGTACCAGATACTGAAGCGTGAGGACACCAGCGGCGCAGCACAGCAGAGAGCGGGAAGCATGGTGAACGATGGGCCGAAGGACATTCCGTCCGCCCCGTCCGAGCCGTTGGCGTCGTCGAAGAAAAAGCAGCAAAGCAAAAGCAAACCGGAAGCGACGCCACTCGGCAGTGCCGGTTCGTTGGCGGTTTCGCAGGTGGAGCGACCCGGCAAGCACCAGATAAAGCGGAAGCTGTTCGACAACCTTCCTCCGAGCGATAGTGTCGCTGTTGACGCCGCTGGCCCCGAAGTTCCACCAGTAAGTGATCCTTACGCGGAGTTTGACGAGAATCCCATATGGGCCAACTTCAAGCTGGACTTCAGTGAAATTGTATTTGGGCGCCGACCTCCGAGTTGGAATGAGATATTTCAAAATAGTGGCGGGTGTAAGTTGTGATGCACGTGATGAGTGATGTGAGAACAATACATTTGTGGTATTTTTCAGTATCCATTATTGTCCATTAACACTACAAAACAAACAAAAAACTATATTTACTATTATAACAAAACTCTTCCAAAGAATGTCTATTCATGTGTCGGTTTCATCCGAAAAAGTTGGCTACTTTGGTGCGGTTGTAGTATTTTTGGTTTACGGGAGAAAGCAGAAACAAGGTTTGGTTCGTTTTTTTTTCTTTTAAGATTTTATTTTGTTCCGTTTTAAGAAGATATAGTTAAAAACTCGTAGCCCATTTACATATAACTTTCATGATGTTTTTTTTTGTTTGTTGTTTTTTTTGCGTTCACTTTTGCCCTCGCAGACTTGGCCCTACCTCTCTGCGCGGTTGACTGCAAATCGCCATTCTAGCATAGAAACCCGTGTAAGTTCTTGTCGTTCAGAAACTGGTTGCTTTGTTTTAAAATTTCTTCTTTCGCTCCGGCGCCCCGTATTTATACCGTATGTACAACTGGCTGCGTACTACATGCTACAAGATAGAAAAAAAACGGGTGCATTTTACTATAGTTTTGACTTAATCGGTATCTCATGGTAAAACTATGTGTTATCATTACAGGTTTGGTATTGTATATTTCCATTTCTCCTTTGGTAAGAAATGAGCTCCAGTGGCCCTCAAGCTTACTCGCGTCGGTGTCTTTTGTGTGTCTGTGTGTGTTTTTTTCTTCTTCTTCTGTTGTAGTTTAAATGTGTTATCAGTTTAATTACCTAATTACTCAGGGGTAGTTCAGTATCATATGCCTTACGCTTCTAGTTTACTATCAGTAAAGCTGTAATATAGCTAAAACGAGTGATGATTGTACGCTTGAGAGAACGTTTCACTATCCGGCTGGTCGGTTCGGTGAACTTGTCGTTTCCTTCTTTCCATTCCCCATTGTTTGTTCTAAGCTACTACGAATTTTAACTTGCTATTTGCTTTAAGTTTGTTTTTCTTTTCGTTTCTTTTCTGTACCTCTTTAGACTCAGAAGATTTGCTCTTGTTCCGTTTCCGTTTATAATTTGTTTTTTCTTTAGACAAAGGTTCTTTATAATGGTCAAAGTTTCCTAGTACTTGTTTTTCGCGGGCTTCTACCATTACCCTAGTAGGAACCAGACAGTGGAAAATAATGTTATATAATTTAATTGTTTTGCTTTTTTTGTTCTGTTCTTCTTTCGCAAACTTGCGAAAACCCTACAGGAGTAGACGAGAGCTAAACGTTTCGTTTCGGCATCTCGCATGGTTTTTTTTTTGTTTATCAACGCATTGCATCACGCCTTCGTTCTGTTGAAGGCGTCGAATAAACGACCTTTAAAAGATTCATAGTACGCCTTAAAATAAATTGCGACGCAAAGGGCATAACGAAAAAGCAAACATATTTATATTATGTACAATAGATTTCTTTGGATGCTGCATTTAGCTGAAGCGAAGAACAAAAATAATAATACAGGTAACTGTTTCGATTTTGCTATTCCATTATTGGAAAAGGAACAAGTAATGGATTTTAGTCTAACAAAAAGTAATAACACTTAAACAGTTTATTTAGCTATGCTCTAGGAAAAAAATATGAATAATATACCATAAATTCATCAGGAAGAAATTCAACAATAAACTGGGACAGTTTAGTACAGCCACTTTCATCTAAATGCAGCTACCCAAAAAGTATCTTCATATCACTAGAATAAACACGTAAACGCATTTCTAAAGCTTTTCAGTTGTAGACTTCTCGCATGCTCAATGTTCGTCAGAAAGAGGCCCCTACGGTATAAGTGTTTGATTTGTTAGTGGTGTGGCTGGCAGTATGCCATATTCGAGAGCGTGCGTGTACGTTCTGTTTGTTTGTTCTTGTGTCGTGTTTGGTTTTCATATGAAAATCATATGCTGAAGATTTTCAAAGTAATATGTTCATATTCCTTCGTTTATTATGCAATGTACTAATCGTACCCGCTTGGGTCACTACTTCGCTACCATTAATTAACGAGTGTTTTTGTTTGTCTAGTATAGAGTAATATGAAACTGTTCAGTATTTTTTGTTTGTTTCATGATTTCGGTTCTCTTTCTTGTTTTTAATTTTAATTTTGCTTATAACAGGGTTTGTTAAATTGTCCAATATTTACCAACAGTATTTATAAACGATATCTGTTGTTTTTCATCTCGAATCCTTAACTCGTCGTTTGCCTTTCACAAAATAAATCAATTTTCTAATATCGTTTTATACCATTTTATAGCTTTTTCAAGACAAAACGACCCTATTCGTCAAACACTTGTGTACTGTCTGTTTCTGTCTGAAAGTGTGTATCATGGTTGTATTGTATAATTGTACAATGAAATTTTAATTTAATTTATAATTTGCCTATTGGGCATCGCTAGCAAAAGTTCGTTTGGTTATTAGGAGAAAAATCCTGCAGCTCGATAGAAGTAGAGAAACCATCGGGAGTTTTTGTTTGGTTTGTGTGAGTGTTTGTTTGGTTCTTTAATGAACGGATTCTGGTCTGCTCTGGGGTTGGATTGACCCAGGTTATTGGAAGCTTGTTACAGTTCGATTCGTTTATTTATTTGCAATTTCTTATGAGATCAAAATGTTTATTTCATACAAAGACGTCTGCTGCTGAGTCTGTATGTTGTCCAAGTTGCAGCGATATTATGTTCATGGCGATAAAACGACTAGAATCGGCACAAAATCACCAATGGTTCTTCTTTAAAAAACGGTTGCTTCAACCCGCACTGCACGAGGATATGTAGATTCTATTTTGCTATATGTGTAATGTACTGATTTTGGTCATATTGTTCGTGTTTGCCAGGCGTTTGGAACCGCCGATATTGGACGTGGATAATTTAAGTACCAAAATATGTGCACCCCCTTTCGAGCGGTGCGTTTGCTAGAGAAGACTTTCTAAGATAACACATGAATATATCTTTACGCTGTATGAGTAATCCATTTTGGATTCAGCTGGAGCTCATCAGGTTTGTGTTTTGAGGGTGGTCCAAGGATTAAAGCCATGGTGGTTTTAGGTATGGTTCGTTCGTTCTAATATGTTGATGGTTGGGCTTGAGTTAGGCATTTATCATGTCTATGTTTCACTATAGTCGTTTGTAGCTCCCTTCATGTGATGGTTAGTGCTATAAAGTTCTGGTTGAGGGACGTTATATGGATGCGATATTCGATCCAGGTTCTTCTTAGCTGGTTGCTAGAAATAAACCGTACAGAATAAATGGTTTTGTTCAGGTAAAACCCCTTTTCCTCTTTATACAAGCGATATTGCGACAATTGTTCGCTTTGTGACGAATGTCTATGCCTTTGGTTTGATTAATTTGAATATGGAAACGTATGTAACAAACGTATACGTCACCAAAATGATGAGGATATTTATTTCACTACAAAGATTTGCCATTGATTCGGCTGTTTGATTTTTTTTTCTTCAATTCTTTTCCTCTTAAATCTTCAAATCGGACTAGTCCAGCTTTAGATTCGTTAAAATGATTCAAATACTCATGATTGTTGCCATGTAACGCAATCTTGGTTTTATGTTTGTTTTATTAATTTCCTTTGTAGTTCTTACGTGTTTTTTTGGTTGTAGTTTCAATCGGTTTTCTTATCTTATCGATGCATCTTTTTATTTCCTTTTTGACTAGTTGAAGCCACTTATATAGTTTTCGCTTTCTAGCTCAAATCTCCTTTTTTTTAATCGTGTAGCTGAATCGTCGCGTTAGTTTTTATTACATTTTTTTTAATTATTGATTTTTGATAGAGGCAAACAGGTTTGGACCCTTCAGCGTCATTATCATCGTTCGTGCATGAGATGGTGTCTAAATATGTTCTGTCTACCTTGCTTATTGCTTTGTAGACTTGTGGATAAACTTCTTTTTTTGTTTTCTTTGACTTTTCACCATCGTTCACCAATCACAAAGGGTTATTGAATAGTAGAGAAAATGTGTTACATGTATGTTTTCTTCTCGATCGTTGGTCTTCATATGTAGGTGAGAGGAGGAGAGCTTAAATCTCTTGCAGTTAAACTGAGATCTAGCTGCTGGTGCAAAAGAAACGCTTTGCAAATATTTACATCTTTTGTTGATTTTGTACATTCCTTCATATTTTCATGAAGTCAGTTGACGTCAAACGACGTAATGCGTTAGCGAAAAGATAATGATTTTCAATTTTTACTACGCGCACTGAGCTATTCTACTCGTTTGTTTAATTTCGTTCGAGAGAGAATGTGTTGCAGAGAGCATTCCAAGTTCATTACCCATTTGCGAAAACGCGGCTAATGACTGTACAAATGTTGCGCTTAGAGTTTCTTTATCTACTAACTGTGTCAGCTCCTGCTCTTATATTATTTCCTTTCACCACATAATCACAGTAAGTATGTTCTTTACTCCTATCGTTTCTTTTTTTTTCCTTAGCCCATGATATAGTTTTCTAGTTTGATCTACTTTATTACATTAGGTGCATGTTTCAGTTTGAATTTTCGTTTGTTTGTCTTAAACTATGGAGTTGGTTACTTTTACTCAAACACTTTGCTTTTATCACTTCAACGTTTTATTTTGTTTATTTTATGTTGAGTGTCGAACCGCGTTACTGTTCGGTAATGTTTTTTAAACTTTATTTTCAGCTTATTAAGTTCTTATTGATGCTAGTATTAGATATTTCACCGTTCAGTGTGATGGCTTTAGAAAGTTTAACTAACTTATAACAATGACTTCAACTACGATTCCGTCGAGTTCGATGCAAGACAAGGCAGAAATAAGTGAACATTCAAAATCAAAATCAAAGAACGAGAAAAGTCACCACTACACATTTTGTGTGTCCCATTTCCATTAGCCTACGTGCGTGCAGAACTTTAGGTGCGTTGCCCCTTTTTGGTGCAGCATAGAAAGTCCACAAATCGTTTTCGGGTGATAATTTCGGCCATTTCGAATGGTGTTTTCGAACGTGATTATTTGTATGTGTGAGTGTGTGTGTGTGAGTTAATTATTTTTTACTACAAAAGTACTGCAAAACGGTACACCTTGAGACGAATTAAAAGTGCGAATCGAAATCGAACCCATCTTTGTCCTTGTAGCAAAATGGAGAGGCTATTTTTCTATGCCCCAAATCAAGACCATCCATATGCTGCGTTAAGTGGGGAACTGTTCGATTCTTTTCGCGCTTTTTAACATTTCTGAAAGCGTGTTTGTGCACATAACTTTGCAAAATAACTTTCCTCCACAGTAATCCTTTCACTTTGAACCGTCTCAAGTTTTTCGTCATGTTTCTCTTCGTGTTCGTGAATTTACGCTAGCAGCATTTTTCTTATTGATTTCGTTTTCATCACTACCATAGAACGATCAGAATGTTAGTAGAACGTGTGCACGAGGTCATGTAAAAGGCACGAAACGGACCTATGTGGAAAACGTTAAAAAAGCGCACCGTTAAAATGAACAAGCAGTAACTTAAAATGCCGGAAAATTGTCAACAAAAAAAGATGGCTTTAAATATAAAATCGCTGCATTAGCTGCTGAAGCACGCTGCCCGGAAATGGCCGCAAGAATATGAAAACTTTTTTGCATATTTCTGTAACACGTACAAAAACAGATTCCACATTCTAATGGTCATCTCGGGCGTTCTCGGTGTCGGGACCGAGCTCAAAGCAAGCACGATGTTGAGGTTAGCTTTGAGTGAAACTTTTTTGATGTCTTGCAAGCCTGTCCTTGGGTCCATGGGTCCATTCCTGGAAGTAATCCGTCTGCTCAACACTGCACTTTAATGTGATTGTAAGCGTAAAACAATGATGAAAAAGATGGAACTGTACCTTTAAAGCAAGTGTTAACATATTCAGATAAAATTCCAAACACTATAAAGGTGCATGCTTTGTAGTTTAAGCGAATTAAAAGTTAACGGATGCGAAAGTATGCAGTAAATTGTAGCTGATGATAAACAAAAGGTTCGTGTGGCTAAATCTACGCTTTTTTAAATATGTGAGTGAATGCAGCTAGCCCTCTGCCCGATCGTTATCCACAACGTATAGAATAGTTTCGAGGCATTTGAGTTGCGTTAGTTATTGCTTGCAATATTCATCTTTATCCACTGCTAGTTGCTCCGCGTTTCGCCGTTTTATTAATCTCTCGCTTCACATTCTCGGGCGATACGGCAACCAAAGGAGATTGTTAAGATTTCCTAGCACGAAATCATTTCGACACCGTGCCCTTAATTGGCTGCAAATGTTTGTCGCGATTGCAGTACCAGATGAGCGTGCGACGTTTCTCCACGGTAAGTTACATTTTAAACACACAGTTGTCGGTATGTTGACGTGAATGGTATGTACATTCCGTTTTAAACAATAAAGAATGTTTGTTCTCTTCACAAAAAGAATAAAAATTAATGGGAGCGTTGTGACACAAATTATTTCGCATTTTCCTGTACAAATTGTAAAAAGGTAGGTGGAACTGATGTTGTGGAAAAAAAGACTTTAGTAAAAAGAAAAAAAACTGAACCCCAATGGAAGAGAACTTAACGCTTGATAATGGTTTGGATTTGAAAACAAAGCTTCCCACGCAAATTCCGGCTAGCGCTCGCTGACACTGTATGACACCTGTTTTTTTTCTTCTTCTCGTTCGCCTCGTTCACCTTTGTTAATCGGTACGCGCGCGATTCACTATCACAGTCTCAAGTCCTCTTAAAATTAACGTGGATGCATAGGCATTTTCCGCGAAGGGAGCGATAGGGATGCTAGATTTGTGTGTTCGTTGCGATGACGATTGACTTTCTCTAACGTTTGGTCGCTTGGTAAAATCGTACAGGAAGCTAGGGCGAAACGTTTTTTTTTTTCTCTCTCGGCAATAAGAATCATATTTCCTTTCACTCGCAACGTCGGTTGCATCGATGGAAATCGGAATCGCCATCAGGATGTTTGCCTTCTTCGCTCCGCAACCATTTGCCTTCCATCTCGTTTGTGTGGCTGCATCACTGTTTAATCGGATCGAGGAAGATGAAGGAATAGTGTTTCGTAAATTAAAACTGACCAGCACAGCTAACGTACAGCTTCTTCCCGTAGGCCTTCGTGAAACTTGTGATCCAGCAATGCACATGGATTAGGGGTGAAAAACCAAACCGCTGTTGTGAAGAAGCAAGGAGCGCAGCGTAATGCCGTTTCCTGGTGCGTGTTTGGCTTAGGACCTCGTTGTTTTAAATATGTTTGTGGTGTGTGTTGAGTTTAGTTGTTTTATTTTTGCTAGTGTCTCTTCACTTGAGTTGAGAAGCTGGTTTTGCTTTTCTCCATTCTAGTTCTATTGCAGGATGCTGTTTGTTAAAAGGGAAAACACGATAGCTCCTAAACTCGTTACCGGTTGTGCAATTCGTTTGTCATTTTTCGTCTCATCTTACGTCTAAATTATTTGCCTTAGATAAACCTTCTTCTTTACACATATTCACCGTAGGTAATGCTTCAGTTTTTTTTTCTTCGATTCAGTAGCTAATGTAGCTCCGTGTTTGTTTCTCCCGTCCGTCACTATTCGTATTCGACACTTAGACGTTTTTAAACTTTCAAAATCTTTAATCACTTGCTTTTAACTGGTCGTTTCGTTATGTATGTACAAACTAATGTGTCTTTAAGGTGTGGGTGTGTGTTTGTTTGTGTTTGCTTGTTTGAACACAACTGTTCCCCCAATTTCCCGGTCTCGGGGCCCTTGCACTCCCCCGCAGGCGGCGGCTCTAGTGACGCGTCGTGGAGGAGGGAAGAGCTTAGATTAAATATTATACATCGTCCTCGAGACACTTCATCGCCAGCGACGGCGAGGAAGCCTGCGAGGGGGCGGCCGGCAACTGGAGGGGCTGCGGAACGTGCTGCAGAATCTGCATCTGCTGCTGGTGCTGCACGATCGCCCCGAGCGTCGCCGGCGAGTGGAGCGGGTGCTGCAGGTGGTGCAGCTGCTGTTGCTGCTGCTGCTGTTGCTGCTGCTGGTGTTGCTGCTGCTGCTGTTGCACCATTGGATGTGCGTGCAGCGGGTGCGGCTGGTAGGACTGCACCGGCGGTAATATCATCTTCTGCTGCAGCGTCATCGAGTTGATGGCGTGCGTTAATTGATCCAGTTTCTTGTCCATCACAGATAGTTGCTGCTCGACCCGGTACAGGCGCGCCCCGACCGTCATCGGCTTGACGTTGCCGACCCGGTCGATGCCGGCCAGGTAGCTGCCCGGCTTGCCGAGCGTTTGGTCCAGCCGGCGCTGCAGCTCCTTGATGCGCACCATCATGTTGAGGTGGCCCTGCGAGTACTGCTCGATCACGTCCCGCACGTCGTACGGTTTGCGCGCCTGCTGAAACTTCCGCCGTGCCACGAAGTACTTGATCTTCCGGATCGCCCGAATCGCGTTCCGATGCGCTTCCGTCAGTCTGAATGAGGGAAAGGAGAAAGAAAAAAGAATTTAAAGAAAGAGTAACGTATCGGTGCGGGATAATTTCTTTCTCATTAGCGAACATTCGTAACGATTCGGAGGGGATGGTTCGAGAAAAGGAAGCATTTCTTTTCTTCCTTGCCGTCGGCGCCACTTACTGTGTGACACGCGCCGGTTCCGGCTCGTCGTCCGGTTCCGGTTCCGCTTCCACCTCGTCGCTCGGCGCTTCCGTCACGGAGCTGTTTTGGCTAACGAACACTCCTCGGTTTGGGTCGTTGCGACGCGTCCGCAGCGGCGTTCCTTGAGAGCACGAAGATAGATACAAAAAAAAAGATTCATTTATCTGTATTGTAAGCTACAACTTTAACTTTCTTTCCCACTGGAGAACATTCCTAATCTGTACTCTTCTAAATGAGGTTGCTGTTTTTCTCCTTAACTTTTTCGTAAGACAATTTTTTCGCGTTAAGCTGATTATGGGTACAAACTTTTTAATTTACGATTCTATTATGATTTATACTTTTTCATAATGTGATAAGAAATGGGGGCTGCACATCTGATAGTAGACAAAAGTTGATTAAGAAAATCTAATTTTACTGATTTAATCATAATTTCATCGTTGCAATAATTACATCGTTCATAATTGTTTATGAATTTGCAATTCTACTCTTCCATTTCCAACTGATCAACAATACATTCTCCATTCAAGGATCCCTCCTCCTGTCGACCAATATGGAGGCGCCTGGTCATTCGTAAAAACACAACAAGTGACTCAAAAACGCTTTCATAATTTATACCTGCGTTAATGGAACGTGTTCGGACACGAATTTATCCGTTGCATGACCACTTAAAAATAGGTTACCCGGAATAATTCCAGAGTAAAAAACACCATTTGTTCATTAGCGCACGAAAACACGCACCTTAAAAAAGGGGAGAGGAAACATTTAGGAGCAACATATAAAAAAACCATCAGCATATGCAAAGCGAACGGTGAGGAGATTGAGCGTGGACAGATAAAAATATGTTGAGCAAGAAAAATTGCCCCCACCACTGTAGCCCAATTCTAAGCTCCCTTTATTCCCGTTGGCCTTTTTACTCGATTCCTCGCGGTACAATTCAGTCGGTGTTGCGTGTCCACATGCTGGAAGCGCCCAGTTCAAATAAAATGTGCCTCGTACGGGCACATGTTTTACAAGTTCGTTTTAATTCATTTCGTGTGTGTGAATAGGGGTATTTTTTTTTTCCAAATTCGTCATCACATGCTTTCTCCCCGACAGTTGTCGTGACATCGGGGCTTGGCCGCTCGGTCACGAAATCCGCTTCTGTCACGACGTGCGGCTTGTGTTGACAAATCAACGGACGCTTTCAGGCGGTTTCGTGCGTATGGGTAATTAGAATAAAAATATGTTTTTTGTTTGTAAATTTTATCTGAGTTATCATCTCTACCTTTGTCTAGTAGCACGCCGAAGTACGAGGGATCAACCTTTGGGAGCGATTTTTCTAGTTATATGCACTGTCTTGGTCGTTTTAGTAAAAATATTTCATTTTTAATCGATAAAGCTAAATTATTGAAAACTAATGGAGGCGCCTTGTCGTTTACTTCAGCGTTAATATTTACAATTTTGTAAAATGAAGCGATTATTTTTCTTTACGACGATACGTGCAAGGCCAGAGAAAAAGCAACAACAAAAAAGAAATGTAACTTGAGTCGTGTCGAATATAATCGACTATCTTCTGCTCGATACCTTTTATTCAAGTCACACTCCTTGCAAGTGGAACGGCATACCGGAGCATTCTTGTCGGAAAAGAAAGCACGTGTCTGGACATACGTAGAAAGTCGTACCAACACCAGAAAATCGAATTCCAACCGAACGTAGACCGACCCGAAAAGGGAGGGCCGCTCGGACGGACCGGTCAGCAAACAAAGAAATCAAATTTTCCACTACATTTTCCTCGCATTCCGAAGACGGTTGACGTGAACGCGTTCGGCGATCGGCGGATCCGGGAGCAGGGGGAGTACAATTTCCGTGACCCACTGCTGGACGGAATCGAAACGATTCCATTCGTCGCCGTCGTCGTCTTTGGTACCGTTTGCTGGCGGAAGTTTGTCGAAACGAAATTGACCAATTAATTAAGTGCACGAAATTGGGAAAGGAAGTGCTTTCCACCGGGGTGCGACGGGTGCCCCGGGCCAGATGGACGATGGTTCATTATTCATCGTACGCTGTTAACACCTTTATTACATGTGCCACGCCGAGTACGAGGAACGACAGTAATCCTTCCCTTTAGTCGCCAATTTATCGATGATTGCTGCCTAGGCGGGGAAAGTAAAAAATATAAATAATAAATGTAAGCTACCGCTCAATACCTAAACAGAATGTTGGGACCGAAGGGTCCGGTATTCTTTCTTTCTCTTACATCTCCGTTGAACGCTCCAAACAAGGTTTTGGGCCATTTTTACCTTTCCCCTTTGGGCCTCGCACTAGTTGGACGATAGTGAGTGGGCGTTTTGCTGTACGGTGAAAACATTTTCTGAATGTGATCAAACAACGGGCGCAGGAGGGGATTTTAATATTGGAGATATTTCATCGAACATTCTTCATTTATAGGTCACATTATTGAAGGGGACCGTTTACCCAGCGTAGCATTTCATTTGAAACACGCGAGATAAATATTTTCAATCGAAAGTTAACGAAAACGGTGTTATGGACGGCTTTGCACAGGGAAGGCAGAGCAGTAAACATGGATATTTCATTTTTCAGCAACGACAAATGTGTACAACATAAATAATGTAGCTCTATCATTGGACATTATACCAGTTCATTAAAGCTTCCAGAAGGCACATGCAAACAGGTAAATAACCTCACATATGCACGTTGTTAACAGGCTCGACAATTCAATTGAGGTTCGGTGTAAACATGACAAATGTTTAAATAAGTATCTTAACAAGGATATTTGCTCAAACAAACAATTTGAAGGTGTTTGTTATTGGTTCTCAAAACGAAATGCATATTCTGTTGAGAACATATTTCTTCATTTATATTTAATGATATAAATCGCCGACAAGGCTTTGAAAGCAGCCAAGTCATCAAATTTCAAGTTTTATGCATCTGTTAGGACTTTTCCATGATTTCTCTCATCGGTTTAATTTTTTTTTCTGCACATAAACATTTGTTTTATTAAATCTTTTTTCTTGAAAGAAATCTGCTGCTTTGAACCTTGAGATGATCATTAAAGCTAAATCTGATCCCCGGTAAACGAGAAAACGTGCCAGAAAAGGGGTTTGAATGTTTCAAAAGTGGAATTTTCTGCATGGAAAATAAAAAGCATCCTGGAGTGAACAAAGTTAAAGCGACGGTAATATGGGAGCACTACTGAAGAAAATCTATGCAGCACAACTGTACCGAGCACAATTACAGTTACCACACGTTGGTGAGGAGGTTTACACACACCGCTCAACCCTAAAATTGAATGTTCTAAACGCTCGGCTATACTCTTAGAACCTTGCCTCCTTCAAAGTCCACCTTTTTCCTACAAATTTCCTATGCAGCACTTTTGTTCTCTGGAAGAAGTCAAATTCTGCGTCGCAGGATGGGTTACTACAAAAGAGAAGCCTTTCTTTCGATAAGGGATCCATTTGCAACCCGAAATTTGGAGACAAGTTCTGGCACCCGATTGATATTTCTTTGAAAAATGCAAGCTGTACCACGTGTTTATAAAATGTCAAAAATCTGAATAGTAACCTTAGAACACCTTGATAGGAGTTGATAGGAAATTAAATAGTTAATCGTGAACTGACAATCATATGTTGGATATATTCTGCTGCCTAGTGGTTTTTTGAATATTTAGACTTCTCTCCTGACTTAGACCTAATCGGTGGAATTCTTCGTATTAATAATTTTGTTTGCGGAAAGGAAAAACAAAATCCACCCCTCCCGGACTCACCTGCCGATCGGGGCTCCTCCATGTAGAAGACCACGTCTCCGTCGGACTCACTTTTCGCAAGCTCCCCCGAAGGTCCGCCACCCGCACCTCCACCGCCCGTGGTCGCTCCTGCTCCTCCTCCTCCTCCACCTGCACCGGTCGCGTTCGGGGTCCCGAAAGTCGCTCCGCCCTCGGTGCCGCCCGCTTGAGCCAGCGGGGTTCCCCCGGGGCCACCGCAGCCCGCGCCTGAAGCAGCATTCGCAGCTACAGCCGTCGTCGTCGTCGCCGTCGCTGAGGAAGGACCGACACCGGGCACCGGGCCGGCACTGAGCGGGGGTTTCATCTGGGGCGCCTCCATGCGGTTCCGGGACTTCCGCCGCTTCAGCACCGATGCACCGCGCCGCGCCACCTGTACCATTAGGGTCTGAGCCCGAATGTATCGAATAAAGGCACAACGAACAACGAACACATTGATACACACCGAGGAGCGGGGGTCACGACATTCGTGTAGCAGCGTTTTTTTTTTTTTTGCAGGCCAGCTTCAGTGCAGGGACGGGAGGAAGGAGTTCGGAGGAGGATTGGCATACATGGGATGGCGCAAGAATTTGCCTAGGTTCTTCGGAGGGTAAGCAGAAGTGGGGTGTATTGTGCTGTAAGCGATATCTATTTTCTCGGGTGGTAATGAGGGATACACTATTTAGAGGAAAATCTGTCTTTTCCACATCAGTTAGGATGTAATTTTTATGTTTCTTTTAGTTAGAGAAAGTTAACGAAATAATTGAAAGTTTAAGTAAATAGTTTTTTCAATCAAATGCAAATGGGCTCAACTGATGAAACACGAAAAACAGGAAACTATAGCTCGAGAAACAATTGACAAATGACCTTTCCTACCATTCGTCATCGTATCGAAAACGACACTTTTTCGATGCAGATAGAAAAAATACAAGCTACAGACCTACTGCAATGCAAATTGTTTTGCTTCCTCCGAAGGAGTTTTATCGAATAACGATCTTGTCAATTCCAATGTAGGGAGAATTATGCATTGTATGTTTGTGTGTTTTTGTGTGTGTTGCTATCGTGAAATGTCCCTTTTTTTCACCAGGATCCTCATTCACGATAGCAACATATGAAAAGGGGAAAAAGGGCAAAAGTTTTGAGCCGACAACTTGTCGTTTGTTCGGAGCTTCATGTCCAAGAGAAAAGTTGGTCCTATCACCTATCACCGGGACAGCAGATCGCAGGAAAGGGGCAGTCAAAAAGAAGTTCTATCGATTCATTCCAAGAATAAAACCCAGCTGACGGAATGATATCGTCGGGAACGAACCGAAAGCTACGCCATTCCTTCCTCAGGCATTAATCTTTAATGGTGATGCTTTTCTCCGGAGGTGAAAATAAAACAAAGTAACACGTTTGTATCGGCGAACGAGACGCCGCCGCGTTTCGTTCGTGTCGATGAAGATCCATATTGAATTGGATTGCAATTTGATTATCCTGCCGGTACGCGATGTGCTTTCGTTCTATCGCCAGCTGGTTTCTTGTTTTCTTTTTCTTCCCCCAAAGATTGACTGTAGACGAGTATTTTCTTGTCGTTATGTGTTTTTTCTATTCTTACTTTCTTCCATTCACCGGGGAAATGGGCAACAAATCAATCAACGACGCTCATCCACGGCATCATCAATTCCCGTAGGTTCCTCGCCACCGTGAGAATAAAATGCGTTCCTTTCGTGCATCTAACGACCCGTGTGTCGACTCGTCTGGTATGTACGTGGAAGATTTTTATTGTTTGAAGTGGTGCAACTTTCACCAATTCGTCTCGCTGTTTCGATCGAGAGCGTGCGGTCGAGTTTCGCTCTGATAATCGAAAAGAAACAATGTTGCTCGTCGGGAGATGTGTTTGGTCAGGACAGTTTGGTTAACTGCATACGACAACGCAGAAAACCTAGTTGCGGTTTTTGTTGGCGAACGACCAACAAATATTCAGCCAAAAGAAGTCTCTCAATCAACGGTACTTAGAACGGAGTAGTTTCAACTTAAATGAAGCTTTGCGAGCATTTTACTAAAAAAAAAAGCCATCTCGCCCTGTAAACATTCCAGTTAAAATTACATTACATTAACGGTAATAGAAAACGGAAAACGGACTCCCGCTTGAGTCAAGTGGCACGTGTGGTGTAATTAGCTCATCACATTCCATAGCACTTGAGCTCCCAGTAATTTTCTGGCCCTGAAGCTCCTCATCCCAGAGCATTTGCGTACGGTGTAATTACTTTCACATAATTGCTGTACACAATTCTGTTAATTGGCAGTATCACAGCGCGTTTGCTACGGATGTCCCGTTTCCTCGTTTCCCTCACAAAAAACAACCACCCGCCCGGGGAGGAACCGAGTAAAGTCATAACGAGCGCAAGAAACGCTCCACTGATAGGAGTACACCGCCTGCACTGCTCGAATGTAGCTTAATGTTGGGAGAAAAAAAAAGAAAAGAACATTACTCGCTGCTGCAATATGCTACTGCTGCTGGGCTTTAGAACTTCCTGTGGTTCTCAGGTTAGCCATCTTCATCTCCGTATGTAGCATCCTGCCGACGGGAAAAATTCCAGGGAAAGCCGAGAGTTTTACTTGAGGGTCGGAAGACTGGAAAAAAACATGGGGCTGCACATGTGTCGTACTCCTTGTCGGTGAAGGCGATCCCATCACGCAAAAAACAAGCGATCCCACCGAGCCGTGCACCTCGAACGAAACATTCTTTTTCCATTTGCCAGGAAAAAGCCACCGCTAAAGAGAATTCGAATGGAATGTGGAAAAAACGGAGCGATGGCACGAAGCGAAAGGGCTACGTTTCGGGTAGCAAAACATCTCACATCAAATGTAGCAACTCAAAAACCACAAGCTTTGGCCCGGTTTGTCTCTCCCGTCGTTCGGTTACTTATCATCTCGAGAGCAGGGCACACAATGTACATTCCCTTTTCGTATTGCGTCGAGTTTGTGGAAGGACAAAGAAGGCTTCTCCAACCATTGTGCTACGAAAGTGAGAAAGGGGGGGGGGCAGGAGCTAGGGGGATAAAGTTTTGTGAAAAGTTTACTAGAAACCTCGAAGCCCCAAAACCGAAGCGCCAGAGCTCGGAATTGCGCTCGAAGAAAAGGGGTAACAAAAACCGGGTGGGAAAGAAGAGCAACATTTTTCCCACTTTTCCAAACACCTGTTCGAACAATCCCTCCTCCCCTCCCATCCGGTCACTCGGTGTAATAATTCGTCACTGGAGCGGGCTAATGTGTCTGGGAAAAACTTTTCCATTCCCCGCTCCCCTCTGCGGCTCCGCGTCCACACAGCAAACGTGTGCTCGGTAATGCGCCTGGAATGATCCATCACTGCCGCGGGAATGAAGATCCGTAAAAGAAAACAGTTTTTCGGCCAGTGGATGGAAACGGGAACAGTGAGAGTTTTTTCTTTCAATTTCTCAAACCCACCCCTCCCCTCCACGCACACCTGTTGCCGAGGCTGGCTATCGCAGGCTCGCTTTCCCGAACCCGATAAAACGCAAGGGGATGGAAAACGTGTTTACGCCCCCGGGGGCGTTTTCCGGGAAGCCCGACGCGTTTCAGACCAGCGAGCAAAGTCGTCGAGTTTCTGCGCTTCCCCCTCCCCCCCCCCCCCCGAGCACTCATCCGTCGTCCTGGCCCGGCTCAATATCAAAGCGGAAGTTTTTCATCATCAGCGATACCGCCATCAGCAACCACAACATTAACAGCATTTCGCATTCGGGACCTGGCGGGAGAGGGAGAGGAAAAGGCACAAACGTATCACGAGCAATTTTTCAGCCTTTGAGGTTGTTTTCCGTTTGTTTCTCGCTTCTATTTCCCCCCCCCCCTGTTTTTTTTTTCGTGCTTCCCCCCGCGGGTTCTTGCCGCGAGCATTCCATTGGCGGTGTGTTAGCTTTTGAAATTATCTATTCGTTCATTCATGCGCTCTTTTCAGAACCGTTCAAAGAGTATTGTTAAAAGCGTGCAAAAAAAAATGAGCAAATTGAGCAACGAGTCAAACCATTTGCAGCCAGGGAATGGTGAAAAATGGGGTACAAATTGCGAACATGAAGCACGCCGATCTTGTTTATCCCCGCACGTCTCGTTTCCCATGTTTCCTGAACATGCACGTCCTTTACGGCTGATTTTCCCAGCGCTCCTTATCGTGTATCGATACGAATGGTTAGGGAGAACTGGTAAAAACCCTACGAAGTGAAACCAAGTTCTTCTTCAAGTTTGATTTGTGATTCTTGTGTGATCAGAACATGAAAATGATACTGAATAAGAGTGATAATAATAAATAAATGAATTTATTTTACTCAGAAATGTTCATGTGATAGCACAGTGGTACACCGAAACGCTTCCATTCCTTCGAACAGACATAGCGTTGAGCTGCATAGAGCCATAACAGCATGGGAAGGCTGCTTTACGAGATCTTTTTATGGTGGAGGAATGAAAAGAACAAGCAAAAAACAAAAAAGGGCCAGACTACCGGCCACTGGCAGTGGTGTAAATTTTCCCACGGAAAAAAACACCGGATCAGATTATCGAAGATGTGGTTTTTTTTTCACCACCGAAACGTCCGGGATGAAAATGGCAACGATGGTGAAGGCAAGGATCGTCATCACGTTGATGAGTGATTCGGGCGCGTGGCGCGGGGAAACGGCGGTTGTAATGCCACCGCTGGTGTCGGAAATGGTTCTAGCCTAATGCTTCACACGACAGAAAAAGGAAGTTCCACGGAAGCAAACATAACGCGCGGTTGATGATTTGATCCTGGTGTTAACTTTACCACTCCGCATGATCAAGGGCCAGGAGGCCAGGTGCGGAGTACCACGTATATGCTCCAGGTGGGGTGCGCAGGCTGATGGTGATGAATGAAGGCAAAATGGATTCTGACATTTTTCGTTAGTTCTTGTTAAAAACGAGCGCAAAAACTACCGTCGCTAGGTGGAGTAGCTAGAAAAGTGCTCTTGTGAATTTTACATGTTTCTTGTTAGCAGATTTGTTGGGGAAAACGTTAGAAGTTGTGCTACTAAAAACTCGGTAGCACACAAAAAAAAAAAACACTTCTTTGCACAAAGCCAGTCAAGAGTTTCACCGTCCGGGAGCGGCTTGCGCCATTTCCAGTCACTTGATGGCAAATGCAAATGAATTGAAACTCGGGTTTGAATAAATTTGCTGTTCGAGGATGCCGTTGACGGATGCACAACGTAACGGAGAGGAATATTTAAAATCATCTCGGCTAAAAATAGCGTTCGCCGCAGTATTTCGAGGTATACGATTTTCCGATATTAATTTGCGACATCAAACTTTCACACCCAGCGGAAATGATTAAAATGCGGAATTTCGGGTTGAATTTTGGGGCCCCGTGATAAAGAATTTATCCTGCAGCATTTTTGTGCTGGAAATAGCATTGAGCCAATCAATTTCATTCGAGAAATTCAATGAAAAATGTCGAAAATAAAAAGTCGTTTCTGTTTACATCGCTGGAAAAAATCCGTAAGCTATTTTCGATTAATGCCTTTCCAATATTTTTTATGCATTCCAGGTCAGGCAAGGAAGAACTTTAGCAATCCTTTCTCTGGACCGTGAGCTTGGACTGCGTAGCACAAAATTGCGATGAACACATTGAACACATATAAATTTATCACTTCAATGCTTCTAAATTTGATCAAATTCCACTCACACATGGGAAACGACAAGACGCACGGGGCAAGTACTTTCATCAAATCGAGTGAGCTCCGATGCAGGAAAAAAAAAGGCCCGTAAGGTATCGGACTGCCAAATGGCTTTATCTAATCATGTTTTGATCAAAGCACCTTCGAATCGAATCAGCCCATCGGTTTTTGGGGAGAGAAAAAAAAACACCGAAAAGAAACAAAACAAGTCATCTCAATCACACGACTGGGAACAGGGTTTAGGGATTGGAATTGGGCGGAATGTGTTCTGGAGATGAATCGCTTTGCGAGACACTTACGCGTCCAACAAAAACAGCGAAAAGAGCGTCATTCTTAGGCATATCGCTCGTTGCTCGATCGCTTTCCACGGCTGCGTTTGCCATAAACAAAGGAAAATCGTTATTCAAATAAAAGGAAATCATAACCCAGCAAATGCCGAAAAGGCATCTGGGACCAGGGAAGAAGGGTTTTGGGTGTTTTTCCCCCCCCCATCGAATCGCCGGCCCTTCCTCAAGACGGATCAACCGTCGACGATGGGTTTTTATGTTTTTCCGATTTCGCTAATGGAATTTATGCGCTCCAGGAAAACGTTTGTCCATGTTTTATCGAATATTGCGATTTGAATAATTCATCCCAAATGGAATTGGGCGAGTGAAAAACAAAGCAACCATGGCGTTAGCGTTGGCTAAAGCGAAATAAAATGCGTGAAATAACAAACGCAACTTCCTGCAGCACCAAAAAAAAAAGGACGCACCATTTTCCACCCATCACTAGAGTAGAAGTGTGGCCTATAAAATCGCAAGTCGCGGTTGTAAATGCAAACCTGGTTCCGTTTGTGTTGGTGTTGTTTTTTTTGGCCCCCATTGTCTTTGATCTTTGTTTTTGCACGCTCCTTCACAATGACATTTCCATACGAACGCAGTCAAGCAGCTGCAATTGTTTGCTGGAGTGGGTTTCGTTTAGAGGCACATACGCAAACACCCAAGCATCCAGACAGAACATGGAAACCACTTGGTAAAGCTGTCAAAATTTAAATTTGATCACAAACTTTTTGTTTCTTCTCTTCTCTTGTCGAGTGCTCTGCCATCGTTGTTTCATTTTGCCAATTTGCCGCTAATGCACGACGGTGGAGGCCGGGGACCTGCCGTGGTTGACGGATGGGTGCCATTCGTTTGATTGAGAGCTTGTGCTTGATTGATTGATCGGTTTATGTGTATTGGAGTGCCAAAAACTGGTGCGGCTCGGGAAAACGGGAGGATTCCCCCGTCCTGTTTGACTAGCGGACGGGTCGAACAAAACCCTCCGGAAACATACGCGAACTGGAAATGATTAGTGCGGAAACAAAATCGAAAGAGTGGAAAGCAAAGTGAAACAACAACACAACGCTCGCCTTTCGCCTCACTCGCGTGTTGAACGAACAACAAGATTGGCTCATTTGCGTACCCAAGACGCGCGTAGAATCCGATGGTAAAAGTTACTGCAGTCGCGTAATAAGATACCCTCACAGCAAACGATGTCTTTTTCGACGGAAATAGATTTGTTTTAGTAGCGCACTGTTGCCACTGATTGGCACGGAACTGCGTCGGGCTCAAAGTGTGCAGCGAAATTCGCTTTGCTTTGCTTTCGCTGTCGGTGCAGCAAGGTTGTTAAAAAATGAAAAAAATCATGGATACGGTTGCTTGACTGAGCAGCTGGGGGAAATGCAAATTGGTCCATCGAAAAAAGAAATATTATAAATTGGGAGAACGGCGGAACGGCAGCCATCATTATAGCTAAATAATGACTGTTTGATTTTTCATACAGATAAATGACTTGTTTAGAGTTTAACATGCTGCAACGTTTATACAATTTATCTTAATTGGTAGATTTTCATAAAACTACAACCCATGTTTAGGTATGACAGGAATTAGTTATTTGGTACATTAAAGGGAAAAATTGGACGCGTTTTGAAAATGGTTGGTTGATGCAACAACGGAAGCAATCGAAGCACACTACCCAACAAACTCCACCAACACTACCCATCCCAAGAACTACCCCACCTTAGGTTACAACCATTCAAGCACTAACATTGAACACTGATTCCATCTAACAAGCTCATACACCAAACAATACAGCCGGGGTAAGCTGGAACACATTCAACTCTACAAGCTTTCGTTCGGTTGCACTCTTTGTACATTTGTCCTACACAACAACCAGGGTCGTGGGGTGATGTAAAGTGGGAAACCTTAGCAAGCCTTCCGGATGGCCAGCTGGATGGAGAGATTTAGGAAATGAACATGAAACAAAAAAAAACGAAAACTTCTTCGGGAAACAGGATGGGTAAAAAATGCGCTCACTGTCCAAGCACCATGACTGGAGAAAAAATGGGAAGAGAGAGTCCAATAATTGTACGGCACGCTTCCGGACCTAGCAATGGGTGGCACGTTTGATGCTTGGAATTTAAAGTGGCAAAAGAATAATACACTCAACGGACTAAATCTTGTCGAGGGTGGAGGTTTTACGAACTCATCGTGCATAACGCGTGTCCATTTCACCGAACACGTGATGTAATATTTTAAGGGTTGGAAGAAAACAAAATACTCCCCTTGGAATAGGGAGCGGGGCAATGAACGACTTCAAATATGATCTGTGAAGCCATAGGAAAATGAAACAGAAGAATCAGAACAATCAAAGGCAGCAATGATGTCAGCTTACCTCTGGACAGGAAGTCCAGATATGAAACGTTATTGAAGGGATTCCAAAAGAATTATCTTATAGTGAAGGATAATATATAAATAAAGAGGAAAATTAATATAAGAAACATAAAGGAAAAAGGAAATGTACAGCGAACAACAGTGAAAATGATAAACATAATCCGAAAGTGAAGGAAAAATTGGAAACGTAACAAAGGTAGAACGGAAGATCGCAGAACCAATCTCGGTCGGATCGCCGAATCGGAAGGGAATACCACACATAACCACCCTAGAGGTATTAGATGCGAATATGCCAGGAAAGTACCACCAAAACATACAAACGTACACCGCTAAACATCGCACTCACTTTGCCCAACTGCGATGGAAGGGCTGTGCTGCTGTTGCCGTTGCCGTTGCCGTTGTCGTTCGACTTGACGTAGATCTGCCAGGTGGCGTCACTGTGGAAGCTCTTGTCGGCGGCGTAGCAGCGCCAGAGGCACTGGATCAGCATGGCGGCGGCCGGTATCTGGCGGTTGAAGTGCTTCTGGCGCTGCTTCTGTTGTACTTTTAAGGCGAATCCGGACCCCAGAATACCCTGCCGGTGAAGGAGCGGAAGAAGAGTGTCAGTGTCGCCAGGAGCAGCGAGGGGGAAGGGGGAGCCGTGGCGTTACTTACGGCCGGCAGTGCGAAGAACGAGATTGCGAACACACTAAAGCAGGAGGCGACGATCTTGCCCATCCAGGTCTGCGGCACCGTGTCACCGTAGCCAATCGTCGTGACGGTGATGACGCCCCACCAGAGCGCGTCGGCGTAGCTGGCGAAGTCGGCCTTCCCGTCCGGCCCGAGCACGTCCTTCTCGGCCAGGTACACGAAGTACGAGCTGAAGATGAGCCCCAGGAAACCGATGTACAGCGTCGTTATCAGTTCCTGCGAGGAGGGACATGAACCCAGTCGATGGTCAGAACAAGGAGGAGGTTTGTTTTTAAGGAAGTTCTACTGCGCTCACCTGCCGATGGATGAAGACGACGGAGCCGAGCAGTCGCCAGGTGCCGCCCTGCCGATCGACGTGCAGCATTCGCAGGATCTGCAGGAAGCGGATACCACGGATCGCACTCGTCGCAAACACCTGACCATTTGAGCCCACTGACAGCACAACCATAGACGCTACGACTACGATGAGATCTGCAAATGGGACAAGGATACACACTTATTAAATGATGATTTAGCAACTCCTTATAGCGTTTTAAGTATGAACATATCCTATGAAATGGTATGCATGGAACCCATAACTTATGGCAGAAAGCCACTGAATTGTTGAATAATAGTTGATAAACTTGAGCTTCAAGTCAAGGAGCTGTGAGACGGGAAGGATCAAGATAAGAAATAGTCCATTAGATATACTTCTTATGTAAAAGCTAGGGCCACAGTAGAACGTTTTACTGTTTTCTGAAGAGTTTCTGCATCTTGTAGATATTCAATTTGCAACCAGCATCTGCATAGGGCGACGACTGACGCACGTAAAGACATACGGAATAGATACAACTACAAAAAAAAAAAAGCCTGAATAGATTTCCCCAGAGGCAGATAGCTCAGAACCGTGTCCCACCGGGGCCGAACGACTGACCGTGGGCATCATCTTCGGAAGACATTGACAAATGGGTGCTTTCAATTTTGCAACCAACGGTGACGGCACCAGGACACGGTACAAAGGGGAACACGTCGTGCTGCAAATCATCTGCAACCGAGTGTTGCCGGCCGGCAGTGGGCCGTGGGTCTGAGACGTTACCGTGGGGAGGCAGATTTCCCGCCCGACATCATCATCAATTGTTCACATCTTTCTCAACAATGGACCCGTGGCAGGCGGGATGACAAATGAAGTTGCTCGTGGGAGCAAACTGCTGCTGACTGTTCCGACGAAAGGGAATTTGGCGTGCGTAGCGTTGAGTTCCAGTGCGGGAGAAATGAATTGGTCTCAGGCTGGATGACATGGTTCTTTTTCTTCATATTAACGCTCCAGGAAAATGCCATCGACGATCTGTTGTAAGCTATCCAGCTTTTAGAAACTGAGTAGAACCAGTAAAGTTTATTCCAATCCTAGAAGTAAATTTTTTAACAGTTCAAAATTAAACGTACCAAGTGCAACATTCAGTATTTTATACATTGAAGAAATGAAAAACGTACGTACAAAAAGCTTTTACGTTTCAGTTTATTCTTTGAAGTAAAGAAAAATCAAGGTCTCTTGGATTTTTTTTTCTGCAATGTTTACTGGTTTCCCTATGGCTAGCCGTAAATATGGGATAATGTCTTCCAAATTCTTCATTTCGTGAAACCTTCATAGACTCATAGGTATTATAGATTTCAATCATAAATCTGTTCTCTCTGTCTGTTGCTTCGGCAAGTAGGATTTTCCTTGCATGCCCCGGGTGTCTCTTGCCTCTCTCTAAAATACAACATACGTGTGCTACTGTCCCCAAGATCCCTTTTTAATTTTGGGTTTGCCTGCGTATTTCTCGAACATGCCGCATTTTCCACAAAGAGCATGTCCGATCTCCGCAACGAACCATTACACGAATGTGGTGTGTCATCACGAGCCCATTTGCCAGCGGCACGTAAAACTCGTGGGACATGTTTTTAAAGCAACTACCGAACCTTTTCCCTCCACACCATCGACGACGATCGCTGCTCATCACCGATTGCTGGGTGCGACGCAATGCAACGGCTGAGATTAAGGTTTTCCCGACTGGCCGTTCGGAACCGATTGTCCGCAAAAGATTTGCCACGCTGTAATCATCATAAATTGGTGGGGTTTGTTTTTATTACATTTACCCGGCCGATTGCCGCTATGTAACAGCTCGCCTGGCGGTTTCAATTAAGCTCGCTCTCTCGGGACCAAAGGACGGACCGTCCCGGGGGGGTGGGAATCCTGTTGAAAATTGTTTTATATTAATCGCCCTCGAGAGGTAAGGCCGGGTTGGGTGGTTCTTAAAAAGGTAGAAATCTCATTCCGGACGAAATGTCCCTTCCTTTAATTTCCATTGAAATGAAAAGTAAAAATGTGAAGGACGATAATCGATTGATATCATCTGGAAGCGTGGTTTTTTTTTATGAAACCCCTACTTAATTATTCCTGATCGGAGGCAAATCTCATACCAACACACGGCCCAGCCCCTACCATTTGTATTAATTCCCTTCGGTATTGATCATTTTGCACGTTTCCAGCATAAAGTTGGAATAAAACGAAGCTGACTTTGTTTAGCGTTGGCAAATGGAACAAAAGTGGCAGGAGCGTGACTCAAAATGGTCGGAAACGCAGGCAATACCGCAAATGCTGCAAGCAACCGATCGGCGCTGACCGTATTTTTGTCGTCGGTTGTTTTGTTAATGCATGTTCCATGTTTAAGAGCCGTCATTCAGCGTTTAACGTTGCGACGATTATTAGACGAGTCTCATTTTCCACCATAATTTTTTCCCACTCGGTGACGATAATTTCGCGTCATTCCGTTTATTTTTCATTAACCTTTTTTCGACACAAAACTCAACGTGAAGGCCCGTCGTTGCCGCATTTGTTCTATTCAGCCACAAATTAACTTCCGGCACGGGAGCGAAAATCATAATGAATAAATAAACGGAGGCAGTAAATGGTGACAATTTTACGGTATGTCATCATTGGCGCACCTGAAAATATGTCACCGTGGTTGTGTGCCGCGGGCAGGCGTTCCGGGTTTTCCACAAGCAGTGGGGCTGGGATGGAAACAAATCTAATGGAGGCGCCTGGTCGTTCGTAGCGGCTCGGAGGAGCAGTGGCAGGAAGTCGCATTCGAGCGCGTAACTAAAATGAATTTCTAGTTAGTTTATTATCGGAAGCTCGCACCGAATCAATTAGAACTCCTGTTGGTCACACTTTTGCACGAGGTCCAATAGCGTTGCGAGGGAAAGCCAAACACAATTTCTGACTCAATTGGGAACTCGTATCGAAGCGGAAGGAACACCCGTTTGCACTGGGAGGGAACGGGAAAACCCGGAAAACATTTTGAAATAAATTATTCCCCGTCCGAAAAAGACCGAGAACTGGTTTTTGCTTGCACTCGTCAGCTTATCTGATGTTTTGTTTTATTTCAATTTTCGTGACAAAGAAAAAGTTGGCATGTCACTCTACCGTTCTGGGCGGGACAAAGGATAGTCACACTGGTGATGAAGCTGATTGACAAATATTTACTCTTTAATTGTCCACCAGGCGCCATTGTGCCACTCGGCAGATGGTGTTGCAATGTCAACAGCAGGTCGGTTGCCCGGGATGTTAATTCGTGCGACTTCAGGAGACATAACCGGGAGGATACAATCCCAGGGGTTCTAAATAAACATCATTACCGAAGGCTTAAACTTAAAGCCAAGAACTAGCGAACACTGCCGATGACCAGTCGTGCTCTGTTGGTAAAGAAAACATTTGCATATTAACACCATCGGATAGGGTTCGGTGGTAGAAAGTAAAGATAAACTAGCCGAGCCCTGGAGAGAATACTGATCCTTGTAAACATTCGATGAGTGCCTTTTCCTCTTTCCCACAGTATATAGATAAATCTGATATTTGTTTGATTTTCATGATTTCAAATACGCACGGTCATGTTTAATCAATTTGTTGAATTAAATAAATTGACTGAATAATAATAAACTGAATTAATAATAAAAGACTGAATAAAGACTGAATTAATAATAAACAAAAACAAATCTACGAACACACAACCATAGATTTGCTCCAATTGAACGTAATGCAGAGTGGAGTAACAGAACGAATCCCTTTGTAAGATTTTTTTACTGCGCAATCAAACATCATCCACCATATTTCTAGTTGTTCGACCTCAAACACCATCATCATTTTGCAGCGGAAATGGCAAATTGCATTTCCAAACTGCAGCTATTATTAGCGTCAATTTCAATTGCGCTGGCACTTGGTTCGTCGAAGCGTGGAAACACCCCGTAGCCCCCGCAAAACAAAACAAGCGCACGAAATACGACGGCTGGCGGCGGGTCATAACTCGCACGATAAAACTTTGATGAAATTACGTGCTCAAGTTTTCCACCCGGCGTCGGCAGCGTGTCGTTTTATGGGCCGTAATTTTAGAGTAAACTTCAAACATAGACAACGGAACGCGGTTCGGCCGAAGTGCATGCACTGGAAACCGGTTTTTCGCGAGTACTGGCAGCTGGCAGCATGTTTAGCTCCCGTTGCACGGTGCAAATGTTTGTGCCGCACTTCGTCGTTCGGCCGTCGTTGTGTGGGAGGGAACTAGAGTTGTCCCAATAATGACAACATGCCGAGGCTGGCAAAATGCGTCGCGGTTTGTTTTTTTTTCTGCAATAACGGTACAGTTTTAGACGCCAAGAGCCAAAAGAATCTGTAGGATGGCAGGGTAACTACGTAGAATTGAAATGAATCATCTACACTGTGAAGTTAAGTGTGGGCCATCACAATGTGTATCAATATTTAACAAACTGAAACATGGATTTTAAAATGAAGAGATTTCAATCGCATTCGATTTAAATCGATTTAAAGAGTTTTCTGTCCGAGAAAAGCTAAATTTGCCATCTTGGGTAGTTTCATAAAATACTTTATTGTATTGATGTTTTGTATGACGTAAAACGTATTAAAAACGGTTAATTTTTAACAAAGATTTTCCCTTTTCTGGCCCTCGCATAGTTGAACACGAAAAGTTGGCGATATTTGAATTTAAATGTTAAAAAACAAACACTACAGGAAATTTTATAAACAAATAAGTCACAAAGACAACAGTATACAAAAATAATCATTAACAACGCAGTTACAATGGCTGACCTGTTCTAAAACAAAGCACGTACTTGAGGCAAACAATATCTTAAGGAGAAAATTATGACAGAGGTGGGCCATTACAGTAGAACTCAAAGTATGCCTCACACCTTTTGCAAAGCTGTTCGTTTTCTTTTGCTGCAATCTGTTTTCCAGGTCGCACCCCACCACGGGAGATTCACGGCAAATTGCACTTGATAGCCATCTCATGAACACTGACGGCGGCCGATTCGAGCAAAAATTAAAGCTCGACGATGAAAGGGAGACTCATTTCTGAGCCTGTCGCATATTCCTAGACGGCTGAGAACAAAGCCAACACACAGCCGCAAAGACACGCACGGAGGCGTTCCACAAACAACTAAAAAGTTGAGCAAAAAAGAATGAAAGAAAGAAAGAGAGGAGAGAGAGAGTTACGAAAACACGTTTCAACGCATCAAGAGCGAAAGACACAAACATTCATAAAGGGGGAAAAAATCGTTTCTTTAAACAAAAACCCTTAAAACTGAAGAACATTCGAACAAAGAAAACGGGCAAATGGATGCTAAAAAGCTCCTTTTTAGTTTCGACTCGGTTAAGCAAAGGCTTTAAAGACGCAGGCACGTTTGAAAAAAAAAAAAGATGAGTGCTTGTCGTGGTCGACTTTGTTGCTGGTTTCATTTTCTTTGTTGGCGATGACTTGTTGGAGAGAGAAGGGAAGGTTGAAAGCAGCCTTCCCTTTCTTTCAATTGAAGACTCTTCTCGACGCTTTGGAGCTACAGGTTATGCTGCTGGGGACACTTGTTGCTGCGGAAAAAATTATTCCAAAGCGGGAAACAGAGCGATTTTGCAAATGGAAATGTTGCTTTTTGTGATTTGAAAAAGCCACACACGCACAAGAAGACATTAAGCAAGGGTTTTCTTTGCCTTAATGTGATTAGCAGGATGCAATTAGTTTTCTTCGTCTGGGTAGGAAGCATAGACGAGAGCTATTAGCAGTTATGAAATCAGGATAACGATTGCATTATGTCGGTTGAAAAGCTGAAATTCTTTTGTTTTTCTCGCGCTATACAACATTGAAAATAGAACAAAAATGAAGATAATCTAATTGCAAACTATGGCTATGGTTGAAGCTGAGGATGGTTAATCTCTAAGAATACGCGAGAGAAAAAAAAAATCTGTAACCATATCATTATTCAAAACGGCTTCGTGTGGTTCTTGAATCAAGAAAAAAACGTGGTGGTCATTATTGTGCAGCTACCAAAGATTAAAGAAGGATTTAACCCTCGATTCCAGAAAATTTGACTTGTTATCATAAACTGAAGCGGCATAGTAGTTAGCAAAACGCACATAAAATGCTTGAGTTTCTTTTCAAAACAGACAGGTTCGCAAAAGGTAATTATTTTTTATGTAAATCTTCAAGACAAATCCCGCTCGAAAAGTCAACCATAATTTTAACGAACAGCATTCGGTGCGCATCTCATCCTCCACCTCAGCAGTTCTTGCAGTTGCATTCAAATAAACCGCAAGAATGCAACGCAAAATTCGTAGCCCTTGCCTTGGGGCAGTAGTGGTTGTGGTTCCACGATGAGCAGTTAGCATTTCATTTCGCTTTTCTATTCTTTTTTTTTAGTATCTTTGTTCTACGAGCCAGAGCTGGCCTCTGGGGATTATTTTTGAACTGGTGGCAAGGTGTAGAACTTCAATTAATGTTTCACTTAAGCAGCGAACCCGGGAGTAAGAAATTGAAAACGTAGATGGTGAGAAACCCGTTGAATAAATTTGGTGAACTGCTGGGGAATTGACTTGGTGTGAAGTTGGTAGCACACCGTCGAACCGCCGGGGAGTTCCGTGGAATGGCCTTCGCAACTGCTGGAAAACCCACCAGCTTCGTGAATCATCTTTTGGTGGGGTTTTCTACGAGCTGTTTGGGGAATCTATGGTCGTTTTTTCCACGGAGTTCACTGCTTTATGGCATACTTTAACAGAGCCGAACGAAAGCCAATGCCACGAATGAATGCTGCGCAAGAAAGCACAGACAAATCACGACGGCATGGAACTGGATGGTGCCCTTGTAGAACGAGCAACTTTTCTGCCAACTCAAATTGAAATGCTAATGGGCGGCAATGTTCGCCGAAGGAAAAAGACCGACGCGCGACAGAGGTAAAACAGGCAGTGCAGTGAGAACCCCTGGCATACGAAAATCCATCCACCTGGGACGTTCTCGAAGGTTCGCTAGATTTTTGTTTTCTCCAAGGTTCACGGTGCAACATATGCGTCGCATTCCGTTTTGCCGCAACTAGAGCTAGTTATGCATAGTTTGCTGGCCCGAATCACCGTTTCACTCGCCACAAGACAAGCCATACAGTACTGTATACTGCCGATGACAGTACTAGAGTACCAGCTATGGAACGGCCGCCAAAAGGAACTTCGGCCCCGAGGTTGGCCTCCACTGTCCAGAGAATGACTAATGAATTATTCATGCCATGTATTTAGCCGTATTTCTGGCCGCTTCCAAAGACTAGATTCGCGGGCCACCTAGGATCACGGTCACAGGTGCGGCCAACCTGCTCCTGTCCACCCGCTGGATAGTTAGTTTGATTCTTGCTCGGAGTCCATTAAAGCAACCCTAAAGCAACCTATCGTGCACAGTAGGACCCATGCAGGGTAAACTGATGGAGAAGTTTAAGATAGTATTCTAATGAATTCTGTCTTTGTTACCAGCATGTGAGGGGTCCGGGATAGTCGAGCGCGTACGCCGGCCTCCAACACGACCCATGAGTCTCGAAAGCCCTTAATAGATAGGCTAGATGTTAGACGATAATAAGATGTAAGGCAATAACAAACAACATAGTTAATAAATACAAATTAACATCTTGCAGCCGAAGCTAACAACATTGATCACCTTTGACGATAATGAACAATGTGGTTAATCCGTTAACGATAACACGCGAGGTTCCACTTGATAGCCAACCGGAACTTGAGATAATATTTCTCAAAAGAATTTATCTGCTACTTAGCATTGACTCAACTGTTTGACCGAAATTCACAAAAAAAAACAATTCATTCAAAGGACATAAAAGCAATGACCGCGCTTTTGAACAAGACGGCTCCACTGTGCTTTAGGACACGCTTTATCTTCAACAAGGGTCCTCACAACTGATGAGGGTTTTCAGACAAAAAAAAACACGCTTGTCCTAACGTCTCGAAACCCGTTTGCCCGGGTTAGGGTGATTGTGGCGAGAGGCCCAGTGAGAGTGTGGCTAGGTCGTTAAATTAAAATCCTGCCTTGCGAATCTTGACGGAAATTTCTACCTCCTTTTGTCCGTGTGTATGGCTCGACGGAGTGTGCTTAAACGATGAGCAAAAACGTTTAAACACGACACCATGTCGCGGTGCAGGTGCTTCCGGCTCTGCACCCTTCAATCCGTGCTCGAGGGAGATGGGCACAATTATTTATGCACAAGCTGCGGCGAACCCTTAAATTGGCGCACATTTATTAGCCGTTCGAAATAGGAGGACACACATTAGCACCTGGACAGGCCCGTTTGGCATGGCAGACCGCAAGTAGCACAGGGTTCCCGTTTAAATTATTCGGTTCGGCTTCGTTAGGAAAGCAAAAAGAAAAGCCAATGACAAACAGCCCAAGCCAGCGCAACTCGAACCGGAACCGGGAAAAAGGCATGAAAAATAAAATATCAAACACACACAAACACGGCCACCTATGGAAGGGCACCACATCGAAGCGAGACCGGAATTAACGCAAAACTAAAGTGGTGCAGGAAGAATAAATAAGGGCACCAGCGTGGGTTAAAAATATCCAGGGATCCGGCCCGAAGAAGGCCGCATGGCTGTGCACGTGCATGTATTCGTCACGAGGGCGGTCCTGAAAGTGCCGCAGTTAAATATGTACGAGTGTATGCATTTCAAATCGAAGTGTCGTGTTTTAATTTAATTTCTAATGAATTTGAAATTAGTAGCAAAGGTGGCTCGTACACCGAGGACATCAGTGGCAGCCCGAGCGCCAGTGCAAGGTACCGTGCGAGTGATAAAGAAGATTCCGACGTCTAAAGCCAGGTCCTTGAAGTAGGTGGAGGTAGGTGCTTTTCCTTTTTCGCTGTCGATTGGGGCAAACGATTGCTAACTCCAAAGAATGTCCACTTTAGTTCGAGAGGCAAAAAGCCCATTTCATCCCATTCTCGTTTCTCACTCTCTCTCTCTCTCTGTCCCATTTGCCTCACTTACCTATAATACAGATTGGTTTGCGGATGAAGCGTAACCGGCCGCAGAAGCCCATGTACTTCGATCGGCAGCCGGCCGACCATAGCCGGACCAGATATTCCACGCCGAAGAACACCACCAGACATATCTCCATCCAGAATAAGGTCTCGTTCGCGAACTTACTATACTCGTCTATCGTCGACAGTACGCTAAATATCAGACACACTAACACGAGCAGAAATCTGCGAAGTAGAGGAAAGTGAGGGAAAGAAATTAGCAAAGGAGTTAGTGTGTAACGCCGGTGACATGCCCTGAAAAGGAATTAAAGGAGTTGGTGTGTTGATAAATTGGTTCTGTATTATGCCTGACTGCCCCCCGTTGTAACAGTTTTAATTTACTGGGTAAAACGTTTTTAAACACCAAATCACAGTTTGGTGGTGAAACTCTGTTGAAAAAGAGTCATCGATTGCGTCAAGAAAACGGGATAATAAATCCCATAGTCAAGATCCGATAAATCGTGTGGTAAAAAATAAAGCAGATTCCAAATCAGTGTCAAATGATGAACATAAACCCTATTGTTTTACTGCACATCAAATGCACTCAAATCCGAGGTAGTTAAACGGAGCGAAGATCGTAAAGCTGTTCTCCTTCTAGAACAATCCTCCCCTTTGGACTTGAAACAAAGCAGCGCACAATGTCCTGCAAGGGTTGTGGCATGCATTTTGTAAAATTAAAATTCTCTCAGCCTGGGTCGTTTATCGATTTTCTAAAAAAAATAATTACCTCCGCAATTGCTGCAGCGAAAGAAAACGACATTCGATTGCTACACTGCAGTAGATGGTTGCAGCGTTGCAAAAGTGCAAAAATCGAAGCACTATTTTACGGCTCCGTGCGCGAGCGGGCGCCAACGAGTTTGTGCGTTTGAAACGCAGATCGTTCTGTCGGCTCCGCGGGACACGGACACAGTGCATAGGTAAAGCGATTCCTCAACGGTTTTATGGAACCCCATTTCCGATGCCGTTTTACGAGTCAAAGCGGTCGCCCCGTGGCGCGTTCGAGCGGAACGGCGGCCACAGACTGTCAAACGGGGTCGAAATCCGTCCCGCTTTATGGCATTTTACAGCGAGCCAAGCAGTTTCGCAGTTGAAACGATCGCACACTTTAATGGCTCTTTGTTGGCGGACGTGAAGTTCTAGATCCTCACGTGCCCCGCAAGAAGGATAGCTGGCGCACATATTTCATCATTTTCATGCGGGTTTCCTGCAGTGTTTTTCTTTTGCTCCCCCCGTCGTCTTCCATCCGACGCGCCATGGCTTCGGTCGTTTTGCACGGTAGATGATTGTATAATATGGCTGGAAATAGAATTTAAATCATGTACATTCGCTTCATAAACACGTTCACGGTGGCGCATCCCCGTGCGAGCATTGCCAACATCCCGAACCAAAATGTCATCCGTTTCTGTTGGGCAAAAAGTGGCTCACGGGGTTTCACTCGCGTTCCCATTTGCGTCTTCCCACCAGGACGAGTCAACGATGTTGCCGGAAAGATTTCCATTTAACGCTGCTCGGAAAAGTCCACCTTCGGGGTAGGGCGGCCCCTAACTTCCATCGTAAGTGCTCATTTCCCGGCGCGAGGCCTGAATCAAGAAGTCCTTGTGGTGAAGATCACCACTTGCACGAGTGGAAAAGAGGAGATTTTTGAGAGTCTTTGGGAGCCTCTTTTCAGCTGGGTAGTACTCTCCTCCGACCATGGAAGGAGAGGGATGGGGTGGGGTTTGAGGCGACCACACCGGGAAACCAATTTAGGCGATGGAAGGGAACTAGCGCCGGTAGGCTAATATAGCAGACGTCGTCTTCCCGTGTCGTCCTCTTGTGGCACGACCACCGGTTGCGGTGGGTGGAAACTCGAACGGGTTTACATGTGTCGGTGCCAGCATTTTCCACGGCAGGCAGTTTGTCGTTGTCACTGTCGGGGTTTCGCATTTGAACCGGCGCGCACACCAACGACAGAACGCGAGAGAAAAAAAAAGCAAAAAAACATGATACGAAGAAAAGGGTAAGCCGCTATCATGTTGAGCTCACAAAGGCTCCCAACAACGTTCATCCACAGCATCTGAGGAGGGTTGTTGCGTTTCGGGCCGAAAGTCAGGTGCTTCCTTGCCCGGCACGCTGACGACGGTGTCGTCGGCCCATCGCGCTTGACAGACCGATGATGAGCTGAACCGGGGCCGGCCAGCCTTCCCGTCCGTCAGACGGTGCAGATGACATTTGCTGTCACGAAGCGTACCGTGCGCCGTACGTGCCACGAAAGCCGGCAGATAAGGCAAAGCGCCAGATCATGGCAGTGGTGGGCGCAAACATGAGGGCAATTTACGTCGGTGGGTATTTCCTTTGTCTCGTCTGTGTTCAGCACTTGCGAGTGAAAATGAACTGCAAATTTTCGTGTTAAGGGATTCATTGGGCTTTACAGCAACTGAACACATTCTTGATATCGGTATTATATTTTTCACTTGTTTGGTTAAGAATAACTTTTTCAGTTAACTTAGAAAGAGGTGAAATGGCAATTATGAACCGCTGTGGTGACATGCACCTGGACTTTAAAGGAAATTTTAGCTGAAGACTACATTAAGATTGCAATGTCATAAACTAACAATTGCTCACTGCGTACTAGCATTGATTCCATCGTTAGGATTGATGGTTTGATGGCACATCGAAATTTTCATCGAAAGTGCATCTACAAATCTCGCCCCACTTCCAGCTCCAGAAACGAGTCAAATTCAGCAAACAGTTCAATCAAACGCACCTGCCGTTCAGTAATTAGAGAAAGCGAGCTCCGCATAGCATGACGAGCCACAATTAGTGGGCGAGGCCCGCAAATCGATAGCACATTAGGATCGTCTGCTGGCAAAGTGATTGAGGGTTTATTTGGCCGAGCGAGCGCGACAGTGAAACGCAAACGGTTGGTGTTAAATTGCAGTTAAATATTTGAACTCCGTCGGTAGCGCTCACTGGTAATGATGATGGGTACACAAGTGTGGCACGATCAGCGACATCCACCACAAACTGTACCTGCTTGTGAAACCTGCCACTTTTCGCTGGGAAGTACATTCCATGTTTAAAAGAGTAAATTTAAAATCTCTTGATTACTTTGTGCAGAACCGATCAACGGTCTAACGCGAGGGAAAAAAAAAGATGCGACATCCTCAATCCATCCGCTCCCTTTTCCGATCCCTTGTATCTGCTTCCTTACCGGAAGTGCACCCTGCAACTACTCCAATGTTGTTTCAACTTTCCACGGTGGAAATTCGTGTAAGGGATTCCATCGAATCTTCCCGTCAAGCTGTACTGATTGATGCACATTAATTTTAGATTAATGTAATGGAACGGCAGGCGCCTCCGATGGATTCTTCACGTCGCGTGGAAGCAAACGCCTTCAGGTGAAATGAGCATTACGGAGCTCAATCCTACCAGGACTTCGAGTCGCTTGCCTTGGAGATGCAAACGAGCGAGTAAAGTAACACTAGTCCAACAGATCCGCAGATTGAAAATGTCGGAGGTTGTTGGCAGATGGCGGTGAAGGTAATAAGGAGCAGATCCCTTCCGTTTTCGAGAAAATCTGTTCGCGATAGCAAAACACTGGGTGAATGGAGTGGAGAAAATTGTTTTAGCGTTACCAAGTTTGACAATTTTTGTGAAAATGGAGAACAATTTATGCTTTTCTATATCAAAAATTGATTGATGATAGGTTAATGCTTACATTTCCCTTGTCGATGAAAACGCCTAATGAAATTGAAGTGTTCACGTAGAGCCTTACATCCATTTTGGGCCATGAAATGTGTTTGTGTTTATTTATTTGTAAAAAAAAAACCACACACCAAGAGAACACTTACGCTCTATATCCCATAGTGCGTTACCGCTTCTCGTTTGGAACGGGCATATTTATCCGTCTAACCAGCTTGGGAAAATCTGGCCTGGAATGAAATCGGATGAACTAGAAAGTCTGATACATTTCTGTACGCTTCCAAAGCAGCAGCAGTAGATAGAATAAACGGGAAGCGAGGAGAAAAGGGTACAAAATGAACGTAAATTGGAAGAAACAAGAGGTGAACCTACTGGCGGCAGTATTGATATCTCGTTCCGTTGTAGCGGATTGAAAAATTTCGCTGGTATTAGATTCAAATGCTACCTATCTTTGCAAGCAATCTTCTTACCATGGTCCCTTTCTTCGCGAAACGACGTTACCCGCCAGTATCGTTGAAAGATTACGAAAAGATTGTACTAAATCTCCCGAAGAGTGATTTGTTTAAGCCTCGGTAGGTCGCACGAACGACGGGGAGCCGGAAACGAAGTCCTCTGGAGCGCTGATGTTGCTGGGATTGGACCCAAGAGTACGGCATCGGTCGGATGATGGAATATATAGCCCTTGGTTGGGCGATGAAGCCCACCGAAGCCTAGGCCGACGCGCAATGATTGATAAATTGAAAACGGCGGATGCGCCGAAGCGGGAATGTTCTCAGCTTGGCAGTTCATTTCGTAGACGCACAATACGGTAGCGGTTGACTGGGATTTACTTACGAACCGTCCGGAATGAGGGTGCGGTTTCTTCAACTCCTCGCTTTTCATCAAGCCGCCGCTCTAATGTTTATCATGTCCTCAGCCATGCCCATTGAAAACATCGCAATGGCGGGGTGGAAAGGATTGTGGCCAGGATTTTCCTCCCTTTGGTTCCGGTACAGCTTTTCCGGTCGCTTTTCCAGATGGTGGAAAATTAAATACCTTAAATTCCGTTTCCGAATTCGAACTAGCAGGGCCCGAGCGGTGGCGTAGAATGTTCCAGCTATGGCAGATATGTTTCAGGATGAATTAGGAAAAGGTTTGATGGGGAATTTCCAAATGCGAAGGTATTTTAAGAGGGATTAAAATTATGAATTATAATAGAACTTTATCAATGCTTACTGATATATTTTCTTTATATAACTCATCTTGTCAATGTTTAATTTGAAAATAATCTGTGTTTATGTACAACCAATACGCTTGAATTGAGCACGTGCCCATTTTCGCTCTTGATACTTCCCACCATGACCTTGCAAAGTCATACTGAACGCAACAGGAAATCCACCTTCGCAAACAACTCCTTGCAGGGTGAACCCTTCGCCAACGCACTTCTCAAGTGCAGATGCAAACGAGATAAAACTCCAACGATGCAGTGTACAACAAGTGCATCCGTTAAACAAATGCTCAACATCCATTTATTCCCAAACCCCATGTACCACATGAAGCACAACATTCAGTACGGTGTACAAAGTACGGCTTCGGTTTCTCTTTGTGCAGTCTGCGCGGAAAACCTCCCTCCAAAATGGCGGTGCAGCTGCACCATCCCTTTGTTCCGGGCTGATCATTATGATGAGTGCACGGATGACGATGTGACGACGAGAACACGAAACCATAATGCGACATTCTGATTCCTGGCGGTGTTGTTGATGGTACCTGCTGATGTTTTCGAAACCCCCACAAAGCCCTCCGCCGCGCTTAGCCTGTCAAGTCCTCCGCCCGAATGAAGATCTTTCCCGTTTTGCTGAATGCAATTAAAAATACATTTGCCCACGTACACAACGGAAAACGTGCGGAAAGGGGGAACGTTCCATCGGTTCAGAGAACAAGAAACTGCCATTAATTAATGCCACACACGCGTCACATGCACGCAGACACACGGAAACTCGCAGCACAATGCAACGGGAACCAGACAAGGGCAAGATCCGGAACTCTTCGACACCGCATGGATGCGGAAAATTCGCTACGGATTGGTTTGCCCAGGGAAACTGGGTTTAGGTAAGAACGGTGCAGCATTTTCGTGGAATTTTACTCAAATGTTATATGGTATTCGACCGACATGCCGGCGCTTTGATTAAATTGGCTTCACATGCATCGCGGAGACCTCTTTTCCTGTTCTCCGTCCTGAGTCCTTTTCTTTCCCGAACGGTGTAGCAAACCGCAACCACCCAATGTCACCATTTCCACAAATAGACCACCATCGGCTCTCCGTGGCCCCGGTTCGAAACTCTCGCCTCCAATCTCTCTTTACTCGCGTTTGCTTCCATAAGTACACAAATTATGTTGTTATGTGGTTTATTAATTAAATAACACCAACACAAGTTGTCCCTTTCACAGCTTGCCTACCGTGCTTGCGTCCGTGGCTTCCGAACAAGACAACTTGAAAGTAACATCGGCAACAGTAGCAGCAGCAGCAGCAGCGGCACGGAGAGAAGGACACCTGCGAACTTCGTAGCCACATTTATGGGATTATAAAATCTGAAAATTCGCAACTTTGCAGCAAGTATTTTCTCTCGCCCTCGCTAGACGCTTTGTTTGGCTTACGGGGAGGTGTATTATCTCCGTGACAGGCAATAAATTATACGCCCCGAACATGGCGCATCTTTTCCATGAATCTTTGAGCCTAATTTGATAAAGAGAGGTTACAAAACGGTACAACGGCAGCTAAAGTAATCGATTAATTAATATTGATCAACATTTTTAAGCAAAAGCATATTTCAGAACTCTTTTTTCCACTGACCATAACTAGTTGTAGGAAACGGGTTTCATTAACCAAGATTATTGGTTTTACAATATCATTAATTGGAAGTTTAGTTAAAGTATGTAGATTTTTTAAACAGTTTTGAAATTTCGATGAAACCTAGCTTAAACCTGTATATTTAAATGCCATAAATACACAGACCGGTAGAACTCATTTGAGCTCCAAAAAGTAAAAATATTACCATGAAATCAATTGCAACACTGGAAGCCTACGGAAATCGCTGAGTTCCCCTGGAAGCTGTTCATAATCTTCTCAATATATTTTTAAGAAAACTATGAAGGAGTCGACCCCAAAAGATTCGGGTTGAATTCCCTTTGAAGCATGGGTGCATTGCAGTTCATGCAGTAATGTGTTGTTGAAGAAGATGTACAATCGAAAGCTTTCAGAAATAGAACATCCCACCGATAGTGATACTTACACAGAAAAGTGATATACAAAACACAGCCAGCCGCAAGGATGCTCGAGAAAGACGTAGAACCGCTCCTGGACGGTTTTGCCGCGCCGGTGATGGAAAACGTATTTGGCCTTGAACGCCTGGTCGATGGGGAGCGCGATCGGGTAGTAGGGGTTCGGGACGCCCAGGTTCTTGCCGCCACTGCCGGGAGCCCCGGCATCGCCCGCACCCCCGGCGCCGTGAGGGTGCCCGAGGCCCATCGACATACCCTGAATCTCGTGCGTGTCCTCGTCAAGATCGACGTCGTCTTCGTCGTCGTCATCGTCTACGATGTTGCCGGGGCTCGCACCGACCCCGTCCAGGATGTCGGTCGAGCGGGACCGCGAGCGACCTCGATTCTTGCGCCGGATCGGCGTCGGAACACGCTTGTGGTGAGGCTCGAAGGCACGCGCCGGCTTTCCCGGCCGGAAGCGCCGTAGGAACTTGAGAGCACGCGGGGACGACGACGGGCCGGACCCACCCGGGTGCAGCCCCTTGTACGAGTGGTGATCGCTCGCGTTCAGCTCGGTCGTCTCGATCGCCGACTCAACGTCGTCCACCAGATCGTCCTCGGAGCCTTGCAGCGTCCGGTAGCTTATCATCCCACCACCACCGCCACCGCCGCCCGCACAAGGGCTCGGCGTCTGCGTGAGCGTCCCGGCCGTGCCGGTCGAACCCATCGCGATGCCGTTGCTGCCGGCGCTCGGGCTCGCCGAGATCGCCGAGCGGCTGCCGGCCAGCAGGTTCGTCGTCTCCTTCACCGGAGACTTCAGCACGCTCAGCACCAGATCATCGCACGCCGTCCCGACCTGGTGCTGCTGGTGCTGCTGAAGGTGATGGTCGTCCAGCGCGAACGAACCGAGTCCGCGCGCGATCATGCCGCCGTCGGGCGGAATACCAATGCTGGCGCTGCTGTACTGGTGGATATTGCCGTAGGAGTAGTGGCGCTGCTTGCCGCCGCCGGGCTGTTGCTGTGGATGCTGCTGTTGCTGTTGCTGCTGCTTCACTTCCTGCTGCTGCAGCCGAAGATTGCGTGACTGCCGGTAGAGATTCTCCTGCTCGCCTCTGTTCATTGTTATCGTGGTGGTTGCACTCAGCACTACCGACAACATTTGGCGGGATCGGTCGGCCGCGCGGTCGCCGGGTGCGAGTTGCTAGCAGCGGGTCGGCTGACCACGACCGTCGCTCGACAGCCCGACCACCACATCCGGCATGCTCGTGCCCGGGCACGCCTCACGAGCCGGTAAGCAGTGGGCGTTCGGCGCTCCTCTCGAGCGTCTTCCGGCCGCGTAACACACACGCACTACGTCCGGCAGCACCTGCCGGTCCCGACACACTGCCTACTACTGCTCTACTGCTGCCGTAGCACTTCACACACCGAGAGTCCTGCCTCCGGAATGTCTCCCTGCTGCCCGTGTACACTGTCACTAACGTTTCTTCGGTCGCGGCTGCTGCTGCTGCTGCTGCTTGTTGCACTACGATGACGCGCGACACTACTGTCACCATTATTCCGGACGGACTGTCTGGGAGGGGACGAGTGTAGACGCGATTTACCACCAGCGGCTCATTTCACGCAGCCTACTACGAAAACCTTAAACAACGGCACTTTGAAGAGGATCGTTTGTGCAGAGTTGGTTAATCGTCGGAAGGAGCACACTCTTGAATGAACAGAACGAAGGAAAAAAAAAGGGAATGAACAGGATCCTTTGTCTTGGTAACGGTCGAAGCCAACTAGACCATTTTTCTGCACGACTGTCCATTTCAGGTTTATCGACATGGTTCTCTCCAGCTAGCGTTTGGTTATGCGTCGTGCAAATGGAACCTACAAATGTCCTAGCCAATCCTTCCGATCTACTCACGTTCTCCTGGGACACTTTCGTCGACAATTTCGTTCGAGTATATCCGCCACACACTCATCTTAAACGGAAGGTGCATTCGAGAGCGAACAATGCATTGTATTCTATCGAAGCATCGGCAAAAAGTTCACATTTTTTTAAGGTTGCTTCCATTTATGTTGGTTTCCTTTCTTTCTCTCATTCTGTACCGCTCCAATCTACTTGGAGCAAGCGCACTCTTGCGAAACGAATTAATGGTCCTGCCTTGTCGCACCCTGCGCCGGAGTTTTCCGGCGCGACCGGGTGAAGATAATTAGAAAAAGTGTTAATCAACTTAAATTCTCCACTCCGTGCCACGGGCACGTCGTCCGAGCAGGCACATTAAGGCTCCTTTTTGCCACCAGCATCGTTAGACGTGCCGAGCGGAGTTTCATCTCGAGCTGCGAGAGTGTACACAGACTACGCCATGGCCAACTGGGACGGGAAACTTTAGCACCTGGATATAAATTGACATTTGAGTTTTCTAGAGGGACTTTTTTGCCATTCGGAAGTAAAAAAGCGTTCGAAGCAATAGTTCCGCTGAGACAGTTTTTTTTTTAGATTTTTGCTTAATTATTCCATGTTGATTGCATGTTCCGGAAAGAATTCACTGCTTAATTTGCACAATAAATTTATCCATGCAGTCCATGTGCAATCTAAAGCAAGCCACCCACACGATGTTTTAATGTCATTCCAATCCTTTGAAGTTAAAACTCACGTCGATTGCTTCGAAATCTTCTCTCATGGGCAGAAGATCTTTTTAATTTGATAAGCTTAAATTTTTTTTAGATAACAAAGAAGTTTTATTTCATACACAGAGTTTAGATTTTATAGAATAATATCCAAAATTGCTTCACTCTTCCTTAGCTGGTTTAATTTGTTATTGGATGTTTGTGACCTGAAACTTTCATATTTTTCTTCACAACCGAAAGAAAAGGTGAATAATGCAAGGAAAAAAAAAATTGATAGAAACTGTCAAACAGCCCAAAATTTCAGTGTTGCCATAATTGAAGTTGAAAGGTGACAAAATGAAGCATCCGCTGCCTAATTTATAACAATTATCTGACCGTCTTCTGTGGCCTCTTCGCTTCATTTGGTAAACCCTTTTTGAGTGTCGATGTGTGCGAGGAAATAACAACTCGTTGGAAAATATTGCATAACGCCTGGGCTCGTCTGGCAGTTTTGCCGGCGATGTGGCGCTGACTCCAATTGGCGCTCTTTTATCGGTCCGAACCTTTGAGATCCTCCTCCTTGATTTGCCCTGTGTCGTGGAGGAAAAAGTGGACCGGTTTCCAAAAGGACTCCCGAAGTCGGGAAAATGTTGTGGGAAAGATTTACTTGCCCGGCCTCAATTAAACGGTGCGATCGACCGACGACGGTCACGGTCGAGGTGAGTAATGGTCGTTTCATGGCGTTGATGATAATAATGATGAGACTGACGATGGCGTACACATAAACTCGGAAAAATCGACAAAGGAGGGTGAACAAAAAACCAAAACGCCTAGCGTAGCCCTCTGGCTAGTTCAGTCTGTCAGCACAGCATTATTGCCAACCTCGGCTAGAGAAAGATGGTTAGAAGGCGAGCGGGCGCGATTGTGATCGCCCGTCGGAACCAACTAACTCATCCATAATATATCGCCCCTGCAGCGAGGCAGCTTTTCCGTCCCCAGGCACGAAGAGCGGTGGAAATCGAACGTAAACAGTTGATAGCCGTAAATCATGAAAAATTACCATTATCCGTGATCGCGTGCTCCGGCATCGCTTTACGACCATATCAGAGCGCCCCCTGCGTGCCTCCCCTCATTCCGTCACCTTTTCTTGTCGGCTTTTTCCGAACCGACGCTTTTTCACCAAGAGGCGTAAAGTGGAGATCTCTGGCTGAATTCACGAAAGGTAAAACAGAATACGGTGGGTGAAGTGGCACGATTGTTTTCGAGTATCCTTTACACCAGCTCTTTTCCACCGAGGAAAAATGAGCCCACAAGTGGAAGCAAGTGTTTTGACCTCTCACATTCACCCAAACACCGGAAAAGTTGAAAGTTTCAGTCGCGAAACGCTTTCTTTCTCTTTGCGCTTTTTTTTTCTAAAAGACAGCTAACGGCATGATTTATTCAAAATAGATGTTTAACATTCAACAAAGTTCCGCAAAATATTGATTATGGTTTTTAAGTAACCTGGTTTAGTTCACACTTCCGAAAGTTTTCCTTTCGTGCGCTACATTACCAACGAAAGCAGGGCTATTCAATTTCCTTCAACTCTTCCTTCTGCAGTTTTTCTATCGTATATTTCCTCTTCTACAATGCTGGGATGTTTCATTTTTCTCTAGACAACTTTCGAGTATCGAGCAACTTTTAATAATTGATGAGCTTGTTGGAAAGTTTTCGTTTTCCTTTTCGCATCCGTTGAAATCTATTAACCTTCCGGAAAAGTGGAACCGTGCTTTGGCGGTAGGTAGTAATAACATGCTTGAGCAAGAGTTTGCACGTTGCTCTAATTGATTCATGGAATCCCGAGACTTTGCTCTCGTTTTTCGTTCCAAGAAAATGTTAAATTAATTTGAAGTTAATTAATCCTTATAAACGCACGTTTCTCACATTGTGATAAGTTTGATTGAAGCACAGTACAAGAAAAAAACATGTCAACTGGGAAATTCTTTTTCTGCCATTTAAACGAACTTTCCATTTAAAGGATATCGTGATTTTATTTTTTATACACCTCAAAAGCATTTGTTTTTTTTAAAGGTAGTTGCTTTGACCAATTAAGATTCCAACCCATGGCTGTCATTGGTTTTTGTAAGCAGATTATTTCCAATTATTTTTTCTTCTCTTTGATAAGAATCTACGAGCAAAATGTGTAGTTTTTCATTGTGATCAATGCTGGGGTAAAAGGAACCTTGTAATACTACCACCAATGCAAGGTACCATGAATCTGTTTGCAGCGTAAGGATTGTGCCAATTAGCGTTATGCCAAGTCCAGATTATATAACAAAAACATCCACTTGAAGCTTCAGTCAGTCAATGTTTTTGATTTTTCTTTGCATGGATCCGCTTTTTCTACTCTTCTTTCGTGATACTTTAGCAACTGTTTTAAAACTGCCGTTAGATGAAGCTTACGCTCCGGCGACGGGGCTCTTGGCGCTGGATGGATTCCCCACCTACTTCACATGAGGCAAGCAGTGTGGAGAATCTCGGGAGGATTATGTTTTTGTTTGGGATTATGTTTTGTTAATACTTCATCCACGGTACGGCACCGGCGGCATGATTCACGAACATTGCTGCGCCGCGCCATCAGCGAAAATGAGAAAAATATATAAGTTACTGCAAATTGAAAGCAGTGGCTAGGAGCCCGCTTTTGCTTTGTTTCTATATGAAGCATAAACAGTGTTATTTTTTTATTAAATTGTTTGTGTACTCGAGAGCTCAGTGCGGAGGTTAGCCTCGAGCAACGGCTAACCAGTTGCTTCCAAGTGCGAGCATTCGGTCGCGTTCATTCCGCTTAGCTGTTTGACTTGAACAATTCTTTTCGCTTATCTTTTCGTTCCCCTTACGACAATAAAAACAAAAAAAAAACGAGTTCTTTGAGGGCTGTTAAAACAGAGATGTTTCGCACCACCATTTCTCGTGCATTGATAGCTAAATTTGCGGTCGCTAGAAGCATAAACTTTCATGAACATGTTAGAAGTCATTAGGTGGTATCAAATCTGAAATTGGAGTTCTGCGTTTATAAAAACATAAATAAACTGCTAGGGGTTGTTTTATCTCCCAAATCCTCGCGAATAGATGGCTTCTATTTAGAATCCTCTCTCTAAATACAGATCCCACAGATAAGCTGCTCCCTTCAGCAAAATTTGGTGTATCCCGGTAGTCTCTCGTTCCCATTTATCCTACCACCAGGCAAAACCCTTTTTTCCAAAACCAGCCTGACGGAAGTTAATTGCCTGTTTGCCAGAGTCGGCGTGATGGATTGAATCAGCACATGCACTATCGCAGTTCGTGCAGTTTCGCGAAAAGTTGATGCTACTGAATAGAAAATTTACTGTAAAAATCAATGTTTGTGCACGAAAGCATATCGGGATTAAAAGCGGATACCGTTGCACAACTTGATTTAATCAGAGCAATAAGCGTTCATGATTGAACCATTAAAACTTATTTATTAGAATATTGCAAACATTGCATCGATCCATAAATAAAGCTGATGCTACTCAAAAATGTTTTCGAAATAGAAACATTCTCTCAAAATATCAAACATAAATAAGTAATCTCGCACATATTCAGACAAACTTCAACTTAATCAACAAACCCAGACCAATATCCTACGGGATTATCCTTGGCTAGTTTTGCATTTACCGCTTTGTTCGCTTCGTTCGGAGTTGGACCAACTTGTCATTTGTTCGGGCGTTATGGAAAACGTACAGCCCTGCCCCATGCCTATGAAAACCACACAAAGAGCATTCGTGTTTAGGCATGAAGCGAGTAACTATAGAGCTTTCTGGTTGACCACATCTTCAACCAAAGGCCTAGTGCGAGGGACGCAAAAGAACCATGGGTTTCCTACGAAGTCACTCTGGTTACGAATAAAGTCCACTCAATAAATTATACAACGTGGATATAATGCTCATAAATTTCAATCTACAAACAAATCCTCCTCCGTAGCTCTTTGCCGTTTTCCTTCTCTCTTACATTCTAAAACGTTCCTTTTGACTGTTTGCGATACAGCTTTATTCAAGAAATATGATTTCCCTTCCCCAAGGCAGGAAGCAGAAGAAAACCTTTGGCCTTAAAAAAATTTGTCATTAGTTGTCATTCGGAACTGGATGACGGATTATGCCTGTACCTCTTCATTAGGCTTGTTTCCGGTGGAGCCACCCCTTGCGAGCGTGTGCGTCGTTTTCAAGCGCCAGTTGGTGCTCCTTGAAACACACTAATTTATTATTCAATTTGCTTTCATTATTCATAATCTTGTCCCCGCTTAAAAGCTTTCGTGCTTCGGTCGATTTAAAATCCGGTGTTAAGGCCCCCAGGGCGCTTGGATTATTGCCGACGCACCGACCGAGTCACCGACGTGGTGCCGCCCTTATCGTTGTCTTCCAAGACGCCGCTAGAAAGGCCCGTCGACTGGTTCCGGCAAGGGCAACAAACACAAGTGCCTAAAGTTGAAGGACATCCAGAATTATTAGCAACCGGCCCTTGTGGTGGATCACATTTTTCTCCGCTTAATCTTGTAGATGATTGCACAATCGTAGAGCGCCAGAGCCGTCGAGTCCATGATACCGTGCGGCGGAACGTTAGAGCATCGATAAAGCGAGCTTAAGGCTGCGTACGTCGGCAATGGAACCATACTACGCTCATCAACCTCAAGCCGGATAGAGTATCGCATGTTTGCTTGGTTTCCTAATTATTTCCCATGTCAAGACGGCACGCGTCACTCAGCAATGTCAGAGGCGCACACACATGTCACAACTGATGGGTCCCGGGTTCGACCGGCGTCTGTCATGGCCGGAGAAAAGAACGGCGCTTCGTCAACATTGAATCGGTTCGAGCCGCGTTTCGTTGCGAAACCCACCCGAGTTACCAGTGCCGGGTGGCTCAAATGGTATGCCTCTGGATGGTATGCCTATAACCGACGCAAAGAATCATTCCAACGCACAGTGGGACGCATTGAGAATGAACAGAATCATTGGAACTTCAAACATTTAAAGACAAATTGAAAAACATTGAATTTTACGGCGTAGTTGGAAAGGACGATCACTTTTCAGGCGCTGTTTTGAAACAATATAAACACTTGAAGATCAACTTTTTACACAAACTTTGTTGCGTTTGTACACATAATTTAAATTATTACATATATTGCTTTCGTTCTTTTGCTTAAATTACTACAAATGTGTTTTGTTACTTCAACTGTAGCATAAGAATAAAAGATCAATAAACACTCTTGCCATCAAAAACAACACAATTCTGCCTCCATGTGACGAACACCCAGTCCGCTGTGCGCCGTACACTTTGCAGCTGATTAGCGGAGGCGTTTCGACAGCGGCTTTTGGCCTGTGGACCTTTTGCTTGCAAGTTTTAGCTCCGGGAAGTGGAAGCGAAAAAACTTGAACCACCGATAACCGTCCACTGTTATTCGAGCGGAGATTGTACGCAGCGTGCTTTCGACGTCGTCCCTATCAATACCGAAGCCAGCCGCCTCGAGCGTGTCGAGCTGAGTTGTTCTTCGGTCGTCATCTTCTATCGATGCTTTGAAGCCTCGAGAGCAGACCTCCGGTACCTTCTCGGTTCGTCAGCCAGATCGCCAGGCAAAAGAACGCATCGTTCTCATGCTGTTCGGGGGCAGAGATTTTACTTTCTATTATTCTTGTCCAACCCTCGCAAAAGCTGAAATAATAAACCATTCCAGAGGATACGCGCTGGCCCTGGCTGAGAACTGGCTGACATTCATCGCACAATGCACGGCACCCGACAAGCTTTTCCTCAATGAACACTTGAATGTGTGTTTGATTGCATCCGTCACTGACATTGACGTTTCGCTGATGGATTTGTAATACGTTGGAAAACCGAAGGAAGCTCAATTTCGCAGAAAATTCTTCTTGCTTTAGAAATAAGAATTTGTTTCTCATTGTGTAACCTTTTATGAAGAACCTCATTCTACAGCTAAATCTGCACAGAGTTTGCGCGTTGAAGATGAGTTGAAGAGTAAGTAAACTTTTGTTTATTTATGTTTTTGTAAAGTGTGCTCTTGTGTTATCTTCTATCTTGAAAGCTTCTATTTTTCGAACAGGAGCATATTTGAACAATTGCTTTTTATCAGGAAATTCAGATCTCTCTGTTGAAATGATTTAATCATACCGCACGAAACCTAACAAAATGTTGGTTGTGATGTCCTAATTTAATTTGATTTCAGATAAGCACTCAAAGAACAACTTAACACAAACGGTCGTTGGAAGAGGATTGTTTCAAACTTGTCCATGCCAATACTGAGGACTGAGACGGATTAAAATAAATTTTATTATCTTGATGAAATGAGTATTCTCAAAAACGCTCAAAGATGTATGAACTTTTGCCTTCGCTGTTCAAAGCGCTTTTCCTCAACGCGGTCTAGATTGTTATTTATGCTGTACATTTTAAGTGCCCAATTTGTATGAACAAAGCAAATTAGGAATAAACGCACTCGTTACAATTTTCTTTTGCTTTTTCTTCAACGCTATTGATTGCGTCTTTTCCTAAATGTTATTCTACTCGCAGCGGGACCTAAACATCGTCCATCATCCAGAGGTGTTTTAAAGGAGTTTCGTTGATGGATCTTGGTGTTGAACTTCTGCTTGAAAGTCCAGTCGAAGTAAGAATTTGGCCAGAGTAGAGAGAAAATTCTGTTTTTCCCTACATTGGTCATTATGTTATTTCTCAGCAAAATTCAGAAGCCTGATGTGGGGGAAAAGATCCAATCATGGACCTTCTTCAGAAGCGCAAACGGTATAGAACAGAAAAAAAAACTGGAAAAACGCGCGTGAAAAGCTAAAACATCATGCGGCCTACGATTGGGCGGCGATTTCGGCAGTTCCTGTGGTCCCTTCCTTCGTTACATGGTTATGCTAATAAATCTTCGAGTCAAGGCTTTTCCGCTTTTCCGGGCTGCACCCGGGTGGTGTGTAGTATTGTAAAGGTGATTTTTTCCATTTGTTTTCCCTCCCCCTGCCCGGCCTCTCGAACGTCCGCCAGCTACCTCTTTCCTGGTGCCTCATGATGTTGTCTGACGAAAGGATCGTCCCGAACGTCCTACCGCTTTTTGTTCTTTTTTGTTCGACGCTTCGGCGTTCCGTTTTTTGTTGTTGCTCGGGCATACGTTTTCGTAAGGTTGGCCCCAAGGGAAAGAGCCACATTTTTCGACCATTACACGCGCCAATGTTTCGTTATCGCCGGTCAGCATGTAAAGGTTGCATGGGAGTATAATTAGTACCGGCCGTCTGCCATCCTCGTTTTTTGCTCCACCTCCTTTTGTCCCTTTTGTTTCCTTCTTTCCTTCCCCTCAATCCTACCCCGCAAGTTCCGAGTATTTTCTGGAGGTTTGTTTTTTTTTTGTTATGCCAAATGCAAGGATAGTTTGTTGTGCAGAGAGCATGGTAAGAAATTGCCGGTTTGGGCGCTTATTTTTTCGTTACCTTAATTTTGGTGTTTTTTTTTTCTACCTCCACCTCCATCCGCCCCACCCAGCTTTGCATTCGCTCCATACTCATTCGGTACCGTAATTGACTTTTATTGCCACCGTTACGATGGAAAGTGATACTGACCGAGGGTTTCCCTCGGAAGCGAATGAGCCTCGGGACGATGCAGTGTTATTAGATAACGGGCCAGGTGAAATAGTGCCACCCGGGGACGGTTGGCGCAGTTCCGCCAGCAGAACGGTACTGCATTTCGCTCGCAATTATTATTCAGGTATTTGGACGATAGTGAAGTGGAAAGTGTTGTGCCATTTTCTAGCTTTCCATCAACATTTGCCATCATGCCATCAAGGGCAGTGCAAACATTATCCTGAGGAAACTATTTTCATACGAGCAATGTCAACGGATGGTTTGTAAAGAAGCATCTTATGTTTGTCGTATCGAACTTAACAACGGTTTTACATACTCGGTTTTAAGTATTTTGTAAAAAAAAAGTTTTTTGAACCAGCCCTTAGATCTTTTCAAACACTTTTAAGCATAGCGTGTTCCGTAATCTGTGAAAAATCCATATTTTATACGCTGCAAGTTTTATTAAATCATGACGAAACGATCGAACTCTAAAAATAATATTACTGCTCCCCGCCTTTCCGGCTATCCGTCCGCCTTCGGACAAATTCAGAGATATCAAACTTGAAAGCATTTTGCCTATCTTTTCGGCATCGAAGACAGCGGTAAGAGCTTCCTCGCTCAGCAAGACCCAACCCCCGGGCCGAACGTCGACCGAGTAAATTTCAATGTACATCCTGCTGGGGTCGAATGTCAATCACGATCGCTTGCTGCCGATTGGGGTCCAAGAAATTTAATTAAAAATATCGATTATTTCAGGGGGCCACACCATTTTGCCATTTGCATACAGCCCTGACCCAGCAGATCTTCCGGGCTTCCGTGGGGCTTTCTGGGCGTTACCACCAGAGGCGGCTCCGTTTTATCTCCACCCGGCCCTGCTGCTGTGAGGTAGATGTTTTCCGGCTTTTTCTCAGAAGGTGGCCAGAATTTTCCCATCCCCTTTTTAAGCCTTTTCTAATGGCACTGAAAGCTTCTTCGAAGAACTGTCGTTCGACGGTGAAGCGGGACAAACCCAGGCCTGGTTCTTCGTCTCTTTTGGCTATGAACTTTTAAATAACTAAGAAATGTTATCTTTTAGTGTGCAGTGTTTCATTAATTTTACGTTTCAAATCATTTAATCAAATGATACATTTAATAAATTGTTTAAAAGTTGATTATTAAACTTACTCTGTCAATTTTCTATAAGTTTATATAAAACTGTCAAACCTTTAAACGGATGCATTTTTGGTAAATAAAAAGGACAACTGTTTTAACAGGGTTCGGAATGTAGGACATACTTGTTTTAATTCCTTGCTTTAGTTTTCCAAACTTTTATTTCTTTTAATTAACTTTCCATTATCTTTATCTTTCAGACCTTTCGAAGGATCCACTGGAGACCAGTTTGAGGAGATGTTTCATCATTCGCCCGTGGGCTAAAGCCAACGAGTTGAACTTATTTTATAAATTCAATTAAAAACTTGTTTATTTTTAAATCACTATTTTTCCACCATCGCCCCTTCGCATATTCAAGGCTTGAACATCTGTTCCTAGAGGAGTGAAAAATCCATAAACCCAATCACTCTTCCTGAGCAACAGTGCGGTTGCCGGAAGAGCGGGGCGATAATGAAACAATTTACCACTTAAGTATCGGTGATGTTTAGCACGTTGCGATAGCGTCGTGCGGCACCAAGTCACTCGAGTCGGGCGGGAAACCGTCGTTTCCGGTACGCCAACTATCTCTTCGGCCCTGCTCAATATATCACGGCGCGTGTTCTCCCGCCCGTCCCCGGTGCTAAAGTGCTGCAGCTTCTTACTGGCAAAAAATGTAATCAATTTTCCTTCCATCCATCCAACAAAACATCCGCTAAACGTCGCTAGCAGCCAGCAGGAGCGCAGAGCGGAGTTTGTGCCCCGAGAGGACAATCAACAAATTGCATTTCCGCTTAATTGCAGTAATTTATCGGCGTTCGTTTTTCACCTCCCAATTGGCCACCGTCGAACGTTGGGTGGGTGGTGCTAATTAATTCTACCACCTGGCGTCGTGTACCGTCGGCTTCCCTTTGCCTTGCGCTCGCTTAATGGGCTGCCTGGGGAACCGGGCATCGTTTCAGGGAAATCTTCGCGGAGCAATTCTTCTTTTAGCCGCTAGAGGCCATCAAATATTAAAGTTGTTGAATTCAATTCTTTCCACCGCTCCGTAGAAAACGTTTTACGCACGACGATCAAGACTAAGTGACACGCCTTGGCAAAAAGACTCGGACGAATTATCATTAATGTATGGGCCAAAATGTTATGCACAGTGCACTGCATAATCATCGTTCCATTCACATCCAATCAAGCACACATTTCCGCTCGACTCGTTTCTGTCAAAACAAAAATGACGTGAACGAAAAAACGCAAAAGCATGCAAACCAGAGCCGCATGCTACGAACGAACGTTTGCGTGTTTGGACTAAATTTAGTTTGACCTTCTGTAAAAATTTAGCCAATTTGCCTCTCGTCCCCCGAAAAACGTTGAGCTAATTGAGCTGGCAGCTTTCATTAGCTAGAATTTTCGGCATTTCTCCTTATGTATTTTTCATTTATTTATATGTTTGTGATAAACAAATGGAAAGGGGTCTGAGTGACGGTCACGAGGTAGAAAAAGGAACGAGGTGCTCTAATTGTTGTGACATGGCACGCAATCGCGAGTTTCGTAGAGCATTTATTCAATTTCTGGAAAAGCAATTAAAGTTTTTAAAGCTCGATCCAGCAACGAGAACTGACGGGACTTGTTAAATATTGAAATAGGGTTTGGGCATAGCTGGCAAGAGCTCGACAGTGGAAACACATTCGTTTGCTTCATATGCTTTTGAAAAATCATGTTTATTAGAGACTACGGAATCCGAAATTCATCGTATCGTGGTCACGTTTTGCAATAATGTTTTTCCCCATCCACCCAATTCAGTTGTTTAACAAATGATTTAGCAATACAGCACATGAATAAAGCCTGCGGATTGGAAGAACATTGCACTATTTTCATTGAACATATCAATTATATCTTATTTCCAGGCATCCAACGTTTTACCATTCTTCACTTTGCTCTTACAATTGTCATACAACTCCCCCGTTCTGCCTCGAGTACCCCTTCGAACCCCTTTTCAAGCAACGAATTGCAAATCGGATAGGAAACGAGATGCGAGCGATGCCAGTGCATACCATTAGACGACGATTGTTGCAGCCCGGTTGCAGCTCCTATTTTTAGACTTCAATTTTAAATTAAACTTCAAGCACTAGAAAAAAAAAAACTCCACTCCTTTTCCGACGCGGCAGTTTTGTTCGGTTACTGGTTCTTTTATTGCTGCCTGGAAGAAGGCCCCGAAGCGAATATGGATGAAAAAGGAGCCCCAGTTGGGATCGTTCCGTTGCTCAGTCCAATGGAAAAATGTGGGACGATGAAAAAAAAAACAGAACGCTACACACAGCCGGTGATTTGTATATCGTTTCAAATTCAATAAGGAAGCAGTTGAGTGCAAGACAAGTGCTTGGATGTGTCTGTGCCGTTCAGCCGGCTCTTTTGTGCTGATGGATTTTCCACCCCCCCCCCCGACCCGGTGAAAAGCCAAGAACAAGCCAAGCCTAAGGGTTACGGTCTGTCGTTTGTCAGTGGCGGACGTGCACACGTCAAAAAACCGGCTGCTCGGCGTTCATTCCAGCCACTCGTAAAGCGAAGCTTCTGGGCTAAGGAGAGGATCAAAAGTTGGTTTCCGGAAGAAAATTGCCCAACTCACCGAGCTGGCTGAATCGAGTGGACACGCTGCGAAATAAAGCGCTAGGCGGAAGGAAAATGACACGGAAAAACGTGACCCTCGAGCTCCATGTTTCTTGGTAGTTTTAAACCATGGACAAACTTTTGGTAACAATGGAGGAAAAGGAAAATGAACATAAAAAAATACACCCGTACAAGATTCAAGCTCGTGTATTGTTGTAAGGTAGGTAAACTCTAGAAACCGGTCACAAGAAATAAAAAAAACAAAGCGAGTGAAAATTGGGATAATGTTGAGTACGAAGGCAAAGACTTTAATTTAATGTCTGTACACTAAGAACTGTGAATTTGCACAAACTCCATTTGGCCATCTGCCAAAGTGATTAAAAATTCAATTTAATAGATTTGTTGATTTCATTTCATTGAAAGCTGCCCCTTCCTGGGTGAAAAGTTTAGATTGAGTAGCAATTGCATAGTTTAAACGGTGGGCAAACAAATTTGCAGGGTCTAATCCAATCGACCTTTCTCGTATCGAAGCGTATGGAAAACTTCGATGGCGACGGATCTACGGGTTCACTTTGGGGAGATGATTGGGCTTTAATCTCATTTAACAGTCAAAATTGGAAACCTTTCATGGATAACTGGTTTAAAGGAGCCGGAAAGGTTAATGTTATATTTATTTTCACAATCAATGATTGCCGACGTAGATCAAAAGGCGAGTAAAGAATTTATTGGTAAGAAAAAAACCACTAACGTAAAAAAAAAACAGTGTATCCGATGTACGGAAAACGAAATAAGCAAGTCGGGGGCAAGTGAACCAGCTTACGCCATTTTATGGTTTCTTTGTTCGGCGCGTTCCGGACCCGGGGTGGATTTTTCCAGTTTTCCCACCGGGGGTTGTGGTCGTTGTATTCGGCATAGAAAATCGATTACTGCACACCAGGCTCACCGTAGTTTCGTTTGCTTCAAAGCTATATTTTTCACATGCAGGACACGGCTTGAAGTTAATAAATGGAAGCATAAAACACAATCGATACCCTAAAGTACCGTCAGCCCAACTGCTGTGGTCCAATTTGTAAGTGTGTATGTTGGTACCGTTGGCAAACTGCGCAAGAGTAGTTATATGTTATAATCTCACCATTGTGCTAGATAGAATTTTGTTTGCATGATTCAGGCAACATTCTTCAATCAGTTCTTCTAGTTGAAATAGAGCAGAGTTGTGATTGTATCTTATCTCGTAATGCATTTCATTAAGACAAGGTTAACTTCACACTGCTAAGAGAAGGAAAAGCTTTTTTATATTTGGGTGCTTGGATGCAAAGCAAAGACGAGGAAATGAAACGTTATACCGTGTACAACACGTTCGTTGGGAATTGGTTAAGGAATCCATGCGCGATCTTAATAAGCCTAGGTTTCCTGCTTTTGCGAGTCCTTGGTTCGATCGAATGCCTATAATACTACTTCATTTTTGTTTTTTTTGTTTTGGTTAAATATCATCTTCCGAACCATTCGGAGCAGTTTTTCGTTTTCCATAAGAAGTTACATTCAAACAAGTCGGAAACAAAAAAGAAAAAACGACCGTGGCATCTTAATATGTCGCTGTTATTTTATTCTACGTCGCTGACACAGAAGAAAAACGATTCCTTGAACCGTGCCCCGCGGCAGAAGCCTCCGATGTCAAATATCGATCAACCGACGGCTGTTTGCGACAGTATCGTCGAAGAGATGCTCACTTTCTTCCGAGAAAGAGAGAAAGTTTCCATCAGACACACATGTTTGAGTTTCGATTTGAAGTTAAGAACGTTGCCGCAACACACAATCGGGTTAGGAAAGTTTCAAATCGAAAAAGTTCCTAAACCATTTTGCTCGCTCCCTCCATTGCTGTCTCACCTACTGCATCAGTTACTTGCTCTGGCAGCCTTCTTCCAACACTTCAGTAATCGGAATGGAGCTTTACAACTGTCATAAATGTCATCGACACACTTTTCCCAGCAGCAATGCACAGCGGTACGACATGGTTGATGCTGGGAAAAAGACAAGAAGGTAGCTATGGTAGCAAAGAATCGCTAACGCTTTTTGTTTCACCAGATCGAAGTGGTGAGGATAAAGTATTGAAATCCGTGGCCGAATGATGTTTTTTGTCGATAAATACTCGAAGGATAAGCTTCCATTTCATATCTTATTCTTCTTGGTTTCGTTGAAGAAAATGAATCAGTGTAATTTTGTACTATAAGTTTTTTTTTAAATTAAATGCTGTTCCCCTAATTCTAAACCTCTTTCTAAACTTTGTACAATCAACTACTCCCGTTAAGGAATGGAACAAATGACATTTTATTTCAATAGGCAAAACCCCAAGATACAGGAAAATGTGGCAGTAAAACATTAAACCGACCGGCCTTGGGGTGCTTGGTACAGAAAGAGCCAACATTTCCGCAAGAAAAATATCATCATTTTCCCACTCCCACAATCACCGATCAGCCTGTTGAAGGGGAAGCCAAACAAAAAATAAACGAACCAGCAGCTTCAACTCTCCAACAACTCTTGCACATCCAGCGAAACTTGCCGTCACCGGCGCAAATGCTCCCTGTGATATGTTTATCCTCTTACTCCCGTTACTGAGCCAGTGACAGTAGCCGAGTTTTCCCGGGTGACAATATCCTTTGGAAACGATGACACCTTTTGATGTTCGTCTGTAAAGGGGCTCGAGGCGGCGCCGGGAAGGAATGGCGAGAAAGAATAAATCCTCCATTAAGGACAGCTCCACACACATACACACACATCCATAAACCAAAGGGAAGGAACCGTGCGTCGGAAAGGAAATGGCATATCATCGTGGTAAAGCCCAGCCGATCGTCAGCACGAGAGGGAAAGCGAAATGGACTGCAAATCGGTTGACATTTCCTCCGCACCGAACTGCTCAGGTGCTCCATGAGCAAACTCCGCCATGGAGGACCCGAAGTGGGACGGCGGGACTTCCCGTTTTTCCCGGGGTTTGGTACCAATTGGAGATAGGTCGATCTAGTGGCAACCGATGATGTAACCGAATGGTGTCAGCGGGTGCACTGGGGAAATTAGTTTAAGTGTAAAGCTGTCTACTGAGCTGCTTTTTACCATCAACGCTATCATCATCATCCTTGGCACGACCATCGTTCGACATGCAACACGTAAAGGGGTTCGCTAGAACGATGATATGTGCCGGTCTTGCCAAAGCTCGACCAAAGACCACAGGTTTATCCTAGCAACTTAATACAAACTTTCCCCCTTCAGACACCTTCTCCAATAGCTGTGAGGTTTAGTACGATGATCATCACACACAGTGAGGGCCGACGTTCAACTGTGGACATCTGGATGTAAGATTTTTGGTTTTTTTTTTATTCCATGCACCCTGCAGCATGCGTCAGATGTTCTTTTTGCACCTCGAGGTGAAACTGGTGAAAGTTGAATAAAATATCAACAGTTTACCCTGTGTCCGAAACACCGGGATCAAACGATACGAGCCACCAAAAGTTTTCCACTCCACGACGAGCGCACAAGCCAATAAACAAACTCAACACGATATGGTTAGATGAGGTCGGGGAGCCAAAAAGGGACGCTTTTATAGAAAAACCAAACGAAAAGGAGGATCGGATGCTCTTCTGTGGCGTTTCTTTGAGCCCCAAATAAACCGGGAAAGGAAAACTTGGACTCAAAAATGTCCGGCATGCCTTTTTTCCTCCCGGACGCCTTCACGGGCTAGAATGATCTCGCGTATTGAAAGGCTTTTCATTGCAGGGGGGTCCTGGTTTTCCGTACGTGGCACAAAGGAGCGAAATAAAAAACTTCTGCTCTTGAGCGTGGTTGTGAAAGAGTATCGCCATGGATTTGGGAATTTTTCCGTTGATTTTCCTTTATTTTTCCCTCGCACATTCCGACCGGTTTCGCTTTCCTTTCGGCTTTCGGAGTTTTGATTGAGAATTTAAAAATTCATGTTCTGGCCGGAAACGAGCCAAGGCTTCGATGGGTCGACCACGTAAGTCCATGAATTCGCTCCTACAAATCTTGGCGCACAAGCGACAAAAAAAAGGAAGAAGAATGTAACCATGAGCGAGAAAAGAGAAATGTGAAAAATAAAACAAAATACATCCATGTGAAGGTAACTGCTGGATATAATCTTTTGTCCGATACAAGCATTACAATAACCGTCTTATCGAGAACCGTTATGTGGGAAGCGAGACGTGTTGTTCCATTATTCCATTGCATAGCAAATTATCCGATAAGCTGGTTGGGGTTTGGTTTGTTTCCCTAGTGATTTCGCTGAAACCCCGCACTTGTGCTATTTCTGAGCGTGAAGCCACTGTTGATCTTGATCCAGCGTTTCAGTGTTATTTTATACCAATGATAAAGCATTAATTCATTGATCGGAGAAATAGAAAGCAGGTTCTTTTTCTACTTTGATTGAAGGATTCTGTCGATTATGTGTGTCAACAAAGGGATAAATGGAATGAATATGTTTAAATGTGTGGTTTGTTCAACTGCAAAATCCAACTGAAGCTGTCATCGCACATTTATTTCAATATTGATTCATTTGATCGAAAGAATTTCGTTTGGAATAATGTATTTTCTCGTGAACCAGCCTCATCGACATCTGCCGATTTTAACTACTTTACTGAATATAATAAGAAAACTATCCAATTGCATGATCGTTGTTGAGAAGATTAGTAAAATCATGATAGCGTATTGAGTGGCTTAAATTCCATCCATAACTCAATAACTTTGTCCATTTTTCTCATGGAAGATTATTCAATTTGAATTGTTACAAACAAATTTACCATAAAATGTATTTATTTCTCTATCCCTTCATCTTGCGAGAGAACCGTTCTTCTATCCGTTTATCTTTCAGGGCGTGTATGATTGCAACCTTAAATAAGGTCATTGCCCCGCATGGATTACTGTGGCAGCAATCTTCACATCTTCATCTTTTCCCAGACATAACCAAAGCGACGACGATTCCGAGGGCAGCGACACCATTCGAAATGCAGCTGCTATCGAACGATTGGGTAAGAGTTTCTGCGAGTTCTGCGAGTTCTGCTTAAGGCAAAACTGTGCCACAAAAAACAAAAGCTGCGAAAGAAGGTGCAAACGGCGAACGTAAGGTAAATCGACCGAGGTGTGGTAAAATTTGTAACGTGGAAAATCCGCAGAAACGGTAGTTTGATAATAACTCCCGAGATCCCTTTTGCCAACGAGCCACCACAAACTTTGGAGGATTACGCTCACCACATTAACCTACTTTGTCAACTGTCTTTCGTAATGGATTCGATTGCTTTGCGTAAACGGTGCTGACTGGCATTGTGCAGTTGCCATCGTACGGCAGAGGAAATCACAAGTCACAAGTGCCGCCTGCTTCCTTCCCAGAGAGGTGCCAAGGGGAAGCGGAAATAAACAGTGTTCTCCTCCCGGGAAAAACGAACCGAACCGTAACGCTCCCGGCCCGGGCAGTGGAAATGGAACCGAAGACGGGCGCAAAGTTTCCAGTTTTCCCTCCCATTTCACACGCAGAAAAGGTTAGTGGGATCAATCGCTTTGGGTTCCATTTCCGTAACGGTTGTCGTGCGCAATCAAACGTCACCCTGGGTGGCTCGTTTTGTTCGAATCCATTTGAAGGATTTCCGCAGCGAACGGAGCAAAGAAGCTTGTCTTCTCTGGAGTGTAGTAGGCAGACACGCAGTGGCACGAAAACACTAACCCGTTTTCGTTTGTTCCCGGATAAGCTTTATAGTAAGGGCGGGAGTAATGGCGGGAACCACGCGATAAAGCCGGGAAGAACTAATGTGCATATTCTCATAACGATAGCGATATCTTCATATCGTATTTCCCTTCGGATGGGATTGCCTCAGGCCCAGTTCGTTCACCCGCTGGCTCGAAACGATTGCCACATGGACCGCCGATGAAGACGACGGCAGCGATGAATAGCGCACGAAAGGATTTTCCCGCAGAAAAGGCTTGCCACCTCGCATGTATGAGCGGGGCGAAAAAGCAGAAGATGTGAAATTTGCCGGGCAGAAACACGGCCAGATAAACATGCCCCGGAACATTACCGGAACGGACCAGCCCGAACGGAAGCTCCGCAGGAAAGGCGAATTCAATTCATCGAAGCAGGAACGCGGGGAACGGCCATGGAGAATGAACCTTTGCATTCCCCCCCGGGGGTGAAGACGCTTGTCACGTGCTCCTTAAGCCCGTGCCGCTCTAGTTGGTGGTAAAATGAGTCAGTATGGCCGGCGGCTACGCGCGCCTTATCGGAATGCGAGCAGTTTTCCGACCGTCCCAATCGTGGAACGAATCCAGCCCCGGATCCGATCGGTAAGCCTAACCTCGCGCGCCGACGGAAATCAAAGGAACTCATTTCCCATGGATTTCCCACCATGGAAACGGGAGACGAGACGAGACCGGCAAGGTGTTCCCTTCGACGCACTGTGCGGTTTTATTTGATGCTTTCATGCTATCATGGCGAACGAGCGGCTTCGGTGGGAAAATTGCCTGCGGTATTGACATGAACTCTTGAGATGCCTAGTCATGCTGCTATCGTTAGACTATTCTTCGCCAGACTTTGCCGCTAGGAAGCGGCATGTCTCGAAGAAATGTCAGTGATGACAAGATTGTTGTCAAAAGAACTATTTCAGTTTTTTATTTAATTGTGCAGAAATGAAAAAAAAGTTGCCAATCAAGTCAGAAAGAAATCTATTTTCATAACTTAAACTGTACATGATGTTTTGTAAATAAGCAATATCAGTATGAACTTCTCATTAAATTGCGAACGTATCTTCCCATAGGCAATAACCTCCTAGACTCACCATCGATCTGTTCTTCCGAAATAGGAGCCTTCACAAAAATGTTAGCCGCATTTATAGACAACAAGCTGACAGAATGTGGGAGGGGAAATCAATTGTTCCATTCGCCAAAAATACCCTTGCCGAACAGAAGAACCCGTCAATGTAGCAGCATTCCCAAAATCAGCCCGCTAGCTCCGTTATCCCAGACGCATCTTATGTCCGTGCGTACGTTTGATTCTACGTCATCATTTCGTGCGCTCTTGGATTGAGATACGGATTTTCCGGTCTTTTCATTCGTGCTTCAGCCGGGCTGCGGCAGGGAAGCATGGACAGAAAGAGCACAGCCCCATGGGGAGCTATTGTGCCGGTCCGTACTGAATGGTTCATAAAATTTGATATTCCGTTGCTACCTGAAGCGAGGCAGTATGTGGAGTTAAAGATGTGCTTTTGGTTGTGAAGGTTTTGTTCGGCAAATGAACATCATTGAGAAAGAAAAAAGAAAGAAGGAACAGCAATGTAGAATGAAATGTATCCAAGAGGGTAGACACAATCCTTGCCAGGCTCTGAAGTATCCTTGTGAGCCTTTAATATGCAGATCCATTGCCATCGTGTTGAAAGTTTATCGTGCCCGGTGAAGTGAGCTGTCTGGTGCTGTTCTTTTGGGGAAAAAAAAACATTCTCTTCACATTGGATGTGAGAGCAATACACCTTTTTTTTATTTTGCCCAAATGGTAATTTTGTAGGCTGTAAATCATACGGCCTCAATTACAGCTTACAAAATAGCTATGTATTCGGAGAAAGCAGGCGTGTTAAAAATTGTGAGAGCTCAAACGTTTTGCAGATAATATTTTAAAACCATCACAATTGGTCGAAATACGAACCACAGCAGACAGGCGAATCTACTTAGTTTTTTGTCTTTATCATGGCGTAACGACCATTGTTTGGTCAAGCCTTCTCATGTTAGGGCTTACGTGACTTTTTGTGTTTGCGCCAACGCACGTACTCGGCTATCCCGTACCTTCCAACTACTCTACTACGAATCTACTTAGTCGAGAACTTAAATAAACTCCACAAACCGGATGGCATTCCTCACCATTGCTATTCATCGTGTGACAATGTCTACCATATGCGGAAAATGTTCAGCTGGGTTTCCAAACGAATGGCGATGAGTCTGAGAATTTCTTTCTTATTCAGACCCAGCGTTTCTCAAACGATGTCTGTGTTCAGCAAACTTCGTTTAAATTATATTTCAACGTCGATTAGAATTTCAATATGTCATTTCCTTACTCGGAAAGTTGAAATGTATCTTTTGGATGGCCTGCATGAAATTTCTTCTCTGTTTTCATCACAATTGACCGATTAAGAAGCTCTGGTAGGAAGAGAAAAAAAAGTAGTACACCTACCCAAGACCGTGGCTCACAAAACTCGTTAAATTAAACTGCCACCATCGAGACAGTTCATTAATTATTCCCCGTGGTGCAGGCGAAAACGAAACGCTGACTAACGGAGCGACTCCGGCCCAGCTGTAGGGACGATGAACTAATTTTCTAGCATTTATTTTGGGAAGTTATGGTGTCCACAGTCTTGCCGGGTGGTTTCAAGTTTAGCAAATGGTCTACGGCCAGCTCAAGTTAGTTTTGAATAGTTGAATAGGGTAGCGTAGGATTCAAATAAATAAAAACACTTCTTTTTGCGTAGTAAAATAAAATTCAAGAAACCTTTAATCAACACCCAAGCGCTATGTAAAACGTTCGTGAAAATGAAACGTTAAAGCTGCAACATGTCGACTGTCCAAACTAACCCACCGTGGAAATGGAACAAGCAAACGGAAGCAGCCATAATCCTCCGAAAGGAAAAGTATCTCCATTACTGAACCATTCCTCTGCTGATGAGGGCCATCAGACGCCCACCGAGAGGACGATTCCACCAGCCAATGGCGTGCTAATAACATCATTCCTTATTACGTGAGTAATGCAATTAATTATTTAAACGCCTGCACTAACCGATAGTTGATTTTTATCACGCACCGGCCGTGATGCGCACACGCACCTGACAAAACCACCTGTTTCCGTGAGGATAGGCTTTCGTTTTCACGCTGAACGTATTTTGATGGTAAGTTCTGATGTAGATGCTTAAGAGGTTACTTTGTTTCGTAGAAACTGGCACTTGGTTCGAATATTCGCTGGTGCATGCATATGATTCTTCACAAATGACCAATGTATTGAATGTTCCATGTTGACAAGCATAGGAGTGAACGATAATAATCGTATTCAACATTTGCTTAGAATTCCCAAGCGGATCATTTAGATACACGCAAACACTTCATAACAGGTTAAAAAATTCCACTGCAAACGATTAACGTGTGTGATAAAGTATACCATGCAGGGAAGAAAAAGAAATGTTTAGATTATTTACACGAAATGAAATATTTTCCTGCTTGCACTCAACAGCACCCGCTATAAACACATCGGTGCAGTAGATCATACCGCAAGCGGCCCGGTGTTGTTTACTCCGATGTTTGCTAGGCGCTCTGAAGCATAAATAATCGTGTCCCGCTTGGGTTTCGTCCCAACTGCCCAAAGGAGAGCGTGGAGACACCGCCAGCAGCTCAAGCTGTAGTAAAAAAAGGCAAGGTGATTATATGCGATTAGGGGTGTGGTCCCCAGCACGGCTCGAGATGCTCGTCCGGTGGCCAGAAGCATCAAGTAGTGATGGTCCCCCGTTTCACACCTGTGCACCATGTGAGGAAGCGAGGAGTAGACGTACTTTCCCCGCTTTGTTTTATTCAGCAACTTCCTTTACCTCAAGGGACTCGAGTAAACAAACTCGCACCTACACAGCTTTCAGCATCCAAATGAGCTAGTTAATGATTTTATGACTGAACCCGTTGGACCTTTTTCACCCCCCCCAAAAACGTTGTACGTGTGCAGGGGGGGGCTCTACCGCGTTTCCGTCCGTAGAAGCTTGTTCGTAGATTTTTTGCTGAAAACCTTTAAGCCATTTCCTCGTTCTCGCTAGCCCATGTTGTCCTTTTTTTCCAAGGGATTCGCCAGGGTTCTCTTTACTGTTCGAGCACACTCAAACTAGGTACGGAAAACCACCGGTTGCTGGTCGAAGCCGGGTGCTTCCGAAACTGGAACCAACCGACACTAGCACCCGCCCGGCCCTCCCCAAAGACGGAAGGAACTTCAAGGTATTGCCGCTTGCACGAGGCGATCCTACTTCATCCCGGCATCGAGGCAGGGAAGATAAATATTTGTCGACTTCGGGCGGGCAAACAAGCCGGGACCCGCTATTTGCTAGCACAGGTCGCATCCAATTTAGCATACGGTCCACTTCTACACGGCTGAAGCCAAACACTCACACACGCTCGACGGCTATTAGCATATCTAGCCGTTGGTTATCCCCAGGACGGGACAATCCCTGCACGTCATTATATCCTCACGGCGTTCGGCAAAGTCACCTTTTCTCCTCAGCTCCTCGAACCAGCTCCAGCGCCTTTGCTTCTCCTCCGTGCGAGCAAAGATGGAAGGGTTGAGCGTCGCTGCAGTCGTTCAGTCATCGTGCACCACTTCACGGTTGACGGCGTGTGTAAAAGCAACTCTTCAACTGCGGCGTTTCCTTTTCATCACTCGTATCATCCTTCGTTAGGAACGTCGGGAGCTCTCGCGGAAGGGCGGAAGCACGAGTGTAACTCTGGAAGAGTCTCCCGAGCCCGGTCAAACCAGCATCACAGCATGGGTATCGATGAGCGGATCTGCTACGAGGACCTAAAAATAGAACCCCTAACAAGATTGACCTCCCACAGCCATCCCGAGCCTCCTCCACCTCGCACAAAACTGATCTCACCGGCGTGCTGCGGATAACCATTTCCAATTTCTGCTCGTTTTCATCGATTCCGTTGGGCTGCGGCTGGAGATGGAATGGAAGATTTCACTTCCATCTGCAACTTCCCGACAGAGCATCAAATATCAGCTACCCCGCTTCGCACTCCCAGCCCTACAACTGGATGAAGTGCATTTTGTCAATTGCACTGCACCGGTTAGTTGAAAGCTTCCGCCTGCTCGGTAGGCAATGGACGCTACTCGAACGAGCGAGGAACGTTGTGCCAGGGGCAGGTGCAACGGAATGGATGAGAATCAAAATCCTGCTCTTCAAGCGCTTCCGTACGATGCACTTTGACGTATGAAGGATCGGTGTCGCCATCTTGAGACATGGCGCATGGTACATGGATCCGCAACGCTCCACTCAACGGCTCGGGCTGGAGAGCGAGAAAAGCCGGAAATGTAAACGGTGCAAATGGATTCCGTAGAAATCACTTGAAAGCTTGAACAAGCATTGCATTTTCCACGAAATCAAAGACCGTACGGAAAACAAAGAGAATCAGTATTCAATCCTTAATGTTTTAGCTCAATGTTAAGCAACCATGTAAAAGTGTTGAGAACATATTTATTACGAATTAAATGTTAGCAGTATTCGAAACCCGAACCAAAAGATGCAGGTTAGTTTTACAATTATTACGTGGTTAGAGGAAATACCTAAATAATAATGTCCAACCAAATTGATCGTTTTTCAAACCAACACAGTATATTTTTCCGGAATGCTTGAAGCAAAAATGGGACGGAAGAGGTCGAAAGAAAAACAAAAACTTGCTGCTTTTAAATTCGGTTTAAAAAATGGAGACAAAAATGAACGATACTCTTACGAAAATTGAAACACAAAAGGGGCCACTTCATCGAACAAGTATTACTTTTTAAAAAATGTTTATTAATATTTAAACACCGCACTCCGAGCTGTATCGTTTGCGTGGTGTTAGAGCTGGAGCTTTCAATTTACATGATGCTCGGATGAATCTGCTGCTGTAAACGTTTTGCTGCTTGCAGAGGTTCAACATACCAGGTGCATGCATAAATACTTGTGCTTTTTTGACTGCACAGTTTCCGTTCATGCAAAATAAATGAAGAAAGAGGCTGTACACTGATGGATGTTTATTTGTTACTTGAATAAAGAACCGGCATGTGTTTGTGCACAAAACATATTGCGTTGGTGAAGGTTGTGTTAACAAAGTGCTCGCTTATGGATCAAAACGTAAAATCAATACGGGCTCAATTTATTACTTTGAGCAGGGTAGTTTGATTCAACCAATGGTAGCATCACGCGCAGCATAAGAGTGCTTATATTTCGTTCAATTGTACTCCAGGTATGCTCGTGGGCCCGAAATCGCTCTCTGATAAAAAGACGGCAACGAACAAGTACAAGTACTTGTCCGGGCGTGCTTCCGCTCATTTTCAAACAGAACAAATTAAATGTAAATATTGAAACGCGAGCAAGCAAATGCTCATCAACCTGGTTTCATTTGAGAGTTTTAACATGAGTGAGTGAAAATGTGGTCCTTGATTATGGCACAAATGCTTGAAATTCGCCTCAGCCGATATCCCTCGTTCACAGTGCTTTAATTCGTTTCGACCATCGCTTCATTACGCGCTATTTAACATAATATTGCATATTGATATATTTTTCTAAAAAAATTATAATTGTGTTTTATTATAATTTCAAATAAAGTTTAAGTCGTTCGGGGTAATACTAAAAAATTGTTTCAATTCTTCTTTATAGTTCTTATTTATTAAATTCTCTTTCCACCTTGCCCGATCGGCTCCTGCTACAAGAAGTGACTTTAATTTATGATGCACTGTGGAGCAACAACTTTCGACATTGGTCAGCTATAATTCGCAGCTGCCTGTGAAACAAAAAAACAGAAAAGGAACTCTAGTCCTGCCATATGCGCCTCCAAAAAAAAAAAAAAAAAGAAAAAAAACGATAGAAAATGCGAAGGAAAATTCATCGAGCGGAAAACACCACCGCCACACGCTAGGTGTATGTGTTTTGTTAGCAAAAATAATGGTCGTTTAGGTTTGCTTTCGGCCTACAGCCGAACCTTTTGTCCAACCCTGTTCTCTGTGTTCACTCGTTGCAGTGGAGAAATCCTTTCTTCCCAGCCAACACTCGAAACGCGTCCGAATACACTGCTGGTCGAGAAAAATGGTTTCACTCAAGCGCGCGAACGGCGGCTTCGTTACGGCTCGTAAATTATTTACACATTTTCACCCAACCGCGGGGGCCCGGGCAGGGCAAAGAGCGGTGAACGGGAGGGGGCCAAGAATGGCAAAAGTTTTCTTCGTTCCACGATGCACCCGCGTCGTTTTGCCCTATTCATTTTGACGTCTTGTTTATCCGAGCATAAAACGGGCCTGCTGGTGGAAAAAAAAAAAACAGAATGGCGGCCTCGGTATGTAATCGACCGGCCCCGGCTCAACATTCGACAAACAATGGTCAACGGAGGAGAAAAAAAAAACACCCCTTTTGGTTGGTGCGCATGAGTTTGTTTCTCCTGGCACACGTTTCCAACTTACGCCAGGAAAGTAGAATAATGCCCGACAGTAATGAAAGTCAACCGTTTCGAAACGCCAAACGCGGCGTTTTCGGGGAGAGGTCGAGGATGAAAAATACACTCGCCAGTTTGATTTGTTATGTGTTTAAATGGGCCGTAAATTGTGCCTGTGCCACAGGTGGAACATTGTTACTAACACCACGGTTGATCAAGGGTCCGTTTCAGCGTAGAAGATCAGTTCCAAAGTGTTCAAGGCGCCAGTGAGACAAGTCAAGTTTGACCTCGAATCGGTGTTAGGCCACTAGACGATACGGAACACTCCAGTTAATGGAAAAGGATCGGTTTAAATTTTACTTCAATAAGTTTAATAGGTAGCATAGTTATGATTATTTTGCTGAAGACATGTTTGATTTGCCGTAATGATGACATTTTGCAAGCGAATAAATAATGTATACTATTTTCCGAATTGCCGGTTGACCGCATGATTCCTGACAAACCGATGCCCAGACCCATTTTCTTGCCAACAAGTGAAAGCATTTTCCAAGAAATCCACCATTCCATCCATTTCAACAAGGATGCTGCATTTGCGGGCATACTCATTCCAAGCTGGAGGCACTTGCCCCCGGAAAAACCTACATTAATTTTAATGGCAAAATGAATTTTGATGGATACCCGGGGTGGAGAAGCCGAGGGTTCCATGATATCCGCAAAATACGGGCACAAACAGAGATCGCCAGGATGCGATCGGCCCGGGAGGTAAAATTTGGCTAAAAACAAAAAACTGAAGACAAAATCTCGCATCTCCTGCTGCCAGCCTTCACGCCGCTCCCTAGGGCGGACTCTAGAGTTTACGATGAATGTTTTGATGTTTTCCTTCACTAGCCTCCAAACGAGGAGCGGTTTTCAAATGAAAGCAACAAGTTGTGGCTTTCGGCGTTGTTAAGTGTATGTGTGTGTGTGTTTGGATGAAATCAACAGGGCCGATGGAAAAAGCACACAAACCTCCCGCACTGACGATTTGCTTGCGCGAGAAATCCAACGACATGCCCTACCGCTCCGGCCGGATGTAATTACTTTACTCATCAGGCTTAGCATTATTTCATATGCAGGTCGGAATGCCTTAAGACATTTTGAATATTTTCCACCTGGGAGATCGGAAGCTCAATTTATTTGCGTAATTCTTTGAAAACATTAATATTTCCGGAAAACATTAAGCTTTCGCTTTACGGAAGCAATTAAAGCTCATTCCGGTATTTTCGGGCAGATTTAAGTCCCGAAGTACATATGACATTATTTTCGCCGTGGATATACTTTGGGATTTAAAAAAAAACAAACAAAGTTATTTGGTTACTCGAAATCCTCGAAATCAAGAAAATAAATAAACAGACGCCAGAAACAATAAACGCCCACGCTAGGCTTGGTCGTTAAAAGTAAAACAAACATTTGTTAATGTGGCAAGCGCTTTCCTTCCAACGGCTTATGATTAAACCATTAAATTCGCAAACGTAAACAGAACGTCGTCGGTTGTCGTCCCGCCTTTCCGGTTTAATTTTGATTTCAATTCCAACTCGACCGCTCGGTTTTTTATTTCGCCAGATTTCTTTTGGCGAAAACCCGTTGCGCATGATGTCTGAATTTCCCACAACCAGTGAATGGTCCAGGCTGTTGGCGTGATTGCTTAGATTATGGTTGCCCTTTTATCTGGCAAGATGAGACCTTTTGCGGTTTTTTTAAAAAAAATGTATTGCAGCATAATTGAAAACTTACTTCTTGGCGCACCATGTCGTTTTAATTTCATTTGCCACTTTGTTTTTTTTGTGTGTGTGTAGAAAATAGGGCGAAAAAAACTAAAACAACTGGCAAAATGTGGCGGAAAATTCAAAGGAAACAAGAACGGAGTGTTGACGCAACGTAAGTCTGGCTTAGTGGCTTGGTGGTTGCGTTTCAATGATTTCCAATGAAGCTTCAGCGATTCATCGTGCCCTGCAAATCTTTACTGCTTAAGCGGTACACCCGGCACATGCGCTTCCGCTCCGTTCCCCGTTGCCTGTCACCCATAATGCGTCTAGATGCGGGAAGCCTTTGAAACAAGAACACGGTGGGCATGGCGGAGAAACGAAGCCGGTCAAAAGAGCAAAACTTTTTCACGTGGATTGGATAGATTTTAGTCCAACTAGACTTTTAAAATGCACGTTGGCTTAAAAAATGTTGGCATCTTTGCAAAATTTGTGTCATTTGATTAAAAGTAAATAGTTTTCCATTTTGATGAGTTATTTAAAACATGGAAGGTTAAGTCTGGATAAAGTATTATGACGATCCACACCGGAAAACAAAGGAATTTGTAAAATTTGTGTCATTTGATTAAAATTAAATAGTTTATCATTTTGTTGAGTTATTTAAAACATGGTAGGTTAAGTCTGGATAAAGTATTATCAAGATCCACACCGGAAAACAAAGGAAAGGAAAAGCCAACCATTTTCTTTGTGAGGTTTTGCCCTGAGTTCCTCCTTGTGGTCGCATCCTGCGAAGGAGGCAACAAATCTGATAGAAGATTATGGGATTACAAGTTTTATGGGCCAATCCAATCGTGGTGGGAAACGGAGGGGTGAGAGTCGCAGGAAAACGCAAGTAGTCCAAAGAGAGACTCAAAAAAATGGCACGAAACAAGCAGCTTACAGAACTAAATACTTAGTAACCAGTCACTGGCAGGTCACACGCTCACCCCTCCAACCCGAAACGGAGGTCCTCGAGAATGGGGAATTATTTCATGTTTACAGTTGCAGCAACAGCAAAAAAACCACACAAAATGGCAGTGCAAGATTTAAGATTTCTCCCACGAGCAAGAAGCAGCGAGCGGCTGTCACTTATCCCAGACCGGGCGGCAACCGGAGAACCAAACGGCGATGAAACCATTTTGCGTTTCGCGGTTGACCAATGTTTTCCCTCCGCCATCTGCCCCTCCCTCCCTTCGGTGGGTCAGCATCGGAAGGGAATGTTTCTTCCACAAAGACTGTGTACTCATGTTACAATTCGGTTCTTCGTTCTCCCGGTCCCAAGCTTGCTTGCAAACATGTGTCCAGTTTCGGTTTGAGTCGAGTGATTAAAAACTGTTAACGAAGCGGACGCCCAGATCCGAGGCGGGAGTCACGTTTGCAGGGTGATTTACTTCCAGCAATGAAGCTTTTTGGACAGCTCCATTACCATACTAATGAAGTTTTCCCTGTCGGACATTCGAATGAGCAGTTGGCGGCACCGAGGGAAAACTTATCCAAAACAACAACCAACCGAGCGATTTCGCGCGCCGCTGCTGGCTGTGGCAGCTGCGTGTTTTGTTTGCAGTTGCTAATTTAAATTCTTGATCAAATTATGGAGAAATTGTACTTTCCAAATCGGTGGAAATCAAATCCCCGCCGGCCCGGCGAAGCAATGGATCGTAGCTGAGGCTTAACTATTAATATAAAGACGTTCATCCCAACCATCAATCTTCAACTTTGTTCGCGTTCATTAGCTTGAAACTGACAAAGTGCTTCATGGATCGCTTTTTGGACCGCAATACGATCCTTGGATGTAACCAAAAAAGCACAGCATACACAAGCGGTGCGTCTTAAATCAAATTTTGTCTTCTTGTTTCCAAATGAATAATTCTCAGTCCTTGAGAATGGTTGTGGAAAAAAGTGCGTAGCATAAGGTTTGCAAAATTTATCAACTCTTCATGAAGTGTCTTTTTCGTGTACCTATTTGTCAAGTAGCCATGTCACATTCCATCATCCCAAACCGTATCGTTTTCATTCCCTAACCTAAATAATTGTTGAGTGCCACGGTCTAAATTGGGCCAATTTACGTTTTCCTCGGTTTGCGCGGTTCGTCAGCAAGCGTGGGATGCACGTCAATGTTTTGTTTCCCCTTGGTGCTGTTTCCTTTCGCTTTGTCTCCCTGTCCACCGCAGCCGGCAATGGCGAGGGAAGAATTTGTCAGTCAGCTGTCAGAGAGAGAGAGACCGGAGCCCCGTGGAACAACAATTTAATAAACATAATTTAATCACACGAAAATGGGGAATTTAATTTAGATCGTTTACACCGCCGGTCTCGAACGCACTGCCGCAGGTACGATTCGTCCTTTTCTTTGCTATCGGTTGACCGTTAAAAGAGGGGATTAAGGGGCTGAGGGGAAACAAAGTATCTTTCCAGTGCCTTCAACGATGGCAGACACAGCGAGACGCTAGAGGGAACGGGGCACGGGCGTAGGAAAAACTCGCGTTAATTCAATCCCTCTTCGCGCTTTCTGGGGTTTGAGAAAAAGCAGCGAAATGCCTCAAAAGTTCATCACTTTCGCCATGTTTTTCTGTGCTTGTTTATGTTCCACTCTAGTCTCACCAATACATCTCTTGGCCCCGGAAATGTTTCTCCAACACCCGCAAAAAAAAAACAACTTTCACCAATAAATCAACCAGTAAACAATCAATAATAAACTTTTCCTTTCCCATCATCATCATCGGTCAAGCTGGGAGGCAATAGAAAATGGAAAAGGGAAAAAAGCGGGAAAGCGACAGAGTGCCCAATCGATGAATGGAAACAACCGTAGTATGGCCGATATGGTGGTGGTGGTGGTGTTGTTGATGGTGTGAAGAATGTAAGGGGCTGCCACGGATTACTTTGATGCGATAGAAAAGGCAGCCGGTGGAAGCGACGCACACGCACACGCCCTTGCCCGAGGGGATACATGTGTATCGTTCGGCTCAATTGTTTGTGGAAACCCTTGCTCCGATCGTTTCGACGGCGGAACAACGAGGCACGGACTAGCGGGAAAACCGGAGGGACATCGAATGATTAACGCGTGGAAAACCGTGGGAAAATCGAACACATGTTGCGCTACCCTCACCGACTTTGATGATGGTGATGATGATGATGATGACGAGGAGCTTGCTGATAGGAGAACGGAGGATAGTTTACGTGGATGCCGGCGGGCGATATTGTGTGTCCTCATGTCGACCAACCTGCACACCTCCACTTTCGGCCGGTCCACGCAGCGCGAGAAAATTGGAGAGTAATGCCAAAGCAATCGGTTGACAATGGACGTGACCCACCACAGGGAGCCGATGCCGACCACATCGTGGTACTGTGTTCATCGGGTTCGCTCCGCTTTTCAACACACTTCTAATGGGATTGTGTGTCCGGGAAGCGATATACGAGCGATACGTCCGGCACAGGGTTAGCACGCGAAGAAAAATCGCAATCATTCTGCAATCCATTAGCCCGGCTCAGCTGCGTCCGCTTAGCGCAAACACCACATGACAATAGAATTGAGAAATTAATATGCTTTCGAGCTAGTATCAACGTAGCTCGTGTCCACGAATAACAATCGTTGCTGAGCACATGTTTGCTTTCATCCGCACGTCGACAATAAAAGCCGTTTGACAAGTCCTCGCATTATCCAATCAGCCATGTTGCACAATATAGACGAACGAGCATAATCGAACAAAAACGATGCCTAACTTGCTAAAAAAAAACGAGACATGAATGGAGGCATTTCATTCCAATAGCTGGCCAAATTTCGCCGAGGCGAGTATTGATAAAATTGTTAAAAGGTTATTCAATTTATGTTTCACTGGTGACATTAGTGTGTTGAGAAAACATTGTACTCGTTTCTGGTGCTCCGACTCGTCTCCTCGTCAGACTCGTCAGGTTTGTGCTCCTGTTTCTGCAGAACTGGTTCATCATTCATCATAAGCGACTGTGAGAGTGAATTGCATTTGCAGAACCAAACAAAATCGGTCTAGTATGAGTTCCCGAAAACGTTCCTGGCAAACCGTTCCTGGTGATCTGTTGCCCGGGCACACACAACCTTATGGACAAACTAACCGAGTTCCTGGAAATTTCGTTCAAGCATTCCTGGAGATTGCACCCTCCTCGGCAACGCACGTTCGTGTATGTTTCTTGAAAGGGACAATGGGAGAAAATTGAAAACGTTCCAAGATGGACCAAACGCACTCCAATCAGAAAACCAACCTGCAGTCGATGACACAAGTACGGTCGGTAGTGGTGCTGTGTGGTGGAAGGGCGTTCATTCCAAGGCACAGCGTAATAGGTTTATCGAGTAGGGTCGGTTTGGGGAACAAAACTTTACTTGTTCAAGCACTAGGTACGATCTTTCCCCTGGGAAAACGGTGGTACAAACGATGTTCTGTTTTTCTCGTCTGAGTTTGCAGACATTAGGCTCTTGATGAACGCTGGTTGTATCAAAATATCGCATACACACAAGAACACTTTTTACAACCATAGATTGGAGATCAAACAAAAAGACACATTTCAGCCCACAGGGGATAGTTGTCATCAGTAGCGAATCATGTTTTGTTATGACACAGAACATGAAGAGCACATTTCCTCGCAAATAAAGACTGCTTGCTCCGTGTTGAGTCCACAAAGAGATTCAATTTGAAAATGATGTTTGCCGTTCGAAACGATTTTCCATTGTTTAGAAAATTATTAAAAAAATGTACTTGATATCCATACCCCCATTCATAGGTATTCTGCCGAGCGGGGAAACCATAAGTCTCCGTTCAGCAGTGATTTATGTGCTATGGCACTGTACATACTGATTGTTTGAATTTTAAATCACATGCAACGGCGGGTGCTACGATTCAGTTTACACGGTAAACAGATTTTTCCGCCTAGGACAGGCAACCACTGGCATGTGTGTGATTGTCTTTTCCCTTTCCTACACAGTAACCTTAATTAAAAGTGACATTATCGATTTTTCCAAGTCTCCCATGACGACGTCGTTGGCGACGTTGTCCTGCTCCTCGAAGGATCTTAAGCAATCCAGCAGTGGACGACAAACTATCTTTTTTCTAGGTAACAGAAGAAGTTAAAAAACTATCATGGAAGGAAGAAGTCTTAACAGCTCTTCAAGGGAAAGCATTAAAAGACTCAAAACTCAATGAGAATAAACTGGGACTTTTTGAGTGACACAGACAGTTTTAAAGTTGATTTAAAGTTAAACGGTGCACAAGTTTTCAAATTTTGGACAATAAACACATTCGAATCATTCACTTATAAACTTTTGCCTTATATGCTTCAAATTATAAGAAACTTTAAACTAGGAAAATCAACAAACAACGTGAACAAATACCTTCAAAACTCTAAAGATACATCCAAGAACCAAGCAAACATCACCGCTACATGGTATGGGTTGCCACAAAAAATGTTCCGACTCCTGCACGTTGCTCCTTCCACAAACGCGACAGGGAAACCAGAATTGATTTTCCATTAGTCCGCAGCCGTGCAACACCGACTTACCCGCTGACAAATGAAACCGGGAAACCATAAACTGGGCAACCGATGTTTGATGTACCGGTGTTGCCAGTTCCGAGCGATCGAGTCGGGTGGGTAGCGTCCGTTTGCGCTATGTTTGCAGCAGATGGAGGCGCATGGTGTCGCACGACGCATTCACAACTGTGGTGGAGGCGCATGGTGCCCTTGGTTTGCACGAGTCAGAACATACCCCCAGTATCCGGTGGTTCAACGTACAGCCTCGCAAGGGAACTGCACAGGAGGCAGGAGTTGGCAAATCAAAACCACGTCATACCGACATCCACACAGTTCGACCGATTCTCACCCATCCACGCTCCGTTAAAATCATCGTTGTTACCGGTTGAGGTGTAGACACTAAAGAAAAGAAAAAAAAACAGACGAACACACCGATGGAAGAAAAACAAAGGCACAAGCCTTTCCAAGTGTGTCGTTTCGTCCGTGACGGACCGATGTCATCGAGGTTGGACGTTGTCAGACTAATGGCACACGAGTCACAAGGCCAGACGGTTCACCTGGGCGGCCCGACGCTGCCTGACCGAAGGTCGATTGGAGTGAATTAAGCAAGAACCTTCCCCGAGCGGCCGACGGCCAATCGATCCCCGGCAATGGTAGCAGACATCAGCGGGTGAGCAACCAATTTGGAGCATGTCCGTCGGATGTCCTACAACCTACCGTTCGCTCGGACAATATTTGTTGGGGTGATCGTTGGCTGCTAATTAAAAGAAAGGCGAACACAAGAAACTTGTATTTAAAAGGAAGCTACTTTCTCGTTAAAGAGAAACGTGCTCTTGTTTGGTTCTGTCAACCTTAGATGACCCAAGCAGAACTCAAGTGACGTGTGAGGGAGGACTTTGAATATGACAGTGGTTCACTGAATTATAAATAACATAAATTATTGGTTTGCACGTCGTTTTTTCTCAATTAAACGCAGTTTAATATACCAAGTATACCATACCAAGTATATCGAAAAAGTGTATTTATGCTCATATTGATGATTCAATACAAACCGAAAGAAATATAAAAGCGTTATGCCGTCATAAATCGAGCGATGTTCTATGATTTGAAATATGTGCAGTCCGTTTGAGCGTCACGAAATGTAGCACCAAGCCGTGTGCTTAATAATCTGCCCCGGCGAATATTCTAATCTCCTTCAGACACTGCTGGTATACGTTTTACCCTAGGCGGTACCCAACGTAGGTTCGTTTTCTAGTGAACCCCTTTTCAGAAAAGGGTGTTGGCTGACGCGCGGCTAACACGCTTTATTTTCCAGGTTTTCACCAGGAGCCTCTGGTGCTGGTGTTGGATGATAAAAAATCCACCTTCATTCGATATCCCCAGCGATCCTTTCTCGCTTATCGCATTCAAAACACGTGCCTTGGGAAAGGGGGGATCCAACAGCTGAAAACGCCTCTGTCGTCGAGGGAAAAACTTCATTTTCTCCACATGTTGCCGCTATTATGCACCATAAACAGCGGCCGCCAAGTAAAACCGAAAACTTCACAGTGGCGGTTCATAATAATGGCGGGTATAAATTTACTCCCACGCAGGTTCGCAGTGAAGGTGGAAAACCATCGAAAACTCCTGCTGCGTGGCCGTGTGGAATCAGTGTTTGGTGGCAAAGTGTTGATGGAGAGTTTATGCACTTCCAATAACGGTTTACAGGTGAAGGTTGAGCCGTGAGCTAATGAAGCGGACATCAGAGTTGTTATCGCCGTCGGGTTGTACTTTCTACGTGAATGGTTTTAAAGTACACCTTATTTGAGCACACTCAACAAGCGATTGTTTTGCCATCGTAAAGTAGTAGTCAAGAGAAACACAAAGATCGACAAAATATAATGCTTGAGATGGGACTTTGAATTAATTCATTCCTCATTATCTTAACTCGATCTTAATTGAAAAATGAATTGCTTTCCAAATTGAAAGTCTTCTCGAATAACGATCGGTTACATTTTCCCGCTTCGTTGTAAAGCTACTCTTGAAGAGCCTTCGTCAAAGGAGACGCTGATGATGAAAGTTTTTCATAGAATTTTTGTTAAAGTCAATCAAGTTTAGCATTATTTCACCTTGTACTGTGATCTGATGATTTTTCTATCACTCACACGTTGACCTGTTTTGTTCACCATGTTTGTTTAAGTGCAAAATGGAACCTGATTTTGCCTCTTATTTTGTTATATCGATCTCCTTGACTGTCAGCCATTTTTTCGCTCCTTCTCTGCTTCGGTTTGCTATGTGAGTTATTACTTTAAAAATAATACCATACATAATTGCAGCAACTGAGGACATTGTGCAACAGTATCATGCTGCCTTCCAACTGATGTACATATTTGAATTCAAACATATAAACGAAGCTTTCTTCAAGGTTCCTAACGAATTACCCGATGACAACTTTTTCGAGCGCATCTTTACGTGTAAATATTGTGATCGTTCAAATTCAGGGAAGCCGCCTGAATGCACCAGAAATCTGCAAGACCTCACACGCCAATCTTCGGGGGTCGTGAACAAAGAAAATAGCAATTCATTTCCATTCTCACCACTGGCTTCACAGTTCTCACGGTTGATGTTTTCTTGCTGAGCACTTTTCTTCCGCTTTCTATTTTCTCATAACGCCATTGCAGCACTTTCAACACTAATGCTAGAAGGAACGGTACAGAAATGTTTCCGAAACTAAAGAACTGGAGAGCTCTTTCATCAACATCGTTTTCAGGCACAGACAAACACAACCCCCGGGCCGAAGAGCAGTAACGATTGACCGATCGCCTTTTGCTTCACCCGCCAAACCACCCCGAAACCGAACACTCCAGCCACACATTTTCCAAACACTTGCACTGCAAATCGATCGCCTCCGGGCCCGACCACGGTCCGTCGGTTGTGATCGACTCGTCCACGGTTGATGAACGAAACAGAGGATACAAATGTCCACCCTCCACCACTCCGGGCTTCGCACATTTCCGGCACGGAAACGTGCGCTTCTCCAATCAGCTGCCGAGGCCGAGTGGACAGTCAACTCGCAACCGTACACAGTTTTCTCTCGGCCGGCTCATCGAATGCATTTGCATTTTTCCGTTGCGCTTCCAGGCAAATCGTTTTCCGCTTTTCGCATTCGACCCGTCAGCATTCCGGGCAGGGAAGGCAGGCGTCGTCTTCGGGTTTGCTGACAGCCCCACAGCACGTTCCGTCGGTTCGCTCCGTGCAAAAGGTTAATATTGCGGTTCGCAGCGCAAAAAACTCGCTTCCGGGAAAATCGAAAACGACACCCTTTATGCAGCAACGGTCTGGCTCCACCTCCCGTGGGGTTTGCGGATTGTTTCCGCATCGCGTCGCATAGATTGCACTGGCCAACTGCAGCACGGAGCAAGTGTCTAGCAGCCAGCTGCTGTCGTAAAGTCGAACCATTTTCACACCACCCTGAAAAGTGGCACAACTATTACACAACCGGTTGCCTCGGCAGGTTCTTCGGCCGCACAATTCATCGTTTAATCAAAAATTGCCAACTTGCACAATGGTACACCGTTCATAACAGGAATGAAAGAAACAAAAACCACTGGCAAGCCTCACACATTTGTCTACACTTCTTCCATTAACGCGGCATTCCCCCTTTCGTTCGCATCACATTTCAGGGACGGGGTTTCCTTTCTTTTCCAAAAGAAAGCTGAAACCGCTACGACGACGCCGGGTTTATTGATTTCTGTCTTTTCTTCACAAGGCATGGCGCACCGCAATCGTGGCGTGAAAGGAAAAGCCGAAATGCTTCCCCGTGCTCGTCACGCACAATATTTCGAAAGGTGATCCACCTTCCTTCCCCTAAGCACCGGGAACGGTTTCTTCCGGATGGTCCAAACGAGCGGAAACGGAGTTAAATCACTGCACGTGTAATACGCTTCACCGGGCTTCAAGCACAACAGGAGAAAATCGATGAAATACACATACCTCCGGGTTTAACGTTTAACGGCAGCTTAATGCGACATTTTTTCGATTGCTCCTGACAACGTTGTGCGGCGGCTTTTTACCGCGGGTGAACCGTCGGTGAATAATTGCTCGTAGAAACTTGTGGCAAAAGAAAACATGACGAATTCACACAGACACACGACGCAAAGGGGTAACGGAATCGACAGCGAAACTGGACAGTTAAAATAAACGGCACAACACGGCCGAAAAATGTTGAAACTACGATCGATGCGAAACTAATAGCCAACCAACGCCGACACGTAACATCACACACCAGCACAAATGCGTGCACGTGGCTCGACACGGAAGCGTGAAAACACTTTCTTATTTGAAAATAAAATGGTCCTTCCAACCGATAACGCGCTATCGGCTTGTCCCTGCACTGGATTTTCTTTTCGCCACTTGTTCTTCGTTTTTAGTACTGCTTTTGCGAGAAGCTGGAGCACGCGGTGGAGCAAGCCGGAGCCGTGGTCTCACGGACGCTTGATGGTGCTGCTTCAACTGCTGCTGCTGCTTCTATTGCTTCTGGCACTATTAACGGCTGTGCTGCACCGAACCGGACCCGCATGATCGTGGTTGAATGCCTGCGACCAACTGTTGACGTGTGCGATCCGTCCGACGACTCTAGCTGCAAATCCATGGACCTTCGGAGAAGTCTGGCACTCACCGAGCGCGGTGGTGAGCGAGTTTTGCTGCTTCGATAGCAGAGAGCGGGAGCTCCATGTTCTCTCTCAGCACGCTCGACCGCGGTGGGTTTTCCCAACTTTCCAGTCGCGTCCATATCTCATGCTCATTGGAAGGATCAAAAGATGTTCTTCGGCATGCGGTAGCTTTGTGAACAGATGAGGAATCATTTGTGTCTCCTGTTGCATTTTTGGATGATATTTATGTACCCTTTTCAGGGTGCGGGACATTTTCCAATTTCGTTAACTAACTCAAGCAAACTCAGAAGCATATTATTTAAGAATGGATGCTCATTCCTCTATTCTCATTCTCGTTTGGTATTTTTTCCCTAGAACCAACTGTACACAAGAGAACAGCTAGGTGCCGAAAAAAGCCAATTTAAATTAGTCTCCTATGTCAGATCATGAAAGGCATGTCAATTGCACCGAGGATCTCTTAGAGTTAAGCCAATAATTTGGAACTTCATTGCTTTTCCGCGAATTAGTTTCATGCATATCATTACCATGCAACAACGTTGTGCATCTCCCAAGCCCGTCCTGTTCAATTGACGTCACTAAAGGTACAACTTTCCCACCGACACCTGTAAGAACTCCACACAGTAGCTCACAGTCCTCACCGGGCCGGAGCGCTCGCGAATTGTCCGATTCCCTTAACCGGGAAAAGCCAACCGGAGAATGCTCTCCGCCTGCCGGAGGAGTGAAACGCATGTTTTGTTTCCCACCGTGTCCCAACGGTGGCACAAAATGACGACTTGACGGTTCATCATAGACAAACTGCTTGCTTTGCCCACCTACACACCAACCTGGCATTGTTCCACGGCAAGGCAACTGTTTGACCTCCTTTTCCTGCGACCTCTGTCCTCGACTTCTGTCCGATGAGGGTATGCGTGTTTGTGTGTTCTCTGAAACATAGCGCAACCGCAAGGAATGAAAACGCCAACCGTGGCTTTTCATTGCATGCCAAAAACTGACCGACGGCTCGCTGACGGTGGCCGCGTGGCCCAATTACTCCCACCCGCACAGAACTATGGCGAACTTCGCCGTTTCGGTTGGAAACTAGGACCGGTCTCTAACGATGCAGAGTAAGGGTTCGCATAGCTACTACCCGGTCTCCTGCCGGACGATTGCCAGACTAAACTCCATCGTTGGTGCAATGGAATGAGTGAGTTTCCGGGGTGAGTTTAACCTTCCTTTCGGTCTCGAACAAAGTGTGTGCATCTCTCTCACTCTGTCTCGGGTAAAGAATAACCTTAACCCGGTGCAACGATCGCATCTGGAATGGCTACAGAGAGTTCGATAATCCCGGAACAGGGTCTCCATTCCATCCATCACTTTTACTTCTCATTGCGAAACGGGAAAACCCATGACAATATGTCAGATGCATCAAACGTGTTTTACAATATGTACCATAACATTCATAGGTTTTTGAACACGTTTTCACGATTTTATACATTTGTCGATTGTATTTTCGACCATACGAGGAACTTATGAATTCTCTTAACTTCCTCGCTATACTCGGAATGGAATGTTTGCTTTCGACTGACCACCTGAAGCGCCTTCGCAATACGTAGGACCCCCGATACAAGCTTGTACTTGTTGTTCATCCCTCCCTAAACCTTTCACTGGTGCACAGCTGTATTCGGCTGCATCTTGTTTGCATGCAAAATAGTTTCACCGTACGTACTCAAATATCCACCGTAAAGCGCCGTCCAACTGGTCAACCTGTAGCCAGTATTTCAAAGCAAGGGATCAAAACTTGCAATTTATTTCGCACCTTTCGGACCTCCCGTCCCTCCCCTCCCGTGGAGAACCCACACCCGGTGCACTCGTTCGGACTTTCTCTCGCTTACCCTTTTTCTATGTGAAAATCAATGGGTTGCACCTTCCAAAGAAGAAGAACTTTTCATTTGTTTAAAGTAGAAACCAACAAAAATCACAGTAACCGAGCGAACGCCCAAGCGTTTCCCAACGGAAGCTTGCTGCGGGGTGAAACGTGATCGATCGGGGTTTCCCCAAAGCAACTTGGCTGCTTTACACCCTTCGCCCTCTGCTGTTCCTTCAAAATAAATTCATGGAATATTTCCGATGCAAGGTAACGTTTTTCCCATTTTTCGCCTGGGTTGGAATCAGGTTGATGTAGCTGTTGCAGTTGGGATCGTCCAAAGAAGTGATTTCAATATCCCACATAAACTCGAGCAAACTTACCGACGGTGAAAAATACCAGTAAAACAATAGAGCGCAGTAGAGCGGCATAGTACATCAACCAGGGTAGTGTGGTACTTTTTGTGTTAGGGGTGTTATTATGCTGTTGTTATAGTTTACAATAGGCTGTACTCACCTGAAAGAAAAAAGAGAGGAGAAAAACAACATGCGGATTAGCTTCAATATCAACAACAGGGCCGATTACATGAAAATAATAATAACCTTTAATCCAGCTCAATCCTTCCAAAGGTCCATTGCTACGATACGCATACAACGCAAAAAAGGCTGTTCAATTCTTTATTGAGCACCCGATTAACAAGCATCATGAATTTAGCCTCTCGGAAGTGTTAACAAAACAGACTTTAATCTCCTTTCCCCTTAGCTCCAGGAAACGGGAACGAATGGCTTCTGTAGCTGAGGTGCGTTTTTATTCGGTCATAAAATTACAATCTCAGCCTGCCCTTAACAAAATCGGTCAACTCTGCTCGAACACCAAACGATTGCTTCGAAGAAATTCACTAGGAATAAAAAGGGAAAACAAAATGAATCCTCCAACAGTAGAAACGTTGCATGCCACTTAAGAAAAGGCTATACAATCGACACAGATACACCGCCACGGCTTAGGCGAAGGGATGGCTTTTACTAGCGAGGTGATAGGGTCGTAGCTAGGGCAAAAATGCGAATGCGGACCACCCCTTCTTGACGCTTGTTCTTTGCGTAATTGTCTTCTGCGGCCTGCTATTAAATTATGATATTTTATAGCACCCGCAGAATCAGCGGCTTTCGTCCTGTTGTAACCACTGCTTCTGTTCTCGTCTTTTATAAGTTGATAGGAACTGCAAATGACCGTTTTGCTTCAAATAAGCGATACAACGAATGTGAGCCAAGGAAAAAGGTAGGAAGGGAAAGGAAATAAAACAAATAGTTCAACTGACTTTCCTTTAAGCCCTATGTAAGGATAGGTACAAATATTTCAAAAAGGAACTCAATTCCTATGCTACATTAAGTATTAAAACTAACGCCCTTGATTATTTTTCAAACATTTATAATGAAATATGAAGTAACAGAGACGTAAAAAAAAATTGGAAATGTTATGCAAATGATAATTAAAATATTTAACTAAAAAGTGCAGTAGATAGAATAGTAATATAAATGACATCAAATGACCAAATGACAATTTTGCTTAGCTTCTTCTTCTTCTGAGAATGTCACACTGACCAATTTTACTAACGAGCGTTAGAGCATTAGTCCAAATACCAATAAATATAATTAATTATAATCCCGCTAATCATAAACTACTTTACCACATTCTTTGACTCTTGTTAACACTCCGACACCACCGCACCCTCTCCTTGATCTTTCTCTTGCCCTACACCCGGTTGCGACGTGAGGAGATTTACAATTTGCCGCAATTAGCTCCACAGTGCCTCCCCCTCGTTGGGAGCACCGGTAATGGATGAAAGATTTTTACGGCCCCCTTCGGACAGCACCCACAAACTACTGCCCGTTGGTTCGCCCACTTCGCGAGCTGTTTTCTTCCTCTTCTCTTCTCGCAAAGCGGAGGAAATCCTTTACGACTATGAAAAAGCACCATCGGCCGGGAGGATGATTTTTGATTCATAAATATTCATTTCACCGCTCTGCGGCACGTGAATGCCCAAGAGAAGGCCAGCAAGAAGCACGAGGGCGAGCAGTGAAGCAGAAGGCGCGAGAAAGCGCGCAGGAAACAGAGAAAGTCCAGTTCGGTTCGATAGTTTCCAAGAGCGCATCAGCATATTTTATGCACGACTGACCCGCGAAACATCCTTCGACCGCACGCCGCTCGGAGACGGTGTCTCCGACAGTGAGAAGCTGGATCGGGGGATCGGTGGCCAGGCCGAGACATCGACCGGCCGACACCGGCAAATCCACTTGACCCAAACACCTCGAGACGATAATCTTATTAAGCTCGCGAGACTGCAATCACCTCTGCGAGGCCAAGAAGCGGGAGGCACATCGTCTGACCTTTCTGTGCCGCTTATCTGCTTCTCTGGTTTTAAAACCGACCACTAGAAGCTCGGTGGGATTAAGCATCCTCTTCCCATTAGCTGCTCTTTCGATTCTGTTTCTCCAGCGGTGCTCTAACGCACACGATGGCCGTCAGTGCCAGCAGCGTTTCGTCGCACCAGGAAAACGATTGCCCGAGGCGTTTAGTAAACGCGCTAAGCTTAGGTGAATAATGAAATAATCCTTCCAGCGCTCAGGTTTCGCTTGCTGGTGACATTTTTCCCGACACCGGCATGCTCATCTTGGGTCACGCACCCGATTGCTAGTGGAAATCACGTATTGGACCCACTTTATGCAATCAGTTTTCTTGATCAGAACAATAATTGGGATAATTACATTTTAACAGCTTGGTTCTGATGAAGCCTTCTGCATATTCTGACCTATTGAGGATCTCTTGTTGAAACAAAAATATTATATTATTCTCTGCTTTGTTTCAAAATAGCGTTGATTTTGGTGACAGCGCATTACAAAAACCGTGTTCACGGCACAAGCAACAAAATGTGAGTGGTTCTTTTATGAGCTGTAAATGTAATCCTGCCATGTACTGGAAAGTACTTTTTACTTTTACTTCTGCTTTGATTTTATTGATCAGCTGTGTCACTTCATATTTTTTTTTTTCTAACGATTGAACAGGTAATGAAAACCGTGTTAATGTTTAATGTTCCTGCGGTCGTAAAATGAACCATACCAAAAGCAAAAGACGACCAAGTTGAAACGCCCTTATGAATCAGGTGAGTGCGAAACATAAAAGTTAAGTGTTTTTTGTGTCATTTCAGCTCCATCGTTATCCAAAAAAAAAATTAAACATTGGAAACAGATTTCCAATTTACAATACATGTGACCACTTTTGATCCTCTATAGGCGATATGAGTTCAGGCATTCACAGCAAAAGTGTGTGAATATTAATAAGTGACGAACAAAGACCGCATTTTCAGCTTGAATAAATTGTTTTTTTTTTAATCGCTCAAAAAGTAAAGCTATCTAGTATGTCTAACGAGTACAGAGTTTATAACGTATGCAAAAAATCTAATCTAAGGCATTTAAACAAACGGCAACTTTTTGAGTAAGCAAACATTCGTTGGAATATCCAGAAGAGAAAACTCCATCGGTAAACATCCTACTAACCCGCCTTCGATAACTCATTCCCCAAATACGAACGACGTCAAGCATGCTAAATTGATTGCAGAACAAAGAGCACACAGCATTTGGCAGGCGTAATCATCTGCTACGCAAGCTGTTTTCGTACAGGAGTCCACTGGCAGTTTGGTAGATGACTCGTTTTTGGCATCAAGCCTACGATTAGCTAGCGATGACACTCTCTTTCAACGTCCTGTCGTAGAGGTTATTTGACGGGAGTCGCATAGACGAATCGTATGTCTGAACACAAGTTTCGAAATAGTTTTAAACCGGTTTTTCTAAGTGCTCTTCGTTGGTAAAAGCGCAACCAATAAATTCTGTTATTTCTATTTGCGTGGTGCCAGATGGATGTTCGTTATTCCAACGTTGGCATGATGTTCATGTGTACAAATCGTGATGAATCTAATCCGTCAAAACCTTGCGTACAATCAACCGCGACCCGATCGGTCAGTCTACACCACAAGCACATCGATCTCTACGCGGCTCGTTTGTCCGTTCCAAAACCAAGTGACTAGAAGCTAGAACCAGCTGCCTTCTGCAATGCCAGCTACAACGCCGGTTCACCACAGGACAAAACCGTCAACATCAACATTAGCGCCTACCTGGCTTGCATTGAGGTTCGAGCCTCGACCCCAAAAACGGCATCCACCAGAGAGGCAAAACGCACCCACGATGTTTCCGATTTCCTGCCTCACCACCAAACCTTGGCGCACCTTGCACGCAGTGATGTTGGAAAATTGAAATCATCATAAAACAGTCATTAAACCATTTCAACAACCGTGTGCCTCCATCTGTTAGAAAGCGCGCCGATACAGCGGGGGAAGGGCCCGTGCGGCTGCGGGAAGCTCATCATAATAAAATGATGCCCCGGGAAGGCATATTTCCCGAAGTTGACCCTTCGCCAAAAGCTGGCCAAACACACGCACAAGCACACATGGAGGTCGATTGTGATCCCGTTTTTCCACCCGGGATTCGAGCGCCGATAAAGGGCTGTCAACTTGCTGGCTTCCTCGGTGAAGCCACATGGACTCACCACAATAACCACAATTCCAGAGCGAACGGCGCATGGCGGGAATGGAAGGCGTGAGGAGCACAAAGCACCGGCCTACCGACCGGAAACCAGCCGGAAGGGATCAAATGAGCAAAAACCCATTGCCACCGCAAGGTACACGGTTTCGGTACGGCAACCACTAGCAGCCGGCATCGGTTGAATTCGTCAACTTTGTCAACGGCAGCAGTTGTGAGCGTCGGTTGATCGAATTCCATCAACAATCATCGCTTCAAGCTCTTGGTCTGATGTGTTCAGCAGCGTTCAGGCCGGAAATAGATAGCATGCTTGGAAGGGACAGCATCCAGCTCATCGGGGACATTGTTATTGACGCCATGATCCTTATGCGAATTGTTTGAGTTCTGCGTTCGGATCTACAGCATGAAGATACGTGATCCTTTGTTCTGCTTTTCATCCAGTTTCATCTTGATTTAATCCAGAATAAAGAGAACAAATTTCCATCCGATTTTATGATGCTTTGATTTTCCTTCCATTTGTTTCAATTTAAAATTTAACGACGTCAATGTTTTTTAGACAATTGATGACAATGATAAATTTTGAGTATGCTAAGTCGTTGAGGCAGCTACAAAATTAGTAGAGTGTCAGTGCACATTTTAAAACAAATCGAGATTTTCTCATCTACCTGCTGCAGTAACTGACGTCCCATCAATTGAGATTTATTACAAACATCCAAACCATTTCATCCATGCCTACTCCGGAATCACTCTAATCCGGTGCGTGCAAATGTTCAGAAGCCATCGAAACGCCATCGAAGGCTTTCGGGCCACAAGTACACAGTACGCGATGGACCCGTAAGGATCTACGAATCGGAACCGGTCCGCGGCGAGTGTCATTAAATATTATGTTCCAATTAATTTCCTACGTGCAACATCGATGGCCCCGTAGGGCATCGGTGCATCGGTCGCAAGGTACGATACAATTGACTGGCAACCCTGCAAACCGTTGCGAAACGTTGCCTTGCACGGTCCGCGAACGCACGCTAGCCGGATGGGGTTCTGCGAGCGGACTAAAATATTGACCGTTCCTCAATGGCGTTCATTAAACAACGATTAATTTAATTAATCCAATGATGCTTCCGGCTCCCACGCGGAAGCTTCGACGTGAGGAAGCCCGACATTTACCACCGTAGGCGGCACGTAGCATCGGCATCGGTACGACGAACGGTGCAAAACGCAATAGGTTGAATAATTTAAACTACCTTTGAAACGCATTTTGTGCCTGCGGGAAGATGTCGGTCCCTGGCGTAATTGTAATTTTAAAAATCGTCCCTCAACGCATCGAAGCCCTCTCGGACATGATTTTATTTCGAATTTCAATAGATCTTCCCGGGATGTCACTCACGGAGTTATTCTGATGAAAGGGTGGAATTATTGATCAAACGAATGGATTGCTCGTTGTGCTTATGGATTTTCATATCATACGTTTAAATGAATCAACAAAATGGCATTTATTGTTGGTTAAGCGTTAAGTGAATCCTGCGAAATTGTTTTTAAGTTCAACTTCATTTTTTTTTGCTATCCATTCTTTGCTGGGATTGGCGTTTTTTTATGAACAATTAAATATACAGTTAGTTTTTCGAAACATGAAATAAAGTTATAACACAAGACCACTCATTTTTAAGCGTAACAACGAGGGACTGATGAATAGAGACTTAACTAAAGAAAAGGCATAAAGGAAACAATTAAAGCTACCACCAGCGGCAAAATAGCCTAATACCTGGCGAAAAACCTGAGCCCATGCTCATATTCCTAGCTATAAGCGACTAAACAGCAGGACAAAACATCGACACCTGCGCGACGAAATCGGTTGATGGTTTGCTCTTTATGGCGCCGCAACATGACGAGAATGCCCGGATACTTTTCCCGACACATAAAACATTTCGGGCTCCTCACAAAGAAAAAGAACCAAAAATCAGATTACCTTGAAAAGAAACTCGTTGCGGAGAAGGAAAGCGTACGCGCGAAATTCCATTCCCACCAGCCCGGCCAGGTGTGATAAAGGGGGAAAGAACCAAATCAGGTATCATAAAAGAGAAATAAAAAATATATATTACCGCTCACATTTCCGTCCTCGCTGGCCCTGCATGTCTTTCACGCTTGTGTTTCCTGCCTTCCTTCGTTTCGGCACGGCAACGAAAAAAGCGTTAGCGTGACAATTATTCATATCCATGTGACCCAATTACTTGCCCTAGCTACGCCAGCCGGCTGGTTGTGGAAGCATTTTTTTTTTATGTTTGCCATCTGGCAGTAGTAACCGGAAACCGAACAGGCTACATTTCCGTTTTGGCAAGACAAAAATAAAGGACGACCGTGTCGGTCGGTGTATTTGCTTTTCCGTGATCAAAGTTTTATTCCGTCAAGCACCCGGCACCGGGCACGCCGTCCGTGTCCTTCGCCGTGCAACGAGAATCGAGGACGAAGGTGCCTGCCTACCATACCGATCACTTGTTGTAGGTGTGCATGTAGGTGTGTATGTGTGATCAAAAACCTTGCCCCGGTGCTGGCTCGTTAATAATTTACATTTATGCATTCTAATGCGTCATCGATTCCGCGGACCGGTAAGCCGTGCCACTGTTTTCTGTTTAGCGTGTCGTGCTTTTATAGCATTATCTTTTTGTGTTCAACCAGCACAAATACACACACACACACACACATGCACTCGTGGAAATAAAAGTTGATCTACTGGAGCCCATTGTGATAAATGGTCCTTTTTCCGTTTTGTTTTATTCATAATCATCTACAAGTCCTTCGGTGCTGCAGGCAAACAGCACTTTTCAAAAGGATGCTATAAAATAAATAAGCATATTATTATCTCTACAAGGTGTTCTACATATTTACGCGATTTGTAACCGACTGTAGGGCTTATTATATCATTTTCTTAACAGCCAAAACTAAGTTGTGATGCGATAGTTGGGCATGTATGGTTTTAGTGAAGAAATAACTTGAAACTATTGTGAGCCTGAACAAGATTCTTCTACTTGTACACTTCGCAATTGGCACCGACGCACTTGCTTTATGAATGGTATACGCCAGGAAAAACTGTCAGGTCAAGCGACAATAGACGCCTATTTTAAAAAAAAAAATCCCTCTATTGAACAGTCACAGGAATTCAAGGTCCAAGATTGACGGCAGGTCCCATGTGCGACCCAGGATAGTTTATCGAACGCCGGCCTGCAGAACTTGGCCGAGAAGTTGGAAACAGGGTCAACGTGGCTATTGCAAATCGATTCAATTGCCATCATCACCGTACGGTAGGCTGTTCGTTGCTCCATCCGGCCATCACCAGCTCTGGCTACGAACGCTTGGCAGTAATTAGTGGGAACTGTGTGCACACTATGGGGTCAATCCACTACGGGGACCACGGCTCGAGTCCACACACATTGCAATCGGTAGCCTAATTCATGCAACTGTTGATTCCACTCCAGTTTTTCCATCGCCACGTGCTCCGGCATGCATGCTTTTCAGCCTTTGTTAAACCCCTATCCTGACGGAAGGAGTTTTAGTACCGCACAACTCCGTCGCTTTCCCTTTTCCTCTATAGACCTAATGACAGAGACAAGCCTTCCACTTTTCCCCAACTGTCCACTTTCAAACCGCCGAAACCCGCACACGCACGCACAAATGCCTTCACAAACCAGACACGGTACGGTCCATTCGGTTCCAATTTCCTTCCATTCTTCCGTCCGTCGTGCGTTACTCTCGCTTCCGGGACAGCTACGAGTCGGTATCGCTGGAAAATGGTTTTGCTGCAGTAAAAGCACTCAGCCGTGCTTGTCCGCGGTATGCTTCGATTTCCATTTTCACTGCGACTGCCAGAAAGGGCTGGGAAGGCTGAGATGGGACATTTTGGTAAATATTTAAATCAATCGATATGTGCACGACTGTTCGACTGGTCCGCCCGGGGAGATACGGCGGTACAGTGCTACAGTTTCAGCTACAATTCATGCCCGACTGCACATCAACAATCGGGCAAATGGTGAAGCGAAGCGAAGGCGCATATCGGAAACGGGGCGGTTTTGGGTGTTGGTTTAGTTTGGAAAACAAACCACCGGGTGCCCTCAGGGCGAGTCCTGGAATCGTTTAACTAGCTCTCGACAAGTTTTATGTTACGGGACCGATTCGTTTCAACTACCATATGCTTGTAAGCTTGCGAGTGATGTAGAGTATTAAGCGTTTTTCGAAAATAATTTTCACATTTAAATTCAATTTAGTTCGTCTGCAATATTCAAGCGGTACACTTTGTTACAACGAAACACCATCAATACTTACACGGATACATGATAGACAATGCACTTGTAGCCGGCCGGACGCTCAAGGAAGTTGTACACCTGGCCCTGGAAGGTGGCGCGCCCCGCGTGACGCCGCTGGGCTTTCACGTAGCTCCTGGTGGCTTCGCCCCACTCCTGTGGGCCTCCGCGATCGACCGACAGTTGTAACCCTACGGAGCCGCCCCGAATGACGTGGCGCCCGAGTGAAGCGGTGCAACAGGTTCCCAATGAGCGGGTTTTTTTATTTATGTTGTAGAATTCATCATGGAAAAAGTAAAGAAGGATGCTTTGTTAGAACAGTTGTTCAATGATGCTTTCTGAAGTAATAGCGAAAGACAGACATTAAATTAATGCACTCCTGAAGCACATTTAAATTAAACATGAGCGTTTGACTTTCTTCAGAAATATACTGTGGTCTTCAATATTGCAAAAAAATCGTTCAAGTTTCTTTTGTGCAATAAGCTTAGCTTTTATTTGTCGCTTTGGCACCAAAAACAACGCTATGCAACGGTCAATTGTATGATATTCCTATGAAGTTCGCCAATTCTTCCCTGCTCACAAACATTTGTTATTGCATAATTTCAATTATGAAAAAGTTTTATCGAAACTTCAAAACAGGGAGCAAACAATAAGAGACATTTATCAACAGAACCTAGCGTGACCCGTAGGCAAAACAATAATATAGTCCGTTTGTTTTCGTGTGATGCTAGAAAGAAGTTAAATGTGCCCTGGATCACTTTGTTGGAAATTTCAATCGTTCCCGTTCGACGTCCTTCGACTTCTTCTCGAATCACTGAACTGCGGCGGACGGAAGATTGTTTACTTTCAATTTAAACTTCATCGCTTTGGGAAAACTTTTGCCGTCCCAAATTAAATCACCCATTTTTCGCACCTGATTGATAGCGGATGCTAGGCTAAAAAATGGAAGTTTAGGTGGTATGCACAGAATTCGATACACTTTAGCCTATGGATGGTGAATGCCAAATTTAAGAATTCCAGCAACTGCAAACTCTTCTAATAAGGAACTTGTTTTGTATAATTTATCCGTCTTATGCGATCGGTTGCAAAAGGTTTATAAAATCTTTTAAAATGTAAAGGTAATGTGCATGCTGTTTTGCAATTGCAGCCATGTTAAATTAACTCTGGTTCATTGCTTCTGCGAACAAAACGGTTGCCCCGGACAAGGAACTGGGAAGGAAACCCAAGGTAACTAACTGCTTGCTTTTTTTCCTCGACAAGTGAGTCATAAAATTCCGCCAACCGACTGAGCATCGAAACGGTTATAACTTGCGCCTACACAAAGCATTCGTCATGCTCTAATGAACTGCACCCGTGGAGAGCTTGTTCGCTTTTGAATAGGTTGAAATCTCAGCGCTCTCGGACAAAAAAAAAAAAGCAAATCTAAAGTGAACCGCTTTACTTACCGATTGCATTGAGTGACGTCTGCTCACCGGACGCGACGATAGCGGCGGTGGCCATGGATTTGCGCTTGAAGTTTTTCTGCCTCATCGCGGCCGTGCCCGCCGAGCCCGCCATTTCCACGATCGTTACGGCCGGCGAGCTGGGCAGTAGTTTTCCGCCGACCCCGTACAGCAGCTGCTCGTTGAAGGTGATGCCGAGCTCCTCGAATCGTTCGCTGCCGTCGCCAAAGCTGCCCAGGCCGGGACTTACGCCCCCACCGGCCACCACTCCACCACCGGCAGTTCCACCGTTAGCCGCTCCGACAAGAACGCCCGCGGTCGCCATCAGCCGCCCGGGAGTGAGCTGCCCGGCCAACGTTCCGCTCGCGTAGCTTCCGAAGCTGCCGCACAGGGCGCCACCACTGCCACCGCTGATCACCTGCACCGAGGCCGTTCGGTCGTGCAGCAGATTCTCCGACTCGTCGAGCGCCATCAGCTCCGTGATCTCGCCCCCCTCGCTCATGAACGAGGCCGACTGCGAGTGGGACGAGAGGTAGCTGAGCCGGGGCGAGCGGTTGATGTTCTCCGCCAGCGTCGGAACGCGGTGGTGCTTGGCCATTCTCGCCCCCTGCCTCCTGTGTCTGATGCTGTTGATGGTGGCTGCTGTTCACTCCGACTGCCGCCCGACTGGCGTTACAGCTCCAAATCGCCACCAGCAACACCAGTGGGCGTGTAGTGCGGAACTCAAACGGAAGGAACACGAAAGCAAATCGGTTCGCCTACATTCGGAAGTTTTCTGGTTGAAAGCCGCATCTACCAGCGATGGAGGTGCCTCACAGCAGGACCAGGACGCTCGTACATCCCTTGAGTAGGTAGTACCGGACGATGCATTTTCGTTGCTCTGGATGATATACCGTGCTTGCAGCTGGAAATTAATATTTAAAAATAATAATTTAACAACCACATACTTGATACGAGATTAAAACGATAAAAGGACACTTTTTATAATTGATCCGATTCGTACGTTATCTCATGGAGGGCGCTAATACAGCTTGCCGCCTGCAAACGATGACACAAAAGGGGTCGTGCATCGGCTGTCTCGACTACTCGCCGCTAGATGGCACTAGTATTTTGAATGAAGTAGCGAACTTTTCTAGACGACTGGGACGGTAGTTTCAAGTTTCTAACGATATGTCTCAGCTGGAAACGATAAATATGTCCCCCGTGGGGAACCGACTTACACATGGAATTGGGAGGGTAGTCCCAAAAACCCGGTGATACGCAGGAAGACTTGCTAAATTATTTAACACTTGTAAATCTGCACACAAAAGCTGAAGATCATTGAAGGAAGGACCGAATAAATGAGTAATATTCTAAATTAGTAAATTCTTTGATATTGAACGTCACATCAAACAGTGAGTTGATTTGTTGCAGTTTTGTGGTTGATATAGGACACATTTCTGTTGAAAACTTTTCGTTCAACCTTGAGCGGTATTATCATTGGTTCAAAATTTGCCAAAACCATTTCCGTCTATTAATTCTTTATTTAAATGAACACAAATGCAATAATTTAAAACCCCTGTACCGCAAACAAATCCTCGTCAGGGTCGCTCAGAACAATCGCTTCCAATCCCACGAGCGCCAAAGAAAAATATCGTAAATATTCATGCCAAATGCTAAATCGATAGCAGCCACCCTAGCAATTTCTCCTGGACACGGAAAATGACATTCAATAACTACGGCCCAAATCGATTACAGACATAGAAGCTCTTCCGGTATTCTTTGTCGACTGGGGCAGTTGTTAGGGTACTGTCGAGCCACCTTTTTGGACCTTTGTAGAGTGAGAATTAATGCTGTTTGCAGAAACAGAAAACATCGCAAAATAGATAATCAGATTACGAACAGTTATGAAATTAGAAAGCGAAGCAAAATCAAACGAAAATGACACATTAAGGTAGTTTACAATAAATTGTCCAACCATCGTCCCAACGAGCGGTAAAATTTATTAAATGACGCATGCTGACAGCGAGAGCTCGTTAAGAAAATCATTTCTCAAATAACAAAAAAAGTCCTAACTGTTGACGCTCAAAATTGTGGCTCGAAAAATCTGCGAATCTTCTGAGGGAGTTTGTTGGGGCATATAAATCAAAATCATCGCAAGAAACCGTCGTTGCTAGAACGTCGGGCCAAGGTTCCTCCGCGCTCAATACCAGAACCGATTCGAACGAACGAGCAGAAGGACCGGAAAAACTAATTGCATCAATTTTGCAGCACTGAAAGCTGAAAAGATCATTCCGAAGGTACCATAACTATTTTGAATAGCCTTTAGTTAATTGCTCTCCCGTGCCCCAAATACCCGAGATCCGCCACAACGTTTTTTTTTCTTTTAAGCTCCTTACCAAGCGCTAAGAAACGTGGTTGGTTGAACGAAAAGGTGTTCTTGTGCCGCCTTTTTTGATAAGGAGACACTTCATGGTTTGCCGAGTCGAGTACCAAAATGCGGAAGTAAAGGATGACCAATTTGGTCCGAAATGGACGAAGCAGCGAGGAATTTGGAAGTTCGTTCCTCAACCTCAATACACGTAATATTGATTATTGGCAATGTAAGCTGATTTTCTCTCGCGGTCGTCGTTTTCCATAAATTTCAAACGTTAAAATAAGAGCAAAAAAGGAATAAATAAACTGTTTAATAACCATGTAAATTTTTTAAGTAAGATATGGCATGGTATGATACTGAATTCCAGTTTTTATGTGCACGCTTCATATTCAGAATCAATCATGCATGCTCAAATTCTGAACAAAGAAAACAACGGTAGCAATCTGTCCCGCTCTTTGAAATTCTGCGGCTCATAAATCACAGACAGAGACGAATATTGAAAACTCATTCACCACGAGTTCTTAGTCCACATATGTAAATTTATCAAGCCTTGATAAATCACCCAGTACTTCACCGAGGAGGCTGATGGAGAATAAAAAGGGAAACTGTGCAAGGGAGGTGTGCAGGAAAATATTATGCATCAACATGTGAGTTGAATACTGGAGGTTAAACTGAGCCGAGCCGTACGATCAAGCGTGTGAATGTGCACTACAACAAAGTGGAAAATGTGCAAGCTGCCGGAGAAAATCTTGACTTAAGTTGTTCCCCCGCATGAGCCACAGATGCAAACCATCGTCGGTAAACTGGACCGATTTCACCTACCCGGTCGGCAAAATTTCCCCCAGACAAACGTGGAAATGGGGTGGAAAATAAATCACTCCGGCTAAACCCGTCATACCATCGCCGGTACTTCGCTTTTTTCCCAGGACCAGTCCGACGGAAGGATCATTTGGCGTGCGATGGTTGGATTCTTTTGAGCAATAAAAAAAACATAAAAATGAACAGGATACACACCACCACATCCTTTGCCATCCACCGAGGGAAGGGACGACCGGGAGTGAACGGAGAGAAAATAATTTTTCAGAAAACTTTACTCCGGAAGTGCTGCAACGCCAACCTGCCACAGCCATCCCATTTGTGGTGATGCTTGCACACACTCACGTGCATATGACTTCGACTTTTCATCGTGAAAAATCACCGCCTCCCCCACATCGAGTTGCTCCACGGTTGGCACCAATGGTGACAATTGGCGACCATGCAAATGGTGATGCTGCTGCTGCTGCTGCTGCTGATGATGATGATTATGATGATGATGGCGATGGGAACAAACAAGGGATGTATTCATTCATTCCAAACATTCTGTCATAACGCAAATCGGACGTGCATGCATTGTCACAAAGCAAACCCGGACTGGCACAGGAAGCAGAACCTTTTACAATCAACTTTATGCCTAAAAGAGCTTTCGAGAGTGAACGAAAATCTCCTACCTCTTGGATGAGTCTTCCACTGTAAATTCCACAGTTCCGTCGCGTTGCAATAAGATTTCAAAAACATATTCTTTGCTGCATATAGCTGCAAAACGGTGAACTTCCTATTGTCCGATAGAAGGATCTCTTGTGCACTGTTTTAAGTATTGTCTAAAAACTCCGATCTCCGATGCGTCCATAGGAGGAGCAATTTTATGACTGCTCGTCTTACGTACGCAACGCCTGCTGGATGTACATCAACGACATGTGTGGTTCTCCAGGCTGTTCGTTAGCCTACTGATCCGTACAAAAATGTTTTTTTCATTTAAAACGATAAAAAACATCCATCATCCAGCCTTTTCGTCCTTTGCAAATTACCAAATCTAAATGTAAAAGATATGGTTAACCTCAAGACAAAATGCATTAATTAACCAAATCAGTTTTTTTCGCCAAAACCTCGAGCCTACGCGCGTGGAGCCTATTATTTTATCACTTGCACATAAACTTCAATACATGCTAACTGAAAGAGTTATCTCGAGAAACAACCGTGCACTCGGTATCCTCTACGAAATCGTGGGAGACCTTCCCACAAAGGCCATCTGCTAGGCTAATTCACTGGAGCTTTCTGATCCACCGGGTCACGCCGCAAATGCTCGTTGCCAGGCGGAAGCTGCGGGGCAATAAAATTCACATTATACCTGTGCTGGTAGGGCAAAAAATAAATTTGTTTCCCGGCTCACCCCTAAGCCAACCTCTTCCACTCGAGGCGGGCGCTATAGCAATCTGACTTGTGTCCCAATCTAATCCTGCACCGCTCACGCGCTGTTCATCAATTCTCACACTGGCTTTGGCGCGCGGCGTTTTTTGTGAGCTTTTCCACGCGGAAATACTGGGTGTTGTTGGCGCATTTCACTAAGCTTCTTCCGTACGATGTTCTGTCCCTCTCTCCCTGGGGTAGAACGAACTATGGCGGGCAGAGCAATATTGCTTCCATCGCCGGTAGCGCTTACCGTAGGCCGACTTCCAGCTGATCCATCGGCTTCCACGCTTAAAGGCATCCGAATACGTGCTTGGCTCGGGCAAGAGAATCTCCAATGTGCACCGGGAAAGAAATATAGAGAAAGGCCTCACACAGCTAAAAGCCGTACAATTAATCATTCTCGAGAAGAAACTGAACCTGCCTCGGTCCGAATTTCCCGGGCTGGGAAAGCGGTGCGCAAAAAAAAAACACACACGGAAAGAAACCGCATTTTCCCGGCAGTGTGAAAATGGTCGACGTTCAACATGTGCGCCTCGCACACGCCTTTTGTTCTGCAACGTTCTGCTCCTATTTTTTGCACCCATTTTGCTTAATCATGGCCACATATTTATGGCCTGCTGTTTATTTCCATTGTTTCATTTACGGGGTATGTGGCATGTCTGTGTCTCTTTTGTATTTTTTTGTTTGTGTCGGGTTCGCCGTCATCACTTTTAATCAATGATTTTTTTTTTTTGCTGTTTTATCAACAGCTGGTAAGAGACGGATCATCCCTAAGCACGCATAGATGGAACTAAACTGCCATTTGCCGAGCATTGGACTAAATGAGCATTTGTTCAATTGGTTGAAGAAAATCTGTTTGAAACAGAGTGAAAGTTTTGGTTTTCCATCAACGATAAACACAGATATTGATATGAAAAGTTAGTTAAAAAAGGTGTTTTCATCTTCTTGCTCAGAAAAGGCGTGAAATGCTACACTTTGGTCGTCATACTTTTTCATTCAAGCGTTCTATTCAATTTGTCCAAGAAATCATTATTTTTCCAGCCAAACCAAGTTCATTTTTCAGGAGCCACCGTAAAACCTCGGTTAATAGAGGAAAATCTGTTCATTAAGCTTCATTAGCGGTGTGCTCTGCCGTAAACTTTTCAACCGTGCGCTAAATTAAGAAGCACCTCACAATGTTAAAAAAAATCATTAAGCCCACAAGAATCCGGCCCCTCCTGACCAGTTAACTGACTCGCCTGTTTCCTCCCTTTCAAGTTGATTGCTCATCCGCTGGCTTTCGTTAACCGAAGATACTGTGTTTTACATTATTTCGTTTTTTTTTTTTTTTGAGTTAAACTAAACAAAACCTAGGGTTCCGGTTTTAATAAACCTCATCCTTGCCCGAAGCTACATTGAATGAACACACAATTCCTCGACCCGCCATGAAAAATTCAAACATGAATCAACAAACTCGCGGAAAAGCGGCATCTTTTGCTCTTAACAAGATTGATAATCAGCCTCATCTTGTAGGAGGAAAATTTATACGAAGTACGTGGCTCGTTGCTTTACAGAGGCGTTTTCCTTGTAGTTGACCTACTTTGCATACTGATGCTTTACGAAAACAAAATATCAAAAATGTTCACATTTAAAAGTGAGCAAAGCAGTTTAATTTCCATTTTTGTTTTACGCATTTTTGAGACATTAAGGAATTATAAACAAATAAAAGTAAAATAGCAATTTTGATTCCGAGATAGTAAAAGACTTAAAATAACGTCTCGTAATGTATCAAGATCATGATGAGCCCTTCGTATTCGTAAGTTCGAGCTTTAAATTCCCAACCGAAAGAAGCACATACAAATTCGACGACAACTTACCCATTAGAAAGATTTCCTCGGAGAATGTCGCGAAGCGAGAAGAAGGTCAAAGAAAATAGTACCGGAAACCCATACCCGAAACATGCATTCGGTGGACTATTTTCACATTCTTTGTACGTTTTCTTTTGCCAGAACACAGGATTAATCTGGATAAAGGTACCCTACGCTGTTTTCATTCCGTTTCTGCAGTTCTTACGCGACGTCGTCTTGAAAACGATATTTTTTGGTAAAATCATTCCCACCCAGCATCAGGAAGTAAGTAGGTTCCGTCTCGTTTGACGGCTCTTGTTTACACCCGCGTACTCGGAGTATTCCACCAATCATCCATAAACTCGACTACCACCCCAGTGCCGACGATGATGGCGAGATGAAGAGAAATTGATTTCCTCGCTCCTGCTGCGTTCCATCCACCCCGTGGTGGACGGGACGAATGACCCCGGCAGAAGCGATGTCGCCACAGGGGTCGAAATCTAGTGTATGAAACTGAGACCCGAACTGATTATTTCATGTTTCACTCTCGGCCCAGTCAGCTCCCCGTCAAGACGAATGGAGAAGCTGCGCCGCGGGACATAGTTTCTGCAAATTAATTAGAACATAATTGGATATTGTACCGGTTTGCGGGACGGGCGCGGTATGGAGAAGACGCGAGTGCGTTAAAGGATCAGTTTCGGTTTCACCGACTAACCACAAATCGAATAATGGCTCACCGCACTTTCCGAGGTTAATACCGCACAGTGATGATCCACTGTCTAGCCATTGGTGCAGCTTCCCACATTGTTTGCGCCAAGAGCTTGTGCCACGTGGCTTTCTTTTCGAAAGCTTTAATTGTTATCTGGAATTTACCGTTTATGGAGTGATACGATGAGCTTTTTAAAGATGATGCTAACGTTTTTGTGCTGACGATGCTAAACATTTTTTTTATCAAAGATGAACTTACAAACACTATAACCTTGCGTATGTTAAACTGCATTATTTTCTTCTTGCCTGACTGACTCAAAACTTCCCCAAAAAAACAGTGGAAAAGTTTCCCTTTTTCCATTTGGGGATCATACAACGCTTATTACTTACTTCCGTGGACACGTTTGGCAAACAGAAGGGAAAGAACAAGTTCAAACGAGACAAACTTCTCATGTAACTGGCAAACCATCTTAGAATATCTGTCCCAGTGGGAAAAGCAGTGGGGCTCAACAAGGAAATAGTCATCAACAGAAAATCCAACCCAAGTATGTGTTCAGTATCATACGCAGGATTTCCTGGAATTTTTTAAAGACAACAAGTGGCATGAAATTCCTTTTTATGTTCTTTTTCCTACGTAACACCATTCAACACCCTTATGAAATTCTCAATCATACGAAATGAGTTTCTTGAGAGCGTTGCCGAGTGAATTAGAGTGTTTAAAAAATAATGTGACCAACTCAAGTTCACTCATAAAACATTCAGTATGTTTAGCAAATAGCCTTGCCCCTTCGTTGTCGATTTTCATTTCATTCGAGCTGGATAGAAGAGGCGACGTTAGAAAATGCATTCATTAATCGTAACATGTTTGTTCCTATGCATTATACAGTAGTCCAAACAAAGGAGAAAACCATCCAAACAATACTGGTAGCTTGTGAAATACTTTTCTTTTTTTAATTCCAAGAAATATCCTGCCCATAGACTCGCTATGCTCCCTGCCCCAAAGCACCCCCTCCCCCTACGTTTCCCACTTGCTAATGAGATAAACAACGCATGTCATGTCAACCATATGCTTTGTCTGTCTTTTCATTTCCATTTTCAAGACGTCCCTTTCGTCAGCTACTGCTGACAGCAGCAAAAAGACGTCCTGCTGCACACACACACACACACACACAAATATAGGGTGGATGCCGTTGATGGAGAAACAAAATAAACTTCTTGAAAAAAGCGTGCGACTCTTGAGGGTTGGAAGGGTAGCTCGATTTTCCTCTGGCGTGAGCATCAAGTTTCACCGCTGCAAAATTGACGTAGTAGGTTTTAGTAACGCAGGGGTTAAGCTTAAGCCTGCTCTCATCGCCTGTGCTCGGAGCAACACGCCCATGTCGGTGATCTCAATTGCAATTGAAGGCAAGCCGTCTCTAAACATGTTTGGGCCATATTTCAATGAACTTATCGATTCAATGGAGAAACATAATACAGGCAATGTATATTAACCTATTGGAAAGATGATAGTCAGTTAGCAAGAGTAAGCCAATTGGATGTAATATGAGTTATCTAAGTTTCAAAGTTCATTTAGGGGTACTTTATAATGCAAAGAATATTTCACACTAAACGAATTGAATTGAGTTAACAGCCGTCGTCTAAAATGATCACATTACAACAGTATTCTTAACACAATAAACACAATTTATAATGGAACATATGTAGGCGATAGAAGAATTGCAGAGAATTTTTGATACTTTTGTAAAATGGCTGTTAAGACTTTGTCTCTACAAACCAATGCAAAATTCCAATCCATCTTATAGCTTTTATAGTACGTGATCAACACGGAAAACACGCCCAAGTATAATTAATCACTATCATTACCATAGCAGCAAAGTAGCCTTTTTCCTGACTTCCTGCAATTTCCGTACGTTTATTCGGGCATACATTTTTGATGACCTACCCAAGATTAGAAATCCTTGTGGTTCCGCACAATGAAATTAACATTCCTCGTGGAGATTGATCGGAAATGACGTGATTCTCGATTAAGTTCTCCCAACCGCAGGCTAGCCGACGTGTGAGTGATTACTGTTGCTGCATACTTTCGTTTATATCCTCCGATGTTTTTTCTTATCCCTCCTTCTTCAAACGCTCCAAAATGCTGCACCCTCGGCGGAAGTGACCAAGGGTTTTTGTGGCACTTTTTCCCCGTGTCCGCTGGAGAAGAAACCACGGAGCACAGGTGAAGATTTACGGAGCCCAATTTGGGCACCGATGAGTGGTTTACAAAGTAATTTATGTCGTAATAAATATTTATGGCCTTCGCTACCGCCTGCAGGGCTGGTAGGGCAAGCTCCGACGAACGGACAGTCTGCTGAATACGCCCGTCTTATCCTACGCGCGCCCACCGCCCAGCTTGGCTGACAAGTTAAATTTTTAGTTTTATCTGGCAGAAAGAAAATCGGTTCTTCTGCTATGGTGCTCGGTGTCGCTCCTGAGGGCCTGAGAATTAACCGTCGGGAAAAAAAGCTGGCCTGCAAAGTTTGCCGAGTGGCGGCCCCATTAACTAATGGTAAAAGCATAAATTATTCCATATCCTTTAAAATTGGGACCTTTTTTATGAGGGCGGGAGGAGGAGGGGGGTGGCAAAGTTTGATTTGCATCCCCTCCTAGAAGAGCACAACAGTGATAATCCAAGGCGAACCCCGGCTGATAGCCAGGGTTAGTTATCAGAATATCAAACTATGTGTTAAGGTCGAGCATAATCTAATCTAATTTTTCCTTTCGTTGAGCAGAAAATCCACACAGCACTTCATTTCAACACTGTAAACCTTTGAAGGTAAACCAGCAAACGAAAAAGTTCGGTTTGTATTGGACAGGCAGTAGAATAAAAAATACATTTATACATTTTCCGCAATTATAAATGCAGTTCAAAATACTTAGCCAATGAAGCGAGAACGTCATCGATGGTCGAACAAGGAAGCTTAGTAAAATTGTTCCAATATTTATTGTCTAGGTACAAATTAAAATGGTCAACTGATGTACTATTATTCAACGAAATGGATGTTGCTCTTCAGCAGTCTTTAGTTCATTCAATTGAATTACAAAGCCTAAAGTGTGCTCCATTTGGGGGAGGCAAATTCTGAATAAAAGTACTATTGTTTTCACGACTGCACGTTTGCATAAAGCGTCACAACATGTTCAGGACTAACCAGCCTCAAACGGATGGCATGAGAGCATGAGCAGAAATTCAATCAACACAAGGTCTGATTATTGCTTTCTCAATTCCACCACTGTCTGCATGACGCAGAATATATTTTTCCCAACGTTCACCGGCTAAAAAACTCTCTTTTTTTAAATCAAAACGAAGCCGGCTTCAATGGAAATATTATTATTGGACGATGCTGCACAATACGGGACAGGTGTGCCCGTTCATAACCTGCAGATTAGCATAAGCCGAAAGCCCCGGTGGGCGCACAGATTTTCAATACCCGATCGTCTGAAGCCATAAGTTGTTCTGCTATCCGTAGGACATAAGCTTTGGTTGGCGTGGTTTCAATTGGTTTTGCCGACGTACGTGTGACGTGTGGCCACACGTGTGCAAAAGGGAAATGGGTTAGGCACGGTTTTTCTCCCGGAACATCACATTAAATGTCTTCAGGTGCGTAATATGCCGCGACAGCTCCTCCGAGGCGTCTAGTGTGTCGTCATTCGGAAAGACGATGCGATTTTCCCAATCCTATGGCGTCGGTAAAGGAAAACGTTCGTACGACACAACTAGGAGTTTGCACGCACCCCAGGCGGAAAGACAATACGACAGGAAGAATAAAGCGAAGTCTTTGGCAGTTCATCGTACGGCATGGATGTGATCGAGATGATGGGGTAGACGCAATTTAATATTCATTAAATGATTAAAATTTCAAACTACTAATTTCCTTCTACCGTTGGATTTGATAGTTGCCCTCGTGTGTTCCCATGCCCTTCGGCCCATCGATGGGAGAAGCTTCTAATCGGTATGATTTTCCAACCATCACCAAAGCGTTGTTTCCTTTCGTCCGTTTCGAAGGATAGTTTAAAATTTCAAAATGTTCTAAACAAAACAAACGCACACCGGACCATAGCACCGAAAACCGAAACGGTAAATTGACGGTGTCAATCTGAACGGGCCGGATAAGGTTAACGACGACAGCGAGACCCAGGAGTCGCACTTAATTTACCCAAAACAATCAAATTCCGAATCGCTGCCTAAAGCCGGCTTTCGTCGAGACGGTCCATTAACACCGACCGGAGACCTGACTTCCGGAAGCACGTGCCCTCAATAATACTGATAAAGGGCTAAAGGGCAATCATCTTCCCTGCCGAAGAAGCAGACAAACGACACTGGCGCGATGGATGAATAGCTTAATTAACGAATGACGAACGAGGCGAGATGGGGACAATTTTCTGTGCGTGATGATGAATTGCTATGAAGATAATTAGAATGCAGATTATCGTGGATTCGTTTCATTTAAGGTTTGAATCTTAAAACACTACAAAAATTAGTTATATAAGGACGCGCTAAAATAAAGATTAACTTTAAAACAGTAAATGTGAGATAATTTAAGATGATTGATAATAGAAACAAGAGATTATTCAATAGATAAATTATAATTTAGATTAGTTGTTTAGATACATCACTTTGTTCTGGACATAATTTAAAACATTTAAAAAGGTCTCAAGTCAGCAAGTCTCTTCAATATTCTATTTTGAAGAAAAACTGATGTTTTTTGTCCTGAGGACACGGGAAAACAGAATGTTGGAATTCATCAACATCGTCAACGCATCATTTCTGATGCGAAAAGGCGAAACTAATGATTCCTGGGAGCCTTCCTGTTGTTGTTTTTTTACGTTACGTTTTTTTTACGTTTTTTACGAGAACGAACAAAAGAACTAAATTAAATTTGCTCATCTCCAACCATCCGGTGGACCATCCTTCGACTGGTTCCCCCTCCCCGGCACAAATCATTACAGGATAATAACAGCATTGACTATCCGGTAAATTTTCGAACTGCTTGTTACCAATAATTTCAAGTCCACTTTGAGGGTTTAGCGGGTGGAAAGAGATGCATCGAAAACATATTAAAGAAAAAACGCTTAGGCAGGGTAAAAAGGGAAATGAGAAAAGAAAACTACAAGAAACCATAACAAGATGCGGAGTTCAGGAATCTGACTTTGTTAATGGCGAATCCAGCCGAAGTCGGCTTTGCGAGGGCTTGGAGCACGTTCTGGCTGGCCTTGACAGACAGCAATCCCAGAGTTGTGACAGTAATTGGGGAAAACGTTACGGTTTTACCACAACGTTAGCAAATTTCCCTCCTACCCCTCGACGACGGATTATGTATTTCATCCGTCAAATTTACGAATCAATTACAGCAAACAACAGCGAGCTCTCCCAGGGGGAACGTTGTTTGCCTCGAAAGCATTCCCGTGAATAAAGCAATCAGAGCATCATTTCAATATTATTCGGATTTCCTTAAAGCAATCCCGATAAACGATAAAGTTAATAACGTTCAGAATGGAATGGAATGGAATTCAATTCACGTACAAGATTAGGATTAAATCGAATTCAATTGAGCTCTCATTGTGCTTCACATCCAAGTATGAACATTGTTAGGAAAACTGCCACAAAAACATCAAAACCTAGTTTAAATCCATTTTTACTTTTGTGTTTGTAACATCTTGCATAACAATAACCTTACAATGCCTTAGTTTTCGTATTCAAAGTTTTATAAGAACCCAAAACATTTGCATATTTATAAAAGTAGTGAATGAACATGTGTCTGTTCTTCATCGTCATATATTACCAGCAGAAATTCCTTTCGTACCACTCCTAATAATAATAGCAATACTTATCTCAAGGTAGGCAGGAACTACCGAGAGGCCTTCAAATATGTCTCATTCTCATACTTCTGGTTGGAGTACAATTTCCGACCGAATGCATATTGCACTGCAACGTTTTATGTACACTCCCTGGAACAACAGCCGTTTCACTTGGTGTGGCACTATGACCTTGTCTTTGCTCATTTTGCAAGGCAGTATGGTAATAGATACAACGGCATTTGAAAAGCAATGCAGAGAAGAAGACAACAATACCGCTGAGCATGGTAAATCCCTCTGACCACTTCGAACATTTCCCCCGACGTGTTTTGTTTGTTTCTGTGTTAAACCACATGCCACCAAATGCAACAAGATGCTCTTTTTACGTTACTGTTTGCGGTTGGTGGATGCATTAAAACATCGTAGGACCATTTTGGCATTTCACGTTCCGGTTGTATGCACAGCACAGACAATGAGGAAATGTTTTTACCAAATTTTTCAAGGTGTAACATGCCATATGTTCTGTTCGGTAGGAAATGAAGGTTACGTTTTCGATTGAATTGTGCATTTGTATTATGCGCAGTGAAAAGTATGAGCCACCATGCGCCTCCATCGAGGTGAGTTAGTTACAAGCTACCTGGCGGCTCCATCGATACATTCATCTGTTTCTTTGCTCTATCCGACTTTTCCTTCATGACAAATTCTTTAAAAAACAGTCCAAACATCATCTCAACTACTCGATAAAAGGCTAAAGAAAGTTTATGAAGCAAGCTATCGTTTAAAGCTTGCTTCAGTATTTTTAACGATACCAAAGCAAACAGTACTCTTAATTGAACACGGCAGGCATTCATACACCCGAAAACTATGCGGGCCAGCTGTACAACTAATGACGACATTTCCACACCTTTATCGTGACCGCTCGGTCCACTCGTATGATGAGGCAGGAAGGAAATAAAACCAAATAAAACTCAATGTCACGAATCGAACACCCCTCACGCAAATGATGGCTTTGGGGACAACACGTGGACACGTTGAATGAGTTTATGTTTATGCAAATGTGCGTGTTTCCTTCCGAACAACTCCCCCAGGCCCGCCCAGACGATTAGGTGGAAGTAGGTCGCTGCAGGCACAAATCGCTGGTATTTAGCATTTGATGTAGGTCGACCACAAATTATGTTCGGGAATGTTTGCCTCAGCAGGGCTGGGCGGGATGAGATAAAAGTGGGTGGAACGGGGAAACAAATACTGTCCCATTTATTTAGTCACCCTGAGGAATTAGAGTAAGACAAATGCAGTCGAAGCAGGAAAACTTGCAGGGTATTTGTGAAATCACTTTCAACAGTACAGCATAAAAAATACTGTCGAAAATTCAACTCAATTATCAAAAATTGTTTTTGGAAAACAGATATAATAACAATGAAAAATTGAACTTTTTACAAATTTCGCTTGCGGTAACATTAAATTCTCTTCATTCGAAAAAGTTATACTTCATGTATGGTTCATGTATTTATCAAGCACATATAGCAATACCAAAAAGTGAGCGTCTGTGAGGAGTTTATGTGGTGCTGCTCATGCATTTTCCAGCATTCATTCAGCGTTCCTGCGACACATCCATTCATGCTTCGTTACAGCATTGTTTAAAAATGGAAAATGCCATCACGCCATACCCATGGTTTTTGGTTGCACAAAGAAGCACAGGAGAAAACGGTTGAATGAAATTGAATAGGCAGAAAGGAAGACAACAAAAAAAACAACCTGCCTTTCGCTCGACAATAAGCCGCCTGGGGAGCATCATCATCATCATCATCATATCGTTAAATTTGTACGCACGATGGATTGCCTTATCCTTTTCGGCGTACGTTGTGTTACACACATTATCAGAGTACACACGCAAGTTTCCGATGCCATTCAGCAACCGCATACCACGGAAAATGTACTGGTGATCCTCACCCGTATTTCACTTGGTGTCAGGGGAGCTTCAGCCCATCTTTCAGACACCAGTTCCGGATTCTTCGGTGCCACTTTTGGTGGTAGTGTTTTCTCACCCCTGCTGTTCACGACCCACATCGACACACGGGATTTCATCACTTTATCATTACCAACTATGACCATAAACTCCCGCAATTATGCCAGATGACTGTGACGGTAGATTGTGGGAGAAGATGCTGTTGATAAAAGGACATAAAAGAAGCAGGGAAAGCCGGGAACAACGAACCTCACTTTACCAATTATTTGCACGATTCCCTCTGACACGCGACTTAGTGGCATCATACAGGAAAGTACGTGCACACGATTCCATTGCTAATAAAAAAGTACGTTCAAGCACGATTCCATGGCTTATAATGTGTCATTAACTTCCAATGGAAAGTAAAGAACTTTATAATATTAGATTGTATTACTTCTCAATAACGAAATTCAAAAAAACCCCTATAAAACACAAACAAACCCCTGCCGAAATCTGACAAAACAAATATCAGCACACATCGCCGTCCAATTGATTCCCCAATGTAAATACTTTGGGGACTATTAGCATACGTTAGCTTAAATAACCATTTTCTACCGCAATCCAAACCCGAAGCAAAACCGGTCCGTGGCGCGTTCCCAAATGGATAATTATTTACCAACAGCACTGCTGCTTCCTATCTCACTCCTCCTGCATCTCTTCTCTTCCGCTGTCTTCTTTCTCTCACACAAACTCGTGCTTTTTGTAGTGCCGATAGCAAAGGCTCCCCTAACCTCTTAGTGTACCTTTTCACGACGAATCGTTAATTAGAGGCGCCTTAGATTTCCAGCTCGATTGGCGCAACATGCCGGAGCTACTCCAATCGGAGCGAACGTGTCCCTGAGGGGAAAGCAACATGGCCACCAACGGTTGTTTACCATTCCGGTCCCGACCGGCCAGTGACACATCGCAAGCACGTCGAGCGAAAGGTTTCGATGCCCTGTTTGGTTTGCTTATTGGAAGCCCATTTACGCTGCCGACGTTCACAAAAGATGTTGACAAACGCACCACTGGGGAACTGCGTAGAGTTATCGAGCAATAATTCATCTCTAATTAACTTTCAGCTCGATCGCTTTCCACTCGGTTGGCTTGAGATGAGGTGAACTCGGTGTGTGCTGCACCGAATGACATTTAAGGAAAGGTTTAAAGCGTTAATCGGGAAATTGTTAAAGTATGCACTGGAAAGGTTTTTTTTTACATAGCACATTTATTTCCAATTTCAATCTAAGTTTTTCCATTTTAGCTAAGGAAATTCTACCATTTTGACAGCTAATTCCGGCTTTTTAATTTGAATCCATCCTACCTTTTTTTGTCATGATTTCAGGGCGCGAACATTGAATTTTAGGAACATACAATTGAATCCCCACAATTATTGGCATTTTTTTCAAAGCACATTCAATAATTCATCTCGACTGTAAAATGAATGCATTTGTCCATCGCACTCTTTCTGCAAACACTAACGAACCATAAGAAAATCTCATTAAACATTTTCCAGCCAGAAACTAGGGTGTGAAAATTAAATTTAAAAACAAATCGTCCACTACAGCACAATGCACGGCCAGCTTTGATGCTCGTGTTCTATGAACAGAATTACCACACAAAAGCAAACAAAAATTTACCAAATCACTCGCATAAAAAAAAACCAACATTCCACGCGACAACCATTTTGCATTTTACTCCGCCGAGCCCATTATGCAAATTTAATGAAACGAATTCTTTCACCACTTTGTTCGAACGTGAAGTGCGTTGTGCGAGAGCAAGCCAAGCCGTGCGTAAAACAAAAGGGCGAAGTTTACAAATTGGCGCCCAACAGAGGCCAAATGGTGGTTAAGCGCTTGAACGGAACTACGGGACAATCGAAGCATTCCAGTGTGTAGAAGCGTAGCAAGAAGGGCAGGCAGTGCATAAACTGCTGCCAAAACATGTACTTCCTGCTCGGCAAATTTGTTACGCGGAAGGCAGAAAAGGGCATGCACCATGGAGTGGAGTACGCGAGAAGGATCAACGGACTTAGTGGCTCATTTCTTGTTAACAAATTAGCGTTTTCTTGGTTGGTTGCAAGGTACCCTCTTCGGAAGACGAAATCTTTTTTTCTTAGCAGCCCCTTTTGTCCTGCTAGTCGTTCCCTTTGTGTGTTTAATTTTATTCATTCCATTTTCTTTAAACTCGAACTTTTTTCTGACCCGAGGCTCGCTTGCGTGGTATTTTTTAATTAATTATGTCGCCAAGGAAGAAGATTTATTTCTTCAGACCTTTTTGTTTTGGGTCCGATGATGATTCCATGGTTTCTTCGTAACGTACTGTGAAGATGGCACGACTACTTAATCCTCGGGAGATTACTTTCAAATAAAAATGGTAAGGAAAGCGCAACTTTTAAACCACTGTCACAGAGCTTTAATCGTAAAAAAAGAAAACATTCTAAAGCAACTTCGGATAACCGAAGAAAATACCATCAGCACGTTGCACGTGGATCGAAATAAAAAAATGAAGAGGAAGATCGAAAACAAACCAACATTTCTTAGATATAGGATTCACATGAAGCAACAGAATGAATAAACACTTAAAAGTCCTTCAATTTGCTGGGCGAAAATTTTGAAAAAAAAAATCTTATACGATCACTTGTTCCTATTTGGTCACAAACAAAAAAGTCAAACACAATACTGTAAATATTTGGGGTGAAAACAATCATCGGTTTAAACGAATTGAAGGCTTAAGTATAAATGAAAATCAATAAAATTTCTATCCACATTTTTCGATATTATTATTTTTTTAAACAAATTGTAAATAAAATGGTTGGTTGGTAAAAAATGAAATGAGAGCTTGCTTTTGTAAACATTTAATTGTAAAATACACATTTATCATACATTAGCACAAGTTTCTAAAGTGAACGAAACACAAATACAATTTCGCTTGGTTCTTCAAAACAATAATAGCGAATGAAAGGCAGGAAGTAGAAAACGGGGCCAATATCAAGCACAATAGTCATGGAATGCTTCACCGATGTTTCACACCCTTTCGAGCCGATAACGATATTATTATTTGCATTAAGCTTATTTATTAGCATCAATAAATTATGCTGCTAGTCAATGCTACCTCTTTCTCGTTCACTCTATCTCCGTCTCGCCTTCTCTGCGCTTTACATCAATCTCAGACACCCTCCATTTCGAGCCCTCATCTCTGATTGCACTTCTCGGCGGTCTAATCCGGTAGCAAAGTAAAGATATTAATATTATCGTATCATTCCCCCGGCAAAGGCGGGGGTTTTCACGGAAAACTTTATCTACCCGGTAAAGCGCCGTAGAATGGCTTCGGAACCGCCGCGACGCCCTGACTTCACTTTCAACTACCATAAGCGGACGTCGATCGAGGTTAAAAGACAGCTGTGCGACACTTTGCACAACACCCCTTGCCGGTAAAGCCACTCCACCGCAACGACCCCAAGGTCATGGGATAATTGCGAGCCAGAGTGTGATTAATGGCGTAAAATGTAGTAGAACCGGCGAACAGCAACGCGGTGTCGAACGAAATGCCAGGGAAAGTGATTTTTATCGTCCCGGAGTTTTTGCGGCAAGGTAAGGTCAGGTTTAAGCAACTATTAAAGTAGGTTTTAAATGGTAAGCAAAAGGCTGCGGTTTATAGCTTTGATTTATCGTTATGCCTAGATCAACAATGGATAATCACATTAATGGGTTGAAAAACAGAAGAAACAAACATTAATCTCACAACCGTGAGCTGAAAAAACAACAACATACAAATGCGCTCAAAAATGTGCTTCGTTTTGAAATATACAAAAAACCTTTTAATAAATTACATTCTAAATTGCAAGTAACATATCATATATGTATGTGCGTTTATTTTAATTTTTTCAAATCATCAAAATTTAAAGTACTTTTAAATATGTTATAAAGTGTCGCTTAAAATATCCCTGATTTCTATTTATTTATACCCCATGTTTTACTTTTAGTTTTGCCTATCAAAGCTATTGGTTTCCCGGGTTTTATCACAGCAGATGAATGTGAACAACATGAATCTGGGAATGGTTACTTAAAGCTACCGTAAAATGCGTCCATCCTTTCCCCGGCTATCGTCGTCAACTTTGATGAAAGTTATGGACCCTGTGCTATCCTGCCCTAGCATTAACAATGGCTGATCAGTCGCAAGAGAGACACACATATTCATCCCATCGTTTCGGTCAATCATTTATCGAGCATGTGATGAAATCCCCTTCACAAGCCAAGCGAAACCCCATCCGTTCAGATGTGATGGCGATTGCATGGAAACAGTAAACTTAGATAATCGAAAACTCAACCCCCGCTCCACCATTTCACCCTACGGATCGATCTTAGTTTCTCGGGGTGCCCGAAGGCAACGTTTCTTGAGCAATAGTTTCCTATCGTTGCATACTGTCAAACCGGAGGGAACAATAGACGGATACAATGCCCAAAGTCCCGGCGGCGCACGCTGACACACCTTTGGCGATTAAAGTTTATTTATTTTACCGCACGGTAGTAATGTTATCGCACGAGGGTCGAGCACGATGCTGGTATAAAACCGTTTGATCTACCCTAAGACACGACGGATTCAAGCTAAGATAAACTATCAACACACATCGCTGGACGGGCCCGGAGGCAGCGCTTGCGTTTCCAAATTGGATGTCAGAGAAACAAGCTATTCGTCCCCTTTGGGTTAGAACCCAATATGAACGCAATAGTAGGGGTAGCTATCGCTTTCTATAAGAAAAAAAAAGAGTTGTGCCGAACCGGTTCCCAGAGAAGATGGATGCGCGCACGGTGAGGTTTCGAACGGAGAATCGATTTCCATTATCGGCGAAAGCATGGTTTCCCCTGACGTGCGTGCCTTGATCGTGAGACGCACCATAACTAACCGTCAAGAGCGGATACGAAAAGTAAAACCAACGCGTACGTTTATTGGGTCGCTTTTCCTCGTATCATACATTGTTTCGAGCGATTGGTTTCAGGTTTCCTTGATGTGACATTGTTTTTAATAAAAAGCCTAAACGACAGTCAGCGAACTCTTAAAGGTCTACAGGTATTCCGTGCCATACGCAACCATGGAGAAAACTATATATGTTTGCATCACTTAATCATAATTCACAAATTTATGAAAAAAGGTTTTACAGACTACATGTTGCTTTGCCTGTAAATCATGGGTACTTTTATGTGTGTAAACAAAGAGTAGAATTTTCTGACTTCTGACTGGTTTTCTGGGCATTAAATGTGGGCGTAGCCTGAAACCCAAGAAAGGATTGGTCTTGCACTTTAAAAAAAAATGTTAAGCGTATGACAAACCCATAAAAAGAAGCAAAAAGTAGCATCAATCTGATAGCTTACCATGCAAAGCAAATATTATCTCGTACCAAAAAGTAACGCTTACGGCAAATCCGTTCCTAGAAGTTGACGACTGATACGTTTCATGTATCATCCAACCTTTTCTTTAGCCACCTTTCAATCCACGATAAGCCACTCATGACGAGGTAAAGGATGTGGACAAAAATTTTCGTCAAAGGGAACCAACTCCGCGATGAAAGCTTCTCCAGTTCAATGTTCAGGCACTACGGTGACATAATTGTGCAATTTCACGCCAAACATTTCGCCAAACAACTTACTTGCCGGCAGTTTTGTTGAGCTTCTATATTTTATTTCGACATCGCCAGCAGACGGCGACACATTCTTACGGTTTTGCAGTACGAATGTGTGCATAGCAAATGTTTCAAATCGTTGTTTTTCGGCGATGCAAACTCTCGGAAACCCCCGCCATCCACGTCACATTGCGAGCAGGCGTTCGTTGCGTGCGGATATGTTTGCTCGACCGGCGGCTCGGCTGCTAAATATTTCAAAACAGATTCCATCGCCGGCATTCGCCTTGCTCGGGAGGCGCCCGAAAGCCGAAAGATAAACATAATTCCAGCGCATTCGCGCGCCACATTCTCCCAAGTTGCTCCCCGAAGGCTCGCCGGTTGCTGCTGGCGTACGTGAAAATTGAATTAGAAAATCCATTTCCTGCACACGGGGAAGCGGAAGAAATTAAGTGAGCGGTATCAGGAGGAATTAGTGGGGCAGAGGGCAGGAGGGGTGAACTGACGAAAAAGAAAAACCCTCAACACATATGGCACACTCAAGCACCGCTAAAACCATTCATGCACGCAACCGTTCGCTGGACAGTGGAAGGAAATGTGATGGGAAATTGTGAAGCAGAACAGAAAAGGGAAAGAAGCGGAGGAGGGGGTGGAAAAAACGAATTGGGAGATGGCCAGGAGACGGAGAAATTACAGACGACCAAAAGTGAGTTGCCGAGGAAAAGCTCACAACATGACTCAACAAACGTCAACAAGAAAATCCCCTGGAAAAACACAGTTGACCACCGACGGGCAGTGCGTTCCACTGCATTTTCACGTCGCAACCCGTGAACACACACACACACACATACTCACACAAACAAGTCCTGGACCCGAACACAAGCATTCATATTTAGACATGATTTCAACTCGTCAAGCACTGATAGTAAAAACCAAAATAGAAAAAAGCCAAATCGGCCTATGTCTGAAAATTTCGTGGCGCACGTTTTCCATATTTTGTCCGAAGGGGTTTTCCTCCCCACGCGACGACATGGGCATTTGCTTTTCCCGCCCTCTGGTGTTGGTGGTGGTGGTGGGATCAACCCGTAAAAAAGGAAGCCGGGTAGAGAAAACCGAACACCGAAAACTCGGCAACTACGTCAAACGATCAAACTGTTGCGCGGGAGGATAAATAAAAGAAAACACACACCACCACCGGGGAGTGCCTGAGTTTTCTGCCCCGAGCAGCGTAAAAAAACGGAAACAAAATTCCGACCAGCTCTAGATGCCGTGCCGTCCAGAGGTGCTAAGCTAAAACGTGAAAAGCGGGGGAAAATGACACATATGCGAGACAAAAAAAAAAATCATCAACCACGCGAGACCAATATGTTAACTGTGGCCGGTTGCTGGCGTTTTGTTCGCAGCGGAGTCGTGTATGGAAATGAGTTTTTCCGAACTGTTTCATCAACTCCGTGCCGTGGAAAATGAAGGTTTTGGGTCGGCATTGGGCGGTTGGTATGTGGTTTTCCGTCCAACTGACGACACTAATGAATCCATTTGTAGACACACAAGTGGGGAGGCGAGCCTTTCAGCTCGATTAAGGATGATTGGTGATAAATGAAACCGTGGTTTTCTTTATGCTTCCTTTTTTTTTTTTGCTAAGTAATATTATATTCCCATATTCTTGAATTGTTTATCTATTTAAAACATATTTATGTTGGAAATAATTTATGATTCGGTGCGATCAGACGAGAAAACAAACACGATAACTAGTACGTTCTACCTTCCAATATCACCACTTTTTGCCTTTTTTTTTACATAATGTACCCTGTCTCAATAAATCGAGACACGCTGGCTTGGAGCAGAAGCTCTCCATCACTCTCCATCATGGTTTTTAAAATGAACGATAAACATGCATCCTCATATTGCACACTAACATTCATTCGATAGCTGGCATCAAAAACAAGCGCCCAATTCTACGAACTTGTCCACGTGTCCCTGCCGAAGTGAACCGTATAGAACGAAGGGACTGCACGAGGCGACACGTGCTGTATCATAGCTAGCACCAACATGGCTTCCATCCGAGTTGCGTTTTTTTTTTTCGATGCTAGCACGAAGCAAAACTTTTTTTCCAAATTGCTACGGTTGGCTACTGCCTTCTTGGAATTGTTTTTACATAAAGTGAGACTGACTTTTTTTTTTTTTTGTTACTTGAAGGCAAGATAAAAAATGAGCAGCTTGTAATTAAATTTAAGAAGAAAAGCTCAACATATTAAAAACTGAATAATGGCAAATTATATTTATGCAATATCTTATTCGCGAAGAAGTTTATTCCGAACAGTTAAAAAAAAAATAACTTCCTGAACATTTCAAATCGGAAAAGAAAATTGCGAATCTTGTGCTAGTGGTAAAAACGGGGGAATATAAAAACTATTCCGGCTTCATCAGGAACCGATCGATGTCCACACATAAGATGTCCAACGAATAGCGTATCGTGCACTGAAAACGGCACGTCTGTGTCATAAAACATCATGTTCAACATTGTACGACATAAACATGTGGGTTCACCAATATATCGATTACATAAACCCAACCGCATCTGCACACGCCCGACTGCACGCTTACGAATGCAGGCAGTGGTGGTGCGTTCCTCGGTGCAACATATTTCGTTCACCCAATGGAGCATAGTGAGAACACAAAGAATCACACCGTATTAAGGAGGAAACGGAATGACAGCGTTGCTTGGTTGGTTGCCACTAATCTCGGAGCATACGGGTCGTTTGACCCATTTGGAAAGGGTTTTTTATTTTAGCAATAAATCGGAACGCAATGAAGGGAGAGAAAAAAAGAATTGAGATGAATTCGATCAACTCAAAACGACCGTTACCGATGGAACACCTAAGATGGTTCATTTTCTCACTTCGATGGAACAAACTTAACTGTGGTTGTAGAAATCGAAATGAAATTGAATCTGAAATTTATTGAGCCGTTAAAAGCGGTTTGATGTTGATTCTTTCAAATCAAATGTTTTGCCTTTTAAAGAAATCTAGCTCATGAGCACTAGAATATAACGAACACGCACTGATATTGATGCTAGTTAAGCTTGAGACATGTTCTACGTTATTTCAAATTGTAAAACCCAACAACCAACCAACAAACCCAAACTCATATATCCAGAACTAAACCAACGGAATAATCCATCAAAAGCAAACAACCACTATGCATTTAATATGGATATCGTACCATAAAATGATCAGCAGGTAGAGCAGCTTCCCCTCCTTGTCCGTTCAATTTGAACACGCTTCCTTCACTCGCGGGGAAAGGGCCAGCATTGCACAAGTAGCTGCTGTACAAGTTCGGACAAAGTTTTCGGTACACAACATTTCCCGAAACGGAAACGGAACATTCGCATAGAACAACTTTTCAGCGCAGTGCAACAGCTGGGAGGGAGGCTAAGTTTAAATATATCTTAAACTGTAGTCAGTATAAGGATACTCATCGAATTTCAGATCCTTGTGCTATGCCAATTGAACTTCGGTGCGCAAACACTTGCTGGTTGCTCACGAAGCACCGAACGCCAAGATTTCTACAAATGAGTATTTTCCTTTTTTAAATAGTTGCCAACTTATTGTTTTAATTTTGGTTCTAGCTGTACACTTTTGTCAATTCTTCACTCATCGCAAACTTTGTTTTTGGCTTTTGTTTCACTTTTTTTGTTCGAACAATATTCCCGCCTACTAGAATGTTTTTCAAACGTACCCAGAGCATTGCAAAGGTGTTTCTGTCCTTTTATCGTTTAATTGGGTTACTATGATTTATACGGATTAACATCTGTTCCGCAGCTTGACGGTCGTAAAACTGTCCCACAGCGTCCCAAAAATAAAAGTGAAAATTAATCCCCCTTTCTCCCCTTGGATCAGCTGCGAATCTTGCGCGAGCTTAGCATCTATCATAACAGACATTATTTTTATTCTACCGCGGCGCCCACCATCGACCGCATTTTCAATTTGCACGGTCGATTCATTCGGGATCGGGTGGTCGTTCCCGGGGCGGTACGTCCCCAAGGATGGACGGACATATTTTCTACAGCGTTGGGAATAAATCCTGGCCCACAAAGCAACAGTCAAAGCGAAGCGCCGTACCACCGCTCCAAGAAACCCATAAATCCAGGGAGGTAAAGAAAAATGAACGGCACATTACACACACGGAACCACCGATTTGCTGTGTGGAAAAACACCTCCGCGTGTAAAATGTTATCCACGAATGTTTTATGTCGTTCGAGATAGTTTTGATCACGATGAAAATTGTACTTACTAGTTTAAATCAGAACGTAAAGCTGTGCAATGTGAAACGTGTCATCAAAAGATCCAAATGCATGCACTACAGACCAATTACTTCACGATGTAATTAGACACATAAAACATGCGCAAAAGATCTCTGCAACACTGCAACTATAGAGTCAACTCAATGCTCGAACCACCTGACAGCTACTGACAGTGCAGTTTTCAAAAAGCTTTCTTCCACTCCATGAATTCTAAGTTCTCACTCGACCCACCGTGCTCAATGGAAAACATGAAACATTTATTACCACAGATAACCCTTCCCTTTCTCATGGTACTTGTTCGACAGCCGGGGTTGCTCCTTCATCACTCGACAGCCTTGAAATATGACTAGCATTATTTTTAACGGAAACGAAAGGAAACACAGAAGGACAAAGGTTCGAATCGTATTTTCGGGGGCCAAGAGTAATTTTAAATTCAATTTAACAACAAAAAACAACCCACACGCAAACATTGCACGAATAAAATATTCATATGTTTCATGAGTTTTTCCATGCTTTAAAGCAAAGCAGTTTGCTAGCCATCCGCACTGAGCCAATATTGCAATACAGCACCATACCACCGAAAAGGGACACCACCAACGACACGTCGGTGTTCCAGCGAAACATAAAGTGCTTAGGATAAACCGGGAAAATCAGATACGGAGTTTTAAAAACCGGGTTGCTACGAAACGAACCCAACTACCCAACGGCATCGTCAGCGTTATTTGTGCTTGTAAAATCGGAGAACCCAAACTGCGGTGCAATAGAATTAAATAAAAGTCATCTGAATTTGCATGTTTTCATCCGTTTGAAGAATCAACAGGGGTAAAGGAATTGTGGCATTAAAATTTGTCGTAACATTCATTTGTTGGCATGGTGGAAATGGCAAATGGCATAACGCGATGAAAACATTCACGTTCTGAAATAAATCACGTCGAGCGTAATGTAAAATGCAGGTACAGCACTTAAAGTAACCACTCAGCGTGCTGCATAGAAAATGTGTGTAAGATTCAAGAGGAACATTCAACCCAAATGTCGTTTGTCTGGCAAAATTCAAGCGCGTACCTTTTTGAACGTAAGAACCTCTTTTGTTTCTGAAACATCTGCCACTTTTGCGGATCATGAAGATGTTTTCAGTGTGATGTGTTGTACGTCATATGGAAGTCTTTTTCATTAATTAATATTAACTTCACACGTCTCTAATCACACTTCTTAAATCACTAGTCACCCGCAAAAACAGTATTATCCTTTCTAATGTATCCATATGCCTTTAAAGCCTCCTTTTATAAACCATCACTGTTTAAACTGAATCAACCGTGTGAAACCGACCGCTCTCGCTCTCTTCCAACGCGCCGTAATCGAATCTTGTAAGTTACACCAGAGCGAGATCTTTCAACCAAACATTCCCAATTGACTACAAGTAAACTCGAACCCGACCCGGGCCCACTCTAAATTTGAAAGGGTTCCACTTTAACACTTCCAACGAGCCTTTCTGGCTTCCGAAAACGGAGTAGGAGTTGTCCAGGAAAAGAGCTAAAAAGGTTAATCGTACGATTTCAAAGAATAACGAAAGATCATAGTCATCCCCAACTTTCGCATCAGCGTATTTTTTCCATCATCTTAGGAGGTTCTTTGCGAGTGCTACATCGTTTTTTTTTTTTTACTGTCGGCAAGTGGATACTGGTGACAATTTCCCTTAGAGTCAACACCAAATCAAAGCGTCACACTCTGGTCCTATGAAAACACCGATTTTTCCAGTACCTGACGGTAAGAGGATCTAAAAAAACTACATCAAGAGAGAGAGTAAGTCACGGTAGGAGCGTGGCTGGGAAAAAGACGCAACAATTTGTTGGCCTAACCTCGAAGATTCGCATCCCGTCCACTGCTTGTTTTCCTCTTCTCCGTGTCGTGTTTATGCCGTTCCGGTCGTTTCCATTTCCCATGAGATTCCGTTTTGGGTTTATCTCGAGAAACGCTACACTGTTGCTCCTCCTTCCTTCCTTTTTTGCTTTTGGAAGGCAACGTGAAAAGTGTGACTCGTGTGCTCGTGCGGGTCAGACACACACTTACCACGTCACGCTTGCTTTTATAAAAACACAATTTGTTCGAGATAATATGCTAAAACCTCTCCGCAAACACCGCAAAGCCCTTGCCTTGCTGCAGGACGTTCCGTTGCGTGATCGTGTGATTTTTCGGACGAATAAAGGATCACCGTGAAGCGTACGACAACATCTTTCATGCGTGTAAAGTGCTACCGCACCGCGAGTCACCGCGGGTGGTTCGTGGGAAAATCACACCGCAACCCTACGCCATTTTCCGGCAAGAGGTTCAGTGAAAAGATAACCACGACAACACGGCCCCAACGGGCGGCTCAACCAACAGGAAGACGATTTTCGACCCCGCGGTGGTAGTTATCGATTTTACAATTTACGACGACCTCCCCCCACCCCAGTAGAGTTGGTGAAAACTTTACCTTTCCAGTGCCTTTCGCAAGGCAGGTTCAGCGCACAGTGTCATCAACATCGTCGTCAGCCTTTGCTCTTGTCTGGGTTCAACATTACCTTTCCCGAGCAAAGGCCGGCATTTAGAACACTGCAGCAACAGATGCGCCACCCGGAAGGCCGTTGTTTTGCGAATCGTTCGAGAAAGACTCCTACGTCGCATGTAACCGTACTGTCGGTGTGCGATAGTGTACTACCAGGAAGTAGAATGTAAGAGGTAGGTTGTAATGTGTGCCAGTCTTCCTTTGCGACGATTTCAGGTGAATGTTTCACTGGGAACCGCACAGCTGCGGCAGTCGCTGGTCTGTTGGAACACTGGATTCGCAATCAACAGATTATGATAAGGAAAAGAGGGAAAGGATCAGTAAAAACAAAGAAGGCTTTTTGAATCAAAGCAAGAAACATTTTCTGTTTGTCAAATAGTAGACAAGAAATCGAGAGAAAAAATATTGTAAAAGATATTGAATTAGACCAGGGGACCAAACTAACAAGGATTATTTTGAGCATGACAGACCTTTCATAGTTTATTTTAATATGTTTAAATAGCCTGGTCCATTTATTTCTAATTTGTACACGTTTCCAAAACATTCATTTGCCAGATATATAAAATTTATCGATTTTTGTTTAATTAAAAAAATTGTTCACCTTTCTACACCTCAGAATGCTCTGCGCTAACTTTTCACATTGTTTTCTACTCAAGCAGATTCCACATTGGACCGTAGGATAATTTGTGACGAGGTGTTGGGAAAAGTTCAAACGTTTCCGGAATTTGGCCCTACTCGTCCTGTTTTTATTCATGCTTTTACGGCGCAACTTTTTCACCCTCCAGTGCGATGATACGCAACGAGCAAACGCAACGAAGTAAATTAAATTTGCACCACGGCTCCGGCAACCCCGCTCCCAGTAAGGCTGGTGGTTTAATTCCTGCACCGTGGTCGGTGTGGTCTGAGTGCCCAGCCACAACTTTTCCCAGCACGTCGCAACACGTTGTAGCTTGAACGTTGTTTGTTAGAAGTATCGTGAAGCAACCAGTGGCTTCGCCGTGGTGCTGGAAATCCTTCGAGGGCATTCATTTTCTGTACAACTCACCGAACAGAGCGAAAGAGGACAGCTTTCCAGAACGCTTTTCCAACGCGTTCGAACGCTAGTTGCCTTCTTTTGCAGAAAGTGTCGCGGCATAACTGCGCCACAAATTGTTATACCTACTGCCAAGTTTAGCGAGCTCCCTGTTCACTTCTCAAACTTGTCCGTTTTATTCTTTTACAACTTGCAACATATCCATTATGAACCACCAGGCGTTTCTTACTTTTAAATTAAAGAAATGAAGAACGAGAACCTTCATTTGCTGTCCGCTTTAGCATAACGATGCGCCATACAATTTAATGTAAAAAAACCACCTGCGACATGGTTTCACTTGCCGTTGCTTATATTTTTTGCCGGAAGCAGTTTGTTAAGGGCTTAACTTAAATCACAGTAGTGCATTATACATGTTTACAGAGTAAAGTAGTAATGGTGGAGGCGCCTGGTATCTATAATTCGAAGTTTTTATGTTTGGAAAGCTTTCCATATTAGTTCACTAGGCTTTTCCAAATCGGGCTCTAACTTGGTCTCAATCAACGTGCCATCCTACCCACTCAACGCATATTTCTATCCTTTATGATCCATTTACGTTTACGAGAGACCCATTATTCTCATGTACGAACGTATTATCCCAACACAGCACCGATCATCTTGAAAGCTCTAGCAAAATTACTTGCGTAAAGAACATGGTACAAAAAATCGATACTGAATCCAAATGCGTTGTATCAAACTTTCGTGTTTCATTTATTTGGCATTTCATATTATTTGTTCATTTTCTGCTATTCCTTATCGCTTTCATCTCTTTACCCATCCGTTAGAGCCGCTTACACGAGTTGCATTTTAACATAACTCAATGGAAACAATGTAAATAGTTTATTAAAGACATTAAGATGGGATAAAACCGTCAATGAAGTGTTCGTTTGCGAATCAACTAGCGGATTACACATATTTTTCATACTACACTGCTACAGAAAGGTATATAGGGCATAACAGTTGGGAATACAACAAGTAAAAAATACTTGTTCAAAATAATATTTGAACACAGAAACAAATTGTACTGATAAATGCCCGTATTGTGCTTGCACCGTGTTACACTATTTCGAAGCCACCCGAGTTATTGGTGATGAATTCTTCCTCGGAATCTTCCTGAGAAATTTGTAAATATTAAAATATTTACAATATAACATATCCTGCTCGAAAGCGGAACCAAAATTACAAACAAAGGTAAACGTTCCTAGCATCGATAACTGACGTTGAAAAAACTTACAACTTATTTGTGGGGAAATTGCAGCGAAAATTGTTTTTTTTTTCCAACCCGTAGCCAAACCATCTTTTCCCGGATTTCCCGGAACCCGATGATTTCTCACAGGCAAGGTGTTGGAATGAATTGTTTCCTTTTTTTTACACACTTTACCTCAGCAACTACATTATCACCAGTCGGTTTGGATTTTGAGCCGGATTTTCCAACGTCAGCGAAAAAGGGCAAAAAAATAGCCAATCGGTATTATGGACTGAGGGGTTTTGTGTTTCCTGTGCCATTTTTATCTTGTTTTATGAACCGAACTCGCTCGTATGATATATTAATTGACTGGAAATACATCATTCTTCTAGTGGAGCTTCACAGTTTGGGAAAAAAAAACGTCGAAGAATAAATATTGATCATATCGATTTCTGTTTTATTTTTTCGGTGACCCATGCCTGCCATGAAATGTTGTTAAAATTGCACCGCAACGGAGGAGCAGAAGCACGGAGGAACCAGTCACAATAAACGATGTGTTCTTGTTTATTTATAAAGCGGAATTCAGTGTGAGTTTTTTTTTTTTTCATTTCATACCCGTTTCCATTTCTTCTTCTGCTTTTTTTGATATCGAAATTGGTTCACGAGCGTTTTCCGTGCTAACGGGGTGCTAATGATGGCCGTCATTTGGGCTTGTATGATGTAGTCATTTGCTCGAATTGTTCGAGGGGAAGCTCAGCTCTGGGAAGGACGGTAAGTCCAAAGTGAGTGAGTAATCGAAAATGTGTTGATGATCCTGTCGATTCTTGTCCAAAACTGTCAATCTTTAAGCATGAGCAAGCATTACATTAACGTTGCATTTTAAATTAAAAAAAACTCCAGTATTATCCTTTTTTTAATGGGGGTATCATCATTTAAGTTCTTTGTGGTATTAATTATTAAGTAAAACGTTTTTCACCATTGACTATAGATTAATGTATAAACTTTTTAATGTTTGATATTCTTTTATGGAACACACAATCTGCGGATTTTATCACGAAGACAAAAGATGAAAATAAACTCGAAGTATATCAATTGATGTAAATTCTAAAGCAAAAATTTTGAATCAAAACTATGTTATTTTGAAAAAGTGTCTGCTTAATTAATGGGCGTAATTAATTTTAACAACTCAAACCTGATTCCTTTCACAATCATACCATTTAACTGAATCAACACATTGATTGCTGCCTGGCGTGTCAATAGTTCGCTGGAGTCGTGCGGATTCCCATTCACATTGGCATTGTTAATCCTGCACGATGCGCACCAAACAACGACAAAGTTAGACAGAACGTTAAATCAATTAATCGCCAAGTGACGCTTCCAACTGCCCGTGCGCACTAAAACTTGCAGCAGTGCTTCCGTACGAATTGAAGATCAATATTTACCCATCATCTAATGGCAGTGCAACACTTCCAAGTTCACCTGTTCCCTAAGCAAGGCTAGATACTGGGAAAACGTGTGCCCATCGTAGTCATCGCAGCTGAAAGCGTACTTTATCAAGCTTTCCCGTTTCCAGAGACAGCAAGAGACAGAGAAACGGTTACTGGCAGCATTGTGTTTTACCTTTACTAGTCAACATCTGCACTCTGGTCACGTTTCGAGCGGGACAAGCAACAGGATGAAAGCCCACATCGATGGTCACACACGAGTCTGGAGCGAGCACCTGCACCATCATCTCCAGTGAGTGCATTCGCTGTAGTACTCTGGTCGAATCCGGGATCCAAGGCTCTTCCGCGGAACTGCCGCTGGGATGCAGTTTCACTACTGTGCGCTTCGCTTTTGCCTAATTGAACAATTCAGCCGGGACCAACACGTTGCAGATTATTTGACGACCAACATGCACATGTGATCGTTACTTGAAATCCTCTGGCGGGACGAACGTCTCGAATAGGTGATCACATTCTGTTCGTAATGTTACAGAACTTAAGCTCAGTGTATTTATGTGGTTTGTGGAGTATGATACCGAATAGATTAGTTTCGAGGCCATGTTGTTACATTCTGGATATGTGAATGATCAATTGTAAAATGTATCTTGTTTTCAAAATGTGTTTACTATCCTCAAACAAATTGTGCATCCACAAACATACATACAGCTTAATACCAACATTTATTCTCAAATTGTCTTCACATTTTTATCAATGTTAAAAATGCGACAAGGCAACTATCACCGATAACTTCATTGATCAACGGAACTTATTAGAGTAAGCGAAACGCTATGAAACTATGTTTGTTTAGACGTGCCGGTAAGCTTATCAGAAGGATAAACACCATGTCAAAGCTTATGTTCGAAACCAAATAAATACGCTTTATCTAGCATACCTCAACAGGAATGATAAGCGTTGGGTTTGCTCAATCAACTTCATTCGCCTCGGCATAAATTCATTCAATACTTTTCCGATAATAGTCCATATGAACTGTTTTTATCAAACACTAAAAGCTTAGAAATCAAAATTTCATTAAAAAACTGGCAAGCAACCGACCTATCCAAGCATCATGGACACGCTGAGCATTTACAGTTTCACTTGAAGACACAATGACTCTTCGGAGCGACATTAGAAAGGCTGGACTGCGTGCAAAATGAGATCTTTTTTTTAGCTTTACAGCTGCTTTTGGCGCTTCCAAGTCGCGCAAAATATGATAATGGTATTCCAATTTTTCATCCCTTGTCAACAAGGCCGGCAGCGATGTCCAGCAGCAGCGGCGACGGCAGCTGACGACGATGCATCATTATCGGACCTCTTAGCATAACTTGAACAGCCCGCGCGAGCTACCATCACTCGCAACTGTATGTATAATGACGATAATATTATTCAACAAACTCCAACATCGGATCAAAAAAAAATGGTGCCTTCCCCCCGGGATGCTCTAAACAGCCGGGTATGTTTTCCACAGTTCCAGTAATCGATCCCAAGTAATTGCGGAATGATGTGCGTTAAGGGGGATTGATTATCATTTGATGTCATGGGAAATAACATTTCAAATTAATTTCATCAATATCGAAATTTGCGCTTACTTTAAATTCAACAGCATTCCATTGAACGGTATCTACTCCAATAGAGACATTGGAGTCGACAATCTTTTAAGTCGTTCATATTTTTAACGTCAAGTTCTTCGATACATGATCGAATTGATGGTGAACAGTGCAGTTTTTAGTGTCAAATTATTACCCTATTTTATTTTATTTTGTATAAAATTTTCCAGCAGTTACTTCGTATACATGACATGTGCCCTTGGCAGCATTCGACAGCAACCCTGATGCTTGCCGACAAACTGCAGGAAGCAGAACAAGAGGCATTGTAATGAAAATAAAAACAAATAGTCTTTCCCAAAGCGCCTCCGTCAATAGGAGTCGTTATAGCAAAAACACAAAAAATACTCTCGAATGCCAAGGCGGACGCGACGAGCAATAACCATTAATCGTGCAGCTAAGCCAGCGCCTTCCCTTAATGGCACACAAATTAGTACCCTACGGATGGGTGACAGCAGCAGCAGCACTGCACAGCGGATTGGGGTCCGCAGCTGCCAGCAGTCGCGAACTTCTCGTGCTGCAGATGATGAGAATGAATGACAGCATTTCAAAGGTCCTTGCAATTCCAGTCCCACTTCAGGGCGAATGGCGCACGTTTCCGATCGTTTTCCCTCTTGCAACCTTTCCTCCAAAAAAATTGCTCGAGACATTAGCAGCAGCAGCAGTAGTAGCAGTTAAGTGTGCCTCACACTCCCAGCTGCACTCGTCGGACACGATAACCGTAATCAATTAATTTACGATTGACCATCGACGGGTCGTGACCACTCGGGTGAAAGTGCCTGAACGGACTCTCGGAGCCTACCCCGGTCTCCGATGGCAGAAAGCTGACGGACGTGAATGGATGAAAGTCCACTTAGAACCATACATCATTTCGATGTCGTTTGCGGTTGGAAATAGGCAGTTCAGGCGCAGCTATTAACTCTTAAGACATGAACACCCGCCCTCAGTTTTCAGATAAGACCACTGGCGTTATCTAATGGCTTTCGATTTGTTGTCAAACTTGATTTGACGAATCTAATCTCATCGACAGAAATTTGACCTAAACTGACAAGACATAATTAAGATATTGAACATCTCAACACGAGACGGATTAGGTACTTTAATTTACATAACTCACTCGCTTCTCTCTAATTCTGGTACAAAACTTCCTCGCCCATGTTTTCATGAGTTGATTGTAAAATCTATATTAGTCAATTGATGATGCAGAACAACTTCAACAAATTGTATTAGAAAAAAAGTACCCAGTATAATGAAGTTGCTTGCGGATTTGCTTTAGTGCTAAAACTGCCTATCAAATGCCATTTGACTGAATCGCTTTCGCAGCATATTTCATTAATCATCAAAAGGAACTTATTTTAGATTAACTTGGTACTTGGCACCCGGTGAAACCAATCACTACGACTTCATGACATTTCCCGATATCGCTCGCTTGCACAAAGAATCCCGAGACGGCTTTGTTCGCTTTCAACACGGATCGATTGGCCATCGTGTTCCGCACAAACTTCCTCAGACGCCGCCAGGAAGCAGGAAGAGCTTTGGGCTGGCAGAGAAAATCATGAATTTTAGTGCCCAACACGGGGAAACAGTTCGGCCGTAAAACCTCACACTCAGTTAAGAAAATACGATTCCCACAGTTTCTGATACGTGCTGGCACGGCAGGGTGCTGTTCGATGATTGCGTTTTCCCGCGCGCCTTTTTCATGAATCCTTTGTGCAAACAACTCACTGAACCGGAAATTAACTGATTCATTCCCTGCAGCATGTCGTAAAATACCGTAAGTCTGAAAACTTTCCACATTTTATTTTGGCTAACAATTGATCTTTCGAGATGAAATGAATTTCAAACAACTTTATTAAAGCGGCGCGGAAAGAAATTTAAAGAAATGTTACTCATACGTCGTGGCTGGCTTTTTTCAAATCGTGCATTATTGATGTGCATCGCGTTTTCAATGAGCATGGAACAGCGTATAAAAGTTTTATCCCTCCCTGCTTCGAGGCCACTCAAGTGTGCATTTGGGACGTAAATGTGAAGTGGCAAACCCGCCGGCAAACGATCTCTTCTTCCTTGGTGTCATAAAATTAGTCTCTAAGTAGGTTTGATTTTACGATTATTTCTTCTTTACGACTTTGCACCTCATTCTTCTCGCATTGCCATATCCCTCCGTCGGTCGAAGCCAGTTGCCTTCCGGGATCGAAGGTAGTGGATGAATTTTACATTAAACGCCACCAAAACCGTGGCCGATCCGTCGATCCAACGAAGTCCGGCAGCGTATTTGGTTCCCACGACTGGGAGGCTATTTTTAGATAAGCTTTTAACGGAGAACATACAATTGTTATCCTGAACGATGCTGAAAAAATCAATCTCTGTCCTCTTCTCTAGATATTTATTTCTTGCGAAATAATTTCCAGACTTATTACAGATTTAAACGAAACTAACAACGATTGTTGATAAAATTTGTAAAAGAAATTAAGCGGCATCTTTGTTGGATAATAACGTAGACTCCTTTGAATGAGATACAATTATATAATATATAACTTTAGTTTAATAAGTGATCAAGGCCTCTAAACAGATATAATGGGAACAATCGTAAGTTTTAGATAGTTCCTTTCTGGCTGTATCTAGCTTTGATTTAAATCAACCCCAATTTGCTTGATTAAATTAATCCAACGATATCAAAGATCACACCGGGACTGTTCAAAACTAAACTGAAAACATCTCCCGCGAGCAATTGGATGATCTGATCATTTTCCATCTTCCCAACACCACCCCCCCCCCCCCCCCCCCCCCTCTCACGGCCGTCCCAACACTCACTGCTGAATCCACAAGCTACAACATAGCGGAAACAAATTGGCCTCCCTAGGATTGCGTCGCTTCGCCACCCGCTGTTAAATGGACTTGGTTGCAAAACTGCAACCGGTTCGTTTCGGAACTACCACTCCGTTTCGGCACAGAACGGGCTACCAATTTTCGAAGTACACCAGCAAAAAAAACCGGGACCAAAAAGTTTGCAGGAAATACGGCTCACCGTTGTTTCCATTTCATTCCTTGATGTTGTTCCTTTCGGAGAATCACGACCCATGTTATCGGGTAGCAGGGACCGCTCCCTTCGCGTGATCCTGTGAAAATGAAGAATCGGGGAAAATAAGCAACGGACCGATAAGCGTACGGGTGGAAAACTATTTCCCTAGCCGTAAGCGAATTGCAGGAGAATGAACAGAAATGAAAATAAGAACAGGTTGAACGAAATTGGAATGAAAGCCTCGGGTCGGGATTCAAGTGCAAGACAAAGCTGCAGAAAATGGCCCACGTCGGCACAAGACTCTTGTGCCCTGCTGCTCAGTGATTTTCTTATATACCTCCCAGAAGAACAAAAAAAGAATGATGCTATAAATTGCATGATGCTGTACAACAAGCTGCAGCACTAGGTATGGAGAATGTGGAAGATGCAATCTTTTTAAAAATGTTCATGATTCCAAACCCAGACCTACATTGCAAATATAGATCAACCGGACAATGTTAATTAAGAACGGTATATTTGAAACGAGTGTTTATTGAAAGCTAGCAAACAATAGGAACAAATAGTGAAATGAACAAAAGGCCCCGTCGGTTTGGATATGGGAAAAGTCGATGGGAAAATGAAGATAATTTCTCGATTGAAACTCACCGCAAGCGATTAGTATTGTGTGTGTGTGTGTGTGTCCTTTGCTTCAAACCCTTCCCACTTCCTTCAATTAATTTTTGTTCGATTTGTTACCGCAAGAAACAAGCATTTACTGTACCATTGGCTCGCCTAGCGTGAACGTGAAAGGCAAACGCGATCGGTAACTCAATCGTGTGCGAACCGTTCGTTTATCTATATTTAACAACGAATCGAAATTAAAAGATTACCCGATCGGTGCGATTGGCCAGCTCCGTTCGAGTTTCTTGGGTGAAAAAAAAAAGAATGGTAGTGAAGTAACAAACAAACCTCCACGATAAAAAGCACACCCCAACGATGGACTGGTACTTCCGCGAGATTGAACCGGAAATGCGTCCAGCGTCGGCTAGTCCCCCCGGCCAGGAAAAGCGATATCTTGACCATGGTGAATCGAAAACAAGAATAGCAGAGGGAAACAATGCCAGGTAACGATTTACCAGGACAAAACCCGCCAAGAGAATGGCAGAATAAAAACGGTAAATCAATAATACCAATCACGTTCCAATGGACCTCGGCACTTTCTTAGACCTGAGGTGCTTGTGAAGGTGTGCTTAGTGAAGCTTTGCTACCCACGTTCGTGGGCCAATCGCCTTTCGCCACACACCAGTCCTTAAAGAATTCGAGGAGCGAGAGTTGGCTAAGTATCGTTACAGTTTATAAAAAATGCAAGCTGAACTAAAACTATAAGGCACCCGTCCTATTTCTTATCGATTGTAGAAGTTTTAATTAAAATTGTTTTGTCTTTATATTTCTCTTACTCTTACTCGTCTCCTTTGGGGGTCTCAAAAGGGCAAGGTTGTGTGAGACTTGACTCACCTGTGTACTTGATGTCTCCGTCCGTTGATCGAGACTCCTTATAGATCGCAGCCTATCGTTGGTTGGTCTCACAAGCAAAGGGCCATAAATTTTCCTCACCCAGACAGCTGGCTTCGACAGTACCGATGGTCACGGTCCACCTCTTTCAGCCGTCCACCGCCCTACGTTTCTCTGTAAGATGTTTATTCGTCGGTTTGCACAACATCCGGGCGTCGGATGTGGCTCTTCTTACAATCGATTACTGAGCAGCCAATTCAATTGGCCAACGGGGTTAACGCTTATAATCCTTGAAGCCGAATAATCCGATGCGCGACATGGTGTGTAACTTCTTCAGGAATGTTGATCTAATCCTTCTAAGTCTACACCGATAGTATCTGCTGAGACGTAAGCCCTAAACGCGGCGGAACACTGGATGCGAAATCGTTACGGAAATATTCGAAGGCCTTTCCAAAGCACACTTTGACAGTTGATAGCAACAACTTCGTGGCAGAGTGGACCGTTGCGTGCCAACATCCCAAATTATTTTATTATCTCAGATTCACATTTCGTGATGCTGCTGAACACCCGTTTGCACCTTCAGGAAAATTTTGGAACTACTGAGCGAGCCAACTATTCGCCATTCTCTTTTTATTTCTTTGCTCACAAATGCACCGATTGAAACCGCACTTTAACACTTGATGGTTTGATTTGCTTCTGACAGTCGACGGTTCGTCCTGTCACTACCATTTGGAACGCAGCGTATCCGACGCAGCAACGGTTTCCATCGTTTCGCACGTTGCTCCATCCATCAAAGAACGCCGTACCCAACAAACATCGATAGAGACTCGAACTACGGAAGTACACTTCGCTCCGTGTATGTAAACAGATGAACGCACAGCACGGTATCTACAATTTTCTACGTTTTCTTACTGCTGAACCGTTTGAGGGAATTCCCTTTTAACAAATTAAATGCACTTTTTCACTCCACGACTTAACTGAAAACACACAATCAAACATGTTGAAAACACAATCGCTTTTTTCATTCCACTGATATGTTTCTCGGCAATCTCCAAAGCTGATAGGATTTATAATTGGTTCCATGTTGGTTCTAAACGATTATGATGTTATTCCCGTATTGTTGCGTAATGAATCGCATTATTTTCATATTTCAAAGGCCTATTGAATGAATAGATGCCTCTCATGTAAGCCGGATTAATTAATTAGTACGCGTTTTAGTAAACTAAATGTTTTTCTTTGTTTACGACATCAAGGGGATGAATCTATTTTTTTTTCACAAACCACCAGTAATTTTGCAGAATAAATTGCACAACAGCAGGTACCACCATTGCCAGGGGATGATAAATGAAACACTATCAGCTTTTAGAACACATTCAATTAGCAGCACATACTGAGGCGGCCATATTTGAAGAAAAAAATCGTATGATGAAGCAGCCACCGGGGAAAGGTAACAAGCAAACACGAAAAGCCACAATTGACTGACATTTATTTCTTTCCCCTTTCCGCTTTTAAATTTCCCCGCTGTGTTCCTGCATTTTTCACTTATCTTCGTCATGCTGGTCGGTCTTTGTTTCTTTTCTTCTGCTCCTTCCGACACAACTAATCAACTTCCGAAATGCTTATTCAATTTTGCACCACGAGCTACACCGTTTCGGGTAGGTAATAGATTTCTTCGCCTGTTGGCGATGGCATTTTGTTCGACGCACACTCGCACGGACATTCGGCGAAATGTCGCCATAGAGCTTAACATTTAAAATGTTTTAACAAACATGTTTCAAGCCTTTTCCCTTCTATAGCCATCTTTTGCTTCAAAACGATGGCTAGATCGTTTTTCATCGGACTGTGAAAGAACAACGAATTTGAAGTCTATGCCAAATTAAGATACATTTTTCCTAACAAAAAGTTGCATAACAAGAGTAAAAGAAAAGCGCGGATTTGTTGTGTGCGAAAACTTTTCTGTTCGCACGCCACAACTTGACGTGAATCCCACACCAAGCACGAGCAGCTGGAACAAGTTAACAAATTCCTGCTCTGTACGCCGGGGTTTGGGACGTTTGACGGGTTTTTTTTTTGCGATCTTTTCATTTTCCTTTGAGCTGAGCAATAATTTCCGCCCAGCGCCACTTCAGAACAACTCTGTAGAGGCACTTAGAAGACAGAGCCAATCCGGACTGGAACGTAAAAAAAAACGAAATGTTAAAGCAAAATCTAAACCAGCCAAAAGGGCCCTCGAGACAAAAGCGAAAAATAAAGTAGCAGCTCTGAGGCTGGCCATGGTCCGAGGAAGAAGTTTTCACTTCGCCGGAAGGCAAATCGGAATGCCCCGCATTCCCAGACGGCACGTCATTGGATCGTGGACGATCGCCCGGCTCACTCACACACCTCACCGTCACTCCACCACGAGGATCAATCTGTCAAAAAATCTCTAGCCGCGCCATTCATCGGTACTATTTCCGTTTTAATTACTTGCCTCCTGCACCACCCCCACATTCACACCCGCACACTTACACATCATCGACGCGGCCAGCAGGGATCGAAACGATGAACAAACAACTGGAAACGTCGGCGTCCGTCAAGCGGAAGAACAACAGTCTGCATTTGTCAGTGTTTTCTTACGCCTCCTCGAACTCGTTAGTGTTGAACGGTGTGTTACGGAAACGTGCGGATAGAACCGGGTGTGATGCATGCAACCGGAATGGCATAGTACCGTTTGGAGTAAACGGTTGTAACCAGTCATGCTTTCGACGGCATGGTGAGGCAAAAGATGAATAGGTACATCGGGGTTTGAACAATTGTAATTGGAAGCGTCAGTTTGTTAGTGTCAGGGTGATCTTTGGGGTTGTTTTTTGTTAAATTCAAATCAACCCAGCAGCTAAATAGAAGAAAAGAAGGGCAAACGTTTTCCGTCATATTTTAACGCTTCTGTCGATATGCGATCGGTTCCTGTCACTCAATATATACCAATTATATCAACCCAGTGTTTTGTAGATAGCTTTTTTGTATTTAAAGAAAAATCTTGGTCACTAATAAAGGAAAACAAAAAAGAGATTGGTCACATGAAGGAACGAAAACATTTTCTTTACTCCTTCCGTCGTTTCCTAGTAAAGCAGCACTTCCTGTTATTTTCACGTTCGATTCAACTTGTTAGCCGGTACCACTAGCGTAAATAGGAGCTGTTCGTTTCGATTGAGGAAAAATTCTCCCATCTCCCTGCTGCTGGTTGTTTGTTTGGCGAATGCACTCTTGCCAAGGGGATGGGTTTCTTCCCACGAACAACAGCAATCGATCGGATCGATCGATCGGTTTGGGGCGAAATATATGGAGTTGTTTAACCTCTATCGATTCACATCGTTTCCGGTGAAACGAAGCAAAATGCACACACAGAACCAGAGACGCATTTTATTACCCGCGAAATGTATCATCAACCGCCTCGCACTCACGGGCACCAAACCAAACGGTGTTGTTGGGGCTGCGAAACTGCTGGACGGAACGGAAACAACGTCGGCTGCCAGAGCTGATCGCACCGTGCCTGATCCCGTACTAAGCTCCCTTTGGGTCGAAACGACGTGGCCGGAAGGGAAGCAATTTCGGCCGGCACAGCTGTGTGCACCCACTTCTACCCGTGTGCTGACTCACGACAAGACGCGCGTTCCCAGAACGGCCGGTTCACGGTTCACACATCCAGCATCGGGCGAGTTCGTTGCGAAACTGACTGAGTGCGGAACCGGTCCAGCAACGTGCGGTTTTGACTATACGGACGACCCGAACGCCGACTCGCTCGGCATCTCTCACGGAGCATCGGCTTTTCCCCGGAGCGTTCGCGATGTGGGAAACCCACCACCGCGGGAGAAAGTAACCAGCTGCGAGCGTTTTCGCCTTTACACGAAGAAGCTGCCACGCGTTCAGCAAACCGAGAAAGAAAAGTCGACATGACGATCCGACGGCTCTTCCGGCTTGACGGCGGAGACGATCGTACACTCGCGTGTTCGTACCGCGGGCAACAAGTTGGGGACAAAAGTATACCGGCAACGGTTCACCAGACACACGCCGGACCAACATCTGTTCGCAAACATATGCGTCCATGCATACTTTGGCTTCCCCATCGAAGCCCGTGGAAACCGTTTCGTGAGCATGAGTCCCGCGCCGTGCGAGCGTCCTGAGAAACTCTCTCTCTCTCTCTCGCTCTGTCGTATCCACCGCATTTGTCTGCTTGAGTGGCGTGTTGTAAAAGACCATGCGTCCACATCGCGATGACCACGGAAGTACGGTTGCATTGCATCGGAGCTAAATTGCGCCAATAATCCGGCTCTGCCAGCCACATCGACCCACGCAGCAGCTGATTTCGCTGGTTTCAAAGGGGCAGCCGTACGGGAATGAAACGAATCCATTGATTCTGCGACAGAGCCGAGCGTCTGTAGGGTGTTTCATTCAGGGGCAGCGATAAAAAAAAAAACACACAGGAAGGGATAGTAAACACCTCCGACGATGGTAGGACGGGTGACGGTTCATTTGTGGGCCAGCTGCGCGATCGCGCCGAGTGATAAGGGTAACACTCGACATATTGCTGTTTGCATAAATGAATACGCACCGACGGAATGATAAGAAACTGACACATAACTTAAAAATGTCACCCTTTTTTTTCCTCGAAGCGATAACCTTTAAATCTCTCGGACCAAACACTCTTAAAATAGATTTTTTTATAATTTAAGCAAGCCAGCAGTGATACGAGATTGCAGCTCTTCTTTAAAACCAGTAACCCGAATGATTCACATATACCCTTAAACCTTCAAACAATTTCAAAAATAGAACGGTGATGTATTCCATATATCGTAGATCGATATATTCCATTAGACGAACATGCTGCTTTCTAAGCTTACAATGGCTTTCCCATCAATCCTACAATGCTCGTTACGAGCAAGATATCTTAACAATGACGTTCCCAGCAACTACATGCAAGGACGGCTCCCGAAGTTTAATTTTCTATTGCAATTGGAAATCGAAAACACCCTCATGCGAAGCACCGGGGACAGCAAGCAAGGCGCATGAATGCTTTTCCAATCGATGTAACTTTACTTCCTTGGGTCGATGAACTGCGCTGCGTTGTATTATGCAGCCCGTCCCGTTACGGATTAAAAAAAAACTGATTTCCATGGGAAGGTAACGAAGAAATCGGTGGATGAAGACTTTTGTGATTTTTGTGAACAATCTTGTTATTTGTATTGGAATCCATTTTTTTTTAAACATAAAAATTCAGCTCTTTATTAATACAGTGTCCCACAGAAACCTACTAAAATGCATACGCAAATTTAAAATAAGTCCCGAGAAATCGATCAATGCCACAAACTATGTACGGTTGCACGCAACACAAACTTATCGATTTCTTTTTATCATTTCAATTCTTTTCTGTCCTGGTCGACATATGCTTCCATTTCTTAGAAGACAATATTTGTCCCTACTATGTCCCTTCGTTGTTTCCTTGGTTCTTTTTATTCCCTCTATTTTTTCCTCTATTTTTATAATCCTTGCACTCTACTACGGCTGCATTTTTCACGCACCGTCCCCGGTTTCGAAATGCCTCACAATAAGTTTTTGCCCTTTTTCCCCTGTCCGCAGTTACCCTCAGGCAGCCTATTTTCCACCTACTTCTGCACTCTATCGTGAGCCAGCGTCGTTGGCAACCTTCCACTCCTACCCGGAAACCCGTCTTCATCGTCCATTTTTTCGCTGCGTTGAAAGAGCGAGGCCGATTTTGCCTCGCAGCGCAGTGGCGCGAGGCTCCTTTCGCATGTCAATTGGATTACAACAACCGTTTGTTGGCACCGGTAGACGTCGGTGGTTTCCCGAATGTATCCCGGCCGGAAAATGTCGGCAAACCACAAGGAGGAGCAGGAGCGACCGCTTAGCTTTCCGCCTCCAGACGGATTCGCTCGGTGCCGCCACGGAAAGGGGCACCTAGGGAACAGCAGTAGCGGTTTGATACCAAAACCGTCATCGCCGCCGTGCTCTACTTGTGTTAACAAGGATTCTTTTTTTTTTTGCCTTCACTTCCGTATCGGTAATGACGTGCACGCACGAGCGAACGCACACTTGGGTAACATTGCAACTAGGAGCAAGGATATACCCAACAATATAAACCTTTTATTTTAATCAATCCTTTTACTACTCGGCATTGAATTTTCAAATACAAATTTGAACGGAAAAAAGACAAATCTTCAATCTTTAAATAACAAATTAAATTGTACATGGGCTTTATACGGGTTTTTTCTAAAAAATTTCGAAGAATGGAATTTCTTGACTGTTTGGTTAACCAATATAAGAATGATAATTGATAGTTACGCATTAGAAAGTACAATATTAAAACCACTTATTATTAAGAACTTCGTAACAATCAAATAACTTCCGATTCCTTGAACCAACAACTCATCGTAAAGCTTTTGTCAGACAGGTAGCATCAACCAATCCGGTTAACTTGAATTACGAAATCAAAAAAGTGTCATCCTCGTGAACCTCGGTAATTTAAGGCAACCCCTTTGCCGATCGTACACAACAGCCTAGTTAAACGTCTCGACTCGACCTCGAACCTTACCCAACAAAATGGAGACGATGGCCAAAAAGCCCACCTTAATAACCTAATGGATGCGTACTGTTTACACTCCACAGGGCTCGTTGGCGCACGCTTGGTTTCGGTTTCGTGTAAATAGAACCGAATAAATATCGCATTACCCGACGGATAGTTTCTTGGAAAATCATCGTTGACCTGTGCCACCGCCGGCAGTCGGTTCCTCAGTCGGAAGGGAGTCGAGTTTGAATGGAAAACATTCTGTTAGAATGAAGAAATTTGTTCGCTCTTCACATTTGTCTACATGGCTTTGTATGCTGTTCATACACATTTAATGGTTCCATGTTAACCGAGGAGATATCTTAATCTTCTTCTGTCGGTTAAACACAGCACGTCTGTTGCTCCAGGGGCAGAAATATGCAGCAAATTTGCACAATATAACACTGCAGCCGACTGTGAGTTGATCCAATCCTGGCAGCGTAACAGATCTACAAATCTCATTAACCCGTGTGCAGGAGTGGTTAACATGCATTTGATGTTATTTCCAACTGCGTTGAAATGTAAAATTTATACAAGAAACGCTATCGGGTTTTTTTTAACGCAATCAACATCACGGATTATCGTCTCCGTTAAGTTGGAATTCCAGGTTAGCCATGTAAATCTTATTTGAATATCCACATGAACCAGTAGCCGGACCGTGTCCAAGCCCTGAGTCCACACTAATCCTTCGCATTAGGGTGTGTAACATGGCGCAAATCCAGCAAACGTGCTATTGCTGTGCTCTGCTGCCGGCTACCGATGGGCTTGTTTCCAGCCAAACTCATTAAACACCATGACAAAGCGCACCTGGGGTGAGTCTCAGATTTAGACAATTGATTAAGCTGGGACATGAATTAGAGACAACTTTTGCTGTGTTGTGTTTTCTTATTACATCTTTTAAGGCTTGAACCGGGACGCGCCTTTTCGCTTCTTGCAGGAAACGATCTTGAATGGTTTCTTTGACCGGCATTGGCACCCATCCAGTCCTTCCCGGTGACACATATCGGTCTCCCGAAATGGGAGATACACCTTATCCTTCCCTCCTGCTGCATGCTACTTTGTCGCTTGTGCCCAACCCATGTCCAAAGCAATGCCCGGCGAAAACAATGACAATGTTGTCCCTGTGATATTGTTTGGTGGCACGAAGGAAGCAAACGACAAGAGGCGACTGCAAAATCAAACAACAAGACAGTGCCAAAGGTGCGGCCGAAACTACCCGACCATTGCTGAGCTGATGGGCTCAACCACTCCGTCGTCCGCGGGCCGCCATTTCCCGCCATGCTCACCAGGTGTTGGGATGGAAACGTGGGCGGAAAAGTGTGAAAAATTGAGCCACCTAAGGTACAACACGCTTTACAGAAAAAGGAGTTTCCGAACAAAACAACGCGCGTTAGACTTCCTGGTAAGGAAAATGTGTTTATATGAAGAAAACAAAAACCTTAACAACAAACTCACACGTGGATGCAAGGTTCTTCTGGGAAAGCTTAGGGCTGCTATCTGCTATCCAACCACTGCCCCGAGAGGTAAACGTTCGCATGTCTTACCCAACGTGAAAGCTTTCGTGACAGCAGCAACACCCTTTCTGTTTGGTTTTTCTTTTCCTCCATTGTTTTGCATTCACCTCGCTATGTGCTTGCTGGCAAGGAGCGGCAAAAGTCCTTACCGTACTCTGCCCCCTGGAAACGCGGAAACAATGGGTTTTATTTCCCCCCTACTGCGGGAGGGTGCAGCGCAAAACGGGTGCACAACAATATGTTTAAATAAAGCAAACGGCAAACCCGGGGGGCGGGTGGCACGAATAAAAAAAAGGCAGCAAAACCAAAAGGCACGGGCGTGCATTGAAGCGTATGATTCAATTCGAACTTTTCACCCCCTTTACAGCGCCGTGCGATGGGATTGGGAGGGTGGTTTTCCGAGGAAAAGATTGCATATGCTGGGCCTGGCCCGGCCCCACGGTTGCCGTTTTCACGCCGTACCCGGAGTTGCTCGGGGCGATAGTTTTGATTGCCGTTGTGATGATGCACTTTTGTAAATGCAAGAAAGTTTTTCCCCCCGGGTAGCATTGTATTTCTTTTCCCAAGCCATCCCTCGGCCATCCAATCAAATGGCAATGGAAAAAGGATGTGGGACGAACCGGTTTTTAGCGGTGTTATCACTGTTTTACTCCTGGTCGGTAACAAGTATTTGTGGAAACAGTTTTCCTGAGATATGTGCTCCAATTATTATAGAAACAGTTTCGCCTAATTTGTAAACCACCAGCTACACTATTTTTTGAAAAAATCTAGCTCAAATTAAAAAAAGGTGATATTTCTTAGCAATAATAAATTCAATAGAAAGAAAAGCATACCGAAGCAAGCAAGGGATCCGGAAAACCAACAGCCCTTTTATCATGGCAGGCCATGCAAGTACAAATACAAACACCGGCTGGCAGCTGTCACCGTCGTTTCCGCTTATTTCAGATCATGTTTGAGACCTCGGTTGAACGAAGTTCCAACTCTTTTAGCTTTAATTTCGAACTCCAACCTCCAGACTGTTATTCCTGTTTGAGAAATCTTTATTTTTTCTTTAATTGTTACCTTAGGCTCTAGAAGTTGATCGAATCGATTTTTAAAGTTAGCGTTCCTGTTAGAATTAACTGCAAATTTTGCGAGCGTTAGTTTAAGCGTTTTAGGAACTCCTCGATTGTTTAACGCCATGAACGAAGGTAAAAACGGTCCCAATAAATTATTCCAAACTATTTATAACATTCCGTTATTAAATGGCGCTGTCAATTGCCATTCTGCCGAATGTCCTTTCCGTGGAATGGGGATTACTATTACACATTAAGTATTCAGGAAACGATGGGAAAAACGGTTGCTCTCAACCAGCTCCCCCCTTTGCAACCGTTCCCCATGGGAGAGTATGTCTGTTGCCAAAGTGTTCCTTCCCTCTCGGAAATGGCCATAACCGTTCCACGATTTCGCGTGCCTCTGGGGCTCGGTGCGCGTGGGAAACCGTCATGGGAATGGTGCTAAAATCTCACATAATACCCATGAGGAAAAAAAATTAAAACCCCTGGACCCATCACATCGTAAGCTCGATCGGTTTAATCATAAAAATCGATGCCCATCGACGGAACACGCGCCCAATCTATGGGTGGTACGTGCCCGGCAGCGGGAAGGAGTTCACCGTAAATTATTAAACAGCTTCTTTTCCCCCTTCTCCTCCAGCTGCCAACTGTTTCGCCACCTGAAGGCAAACCATCGACGGGAGACGGATCTCCCAGCAGACATTGTCATGTTCTTTGAAGAAGGAGTTTTCGCAGCCGGGAAGGGATGGATGCTTGCCAGAGAAAAGCCTCTTTGTTGATGTTCTTTTGATTTGCTGCGTGTCAAAAATCACTTCCGAGGCTTCTTGCCTTTGTACCAATTCCGTGCCTTTCCGACAGCTTTTAAACCAAAACATTTTGTTCCTATCTTTAAAAGATAATTTTGTATTTCAATGCTATGAGTAAAGTATTAATTACATTATGCATTATAAGTTTAGTTCAATATTTGAGCAAAACACCGGTACACTATTGCTTTTAAACGTTAGCTATAGCGTCAGAGAACTACTTCGAACTCCCATAAGCAAAACACACCTGACGGCCGAGGTTGTCAAGTCATAATTCACTCTGGAAAGGGAAATTCTCGGAGGAAATTGCATACAAGCACGCACGAGCGCTTCTGGAACTGGAACTGGAATTGGTGGACAGCGTACCCAACTCCACTGGGTCGCGAAATGAAGTGCATAAATTATGGAGCGGGTCAGAAAACGTCTCGAAAAATGCCATTCCTGCGAAAGCATTCAAATGACATGAAATAAACTAAAGTAAAACACACTCTCGCGATGAGTTCTAGCAGATGGCCTTACATGGATGTGTGTGTGTGTGTGTGTGTGTGTGTGTGTGAAGGTCCGACGATGAAAGGAATCCGTTTCATGAGGTTACCTCCTTTTCGAAAACAAATACATCCCTTTCTGCTGTGCCGCATTTATTTCCCGCTGGTATCAGCCGTCGAAGCTCCAAAAAAATCAAAAAGCATCTTTAATAGACGTCGCACTCGATTCCCGTTCAAGATTACGATCCCGGGTTCGATGAATACCTTGGCCTATTAATTCAACCATTTGCGTGAATATATAATACACCCCATCCTGCGTCCGTAATTATGCTATTGCATTTCATTAAGTTCGGATATCGATGGAAAAAGCATTGAGCACGCAAGAAGTGGAAACCATCGAAAGAGACGCGATTCGTTGACTGAAGTTGTTCGATTCAATTGGATAGAGCGGATTTAATGCATGCAAACGTTGGGCTATGGCTGAGATCTAGTCACAGTGTGGTTCTAAATATTATCCGATTCCTACAGTACTTTCTAAACAGTTTGCACAAGCTTTAAGCTAAATTAAGGGTTTTCTCAAAATGGGTGTGAATGCTTTATTTATTACTTTTCGTGGAAAATAATTGAAGCTCCGTTGAACATAACCAGTGTAACCTTCACCTTCAAATTTCATTCCGTCGCAAAAGTGAATCCTCAACAATGGTCCAACAACCTGTGGAGCGGCTTTTCACCGTACTTTTTTCCCATCGCATCGGGTTGCCTGATCCAGAAAATCTACCCAGCAGTAAAGTAGATCATTTTCAAACAGCTTCTTTTTCCCACGGGTCACGGTGAAATGCATTGCGTACGATGGTTTTCCCAAACGCAGGGCTCCGGAGCATCTTTGTTCATTAAATTATATTTCTTTTTCCTCCGTGATGTTGCTCCTGCGTAGGCACAGAAGACTACACCAGTCGTAGCCAACCGGGAGCGCACCGTAAAACGTGAAACCGAAGAAACTATAAAAGTTTTTCAATTAGGCAACGTGATTAATGCTGAAAGCAGCAATGGTCCTATCCCGTCGGTGGAAAAGCTGGCAGGCAAGCGGTACGAGAAAACGAATGCAGTACGCAATGACCCGACCCGGCGTGCTGGGGATTAAGGGTCCCTAAATGCCGGAACCTAATCGACCGGGCACATTGTGGTAGACCTGAGACTGAGTTTCCTTTTCTGTCGTGTTATTCGTTGGTTGTTTCTTTATTTACTTTGTTGCGCATTCCATTGATTTACGAGATACGTTTTCCGAATCATCACACCAAGATCTCAAGCACAATTAAACTGTTCTGAATCTTAAAACATTTTTTTAAACAACATAACCGAGGATGATCTGTCTAGTACGTCTTTTACGGTTTAACTTAATGTTCATTTACAACACCCATAGCGGAAAATGAATTTTTAATTTCTGTTACATTTCAACTGCAGTCACAAAAAAATTGAAACAAACAGTTAATCAAGTGCTTAAGCAACGAGATGATAAAAGGATCCCGATGACCCACTTACAACAACATTCAAAACGGCCACAAATGGTACACCAGTTACTTAGTATGCAAATTACAGGACAGTCAATTTTCTGAACCACTTTTCATGTGCAACCGTTCTTGGGCAACAAAAAAAAGTTTGCCAATAAATTTCACAGGATTTGTTTTTCAACTTTGTTACGAACAAGATGGCCGACAATTGTGGTAGTGGAGTTTAAGGCTGATCCATTTGTTACGACAACCAAGCGTGTAGGTGTCAATAACGCGTTCCAAATATAGCAAGAGCTAACTAAGCTTAAAATTAAATAAAATACTCCCCCTCGTCGATGTTTGGCCACGAATCGATCGGATTGGACGGCAACCGTTCACCTAGCTGTAAGCTCTGTTGGAAAAAGAATGAAAACCACATAGAGTATGACACAACTTTTCGGCCCGAAAATTCCAATTGCGTAGTTGCCACCTCGGTCGTCTACGAAACATGTTTTCCGTAACCAAGGGATGATGCGAAAAAATAATGCTTCACACTCTACATCGTGCCGATGTTGTAACGTCGGTAAAAAAAAAGAAGAAAATTCGTCACTGGAAACTTTCGATTAGGTAAACCACTTACCGTTCATCGAATTTTTCCGCACCATCGTCCTGGCGGGAGACACTGATAATAGTTTTACCTAGTGAAAATATTGCTCCTTTTTTCTCTTTCACTCCATTCGTTGCGGCTCTCATTCACTTTAGCCGCCCGGGAATAGCACCAATCTAGCGAAAAAGGTTGGCAAAAATTTACGATCGTCCGCTCCTTTCGGCATTTGGTTTTTTCCACAAAAATAATGGAACACATTCGCAGGGGGGGGATACGTTAAGAATTGGGTCATCTTATCACCTCCATTTCCCCTCGCCAATTCAGTAAACCCTTTTCCAGTAAACAAGTGGAACCAAGACGTGAAAGAGGAAAAAGAAAAGGGAACTCATGTTAAATTTGCTTTAAGTTTAATCGATTAAATAAATTCATCCCTTAAGAGTACCACCGGAAAGACGTGGAAAAGCACATTTTCGCTTGTATCGAATCGATCAGCATAAATTCTTGGGCCCCCCGCCCCCCCCCCCCCCCCCCCCCCCCCCTATAAGTTAACTTTGTACTGATGGCGGATCCGGCAAACGAAAATCGAGTTCGCCCCCGGGAAAGGGAACCCATCTAAAAGGATGCGCTCCGCACACACAAACGCGCGCACACACCACCCCCATCGTCGTCAACGTGTGTTGCTTTGTTTAGTAAACGATTGCAACGCGCCTGAAATTGATCACTGGCTGACAGGCTGTCAGTTAGAGTGACGCAAACGAAATGGGATACAAGCAATAGTAGTGAAATTTGTCGGAGAATTGAACAATCCGTCTATTAAGTCGCAAAATATTTATGGTGATCCTTGACGCAGCTGTCCACATCGATGAACGTTTCGCTAATTGCATTTTGTTTTTCTTTTCAATTCCAGAAATCACGACGCATTCATTTTTACAAATCCAATTTTGCTTATTCAAAATCCTGTCTTCCAGCAACGTCCTACAGATTACTTGTTCATATCTTCGTTAACACATGAAACAATGATATAACCACACATGACTGTCAAACATTGTATTCAAAAAAATCTAAAACAAAATTCTTCCAGAGGCCCTTTCAAAGAATCTGTTGGAGCTGATTTAGAAACACTCAAAAGTACATCAAACTGGAATTGGAAACAGGGCTAATAAAGCTTCTTGATGAAACGCAAAGAACGTAGTGCACACCTGCCTGCCCTGAAAGAAGACACAAAAACAAGCTGAACCTTTAATCCCACTTTCGTGTGACATTTTCAGTAAGTGAACGGCAAGCATACATTTCATCATATTCTTTGGAACTTCCCTTTTTAGGTGGCCTTTGTCTCATTGTTGCGGTGTCGGAAGGTCAACCACGGATACCCCGTTGTCCCCACAAACTCTTTCCAGCTTATCCTTTAACTCCATCACCAGCTATAAAAAAGGCACAAGAACATTATGATAAAAAATGGAAGTAAAATCCATCCCAACGCCACACTTGAAATGGGCGGCCATGGGATACTGGAGATGTAGACGCTCTGGAAATTTTCACGCCGACTCCGCAACAGGTCATCTCCACACAAGGACCATCAGACAGCTTCATTCCGCTCACGCACGCAAAGGAAAACCCTACTGCCAACTTTTACAGACACTGCGGTTCAGCAACGCCGCCCTCTCATTCCGACCGAGCTAAGCACTTTTTGCTTAGGTGTCCCTTGTTACCGTCGGCCGCGGTCGTGAATGTGGTTTTATTTGGGGAATGGATTCGGTTGTTTTGTTTCCTTCCCTAGCACCCATTGAGAGCCGTCCATCGAGGTGGACAAGCAAACAGCGCAGCAGTTTTTCTTTTGGGTTTTTATTTCAGCACGCCCGGTACCGCGTTTGGCACTCTGGGAGCGGCACACCCGAAAACGGACCTTCCGGAAGGAATAGAAAGCCGTCGCGGTCCTTGGGGGTAGTACAGTGGTCTGTATCCTTCTATGGTGATTATTTTTTTCTCTATAGTGCAGCCCCACCACCCATGACAATCCAAGCATGAATGAAACCATTCCTTTTTATTTCCATTCCCGCCTAGCGAGAGGCGAGAGAAATATGCGAAAACAATGCGACTACAATGCGGGGTGGATCAAGAGATAAAATTCATGTGCTGCGCTGAGGTTTTGCCTTGATTTTATTACGACATGAGTAAGAACATTTTTGGGACAGCACATCCATACGCTGGATGTGTCGCACGTGCGAATTCGGTGGTGTAATTGTTCTGGCATCAGCATTTTTGCGATCGACCAGCAGCAACTGAATTGCCTCGATTTCATTTAGGCCTAATTTAATTTTCCCCACACGAAACGATTGGACGGGATTGATGGGGTGCTGTGAAATTCGCGGTACGTGATGTACGTTGCACACACTAAAGCTTTAAGCTAGAACGTACCGATGGTAGTCATCAAAGAACCTCGTCTGGGTTTATTCTTGATGGCATAAATGAAACGAAAATGTCATCATGATGTGCTCTTGAAGAACATCCAGCTTTGTATTGGTTTTTTTTTTCTCAGTATCAGGAAATAATAAACTGGTTTCGATACACTTTTCTTTTATTTCTTGACGATCGTAAAAGTTTTAAAATGAATTTTGTTTGGTTTGTTTCCATCCACCACTCCTTTCTCATTCATTCATATGCACATTTGCACCATCATCGTCTTCAGTATCCATCGTAAACTAGACTAATCCCACATATAGTTCACCAACCGGTTTCCGGCGCCTTGGTTTGGTGATAAAGTTTTTCAGTGCTTATGCTTAACGCTATTGGGTTGTCCGTTGCCTTATTTCGGTTGATTTTGCTTCAGGTCTTCTCTCCCAACACGATCGTGATGTGAGGGCATGCTTGTTCCATCTTCACTTTTGACCGACCTTATTCCGCCTAGTACGAAAAAAGAAAATTTAGTATTTTATCTTGTTTACCTTCACCAAGCGCACAGCAGGGGCATATGCTTCTCCGTTTTCCCAACTCGGTTTGCTATGCAGTACACTAAACACATGGTTAATTTTTGAAAAGATTTTGCTTAAAAAAGGAATTAACCTGTTTTTTTTTAGATAAAACCTAACAGTTCTGCCTGCATTTTTTTTTTTCTTTAGTTGGTTTCATTCCTGTTCAGTTTGATACACCCTCCCTCTTGCTAAATTCATTATTTAAGGATTCATCACGCCACGAGCCTTATAGGCCAAGCCACGTAAACTACACAATAGTAGTTCAAAAATGGCTACATTCGTATTCCTAATTCACGAGAAGCTCATCCAAAATTGCGCCGAAAGTAAAAATTCTAGCAATGAACACAAAAAGCCATTACTCATAAGAATGCTCCCGACATCATTTGATTTATTGTTACTAAGTAAAAAGATAAAAACAAGTTTCAAAATATTCATAATCAACAAAAAAAACCTACGCACAAAAAAGGCATAGAGCACGACCTTCCCTTAGAGAAAAAAAAAAATTGAAAGCACACTGATCAGCCCATCCCGCTAATTTCAAAACAATGATGAAAATGCTATACAATTTTATTTCAAGTTTCTTCTACACCTACTTCCGGGAACAATTCAGTTCATTCCGACTCCTCCGGCATTGTTTCATTAGGTTTTGAGATGATAATTTTGCGTCGATTGTTGTGCGCCCATCCTCGGTGTTGGGTTTCTTGCCGTCGTTTGGTATCGTGTGCATTTTACATTTCGTTTTCATAAGAAAGTAGCATTAGTAATAGGAAGAAAAAAACTATTCCAAATATCCGCATCGTGGGCCAGTCGCGCCCAATCGCGAAATTGTAGCGAATCGTTGTACGCATTGTTACTCTAATGTTTGTGTCGCATAATGCATTAGTTTTGTGCATGCGTTCCTACCGATCGTAACTGCCTGTTTCGCGTTAGACGTTTTCGATCGCTGCTGTGCGGATGGATGAGTAATAGTGGAGAAACAGAAATTGTCTTTTGTCTGTGCGCTTAATTAAGACCCTGACATCGTCAAACAGTTCACAGTTCTAGCAGAGAATTCGATTTTATTTAAAAGCGAGTTAAATAAAAAGAATCGCATCAACTAAACGAACAACCGACAGGATAGTCTTATCTTTCACATCCAGGTGGCGCTAGCAGTTTGCGTTCGGATTGGTGCTGTTCAAGAGCACATGTGTCTTCGCTATTCCGTTTTTTGTAGATGAAGATGACCGAGTTCGACCGTTATCACTAAGCTTCGTAACGGGAATAATTACAATACAAAAAGCAATATCATTTGCATCCAACCCTCCCTGCTCTTCAGCCCGAGCACCAATCGTCAGATATCGGATCGGTGGGAATCCCTACTCTCCTCGTACTCTCCGCTTCGCCGTATGGATAGCATAATTTGTGCAAGTAGATTCATCGATTCCGTTTCCGCTGTGTGTATGGGATGTTTTGAGCAAAGTTTTCCTCGTCATATCACTTCTCGCAACTGCACAAAAATTCAAACCAATTCAAATTAGTGTTCGGATCGAAGAAATTAATAAATAATTGTTAGGACGAATACGAGCTTTCTTTGCGCTGATCGCACTTGTGACTTAGGTTGCTCGATGCGTCTCCCACCGCCTTCATCAGGAATGTTCCATATCTAAATCGATTACTAACGACAAATACAATATTTCTTCTTACAAATACTCTTACGAAGAACAAAAAAAAACAAATAACAAATATTCGAACCGAAAAAAACCAGGTTTGCAACCTTACGCCTAAAAGCAGCGCGTTAAAATACACGGTTTAACGGCTGCGATCCGTATGCTATGTTACCCCTTCGTTCGCTCTAACCCTACGGACAGCAAAAATACAGAGATTGTTTTGGATGCATGGGTAAAGCTTCCAATATCTTTTTACATCTAACCATAAAAACGTACTTTTACCGTATAATATTATTTTGTTCAGTAGAGAATCGTTTTCCCCATAAATGGTACGCGGTAAAACATCGATAATTTCACATTTCGATAATGCATTATGAGACTAATGAGATGCAGAAGAGCGACACAAAAGGAACTGTGTCACCTGCACATGTTGGGTTTCTGATGTACTGTTCCTAGCGATCGAACGATTCGTGTGGCTAGTGCCTTTACATGCATTAATATTGTGTGTCGGAGCAGTCGATGGAGTCCTTATTCGTACTTTCTTTGTTATCTTCTCCTGCACACCTGTTACGCGCAACCGAAAACTAATGCGGCACGCTTCCGCACGATATTTGTTGCCAACTACAAAATAATACTTTGCATCGAAAATACGCACCCGCCGACGACACCATTTACATACAGCAGTCTGGTTTTCCTCATTTTGTCACACCTTCAACCGAAGTCCTACATTTTGGCAGAATTTTCGCGAATTTATTTGTCCAACACGGTGACGGTGGCGTTAGTAAAGACTACCGGTGAATTAATAGTGCGCCACCGTCATTATAAACTATCCGTTGATAAGTCTTTCACGAATGGTTTTACGATCATTTTAGAAATAGAGTTTGGTTCCAAAAAGAAACTGCCATTCGCTTCGTTTCTCGATAAAACCGTTCTGTTCATTTTGTTTAGCACGATTTCTTGGCTATACTCGGTGTTGCAGATTATGTGGGAGTTTGTTGCTTGGGGCTGATTCCGTATTGAATTGTGTTTGTCATGAAACGCATGTTGCTCATCGTTAAGAGAAACCACCGTATGTGATTCGCGTTTTTGCCATCCTGCACAACGTACGGAGTATAAACAAAAAAAAAATGTTTCGTACCTTCTTTTAACACATTTCGCCAGCTTTTTGATACGAAAATTATGCTTCGGTCTCATGTCTTCTCCTAAAATATTTGTTGGTAGCTACTAAACTAACTAGCCGAAAAAATGGTGTCTGCTTAAGTTTCTCTTTTATCTTGCTTGTGCAGCATACATTTACCTACACTACATTTGGGTTTCCACTTTTTGTTCTAACCACCACATCAATTTACGTAGTCTTCTAACTAAAATAAAGAGAACAAAAACCTTGGTAAAACCTCTCGGACATATTCGACATCGAGATAATGGTCGACTAATTTCGGGTTCGTCGTACTACAAATAAAACGTTGGAAGGTTACGATCCACTCATAGAGGATTGTTCTTCTCCGAGGAAGCGGAGTTACACTGCCGCAGTAAGCAGTGTTTAGAATCATATCCTTGGTGGTTTGAAGTGATGTAAAGAGCTCGTCGAACCGCCACCTGCCGTCGTTGTGCCTGCGCCCGTTGGCGCGTTGGCCCCCGTACCAGCCGAGCTGCCATGATGACCATGGTGATGGTGATGATACTGATGATGCAGTGCATGATGATGAGGAGGAGTGGGTCGACTTTGGTCCACCATGGGCCAATCGTCGTCACTGTCGGGCAGCTGGCGATCGTTCACGCAGACCGACACTATGCTTCGTCTTCCGTGGGCGGGTACATCGATACCATCCGTCCTCGAACCGTCCGGTGCCGTGCCTCCACCTCCGACCACGTTGTTCTGCTTGCTGAGTAGCTTTTTCTCGTCCAGCGATTTCGAGGCGTACTCGTGCCACACAACGGCGCCAGGGGCCCTCGGACCGACCCCGACTGCTCCCGACGGATGATGCATCGGAGCCCCAGGAAGGACAACACCACCAGCACCGGTGACTGCTGGACCCGTCGCCGAGAGCGAGCTGGAGGTGGTCATCGTGCCGGCGGTCGTCGTGGACGTCTGTTCAAAGGAAACGGCGCGCTGCTTACGCACGCGTCCCGAACCGACGACAGACCCTGTTCCCGGTCCGATCCCAGCAGCTCCTGGTGACGTTCCTCCAGCCAGCCCGCGTCCATCATTGCCTACCGGGCTGCTGCTGATAACGGCCGTGCTCGCCTGGGTGTTCGAGTTCGCTCCTACCTTGCCACCACCGGGTGCACCACCGCTGTTGGCCTTGTTGCGGAAGCTGTTCGAGCGCGAGGACCCATTTTCCTTGTTGCGACGCGACGATGACCGGTGCAGATGACCGTGGCGGGATCCGCCACGCCGGCTCGGTCGCTTAGCCGACGACGACTGGTGGACCGATTCGGCCGACGCGCTCAAACCGACGTTTCCAACTTGAACAGGAAACACACACACACGCGTAGAGGAAACGCATTACGATCGCCATTTTTGCCGTTCGTTGCGCCGGAGGAAGCAAAAGTTTGAATAAAGTTTCACATAAACGCAAGTATGGAAATGGAATTTGCCCAGGAATCGCGCAATCGGAAAAAAAAAGATCGAGAACATGTTTTCCGATGGAGAATGCAGTAAAAAGAGAAGAACAAGAAGAGCGAAAGAAGCAGAATAATAGAAAGATAGAAAAAAGAGAAAATTTTGTTTTAGAACTTATCGCTGCATCACATCGCTCGCTTGGTTGAGCGCTGCGCTTTCACCCATCGATTCCATATACACCACAAACCGAATTTGAATGAGGTTTCATTTTGTTTTCCATGAAAAGATTGTGTCGATGGATGCGGTCAAAAATTAAATGTCGTTTGATTTCTACAAAATGTATGATGAATACAAAAACAAATCCAAAATTAACAAACACACACACAAACAAAAAGATGGCAAAAGATGATCAAAACAAGGTGCTTTTAAAATAGCAACAATCGTTCCCCTTCTGCTCGACTCCACCTAACTTGTTCTCAACTTCACTCAACTAGTTCGTGCAAGCAAAATCACACAAAACGTATAAACAACAAAAAGCTGATTAACAAAAGGGAACATCTCATAATGTATTAAACATTACCATCAATGAAGCAACGAATATAAAAATACAACGAAGTAAAACAATTATATAATACATTTGCAAACATTCACTGAGCATGAGGGTTTTGTTCCAAAATCAAAACCTTGAACATTTTCGCAAAATAATTCATGCATCCCCTTAAACAGCACCTTTTTACCGTCAGAAATAATTTAAAAGTAACATAACAAACAACCAAGCGTAATCATAAAAAAAACCAACGGTAAATTCCAGTTGAATAATTTAAAATGTTAATGAACAAAATTACAATATCCAAAACATGGAACCAAGGATATGGAAACAAGATGATGTGGCGAGTTATAAAAAAAAAATCAAGAAGATACGATATTCTTGACTAATTGACCCAATACACACACACACACACATAGTGGCAGCGAAAGAGGTTATCTTAATACTTGTATAATTATTCGAAAGAGGCAGTACGGCGCTACGATGTGCAGCACCAGCACAACGAGTAGCAGCATAACGATGCTCATCACTTTTTTTACCGAAAATCCCAAGGTTGACGTGACAAACATTGTTGTGGACATTGTTGTGAAACGATACGGATACAGTAGAATAAATCACACCACCGATTGTGCGCGATGAAACGAATGTTTGTTTGTAAAATAAAGAAGAAAAGAAGGAAAAAAGAGAAAGAAAAACACACGCCCGTTAATAGCAATTCCTCCTGGGAGGTAACAGATCGTCCAGCAAAGTCCTTGTAGCATTATGCAGAGTAATTCAATGTGCCTGTGACTTGTTTTGTATATTTATTTTGATCCCTGCAGTTATAAGGTATGTTAAAATAAATTTGTTTCTTGTTTGTTCTAAAATTTATGACAATTTAGAATAATCATTTCGAAAATTTTAATTAATTGACGAATGTGTGTTTTATGTACAGGTTTTTTTTTTATGTACAGAAGTTAGACAAGATGACAATTTATTCTGAAGAGGTATTTGGAACGAAAGCCCGGAACGATGTAGGTACATACACACGCGTTATTAGTAGAGTTGATTACTATATGTTTTAATTTAAAAAAAAATGTTTATAGGAATTTGCTATTGTTTGGAAAAAGGACGTGTGTTTGTGCAGTTAAATTGTTGAAGTATGATTAAGCGTCAGAATAAGCGAAAAGGCAATTCGATTAGGGACCGTACGTGACACACAGGCGAATATACTCGAAACGAAACGCCGGGTAACATACATGGTCAATTTTAAACAACAACCCCTGATTCAGAAAAAAAAACTATGAAATTTACTAAACTCTAGGTACAGATACAAAATAAAAGAACGTCTGTGTGTATAAATAAATTCAGGAACTAAAATCATTTATTATCCAATGCATAATTCAATTTCTCGATTGCAACAATTTTGGCAGCGCAGTGAAAATGTGCCGAACCTGATGCCATGGTAATGTTTATCACTTTTATCATTTATCGTCCTCCTTATCATCATAGGAATTAAAAACAGCAGCAGTAGAAAAAAACGTAGTAGCTCTTAAAAGATATCGTACATTGATGCATCGATTTGCATTGATCGCTCATTACATCTTTTACAGAGAGGAAAATAAATAAAATAAAACATCCTTAAAACAACGCATACATGTACCAAGCATGTAGCAGAGGATGGAAAAGAGTTGACTAAATTTTGATTGTTGAAAAATATTTTTTTCATACTATAAAAAACGGATTCATTTGGATGGTTTGAGCAGAAGGTAGTTTTCCAAGATCGGTCTCTCGCTAGACAGTGGCAACTCCTTTAGCACAGCTATGTGATAGATCAGGTGAAATGTAAGAGCTGCTGAAACTTTCTTCATCGTTTCCTGTGTGTTCAATAAATTATACTCCTAAAGCCTAACCCATTTCCTCGCCTACAGATTGTAGAAAATAAATCATGTCTGTCAATACTCGATAATGTACACGAACTATAAATATTCTTATCTTGTGATGTTCCTTATAGTCATAAGATGCTGTTTGTCGTTTCGATTTTATGTGGAAGGTGCAAAAAAAGAAACGTTCGAAACGAAAAATGTCTACGGTTTTCTCCTTCTTTAGCATATCGTACGCGAATGAGATGTTTAGGCAAATTAAATGCGACGGTAAAACATGTTAGAGTAAAAAAAAACAAATTAGGAAACACACAAACACAACCACATCCACAAAAAAGTTCACTAAACGCGCACATACTATCCATTGTTTTCTGTTGCAATATTTTCCTAGTACCCACACGCACATACGCACACGTACAGACCACACATAGGCATACACACACGCATTCAAACATGGAACTCTTAGCAAGAGGTGTGCTTGCTGTTTTCCGCTCAAAACAGGAAATCCAACACCGAAAACACAATCATTGAGAAGTTGCTTTGGCGCGACGGGAGCGTTGTGGAGTTTCCACTTTCGCCAAGACTGGTCGAGAGGTGGTTGCCAGTGGTGGAACTGTTACGCTTGTGACGGTTAGCTAGATGATGGCCAGTCGAAGCTACCGCCGAAGATGGCCGGGAGGAGTTGGAGGATGCATTAGAAACGCCACTACCGACAAGAACGTTGGTAGTGGCGGAAGAAGTAGTAGCAGCAGTGATTGTGCCAGGAGTGTTAGCAAGATCAGTCGGTAAACGCTCGCCCTCCTCCAGGGATGAGGGATGAGAATTATACCCTTGGGTGGCAGAAGAAGGAGGACGACGGGAGGAGGAGAGAACATTCTTAGAGGAAAGTTTACTCTTCTTCGCTGTTTTAGTGAAGGAGGAAGCTGGAGCCGAGCTGGGACGTTCTGTGGGACTGGCAGCGGCAAGGCTACCACTCGCTACGGCGGCCGTAGAAGCAACTGTAGCAGCAGCAGCCGCAGCAGTGCCGGTGCTAGCCCGACAGCAATTATTCGCCGACGGGAAAGCCGCAGAGGATACGATCTCATCATACGAACCGCGCCGCAGGAGGGCCCGACGTCGACGACGGCGCCGATTTTCGGCACGCATGTCGAAATGGTGACTCAGCGTGATGGCAAAGTCATGCTCATCTCCATCTACTTGATCATGCAACGCCAGGATATCGTCATCGCCGCCGCCGTCGTCGTAGACTTCCAGCACGGGCGTATTGTCCTCCTCGCAGCATGACTCGATCGTATCCTTCTCGGTAGGCTTTCCCGATGCTCTGCTCCGAGCCTTCTGTCTCCGCTCGACGGCGGAAGAACGGGAATGAACGTCGTTGGGAGATGGACGACGTTCGTAAGGATGCGAGCGGGACCGCCGATCACCTTTGCTGGCGATGTTTTCGCTGCTGTTAGTGGATCGAGGTGGAGAACCTGGGAGATCATTATTGCGACGAGGCAAACGATGGGAGGATGAAGGATGCAGCAGATCCGGCGAGGGTGATGACGCAGCATGTGAGTGAGCGTGTTCGTGATAATGATTGTATTGTCTATGATCGTGGTTATGGTTGTGGTTGTGGTGGTACTGGTTCGGTTGGTCTTGGTTAACATCGACAACGACAACGATATCGTTCAGGTTATCTATACTAGCATAGGTACCGATTATTCCGTGCGGATGATGATGGTGACCGACGGTGCCCGGGATCGGCGTCGAGGTGACGATCTGCGGGTGGATCAGCGAGCCGGTACCGTCGTGGCACAGCTCCAACGAGCTGCCTCGTGCGCCCAGGAACCATTCGGATCGCGTGCGCATCCTTGCCGCCTGCCGTTCGTGTACCTACCCCGGCGACGACCGACGGTGTTCCGATGAAAGCGTCCGTGCAGGGGAGATGATTACGGACGCATTCGTTGAATGTTCATTTCGTAAACGAGGGAATGTATGTATTCATTTTTCATTCGAAACCGTTCAGGCAAGCAAGACGTCATCCGGTACGAACGATAGGGAAGTAGTGGTAGTACGGTAGTACGCGTCGAGTAAAAGAATCAGTACAGTTTGTATCGTCAAATATCAGCATATCACAGAATCGCAATAGGTCGCACAGTGGAAGGATTTAAAAGATAGAAAAAGAGAGAGAGAAAGAGAAAGAAGAACATTGGAGACATAGTTGAGAATAACCACTTGTTGGTTTCCTATTGCTATTTTTCGTTTGATTTGATGCTCTATGTTAGTTGTACTAATATTCAGCTTGGTTACAAACTCCGTTCCGTCGAGTTTCAGAACTCTGGCCGGTAAGGGTAAATGTGCGTTTTACACTAAAACGGACAAAACAGCTATGCTATCAAAACGCTACGCTACTGCACAACTTAACGGGCCGAGGATTGTGATTTTGTGTTACATTGGTAGTTATGTTCATCCATTAGAACAGGGGGAAGTGGGGAGGCCAACAAGCTGTATGTGTGTCTGTGTCTGTCAGTAAGGGGGTAGAGGGGAAGGAAGATTAGTTGAACTATACATGATTAAGAAAAAAAAAGATAAACAAAGGAGTAAAACTAATCAGCTGCTGGTAGAACATTGTTATCGACAAAAACGAATGGTGAAAGAATTTGATGATAAGATTTGATTTGAATTTGAAAGCACATAATTTCATGATAAATGATTCGCATGTTTGAACGCAGCCAAGCTTTCCTGTTTCAAATGGTTTCTTCAATGCTGTGGCGGATGGTTTCAAATGAGCTAATGCTTCAACCAAACTGTCGAAAAGAGAGAAATGAAACATAGCTGTTAGCTAAAGCAATCAATTGTTTTTTTAAGAACATTTGAATACAATCACAACAAGACATTGATGAAATTGTCCCTTAACAGTATGTTCACAACTTTCATTTGCAATAAGTTTAGCAAGCAATATGGAATGAGTTTAAATGGCATTCCTAGCGAGTGCTTCGAATCAATTGCACTGCAATTCCATTTAAACCGATCGTGGGGAAGTTTTCCACGATGGATCGTTGTTTATGACAAAATTCCCAGCGTTAGATACATTACGGCGTTCCTTTGATTTTGGTACAACGCAAATGGGCTTGCGAATAATAAATAAGTTAATGTGTGCGCCAAGTGTTAAGTACGATTTTATTACTTTTTATTCAATAGCATAATGATGAAGAAGCGATAGTGACAAAACGTTAACAATGATAATTCTTTTAAGTTTATGGTAGGTTTTTTTTCATCGTACGAGTAGCCGGCTAATGCCGCTTTGGAACATAGCTAAATAGTAACTTCTTTCAGTAATTTGCGCAATCTTCCCAGAATAATCCTGCACAGTTTTCCGCCTTCAAACACAACTGCTTGAGTTTTGTGCACCTTTAGATTAGTTCAATAATTCAGACAATACTGTTTCTACATCATTAAAAGTTTCCATTCGCCTCGAGAAACTCTGCTACATTAGCACTCCCGCTTTGTACTCGAACGGGGAAGAAAGATGACACTGCCTCTCTACGGTATGTTAACGATTCGAAGATACTGTTGCTTAAGGGGCCGTGTAAAGTATAATAAAAAAAGTGCATACATACGCATACTGTAAATTTAGCATTCTATTGAAATCATCATCGAAATTATCTAAACTACAGTTTACTCCCACTCTACTCCTATTATTTCTCTAGTGCTAAGCATACAGGTAAACCTTACTTTTAAATAATAAAACTTCATTTTCCAGTCATGTCTCCTCTGTGAAAGCTCGCTAAGATTCGGGCACAGTAAGCTCATCAACCGTAACCTACATTCGAAAATAACGTAATTCGATATCGCTTGTACCACCTGTTTGTTAGCAGGCGCGTCTCGCTAGATAATAACGGAACACAGTGCACACGTCACACCCAGCGATTAATCGCACGCACGGATTTGTGCAGTGCCAAAACACATGTTGTTCACACATCGCAACACGTGTGGTAGAGAGCAATGGATGGAAAACGAAAACGTCACCGGCTTTTACATGGTGCGCCAGAATTGAAGTCAGTGAGTAAAAAACAAGCGCCTTAACTACTTGAGATGATATCCCTACGTTTATGCACACCGTAGCACCTCAACCTTAGAGCCTTAGTCCTGTCGGCCGGCTATGTACATGAGAATTCTATCAAGAAAGTGAGAGGAAAAGAGAAAGATAGTGGCGAACAAAAGCATGTTTGATGATTTCATTTCTAACACACAACGAACGGATACTTCACGCTTAGATTGGACCAAACAATCATCTTAATTAAGAACATTTTTAATGTTAAATTTAAGTTCAAGAAACATAGCGATAGATGATGCAGCAAGAAATATGTAAGTTCAAATAAATTGTAAGTATTGTGACAAGTACATCATGTAGTGTACTTCTCGGTGACGTGTGTATAGAAATATCGCAGGATAAGACTTTCAATTAAAACTTGTGTGTAGTGCGTGTGCCAAAAAGGACCCGGGAAAGTGCTGTTAAGGTTACGTCAAAGGAAGTAGTTGTTTGCTGTGTGCTCGCCCGCTTCCACGTTTTGGGTGTGTTTTAGGTGTGTTTCCTATATGTATGTACGCTTGTATGTGCCTCTACCGCACGCGAAAAGAATGCATTTATGCAGGCGGCGGTTGCAGCGGCGAAGACAAAAAATATAATAGAAAATGAAGGAAACACTAGCACAGGTGGCCTACGGAACAAACATTCGCACACCACACCACACCACACCGCACCGCACGCATACACAAACACACACTACATGATAAGGAGTTCGTCCCTCACCTGAGGTAGGTAGGAAAGGCTCTTGGTACTTTCCGCGTACCGATTGACGGCCCGCAGTTCGTCCAGCGTCATGTGATGCTGCGAACCGGAGCGCGTGGTGGACGACGACGAATGCGACGACGAGGAGCAGCTGCCCTTGGGCACATTGAAAATGCCGGGGCCCTCAAGCGACACAGAAAGCCGAGCGCATGATTCAAGCAGTGAGTGCTCTGGAATGATGCCGAGAGATACAGCCGAGTTACCTACGTTCGGACCGCCCGTCGTCAGTAGGGCCGGCGTCGAGTGCGATTCCTCTTGGGCGACTGCTGGGTGGACAAGGGAGAAAAGGGGAGTTGTCCAGGAGTCCATGGAGAAAGCCAGGAGACCAGGTGTCCGGTTGTTGAGTTCACGTTCAGTCGTCACGGCCGGTGTGGACATCGGAGCCAAGTTGGTGTTGTAGTTGGAATGCCATTCATAATTTCCGAAGAGAAGAAAAGAAGAAAAGATTCTCGCCGTTAGAAATGAACACACTACCACTTCTTTGCTTTTGTTGTAAGACAGACGCTACACAAGATTCTAGATGTCATCGCTATAATACATTACACTAGGCAAACAAACGAAAACTGGACTTGTTGTTATAATATGTTGATCTCGATGCATCCATCTACTGATGCTCTAAATAACCTCCTACCACCTGTTGTGGGAACGAACGTCAGCAATTATGGGCAACCTTATCTTATGTGCCTACTACTAGAACAGTTAAGAAGATAAAAAGAAAACATACTTAGCCCCCATCTCACGCATTCGCACTGCAGCCAGGTTTTCTCGGTCTCTAATGCTAATTGCACTGCACACGCAAACAGCCGCGGCAAGGGTCCGAGACGCGCAGGACGACAGGTGGGGTGGCGTTCGGGTAGTATCGTCGTGCAGTTCGAATTCCGTTGTTTCGTTAGCCATATTTGGTTTGACCGATCCGAGGTTATGAATTGGTTTGTGATTTTTTAGTCCGGTGTTTGTCGTGCATTCCACACACCAACGGTCGGTTGACGTGCCAACATTCCAAGAGCGGGCCCAGTGGGGTCGTGGCCAACCACACGCACATACGCACACACACACACACCAAGCCCAGTGATGATGAAAGGTCAGTTGCAGCCATGTTAGCAACAGTTTTAGAGCAATCCGCGCCAGCCCCCCGGCGGTCGATGTTTCGAGTGTTGGTTTTTTTATTCATAAGGAACGGCATGTTTCGAGGGTTGATTGTTTAAGTAATCCACGTTTGACGGTAAACAAAGGGAAGGTAGACGAGTAGCAGAAATAAAAATGGAATGCAATTTAAAATAAAGGAGAGTGCCCGATTGCACAGCAAATCGAAACGAATGACGAAGCGAGCAAACAGTCACCAGGAAAAAGTGATTTGAGAAAACGGATTTAGGAAAACCAGATTTACAGCAAAACAGAAAGAAATTGAAAGAGAAAAGAAAGAAAGGAAAATAAAACAATTCGCCATTAGTAAACAAGCTAATTTGTAATGGAGAAATGCACGAATTCGCTACCGGTCCGTTGAGTGGAACTTGATGTGGCGAGTGTTTTTGGTTTGCAATTTTACAGACTTTGGTTTTACGTTTGCAAGTTGTCACACTTTTTTTAAAATTAAGTTTAAGTAAAACTCAGCGAGGTTAATTGATAGAACAACCGCACCGTGAAACTACAAAACAACAAATGAAAATTATTACTCCTTACTTAATTTAAAATGACAAAAGCATACCTTGAGCAACATATTTCCAAATCCTATAAAATACACACACACACACAAAACACTCGCACATAGTTTCTAGACAGTGTCCAGGTTCCGACCAGCGTGCATTTTTGGAGCTCAGGGAGCTTCCGGAGATGGAGTGAGCGTATACTTACATGCGTAGTGCTGCTGGGCCGTCTTTCCACGAGGCGGTGGTGGATAGCGGAAGGAGCATATCCACTCGTCTTGCACCCTCAGGACGCGGCCAGTAACCCGCGCGTAGTACTCGTAGTTCACGCGTCCGAACAGATCGCAGGCCGCGAATTGTTCGATCATCTGTTTCATGATCTTCGTCGCCACCTGTTAAAAACGGGATTGACGGTAGTTTGAGGGAAGGAGAGAGGGTGGATACCGGGTGGATTAGAAACAAAACAATTGAACAAATATTAGTTTTTATAAAACACATGTGATCTGACTTGAACAATCTTTTTTTTTTTTCAATCTACGAAAAGATCCACATTGCGGACCGATGGTGCATTTGTAGTAGCATTTGTTAAAGTATGGAACATATCGGATAGCTAATCTTATAGACAACCAAATTTAAGAACAAGACAGTACACGAACAGCTCTAGCAAGACAAATAGGTGACGATAGCGAGCCAAGGGCTACAGAAAACAGTGGCAATCGGTTGCAATAGTTTGAAGAACACGAAGGAAGATAGAAAGCGGAAAGAGAGAGTAGTGGATTGGTGTAAGCTACGGACAAAACACGGTGATCTTACTACGTACGGCGAGAACGAAATGGGTGAACTCACGCAAAAACAAAAGGATCAGAGAGAACATAGAGCAGTGTGCGCAGCATAGGAACACTGGAAGTAGCTGCTGAATGCGTGTTTCCTATTAAATCCTTTGCTTCGTAGCTCCACGACAAGGTATAACTTCAACAGACCGTGAAAATTTTGAGCAATAATGATGTAGCTTAAATATGTTCTAAACCAGTCCCATACGAGAATACTTGAAGAACCCAAGACATTTATGATGCATCAAAATGTAGATTTTATAGAGACAACATTACTACTACTGCACCAACAAATGGACATCACAACGGAATAGTGACAGATAAGTTGGAATAGGTACAGCAAAAGGATGGAGGAACATCGAGAAAACAACTACGTTGAAGGTGAATTGTAATAGACAGCTAGTACTGGACATAAGGTATGGGTTTATTCCACTTAGTCATGATACGGTATATTTTAAGAAAGACTATTTGCAAACCCCGTTAGATCATTTTCACGGCGATCGTCATGGGTACTTATGTTACATCCCTCTGCTTTTTAGGGTTTCAAGAATTACGATCAACATGAACTGTTCAACACTATCTGTCCCGGTTCCGAACGCAACGGATAATTGATTGTGTGGTTTTCGGCAGCGGATCCGAATGCGATTGGTGATTGGTGAAGGTATGCGGTGGATGGGAGGTATGTCTGTCCAAACATGTAGTGTGTGTTAGATGCCGGATAATGCCGGGTGTTGGGAGGAATGTAGCTTTACTATCAACGATGGTCCGAAAAAAAATCTAGCAAAATACAAATAAATCTTATCCAAAGAACGGAAAATGGAAGTTGGAATGAGGACGCATCGCAAAACGCGTACCAAACCAATTCAACACACAAGGGAACATGGAAAACCATAAACATAAATAAACCAAGTGGCCATTTAATCAATCATGAGCAGAACATTACGGGTTGTTAAAAGTCATGGCATGTTTTTTTTCCAATGCTGTTTTTGCACCAACTTACGTGAACTTCCGCCTAGTTTTGGTTTTTTTTTTTTTTTTTTTTTGCAATGGTGTGATGGTTTTGATCGTGTCGGTTTGATTTTTGCCAGTTTCAATCAATTTTGAAGCACCGAATTACGTTTCAGATTCATTGCGGTTGCGTGCCATGTTATTGGATTCGTATATATTCGTATATATATATTTTTTTATTGCGGGCAGCGTTCGGAGGCACGGCCGTTTGTGATGATACGTAGTGGAGGCACAGGCAAACATATGATTTGTTTGAGTTGGGTGTAGCCGTTCGTAGTCGCCGCGAAAAAGATGTTTGTTTGTTTGTTTCCGGTTTATTTATTCATTTCAAGTTGTTATAAGGCGAGTTTTCAAGTGTGTTTTAAGAGATAGTTTTCTCGATGGGAAAACATAGTCGTTGATGATCGTAGACGATTTATACACCGGCAAGTAGTAGTATATGCGTGGTTGATTGAGTTGCGCAAGTCGATTGTTTTCGATTGTTTTTATTAACGTTGAGTTGTGAGGGGTGCAAGTTTGGTTAGAAGAAAGAAGAATGAAACGAATAGAATTGTTTTAGAGTAGTGAAGCGCGTTGCATACTGTCGGGGAATATAGTTTTATCTCACAAAATAGCGCATTCAACAGAAAGAAATCGAAGAAACAGAGTCCTCGATCGGTATCATACAAAATCTAAGAACACGTTCACATAAAATTGAATTTGAGGAAATGAGCAAAATGAATAAACAAAAACCATAGTTGAAAAATGATTGAGCTATGTAACGAGAAATGGAACTAAGCGACAAGTATGGCAGTTAACACCACGAATCTCTTAACTGGTTTTATATGTTTAGTGACAAAATAGATTAATAGCCTATCGGGCACGCTATTAACATCACAAACATTGCATCAAGTTGCAACGTCGGTAAGCAATGCAGCTTAGTAAGTAACTGCTTCGAAGCATCACAATCAAGTTTCTACTTTCACCGCGTAACCTTTAGCCAGCGTTCCGTAACGCCAGCCGTTCTCCAGCCGGCCGAAGAGGTGGGGTCAGTAGTTTGGAAAACTCGTCCGAAATTGGAAAAGCGCACGCCGGGTATGCGCAATATAAATTAAAACATCCTACACCACCACTTGCACCACCTTTGCCGAGACGCGATGCGTGGACGGCGATGTGAAACGTTGCTTGCCGGTTTGGGGCAGGTGGGCGTAAGGTTTATCAAATGCCACAAATGAAATCGTGGCCATCGTCGCGTAAACGGGGTTTCACCGGTTCGGCAGCATTGGTTTTTGGCATTCGTTTTCGCGCAGCGAGCCCTTATGCGGTGGTGTGTAATGTGTGGCGAAATAAATGAAATGGTTTCGATTTCATTTCTACACAAGAAAGGACACGATGTTTCACTGCCGAGGTCTAAGGTTGGTTTCTGGCGCAGAAAGTTATGAGTTTGCGTTTGTTGGATTCAGTCCCTAAAGAAAATGTGAAAAATATGGATAGTAATTGGCAAACCACTGCTCTCAGTAGTTTCATTAAAAATATAAGATTCCACTCAATGAAAAAAGCAAAATGGCTAAATGAGATAAAGGATGTTTCCTTTCCTCAAAGCCGACCCGGTGCAAGCATTATCCCACAGCAAGCATACCCGTGCTGCCACGAACCGTGAAAATAATCGACACAAACGCCGGGCAGAAGCAGGGATTTTTCTCGCTAGCAAAGAAAAGCTAGCTAACGGAGCACGGACAAAAACGGCGATTGTGCACGGGTGAACCTCTGCGGGCGCGCGCGCGCGCTTGCACCGTTCGGGGACCACCCTTCTGGCCGCATGCGCTCAGCAATTTGCGAAACAATAGGTTTCGTGCCGCAAGTCCGCCAACGACCGCCACGATGATATCCGGGGACGGCGACGCAACGGACTATCGACGGCCACCGACCAACGCAACGGCTCTTGGCGTAACTTTTGGCCGTTCCGGTAGACGCCTGCGCACCACCGCCGGCACATCGCGCTGTCCTCTCCCTCTGCGTACGGGAAATCCCGACAAGTGTCCACCTTACCGCCGGAGAGTGAAGGGAAAGTTAGCAAGCACGACGAATGAATGAATAGATTTATGAGCGACTCGGGAACCGTTTAAACCTGACGGTAGGCCCTTCGGTAGATCCACCCCGTGTCATGGTTGTACCGGCAAAATGGTCGCAAGAGTCACCCCTACTGTTTTCCTGCTCCTGCTTCCTCCCTCACGGGTCGTGTGCGGCCGTTCGACCGCCGGGTCATCGTCGTTTTTCATGACCCATAAATGGGAAAACGATGCTATTATGGCAGTGTGCAGCGTTTCCACGGGGCGGTCAAAGCCAGCTGCGCCAGCCAAGCAAACGCCGTTCACCGCCCTCGCGCACATTAGTCCATCATCATTATGCTCACCTCGATTCAAGCGTTCCGCATGGCGGCCCAACCGATTACACACCGGGACCCCCGCCGGGACCGAACACGGAGCCAACGCTTTTGTCCAACTGAGGCTATTAAACGCTTGCTAAATGAAAGTGAAATATACTACGCCTGGGTGGAGATTGATCGAGCGTGCGCGAGAAGCGTGCAAGCGCGCGCTTCGACTCAGCGTTGAAGAAGAAGCCGTAATGGACGAACCCACGAAACGGCCGAAGAACTACTGTACTATTGAGCTGTAAATCATACTTCACTTTCACTTCCGATCCGGAGAGAGGCGTAGCCGGTTCCAGCGGAATCGTGCGGGAGGAAGTAGTATTTAGAGAGACCACCACCATACCATCATAATCATCTTGCGCGCGAAAAGTGCAATGTGCAATCGATCGTTCCATAACGTTGGACACACCTCTATCCTGACCGGAACCGTTTCATAAGAGCTCTGGCCTAACTTCGCAAGAATCGCCTATGGACACCTCATTTCCCTGAGTGTGCCTAAAACCATGCAGATTGTAAAGATCATAACCTGATACGACAGAGTAACGAGATGTAAAAGAGGTAACGATATAAATAACCCAACTGAAGCTGCTCTGTTTTAGGTTACACGCTACATATCTGCATCTTGCTAGGGTGGTACTATTTTTTGCCATCCTCTTCCATCCAACCTAGTTATGCAGTGGTCCTCCCTCCCTGCCTGCGCCAGCAACCCCAGTTGCGACTCACGCCTTGATTTTAGTTTGACTTGAACACATCGACATCAGAGCTGCCCACTATCCCCCGCCAGCTTCAGCTCCCCCAATAACACAGCACGACTGGTTTCTGCAGGGAGGAACCCCCCCAGGAAGGCTGCCCAACTCTGCAGGCCTCAGTCTACCGTCAACCAGTCATTCAGACATGCTTACACGCCGCGGAACGACGCTGCGCGACAAACAAACAAACAAACGGTTGAACAAATTGCGGCGCCAACTTGCGCGCACTCATTGCACACGTTTGACGTCAGACCTGGCCGCGACGCGCAAGCCGAGCTAGTGACGATGTTAGGCCGGGGGCACCGGCAAAGGGGAAGCTCGTACTAATAGTGTACCGGTGGGTAGAACCGCATCAACCCAGACCGCAGCAGACCAGCTATGCATGTCACTAACGAATCACGCAGGTTCTCCTACTACCAGGGACGCGAGGTCGACGCACATCACACGAGCAAACAACCTTGTCACTCCGCGAACCGCATCCCCGTCATCTGGGTGCAAGCTCACTCACTTGCATCGCGTGCAGTCCCGGTGGTTGTTGGCACGCCCCAAGCATAACCGGCGTCCTAGGTTGCGTGTCACTTAATGTTGGCGAGCGAGGAAGACACCGGAAAGGGGTAGATTCTTTCTCTCTCTTTCGCTCTCCATAGGATCTCCAACCTTGGGCAGGGTATTTTAGTAATCTAGACAACCACTAGAGCCAGTGCGCGATATAGTGCGGCTCTTGGTCCACCGTCAATGATCTTCGCTGCTGCCAAAAGGCGCCGATAGAGAACGGGCGCACACTTGCTTACTCACCGCGCGCGACCGTCTAGCACCGTTGACCACTAGAATTAAATAAATTAGCAGTGACTACCCTACACTGTTCCCCCCCGTCAGCGTGAAAGATGCCTATGCATCTCGTCTAGCTCATCGTTGTACGGGAACAAAATTATCATACAGTGTAAGAATGCAAACGAGACTCCTTAGCCTAACCATTCCTCTGAGCGATGCCATCTAGTGTTTCAACGCGCCTCTACTCAGGCACGGGGTGTTGTGTGCATTTTTATATGCGTACAGCGTGTGCCGTTGAGCGGACTGGAGTGTATTTAAGAAAAATTGCACCTCCATAAATCATTGTTAACAGTTTCCCCCAGGAGATGGGAGGCTCCTCGCAGTGGAATGTCGATGGCGAAGTACACTGGTGGTTGGAAAAACAAATACGTGAAGTGGAAAGATTCGTTTGAACGAGAATGAAGCTTTCTAGGAGGGACAGATGTTTGATGACTTTTTTTTATGTACTGTTAAACTGTGGAAATTTAATGATGATGATGATTCTGATTCTACAGAAAAGAAATTTGTAAGACATCAAGCAAATGTGCCAAAAAAAACTAAACTCCTGTCATATTTGCTCAATTTAATCCACAATTGAGAGAATTGAATCGACAAATCTCTGTGTCAATGAGGACTTTTCACGAGTGAGGAATAGTTTAACAAATCATGGAAATCATATTCTCACAATTTATTCGCCTTCAATAAATTTGACTTGATACATTTGTGAGCAGAACGGAAAAAACTGTAGAAAAGCGATTGTTTGAGCACGCAATAAATTACGCGCGGAAAAAAAATGACCAAAGAGTTTCCACCGTTCGTGTGTAGTTCATCGGTCGTCACGGCGGGCTTTACGGGCACTTTCGACCTGCAGTTATCCGCCTCGGAACCGATTGAAGATATACAATCATCTGAAGTGAAGAAGCGTCGGCAAATCGAACGAACGCACTGAGCGCTTCCGAGGCAAGCGCACAGGCAGCATCATATCATACTTGACTCAATTTTTCACAACGCATCGCGCGCCAGCTGGGAAAATGGCGAAGCAACCAGAGAACTGGCTGGTTTGCCGCCGGTCCTCGCCCACCCCACGTCCGAAGAAATGGTGAGACTCGAAATCAACCCGAAACACACGTCGTGATAACAAACAGATGGCAACAACAGCTCGACGCGGCGAAGTTTGCTTTCTTTTCTTTTCTTCTTTTTTTGGCTCCCCGCCTGCTTCCCTCCATTATTTATTGAGGATGACCGATCGATTGTGTGGTAAAAATAAAAACTCCGGCCCGCATCCCCCGGAAGAGTGGAAAATTGCGCTGCGAATGGCAACAAACGGGCGGCAAAATCGGCAATCAACGAGAAAGACCCGAGCGAGCGCACGGTGCCATGTTGGAAACTTTGATTTAAGAGGTCGCTCTCAAAAGCGCCAGAATGGACGCAGCGAGGATTTTCCAGCTTCCTTTCTGATGCTCCACCAGCTCACACACACACGGCACACATTAGAGCGACGGTAATCAGATCAAGCCGGGCGACCAGGAGCGTTTGACGACTGGAGTGCAAAGAACTGAGGCGGCTGCTGTAGCGAAGGTGACCGTGTGAAACTGAAGAAATTTGCTCTGCAAACGCGGGAAGGAACAGACATCCGAGGAGCAAAAACAGGAACAACAGCCAGGTTCGATCTATGGCCTGAACTGGAAGGATTCGGACAGCCCAATGCCGAAGGAGGACAAAAAGTGTGAAAACCCTGACGGACTGATATCGGGTAATGAGCACTTTTACAATCGATTTTTCATTCACCGAACCACGCCCTTGGCCGCACGGGTCACTGTTGTTTGATCAAACGATACAATGTAGTCAAAACCGTTTGATTCACGAATGATTTTACACATTTCTGCAATGCTGCCTCCACAAAGTAGAGAAGCAAACACATGTTTGGTTGGGAAGTGTGTACCAGTGATCGCACGACCGGAACGAATCGTTCCTCCACGTAACGTAAAGAAACATCAAATAATGTATTCCGGACAAAATCGAAGGTACTACAACGGGCAAGTTCAACATTACCCATGTAGGCATGAGGCAAACACACATTTCTTATGCTCCAGCGAAGATAAAACTGTTAAAAAAAATCGATATCTGAAAATGCCTACTAAATGAAGATTTAATTTATTTTCTTAAAAGGGCATTTAAGAAAATAAATTAAATCTTCAATTAGTAGGCATTTTCAGATATCGATCGACAGATATCGTATTCTAAAAGTGCATCAATATTTCCATAGTACTTTCAAGAAGCAAAGACATTTTGCAATCAAAAGGTTGAGAATAAATATAAAAACTTTACTTTTACACCTGTCGAATAATGTACAAACGAAACGAGCGGACCCAATCAAATTAAGCAATTTTTGTCATAACATTGCTGCTTTATGCAACGGAAACGATGGTCGGGCACATCATGTAAAGGGAGAAATGTTTCGGTCAGCTTTTACATCACGATCGATGCTGTGCAAAAACTAATTTCCTCACCCCGCACACTTCCATTTTCCACTCAATTATCGTAAATGGGCGTAAAATTGCATTTAGCGGTGGCACAACCTAACCACGTCTGTTAACACGTACTTCTTTTCCATCGCTGGCGGTAATGGAAAATTAATTTAACTCGGTTCCTACTATTTTACATCACCATAAATGATGCTGTAATGATAATTATGAGACGCGGAGCCGTTAGCCGCCAATTTTCCAAATGAACATTCGGTGCATTCACCATAGACAGAAGAAGGTGCCTTCGGTGCAGCGCGTTGCATCGCTTCCAATAATGTAAAACAAATCTATACTCAACATCATCATTATGGTCCTTCGTTCGTCCGCAATTATCTTCAGAGTAACGACAACAGCATCGAAAAAAACAAGCAACACAACACTTTATGGGCACCACACATTACGGCCTCGTTTTACTGCAAGAAAATGTATCAATTTTCCGACCCTCACATAACAGCGTTCCTTTCACGGGGTTCGCCCAACGAACCACCCACCCAGTCCGCACCATCCACCCGGGGTGGGGCGCACGGACCGAAAAAAGCAAAACACAACCCAAATCCAAAAACTCACGATCCCAATCTTTCATCGGCCGATCGATTGTTGGCATCTCGCTCGCGCGCACGGTCCACCACCTTTTTTTTTTTCTTCCTTCCGTCCTTCTGTCGTCCAGCCTCTTTTGCTCAGTTCAACAATTTGATGTGCATTTTCTATACCATTTTCTTTCCCCAAACATTTTGTTGTTGGCGGCGCTGCCCTTAAAATTGGGGTGAGGTAAACACCAGAAACGATTAAAAGTCGGTCCCAATTCCATCCGTGCGGCACGTGATCGCGCCTTTGCTGCCGGGTCCCAGTGATATTTCGATCACGAACGCTTCACACGGTTCCGCATGCAGACAAAACAAGACCATCGACAGCCGACAGGCAAAAGTGGAACCCGCGGACCCGAAAGGCCCCCCCAAATCTCGGTGAAAGTGGGCACAAATCGGAGACTAATTCTCCGGAGATCGTGATTCGATAATCATGAGCCGGGGATGCTGATGCTGGGTGCAGCAGCGCCGTCCCTGATGCCCGGTCTGTTGCTGCTGCTGTCCGAAATTCTGTTTTTTTAATATTGCAAAGGTGCCTTTCTTTCACCACTCAACGCGATCAACACTTCTTTTTTCTGTTTTATTTTGTCGGACAAACAGCGAATTCACCCACCCGAAGAGATTATCGCATCGCCATCGGTTGGTGCATGTTGCATGATATTTTCCGATGTCGATTTTATTTATTCATTTCTCTTTTTCTGTGTTTTGTGCATGTTTTGGGTGAGGCAAACTCGTGCCCACATCGAGACTGCGGCGACGCGGTGGTGGCGCTAGCTGGTCTGAAAATGTTTTGAAAAATGCTACTAACAACGAAACGATCGATGATCGAGGGAGAGTGTGGTAGATTTTTTGTGTGGATTCGAGGGCTTTTTCGTGGCCTTTTTTTTTTTTTGCTCAACGACAGCGAAGACAGACATCATCTTAAGACCGCACGATCGAACTGTTGCATAACGTACGCGTAGAGCGCAACGGACGGACACGCGAATGGTCCGCGCATTTGGTCACAGATTTTTACGACGCCCAAACAAGAGCAAAGAAGGAATTGGGAGAGGAGGGAAAAAGAAAAACATCCAAGCGCAGCGCAGCGCACCACCCCGTAACACATCGATTGGGAAAGAGTAGACGTTGGGCCGCCACCCTTTCCCGATAGGAGTCGATTCGTTCTATTTTGCAAACGATCGGAAAACGAGGGGGGGCAGCTTATTAACTTAACTTATTTCAACTGGCAGGGAGATATTCAGGCGCTTGAAGAGCGGCAGTAAGTTAAACGGGACATTCGGCATGAAATTTACATTTTAATTATAGTAATAGAAAAGTAAGTTGATTATGGTAGACTTATGAGTCAATAAGAGGGTTTCTCATCAGCAATGCACTAACGGCACAAACTAAATGATATGTTGTCATAAAATCGTTTGCAAATAAAGGTATGTTAAAAAATCAATCAAAAACATACGGCTCTTTGACATAGCATAAAGCGCATTTAATGTCAGGCAATTTAATTTACAATTCACTTAAAGCAAAGTGACGCCCAAATTAAATCCAATTGGTTCCAGAAGGCTCTTGCTTGGAAAGGTACAATTTTTAACGGAGCTTGGAAAAAACACAAATTTGCAATTGCTGTTGGCACGAAACAAATGCCCGTTTTCCAAGCTTGTTGTCAGCGTGTTTTTCTTTACCCATGTGTGTTGTGGAAGAGCACGATCGAATGGTTTTGTTTTGACTTCATTAGTATCAAAATGGCGCGGCTGTAGTACACAAGAGACGGTATATTTTTCATTAAACATTGTCCATACAAAAAACTAAAGAAACGAACGAGAATACATATTTTGTTGCATCCTTGTCTTAATCTAGACATATTTTGGTGCGAGAAATATACAAAACATAAAAAATTTAAACACGTGGTACTTTGGTGAATCCCTTATGCGTCAGGTTTTGTTGCACCCCGATGCGCTCATCAGTCGAGAACAGAAGGGGGAAAAAGCACTCCATAATTTACAGGGGCCTCATATGCGAGAACGACGCAAACCGACGTACTAGTACTCACCTTATACCGTAGGACATCCTTCATCCGGGCCGTCTTGCCGTCGCTGACGCAGGACTGGAAGAAGCTGGGCGCTACCGAGACTCCGAGCGCTTCGCTCGTCATGCCCGTGGCGGCACGCTCGGAGTTGCTGGCTATCACGCGAAACGTTCCGAACAGCAGCACCAGCAAACGCTGCGTGTGGCCTGGCAGTGACATGAGTAGCCTGCGGTGCAAGGAAGTGACAAGAAAAGAAGCGAAAAACCGAACCGGTGAGTTAAGAACATTCGACGTAAATCGGTACAAGTTGGGATATTGAGGGAACGAAAATGGGGTAGCAAAAAGGGAAGAAGCTATTAGAAGGGAAAGAAGAGAAGAGAGCAGGGACGATCGAAACGTTTCCGCTCCGGTTTTTATCCCGTCAAACAGTTTTATTTGTTCCTATTGAATCAGGGAAATCCTCGGCAGGAAAACTCAACACGTCTGAATCCTCACACTTTCCGAGGCGCTTTTCAGGTTCTGTTAGGGAATGTATTTACTACAACATAAAAATTATTGAAATCATATCAAATTATTTTTTTAAACAACCAGAACATATATTTTTAAATATTTAGCAAGAAACTAGAGATTTCTCAAAGTATTAAAAAATTCTGCTCTATCTTGATGAAGAACCATCAATTTATTAAATTCAAATGAGCATTTTAACCAATAACCTGCATTTTGCTCTAAATGAATCTTAATTTCATCTGAGTTTATGTCAGTCTATACTATAACTGGTGCTGTTATTTATTAAATTGAATCATCTGACTCCAGCTTATCAAACAAGTTACAGTTTCCATAATACCAATTGGATTGATAAAAGGAAAGTAATACACGTAACGACTCTTTTCGACGACGACATACCGAACTGAACAAAAATACAGGGAAACTCGTCAATCGGTCTTATCGTGTCTACCCACGTTTTAGCGGGGAGGTCTTGTTGTACCGACAGTAAACATAGTCACCAAGTCTAGCTCAACCGTCGGGCGATAGAATCTAGCAAACGTGCGAAGCCGGTGTGAGGGAAACGGATTCGTTTAGGTCACATTTCGATGCCGATCATGAGGTGCTGTCACTATCCGTGAGACATTATGGCAATGTGTACACCAAAAACGTTTACTTTACATTCCGGCAGCGGACGTAGGCGTTTCCGGTATGCAGGCAGCCTTGACCGGGTTCAAAACCTTACCGATTTTTATTTGTTTTTAATCCACAAGATTCATCATGTATCACCATCAGTAACGTGTGAGCATGAACTTGGAAGATAAAGAGCCGAAAAGCCAAGTGTTATCAACCACAGGAGAATTGACAAAAAAATCGAAATCTTGAATTAAAATACTACCTCAGTCACACAATGGATGATCTTTGCACAATCCTAATCATCGTCAGACTTCCCATTCAATCTTAGTCACACCTTGATAACGTCCCTCTTCACCGAAATTGCCGCGAAAAATCGGCGCCAGTCAAATTTTATATCACTCCAATCAGCACCATCATGACCGTAAAGATATGCGGGTTCGTAAAGTTATGCTGTTGTTCTATGCCTGTGACATGAACCCTCTCGAGTAGTAAGTAAAGAAGCGGTAGCCTTCAGATCATAAGTTACTTTACACAAAGCTGCTGCCTTACGAAAGAGTACATTGCCGGTAGGCCTTCTTTCTCAACAATATTGTCTCGGGTTTAATAAATGAGTCATACCAATAAACGGTTCTCCCTTTGACATAATGACAAGGTTCCTTTCTGGTTTAATCTTTGTTCGGCAACCTTTCTCTTAGTTCCTACATTGCCCTACTGCAGATAATCCCCATCATCACAGGCGCGTTTTTTTTTCAGCCATTAAAACAGGAAGACAGATTTTGTAAAAGGAAATGATATAAAATATCACTGACCTTCCCGTTCCGACATACATCAACACCTTCCGCGCAGCGATGCCACTGCACTATTGACCGTCGCGAAATAATGCAGCACCTTCAAGGACAATCGTGTTTCTTTCAAAGACGTTCAACTCGACCACCGGGTGGGTGAGGGGTAGGCACAGCCAACCCTTCCACCCTGCATGCAGAAGACGAAGCTGATCGTGTGCGACACGGCAATCACCATCATCATCCACCGATAAGCCCATCAAGACTTAAACGGTACAACCTTTTATGCTTCCTACGGCGTACACGCAATCGCGCAGCGGCGGCACACGCTCGACGTGGGAACAACAAACGTAAATGAACAAAATAAACCTCGACCACAAGCACCCTCTCAAGCCGACGTAGTACCTTTGCGTTGTTCCAAACTTCTTTTACCTCGCAAAGCAATCAGAGTTGTGAAAGGAACTAGCTTGTAGGACCATTTTGTCAACCATCCCGCGAGCTCCTCTTGTTGCAATTTACTATCAAAAAACTGGTTCGCAAGATAAGATTAGATAAGAGGCCATCGTCTCGAGTAGGTGCGGTTTTTTTTTTTTTGCTCCTATGTCTCAATTCAATTCTTTTCCGTTCGTGTTTCTTTCTCTCTAAAAGCATTCAAAGCCATTCGTGGAAATCATGTTTCGTAGTAGTTTCGCTTTGATAAGAAATGTACTACGACGCGAAAAGAAAGGAGACAACAAACGACACCACACACGGCATTCGGCAGGGCAAATAATTAGGTGCGAATATTCGGTCGCGAGCGACCAACACATCTTATACAGTTTATCACCAACCCCTGGACCACCGGAACAGAAATGAAACATTTCGAGTTGAGAAAGTAGTAACCAAAGAAACCCGCATAATGTTCCGCTCGCTTTGGACGATAATTTAAAACCCAAACTAAGCATCCCAATGTGCATCTGCTCGGAAATGCTTGGTCCTCTCTACAAACGTGGACGCAGGTGAAAGGTTTCCTCGGCTGCCCCCAAAAAAGGTGAAAAAATATCATATTACATGTCATCAGGTACGCAGCAGCGAAGCGGCGAGTGACTCTTCGGACGAAATTCACCCATCGATGATGTGACAAAAACCACCATGTCAGACAAAAACTGATCGGAAAGAAAAGAAAATGCAAAGAGAGAAAAAAAACCAATCCTACTCCATTCTGCTGAGACCGAGGGCAGCTTGCATTTTTTAAGGCACGCCACTAACTATTAAAGATAAATTATGGTCTTCCTCTTGGACGCGCGTCTTCTTCTCGACCAGCATGAGCAGGAACCAAAAACCAACCACACACTGACGAACCTAGGGCGAAATCACTCAAATTTGACGGCAAATTTGACGTCCATATTATTACCGCGGTTTTTTTTTCTTCTTTTTTCTTAATATTGTTTCACTTTGGAGAACGGAATTCACTTTCTCTTTTGCGGCGTCGTGTCCGCATTCCCGTCACCACGTCTCGTTGCCGGTTGGCTAAAGCCAATTAAACATATTAAAACCGCCTACGCAGCAGCAGATGTTGGAAGATAAGTTGTGTAATTGAAGTCGGGCAGACTCGACACGAAGGATGATTTCATCGTTCTACTCTCCATGCAACATCATTCCGACCTTGTTCCAAGACTATGCGCGAGATCGCGAGAGGAAAAAAAAGTCACTTTCACTGCCGGAGCCAGAACTCAGACATTCCCGACGTTATAGCCCGGCGAGGAAGCTTGAGTTTTGCTCCAAAATTAGATCGCCGATGATCGATCGCGAAACAGTGACTGGAGAGACTGTAGACGTCGTGCACACGCTCCAACGAGCTAACCTGTCTGGGTAAATAGTTTGTATGTAATTGCAGCGCTTCTAGACATACTGGCGACACGCGGCTTGGCTTCTGGGCCATATTTAAGTGGTGGCCATAATTGAAGGCAAATATCCATATTTAAAGTCAAGCCCCAGAAGTTTACACTGCATTTTTGTTTTTATCTCGTAGACTGAATGATGATCCGCAACTGTGTCGCCTTTAATTTTACAGCTGATTCTTGGTTGTCAAACATCGTATAAGCGTCCTAAAAGAAGGTTAATATTGGGACAAGCTACTAGTTACAAAGCCTTTTCTCATACTGCCTCTTTGCTAACTGTATTATTCAACTAAGTGATTCATCACATCGACATGCTGATCGCAGAGCATCCACATCAACGACGGTTTAGGGGGAAAATAAATCCTACACAAAATTGGCCACGCTCTCTCACCGTCGTGCAGACAGACAGATTGCCACCAGTTGATCCCAGCATGACGACGCGAAAATGTCAACATCCGTCCATCTTCGTCATCTGTGGCTGGCGCGCGCGCGGCTCGATTTCGCTATTGGTTTCCGGCGGTGAAAACGCAGAAAACGGGAGAGACTAGCACACCAATTAACGGGCAGCACATATGGTTGCCCTTGCGAGAAGATGTTCCTCTTGCATTCTGAAAATACAGATGGAAAACCGTTTACAGGTGCACCGGCGAACACGAGAGCACAACTCTCGACGGAAATCGATCGCTTGTCGCGCTTGACACGCCGCGACGTGGAACCAATAATGTTGCGGGTTGGAGAACGATGAGGTGGTTGTACGATAACCTCACGGTAGACAACCTGATTGGACATCTAGGGGAAAAGAAACGCTACCATAGTCAGTTTTTTTTTTCTTTTTTCTAAGATAGCTGCTATCCACCGAGACACGAGGTTAATATCCAATACAAACCGACAGCTGCAACCAGGGAAAGTGAACTTCAGATCACCTTCCTAGGTGATAACTACTACTATCATCATGACTACTTGATGAACATTCATCAAGATAGTTTTTGTACAACTGTAAGGATTGGAGAAAAAATATATCAACATTGTACCAGCTCTATTCCGGCTCGTAGGAAACGTGGCCCACCAGAAATTCGTGACAAAAAACATCGTTACTATGTTGGTAAAACGACGCTGGTAAACAACACATTGCACCATAATAGGATAGATCCCCATAACCCAAACACTGTCCCAGTCCCAGGGAGGTTTGCAGCACTTAAACCCTAGCAGATTTACTACTGAATTTCATTGCGCTACGCTCACTTCCGGAATGGAGCAGAACTGGGACGTGTGATGGAGGGTTCTCTTGCAACAAAGTCAACACATACAGAGAACACCCCGTAGGAAAAGCCATCCATCTGCGAGCTATTAACCGGAGCAAAGTTGTAGAAGTAGTAGTAGTGACGGAGGAAGTACTCAATCCCTCTGCCGAAAATAAGGCGCTATAAACGACGGAAAAATTAACCTCTTAATTAAGTTCAATTTTACTACCCATGTTTGCACAGGACCGAGCCGGCCCAGCCCGGCTTCCTCCCTCTCTAAATCTTCTCCGCGTACGCACACCGTCTCTCCCAGAAAAGGGAGGAATGGCTGCTCGCGCCTGAACGACGGTCTTTGACATCATCTACCCCGCTCCGGCACATTGGGACGGTGGAGATGAAGCATGCAGCGTAGCATCAGCTATGTTCCATCCATCCGTGGACCATCCATGACGGTGTTGATATTCCAGACACACACCTCGCTGTTCTCACAGCATCCACCCTCCTCTCGGGGTTCTTGCTAAGGTTAATCGAATGGTCTATGGGTTTCTTTTTTTTGTCTTTTTAACGCCGCACATTCGGTTCAATTTGGTTCCGCCGGGGCACGCGAGAGCACGTTTGCAGAAAAATTGTATTTGTCACGCACCGAGAGTCTCCATACGGGGCCAATTAATTTAAACAACTTTCAGACCACCAAAGTACATACGTGGATGAGATTGAGTAATTACGCCTCCATATCCCCAGGCCTCGTTCAAATATCGGCCATTAGCTACCGACTCCTCTTCTAAACGACTTTCACACGAGCTCTAAATGAAGGTGGACAGTTTATCCAGACCTCACCTGCTGTATGGTGAAACAACAGCATTCTAGGGAATGCTCACAAAATGGTCACCCGGTCAAGATTTGGATTCGCCAACCTTTACCAAACGCGTTGTCCCATGTCTAGCGATGCGAGAGATTAGCATTTCGTACCGCGAGAATCCGCCCGCAAACCACCCATGCCAATGCCACGGGGGAGACCTACTCGAGTTATGAAATGTCGAACAGCGACCAATTTGTAATGAGACTCGCAGCTTAGGCGCCCGAGTTCCACCACCGGCGCCAAGGATGGACATGTACAGTCGACTGACAAGCGCATGTTGGCACACCACTTATCACACTTGCTTGACAAATCGATTCAGTGTCTCCACTAATGGACACACCGACAGATCGCGACCATCTCGTCCCGAAGTCGTCGTCGTCGTCGTTGTCGTCGTCTATGGCTAGCCCATATGTGCACGGGTGTGATGGTTCCCTCCCTCCAACCGTAACCGAACATGCACGCTCGCGATCCGCTGATTGCTGATTTCGCGCCGACATCTCACGGCTCTCCGTATCATCACACACTGCCGCACCGAGCAAACACGGATGTGCCAAGGTACGGAGGGCCAGTGCAAGTGCAATAAAAATATCTTCACCGAGGCAACCACTACCACCACCAGCATCGCCAAAAGCAGCAACACCAGACGATGACGACGACGTCAGTCACTTGCTCCCGGGTGACCAAAACCGGGTGTCCCTTGCGCGATGTGGCGCGAACGGTGTCGTGCGTACGTAAGGCGGTCCCGGCCAAAACAACCAAACCTCCTGCATGCACACTGTATGCCGCCGTACATCTGCCAGTTGCCAAAGAATCAGCCACCCTTTATCCAACCCCAAACACCTTACATCAGATCCCCCGCCGTCGAGTTAGGCACTAAGCGGCATTTGCGAATGTGTGAATGTGTTGCTGCACAGCAAGACCTTGTCTTAAGGGGGTGTAGTGATGCAGGCAGGTGCAGTTGAAGAGAGAGAGTGGGAAACTATTTGAACAATTTACATTCGTACACTCCGCACATGCAAACAACATGCCAAACATAGAAGACGGTGCGACCTGCGATCTCTACAGATCTCTTGGGATTTATCTCGCCGCTGCATCTCGGTATCTATCGATCAGTCCTCCGGATTTCTGATTTGCTACCCAATTCATTACGTGTCGTGTTGCACAGTTCGACTTTGTGGATCCTTCCCATCAACGTGAAAAGTACAAGTAGACTGAACGTGATGGATGCGACGAATCAAGCTGTAAAAAAATTCCGTTCAAATCTTTCGATCTGTGGTCCAAAACATCACAGGAACATAGCGCATTTTTAATACACCTTAGATTTTAAAAAGCCTGTTAGGCTTCGTTTAACATAACGTTATATATCAATAAACCTACAGTCAAAAAACTAGATCTGATAGTTAAGGATAGTCTATTTGCATGGCTTTGGTTGGCGAGATCGTTCATTTCTGTTCCACGAGACATTGACAACAAGCATGAGGCGCCCACAACCACCAGAGAGGCGTACGGTAGATGGAATTCTCCTGATTTACATTAAGCATCACATTTTTGGACATAATGCGCTCTATTTTTGTACCATGCGATCATTCGCAGTTTATTCCGGCGAAATCCGGCGCCCATGCTAATCGCTACACGTCCACTTTTCCGGCTCTCTTCCCGAGCAATCCGTTTCCCGGAAGCAACGAAGCACGGCGGCGGCGAAGAAAGGCTCCCAAGAAATGTGGGACAATGCTATCCGATTGTGCGTGCCGCGGCGGCGCTCCGTCTTTGCGCGCACGGTTGTTAACCAAATATAGATTCACCCCAAGCCTCAAATCCTCCTGCTTACAACCAGCTCCCCGCCTGCTGCCGGAGATTCCTAACTCCATATTTGCTCGATGGTGCCGTTGTTGCTGCTTGTGGTTAGAAAAATCGTCAATAATTAATCATGCGCCTCGCAGCGCACATCGGCCCATTCAGATTTATACTATGCCCGATTTGACTCGCCCATATAAAGTCGCAGCGGCATTCCTGTTTCTTCTGGTGTTGCGGGAGTGTGTGTGTTCGCGTCGCTACTGTTGTTGACTGGGATATATGCGCCGTCTGGTAATGGTATGACATATCGAGATAGTTTGAATATCGCATCACGATCTATCATTGATGACTTTAGAGGGTCTCCTCATCACCTTTATGTTTGATTCCTGTCAGAATATACTAAAGTTAATAACGCACCAACAGCTTCATCAAGCATCATTTTCAGGACCTTTTACAAGTGAAATAAAAGTGAAAGTATTTCATTTCTTAACTTCCATGATGATTGCATTTCACGCAATTTAAAAAAAATTGGCATTTTTTTTTTCTTTCTAGTAATCGTCTTCCAACTGTCCTTGATATGAAATGGATAAGGAAAAGGACTGTAAATGAACATTTTCAAAAGGTTATGCGCACATCTAAGTTTCGAAAGTCTATGACCGTCAGTGTTCTCTACAATTGTGTTAACAATAGCCGGTACATGGAAAAACTCTGAGCAGTACGTGCTTTGAACGACCATCTCCGTTGAAAGCTGCTACATTCACTACCTTGGGCAACAATTTACCTTTAAACTAACTTTCGCAACGAATCGCGCAGCTGCCTCCTACACTCTCATTAGCAGGTTGACAGCCATCCATCCAACCTAGAGGCAGCGAAACGCTACAGACATACACCCATCAAATGGCGAGCAACTGCTCGTTAGAACTGAGAACCTAACCTTGGCTAAGGCCCCGTCGTCATGGAATGTTCGACACCGTGCACCGTGCGGTGTGTGTTAGTATGTGGAGAGTGTCAAATGCTTTGGTAAAGCTAAACCAGTTGCACAATCGCGCATCGCGAAAGAGAAGGCCAGCGTCGTCTTTTGTATATATTATTATTTTTCTCAACAGATCCACATCGTTCCTTCCTATTGCCCTTCCTATTGGCAGGGCAGAGAGGGGCAGGGCAAGACTCCGGACGGTCGTATCGTATTTGACGGGCTTTTGACTCCGCAACCGGTTCGTTCTTCCACCAGAAACATCAAACGCGCGGAGAAGCAACCCGCGCGAGAGTCGTGAAGATCAGGCGGCGAGTGATCGTGCCATCCCACACCCGAAACCATCGAATTAAACTCATCCAACAATGCCAGTGTGGCGTTTTCGTGCTCCTTAGGCAAGGGAAAATCATCCAAGGATGAACGGGGGTAGTAAGCAAGAAGCCCGCAACCACCGAACAATAACCGAGAAATCGGTGACAGCACAATCGTGGCCAACACTTTCAGCTTTGGCTTCGGTCGTCGACGATCGTGGTTGCCGTAATCGTGCCGCGCATGGATAACCTTGGATGAAAGATATCTATTGAGAGTTGACCTCGTACCCCAATTGGTGTGGCCCGTTTGGGGTGGGCAGTGTAGTTTCCAGTGGATGAATTCTTTGTCTTTTCTCGTGCTCAAAGACCGCGACTACGAGTTGGTACTCTCCACTGCACAACACGGTAGGACCTATAGCATATTGAAATTCCAAATCTGCAATTCCGTCAGATAAAGAAGCAAAAAAACAATGGTGTAGTTTCCTCAATCCGAGATGATGCACCCTAAAACCGAAAAGCGCACACACGCCGCAAACAATGCAGCCCATTGAAATTCATTAAAAGTCGTACAAATTCATCCCATCCACCCTCCAAAACGCTGGGGACTTCCAACTTACGGCAGCAGACGACAGCGGATGCACTTTAGCCATCCAATAATTCATTTATGAAATCCGTCCGTTTGTACGTGAGTGTTGACGCCGTTGCCAATCCACCGATCCACACAACAATGCACGCTTTGTTTTGTTTTGGAGGGGGGGTAAAAACTAAACTGGCTAATGAGAGGAGTTAGAGTATTGCAGAGAATCCCCTTTCAGAGTCCCTTATTGTCGCGCGGCTGCAAAAGCCTACGAGATTCCAGGGGAATTTTGATTTAGGGCCCCGCCAACTGAACTGTCAGTCATAAAACTGGCGATAGGTTGGCCCGGGCGAAGGTGGGTCGGTGGTTGTTTTTTGTCAATGGAGGCGCGCAACTGCACTTGACACTTACGGTACTGGCGACGCATGGGGCCAGAGTGGTTCAACAACAACAACCCTCAAATGCGCTTGACGCCCCTGCACCAAGTGCGTTCTGGTTCGCTCCAGCGCAAGTGGGTCAGCGATCCAGATTAGCGAACGTCACAATATTCCGATAGTCTATCGAACAACGCTTGTGGTGCCGGCGTCTGGGACAGTTCTACACACACCATCTGATATCGTTTAGCTTCTTCAGCTTTGAGCAGACCTACACAATCAACAGCGCGAACCTAAAGAACGACAGAACAACCAGATCCAAGCTCTAAGAGAGACCCTAAACCTGAACATCATGTCTTCGCATGAAATTGCCGTTCGAACGCTCGAAAGAGGATGTGTTGCTCGTGAGATCAAATGAATTCATGTTCGAGATAACAATGTTACTACTTCACAATCATACGCCCCCTTTTTCCAATGTGCCTTTCCATGACCAATGCCAGGCTAGGGTTAAATAATGTTAAGCATCGAATGAACCATCGAAACATTGTGACACCCCCTTTTCAATCCTTTCTCGATTTAAACAGACTCAATCATCTAGTCACAAATGTGTCTCCTGCGTAGGAAGACAGGAACAACACGCTATCTACCAGAGGAGCGGAGGTGGATATCATCATATCTATGCCCAGCTATGATATCGTCGTAGAACGATGGAGTCATGGTGGTAACTGATAAGGCTGGAACTAGAGAATCAAATTGAATCAAATCTACTTAGGCCAAACTGCAAGGGTGAACAAAGTTAAAGGGTAGTTGTGTCACCCCCAAGGTAACATTTAATGCTGTTCTGTCCCCGATAGCCTATAGCATCAAGGAATGTAGAACGTTAATCATGGGCTGTGAGATGTGACCAGCGTAAGCATGAAGTGAGCATAGGCAAAAACGGAGTACGATGGAATTGAACGAAAGCAAGTGAATTATATCACTTTTTGGAGCAGTGGTAGGGTAACTACCTCGAGGGACACCAGCACTAGAACAAACAGGCTGACGATGATACACTGCAACATATTTTCCTAGAACCTGTCCACGTATCGCGTTTGATTGGATGATGCATTCTCAATTGAATTAGGCTGGACTGGACTCCGCAAGCAACCGCGCACCGAAACGGGCGCGCCGCCATCGAGTGGGCTTATGTTAAGTAGCGTTACACATTCTTGTGGTCGGTTCTGTCCGCCTCTCAGCATCAGCTCAGCTGGCGGGGCAAGACAGCGGCACAGGCCAGAATGCAGCAACCCCCGGGGAATGAATGGCGACTTGAGACACACACGGAGGCGAACCAAGTGGATAAAGAGAGGACCACTTTTTGTTCCATTAACATAATTTGTTTACGAACCCCCGGGGCCAGTAGGTTAAAAGGCTTGTGTGTGTAAGTGTACGTGTGTGCCAGAACGGGAACTACCAGCTGTGCAACAGGTTTTTCGAAAAAAAATAAATTTGGACCTACTGGTTGGCCTGCATGTTCTTGTACCTCAAAAGACTCCTGCTAACAGTTTTTCATTGTTATCACATGACCTACATTTCTTGCAATTTATTACACAAATTTAACAATTAAAACAATCATGCTACAATTTGTATGCAAATTTACTAACATTAGAAACAACTCATAGTGAATAAAATTAAATTTAGCAAACAACAAACAGTTTTCGTTTTTGTAGTTTGTGGTATTGTAAATATTTTCTATAAATAAAACAAACTTTTAATGAAAAGGGATGTCTCGGCGAAATGTCCTCGTAAAGCCAACATATTTGAAAGCCTACAAAGTTCCTTGTTTGATGTTGTAATAATGTTACTCCAAATTATACATTACAACGAATTTTTGAGCAAATTCAAAACGTGTTCTACGGTTTACTCTGTTCACAATCTTAAACCGGAAGTTAACTACACATACATGCTCGCCTGTCGCTCGATGTCGTTCATGCTTACGCTAACTCCCCCCTTTCTTTATCCCACTTCTACTCTGGCTCTTTCCCCTGATCGGCACTTCGTTCGGTTCGTTCAACTTTGCGGCACCGAAAATTCGATAAAGAGGGCGTCAACACGATGACCATACATCATGCCGCAGTCGTGTAGAAGCCATCCGCCGTTGCGTTGGAGCGCAGTACATATTGCCACAATGCAAGCCCGCGCCTTTGGTGCACTGCTATGCGGTAATCGAGAAGGCGCACTGCACGGCTGACTGCAACCGATGCAACTCCCCCCTTCCCCCGGGAAAACGACGACGCGACCAACAATAAGACGGAGAGCTAAAATAATAATAACAATTCAAGGGTCTCGAAAGCGGTTCGATTCGGTTGCCCGCCGAGGGTTGGGAAATATCTCAGCGCCTCGAAAACGGAGGATTGAATCCAGCGGTGCGCGCGAATCGGTGGAGTTGGAACGAAAAATAGTTGGAACGGCAAGTCGAGACACGAAAGGCGGCCAAATTGTCTGGGGCTGCGTTATTGCTGCTGCTGCTGCTGCTGCAATCAATCGTTTGACTCCAATGGAAGGAGGCAAGGCTACAGGGTGGGTCACAAGCCGAACTAACGCCTAGCCAACAAAGACTAACTTCTGCAATGCAATTCGAGGCTAGCACTGGCCTGGTCGTCATTGCCAATTGCAATAGACGATGGCGGAAATTCTCGTCGCCTCTGAAATATTTCGACTTGTATATTATGAAATGCACACCATGCGATGTGAACGTACGTTGCGAGACGATAGAAATAATCTCAATTCGTTTTTTTGATGAGAACTAAGCTATTGTTTTCGAGAATATGTTTTGCTGTTTTCTAACTCATTCGAAGACGGTGACTTTGAACGAGGAAGGATTGGTAGTGTTGTATACCACTTTGTACAGCCAAAAAAGCAGACGAGTTAATTCTGAAGCTGGCGTGTAACTCTTGGTTCAACAATGTTTTCTAATATTTTTTCATTCGTTGCACCTGTAGTATTAATACTAAGGATGATCAAATATTAGAAAATTAAGGCTATATTTGTGAAACAGTTTTTCACTTAGAGCTAAGACCGAATCCTGCACGAACACTTTTAGTAAGTATTGCTAAACATAATCTCGAGCCTGTCCCGAAGATGATTCACGGGAAGAGATGGAAAAGTAAGCAAAAAACAAAAAGAACCTTAAACAACCCACACACCACGAAGGAATGGATGGGCTAGCGATTTCTAAGCGGTAATACGGAACCACACTCCGACCGACATGACACATAACTAGCTTGTTTATCACACCGTGACATCCTGTTTATCACTTCCCAATACTGGCGCGGGCTGGGTGAGCATGGTCCCCTCCTCGGTCGGGTCTGGCTGCCATGTTATCTGTTTCGCACACGGCGACGAGGCGACGAGACAAGGTGGGGCGTGACAGAGGCAAAACGTAATAAACCTATCCATCCAAACGGGAACAACGATGATTGAAATATCGGTCCATCGAATGCGGACGAGTAATTACACATAAAATGACTGTCCGTACTGTCGGCGGTGTGTGTGTGTCAGAAGGAATGTCAATCTGCCAGCGAGTATGTTTAACCTTGGACCTGGACGTTAGATTAGGTTTTTTTTAAGCTTCATCTAAAATGTTCCCATGGAAACTCCGCCATTCGCCAGTGTAAGAGAAAACTATCCTTTGGAAATAGCATAACATTTTTTTATGCTTAAAGAAATGGAATTGTTGGACACGGAATTTAGATACTATTGCTGTTTGCTTTTGGTCCTTTGGCTTATACTTTGCACTCACTTGTGAATTTTCTCCTGCTGCTGCACCTCGTCCACCAGATCGACGATCTGGAACAGTTCCGCCTCGCCGTCGCGCCCAAACACGCCGCCCGGGATCTTGCGCAGGAACTTCTTCAGCACGCTTGCGATCGTGTAGACCGAGTAGTTGTCCACGTTCACCAGCCGGCCCTGCTGGAGGAAGTGTATGAGCTTCTTCATCGCGCCCTGGTTGCCCGGCGCCCGGAACACGTCCTTCCGGATCGGAGCTTCCTTGTTCAGCTTCAGGATCAGTACCAGCAGCGGCCCCGGGATGTCGTTCTTGCACACCTCCTCCAGCGGCACGCCGAACTTGACCTTCTCCAGCCGGTGCGGGTAGGGCGTGCCGGGGTGCCCGCAGGACGTCACCACGCTGCCGAAGGTCGCCGCCCGCCGGTGCATCCGTTGCGCCCAGCTGGACATTTTCGCGTTGGCGTGTTGGCCTCGAAAAAACACACTAATGAGCGGCCTAAAGATAGCTTTTGCACCACCTTCCGGTGTGAGGTCGTCGACGGTGAGGTTAATTTGTCGGACCGCCTCGTACGAGAGATTCTACCTCGGGAGAACTACAGAGAAGTCTGTTTTATCACTGTCACGCTGTGGTTTGTTGGTCGTTGCTTTTTTTTCCAGAATAGCTTGGATTATTTGCACTTGCACACTTTGACCGAATCTCCCCTCCGGAACCGACGAGATTCGCTGCTCACGCACCTCTTCGCGGTCAGCGTCGCGCGGAAAACGCTGTCGACCCCGCCACCCGCTCTTCAGACTTCTCTCACTCGTCGCCGAGGTGTTTCGCTTTCGCCACCTCCGCCAGCGAGGCGCTGCTGCTGCGGGGTGAAAGAAAACAGGCAACCACCTTTCGTCCCATTTTCCGTTTCACTCACGCGCTACTTTCCACTACTTTTCCTGCACTTTCCTGCGCGGTCCACACGCTTTATTTTCGCACGTAATTCTACCTTGAATGTACACGAAAAGAAAATGAAATAGACATGTAGCGACGGTGCGAAGGTAGTAAGGATGATGGTACGGCTAGACGTTTGCCCCCGGAATGGAATGGGGACTACAGCCTACAGTGTGAATTGAGGGCCAAAGTGTGTTTTTTGCGGTGCAGCATCAGTTTTCTTCACTCACGGTGGCTTCCGTTGCCCTGTGCAAAGAGTGTTTTAGTGAAGCACATAGCACACAGGCACACGCGCGAGACAATGTCGTTCGGTTCCTGTCCACTTTACGCCAGCTGTTCGTCGAGGTCGTGGTCCTTTCGTCGAAAGGATGTAGGTTTGCTTTTCTGTTGCAATCTCCTTCAAAGCCTCACACAGTGCAGGTCGGATGTCTTCGGTGCGCTGTGCGCTGTCTGTAAAAGAAGCATAGAAAAAGGTGAGATGAGCTACGGTGGTAAAAAGGTCGCCCAAAAAAAAAAAGCGTCCCTGCCTCGCTAAGCCAGGACAAAGGTGATTCATGTCGCCTTTTCATCTCATTCACAGAGAGCATTGCAGAGCTTCATGTTTGAAAAACGCAGATAATAGGGGGAAGAAAAAAAAGCCAATATATACGGAACAGATCCCTCTCCAGGATGCACAAACTGTATCTCTTCCAACGCAACGCATCACAATGCCCAGGTCATATTTGATCGCCGTCTCTGCATCGCTGCCAATGGAGTTAGCACCGTTCGCACACTTTTCCATCCTGCCTTTTTTTTTTCCTTTTCCATCCACACCTCATTTTTCACCAGGATCCGTACGGCGCGCTGATTCGCGTTATCTCACACAATCATCTCACAACCGGACATCTCACGCACTTTTTCTCGCGCTGCTCGCGGATTTCACTTTCTCTCTCACTCTCGCTCTCACAATCGGTTCGATCCGCGAGACCGCGAGCTGCACGCGTTTTTGACGGGTGAGAAAGCATTCTCACTACCCTGGCCAGGTTCCTCACTGTTTGCCCGATTGCTTGCGGGTTCCAACTGTCAAAACTCGCAGAAATATACAAAAAAAAACACACATACACACATACACACCGCGGACGGTATGTATCGTTTCGTGGTGATTCGTCTACGGTGGATAAAATTATGCACACTGTTTTCCGAGGGGAAAAAGACACCATATACCGCGAGACAACACAACTGACCGCGAAGCTCACGCTATGATGATTGCGATGTTGTTGGTTTGTAGCTGTTGGTAAGAATGTGCTTCCTCCAAGCAGAGATATCTACCGGTGGTTGCGATGGTAAGTTATGATGATGATGATTGCTCGACAAAAGAAAAACCACCAGTCGGAACGACACACTGCTTGCGCGGCCGCGCATTTGTTCGTGGGTGTTTGTGTATGTATGTAAGGTAGAGCTCGGCGGCAATTGCCATACACTGGGATCATTATTGGGAGATGGAAAAATGATTGAGTGTGTTTAATTAAACGGCGACGCACACACGCACGCACAGAGAACTAGAGAGCAGATGACGGCATATATTCGCAGCAGCCTGTGTGCGAGAGCGGCAAAGAGTGTGAGCGAACAGGATGGAAGGATGGACACGGATTTTTCCACCGTCAGCAGAAGAAAAAAACCACCATTAGCCAGAATGTGTGGTGGAAAAACAAATGAAAAGAGCCTCGAATATCCGGTCGAGGAAAAGGCCGTTCCAGTCCGTTCCAAAAAAGGAACAGGTTCATCAAAGCAAGCGCTGACGAATGCTTCACACATTTCACATACGCTGAAGGAATTTTCCGACATTCAATGAATTTGTACCAAACAAAAAAGTCACACATATCATTGCAGGTAAGGCGAGACCGAGCCCAACCCCAGTCTAACTTCGATTCCAGTTGTGTGCATTTCAACGCACTTTTCCACTGGCCCTCAAACTGGTCTGGTCTCACCATCTCGGCGAGCGAGCCAGCGAACTCTTTAGAGCCGTTCTGTGAGCCGCAGCCGGGAACACACAATCATCTCTTTTTCTCTGCTTTTTCTTCTACATTTTTTCTGTTGTTGCTTTTACACGGCGCAGGGCTGCAGACACCGCCGCGGTGGTCACACGCGAGATTCTTGCCTTATATTTAGCCCCAAAAACAGCTAGCCTTCCGCACCACTACCGCCGCCATTGACCGGACCCGTCCGACCCCCCCGGCGACCGACACCGCAGAAGACGCGGGACGCAGCAACGCAGCAACACCAAAAATATGTTCCGATTTTCACTCTCGCTTTTCGTGTCAACATCACACACGCTCGCGCATTCCTGCGTCCGCGTTCGGTATATATTCTCTTCCCGATTCACACGCTCGCACACTTTCCGACTATTGCTCGACACGTTTTTCACTGCTCTTCTCCGGGGTCCGGACGAGGAATTCGACGGGGTTCCATCATTTCCGTTTTCACGCATTGCACCGCGGAGTGCGTGGGCTGCGTGGGGTGGGGGGTAGAGAATTGACACGATGCCTTAGGTCGAATGCCGTAAAGCAAATTGCGCGAACAGTGTGGCGTTATGCTACCAGAGGAAATTGCAATCGAATAGCAGCCTTACCACTGTTCCGACTGGCAAGCGCGACCCCGCTAATTGGAAGACGACGACCGTCCGACGGCTACTAAATCATCGAGGAAAATTCCCAGTAGTCTCCACCGCTTCGGTCACAAAACCCAGGAAAAGCTGGCCGCTGTTGCGGAGATCAAGAGATGGAGAGCAAACGGCGAGCGAGACCGAATGGAACGAAGTAAAAAAAAAAGAAGAAGAAAAGATCACCCCCACATTCGACAGACGGTGAGAAGTGAAACATTTCCCTATCAGGACCCTCGTCAGGGCTTGGGCTGCAGGGGGTGGACAACGCGACGAGGGTGTTTAAAAGAGAGAGAGAGCGCGCGAAAGAGAGCAAACTTTAACCGCTTTCTTTCCGCATCGAAAATAATCTCATCTCACGTTCACTTTTTTCTCATGCTAGCAGCAGCATGCATAGCTCGGAAAATCTGACTTCTGTACCGCACGGTGGCGTGGCCCTACACTTCGAAAGGGGGTGTAAACGGCTTGGCTGAAGCTGCCATTCTTCGCCGGAAACAATCAAAAAGGGATGCAAACAGACGATTCGATTTTCCAGGTAATCCGGGCAGAGCCAACTGCCGTAACGGTGTTATGCGCGCACTGCTTCCGCGAACCACATGATGTTGCATCTCTTTCACTTTCACTGCTCAACCATCCGTCCGCCAGGGTGTTCGCTCTCGCGTGCACTCCCGCAGCGTTTTGTAACCATCGCTACCGGACTAAACATATTTCACGGCGTCAGCTTACCATAAAGCACTGCACACAGCGTATTTTGTAAAACGTGCTCGGATTTTAACCTACTGTTTTAATGTTACACATGCTTTTTGTACACAAATGTATCTGCACATACGAAACATTGTACCGAGCCAGTTTTCAGCAGGCGACAAATGGGAAGGGTCGCGCTAACACTTGGTCGAAATCGATGATGCAGCAGCCGAACCAGGGGCTCAACAGAAAACTTGCTCACCATACAACAATCCTTTCCATTGTTCTCCGTACCTACACTGGCCAATCAATACGTACCGTGTTGTTTTCTGTAAATCTTTACTTCACACTCCACTTAACCGTTTAGAGACGCGGTTCCGTTAGACGATGCCGTCGCGACCAGTCCGCTCGAGTAAACACAAAAGACTACCCTATCGAAATTTCCGTCCAACAACGGCTAGGTTCAACCGTTCCTTCACAGCACGAAGATTGGTGTACCAAGTTCCGAGAACTATCTGCACCTAGGAACCTACTATTCCAGGAGTTAGGAATCATTTGGGGTAGTTCTGGAACTGGCAACGCATTTAAATAAAACGTTGCAATATTGTTTCGTTGATAAACGCGGATGTTTCGATTTCCCGTAAAAGATTCGGATTGCAAGCAAAGACAACTAATAATAGTAATATAAATATTCTTATAAACTCATTTCTACATTTAAATTTTGCTTTATTTCCACCTCACAATCATTCCACTCGGCAAGAGAAAGTGTACTTTAGTGTACTGTCTCTGCTTTCTTCCAATCTATCAGAATCTGCTCATCCTGCCAAAAAGAATCTGGCGTTGCACCAACTGCATTGCAGTGCAGGCTGCTCTCAAAACTCCATACACTGTTTTCTTCCAATCGCCATATTTTTTAACATTCGTTATTTTATTTATTATCTTCCTTTCCTGCTCAAGTTCGCGGTTTAATTTCATTTTCTTCCTCTGGTTAAATATTACTTTGATGTGGGACACAACTCCTCATTTAGTTCCTTTGCGCTCAGTCGAATAACGAAACACATCCCCGTTCGCTGTTACCTCTCGATTCTTTTTAGTTTCCAACAAGACGTTCGCTTTGTTTCATCCTCAAAAGATCCTAGAGCATGCATTTCACGACTTTACTGCGTCGCTCTATGGTTATGTTGTTTTCTTATCTGTATCTTTCAATCGATTCCATTCTGTAAGGTAACAAAAAGCAACATCTTCTAATTCCACCTGCTCATGGATGTTTCGGCATGTTACGTTTGATTTCCTTAGACCATCTACTCTTCTCCCAAAATGTAACTATAATGCGCTCCGGATCACTTACTATTTCGATCGCATGAGCTTAAACAGATCGTCATTTCCAATATTCGCCCATTCTTGCGCTACTAGTAATGAACAGGCAAAGCGAGAGTTTTCTTTTTATCAATATCGTTTCTTCTACTTTATTATAGGTATTTAATGAATCTTCAAACTTGCAACGCACTTTCCAGAAGGATTGCATCCATCGCGAGCCCGTACAGTTCTGCAAGTTGCGCCGCAAGGCGTATGGAATTCTTTTAAATTGATTTCCTCTTTAGGCAGTTCAGTCATTCATTTTTTTGAGTTTTGTGTTCCTCGTACCACATAGTATCATCGTACGCTTTTAAATGATGGCGAAATGATCAGATCGCTTGAAAGATGATATGAATCTGTTTTCGGGATGATAAAGAGGATAACACATGTCCATGCTGATGATGCCCGCCAAACAACACACTTCCGATGCTGTTGATTGTTAGAGGAACGAAAGTAAAATTCCTTCTTCGCACAAGACCTTACAATCTTTCCTTTCGTATCGCGTTCTCTATGCACACAATGCTAATACTATCGTACTGTACTGATCTTTAAACACAGGCCACAGTAGAAAACAATAAATTTCAATTTTCGCGATACGTTCGATTTTATCCATGCTCGTTTGGGCATTTTTGTTTCTCTTCTAGACATTCTATCACTTTCTTTTTTCGAACGAAACGCATTACCCTGCTTTAACAGAACTGTCTAATAAACAAAACCAACGTTTTCAAATGAAACATAACCAGCCAAAAAAATATATAAATCCAATGAAGACAAACTGAACAAACATCTTAAAAAAGAGACAATTTAATGTTTAATTTTGTATTCTATCGTCCACACAGTACAGTCTACCCGACCATTGGGAATGAATGATTTAACGTGCTCTGGTTTTTCGGCACTGAAACCCTTGTTCTCGTTTATACTGGGAGCAAGGGAAATTACGAGGAAGCGAGCGCGCGCGCACGTGGCCGAGAACGATCGATCGATGGTACTACTGTATGTGTGTGTGGGTATGGTACGTGCGTGGGAGGCGGTTCCCAGCAGAGAAGGAGATGTAGCGCGGCGGAGGGTTTGTGGATGGTGATGACGACATAACGGCACTGGCGAGACCGGGACTAAGCTACCGGGAAAAGGCGGAGCAGTTGGAGGAGGAAGACGGGAACGGGTGCTACCTGTGGGCACGACGCTGGCGCTCCTGCCACATCGCGTACTTGCGGTTGGCCGACTGGAGCAGCTGATTTAAATGCTGCGTTAGTGAGGAGCCCAATGGCAGCAGTTCTCTCATGGCACGGTCCTAAAAAACAGATAACAAAAAAACGAAATGAATAAACCGACTATATTTCCCACTATATCCATCCCTTCGTCCGTCCACACGTACCTCGAAAGGCTTCAGCTTCACCATGGCAAAGCGCTGCAGTATGTCGTGCATGCGGGTCGCCTCGGACTCGAGCTGCGGTGTCGTCGGTGGGAAACACTTCCAGAACTCCTTAAGCAGCTCGAGCAACGATAGGTAGAGATTGCGCACTTCTTTTTCGATATCCGGAGGCACCAGTTCTAGTTGCAGGAGGAAGAGAAAAAATAAGCCACGAAAAGAATGTATAATTTAAAATTCACAAGTTCTATTATTTTATGGGTAAAGACAACCGGGAGAAAGCAAAGACAGGCAGACAAATATAAATGATTTGAATATTGAAAATTCAGTAATTTCGAGAACTTCTTCAATATATTATGGGATCTGCCATTCTGCTCGACGGTGTCTTTCTTGTCGTTGGTAACAAATGTCTTCAGTTTGTGATTTGTCTTTTATGAGTACGAATTGCCGGCATGGTCCCGGAGGAACTTGAATCCGGTTCGCGTGGAATTTGAAGTTTTCTATACCTTGCCTTTGACAAACTGCAACCAGGGTAAATTAGTTGCAATTTAACACTTGATACAAGGCTATTTCAATTTGAACAACACGCACAGAGAAATGTGTGTAAGTGTACTTACGGGCAAGACTTTGTTCCTGGAAGCCTCTCATGAGGGAACCGCCGGGGCTGAGATCCCCGAGCGCACTGACGGCCGCTGCCGGGCTAACGAGCAGCTTGTGCGGGGTTCGATTGGCCCACGAACCGTTCGCCGCCTCCAAGATCATCCCGTGGGTCGTGTCGAAGTCGTGCAACCCCGCCTTGCCCGCCGACTGGTGCGAGTCTTGACCGGCGTTCGTCGAGCCAGAACCGGAGCTGGCCGGAACAGGACCGTGCAGGTAACGTTCAATTTTCGTCAGATTCAGCTGCTTCACCCGCTGCCCCTCGTCGTCGTCTCCCTCCAGATCATCGTAGGTAATCTTTGCCTGAATGCGCGCCCGTTTGATCGTGGGTTCGACGAAAGCGCCGCCGCCGCCGCCGCCACCGCCATTGGCTGCGGTCGTCGTCTTCGTCGTCGTCCCGTTGCTCTTACTATGGTGGTCGGTTCCGTTAGCGAGGTGATGATGGTTGTTGTCACCACCCGGAGCCGTTTTGTCCTTTGTCTTGCCGAATCCGTTCATCACATTGTTGTTGTCGGTGCCACTCTCCGCGAGGCTGTTGTTGTTGTTCAGCATCTTATCCTTCCCATTGGCGGTACTGCTGCCGTTCGTGGTGGATTCGCTTGTGACGGTGGGCGTCGCCGACAGGATCGACCCGATGCCAAGATTCAACGTTTTAACGTCCGTGCACGTTTTCAGCACCGAGAACGAGTGCTGATTGAACCGCTTGATCATGCTCTGGTGCACGATGTTCCCACTGTTGACCGTCTGCTGCTTGGCGGTGGACGAACTACAGAAGCCCTCCTCGAGCGTGCTGTCCTCGAACGCCCGAATGTCCAGCAGCGGATCGCCGAGATTCTCCTGCACCGCCAGCCGCAGCTGCTGGTCATCGATCTTGCCGCACTCGGTGAAGATGTCTTTGGTACCGACGACGAGCCGGTCGCGGTGGAAGTAGTGCGACTGAAAGAACTTCGTCCAGAACTCGGCCTCGGTCATCTTGGCCGGCACGTGCTCGCCGTGTTTCCGCTTGACCGCCGGGTACGTCTTGAAGATGCACTCGATGATGTCGGCCGTGAGATTGTAGCGCAGCCCGTTGCAGCCATCGGTCTGCGGTTTGATGTCGGCCAGAAACGCACCGGACACGCCGATGTCCTGCTTGACCTTCTCCTCCTTGTTCAGATAGTCCTTGGCGTGCCGAGCCCAGAACTCTTCGCTCGTAAGCACCTGCGTGATGACGAGGTCCTTGTAGAGCTGCAGCAGTGACGGGTTCTCGGTCAGGATGCGATTCTTCTCCTCCAGCTCCTTGTCGATCTTGCGCCGGAAGTTGGGCAGCAGCTGCTGCAGCAATTCCTTCACCTTGTCCCGGTCGGCCATCTGTGCCGGCGGTCCGAGCCGATTGACGAAGTGGAACGTGGAACTGTTGCCATCGTGCAGCACGACCTGCAGCTGCACTTTCGGTTTACCTTCGGGGGAGATTTTTTGCACTAAAACGGAAAGAGTGTAAATAATGGTTGTGCTGACGAATCGATTACGATTTCAGATTAGTTATTGATCGGCTCACATACTTTTGATGTCCTGAAAACGATGTGACACGGCCACAGTATCACGATGCTCCGCAATCCAAGCAATCCGCTCATTCATCACGTACAGCGTACCGTCGCCCTTCTTGAACCGCACCTCGCCCATCTGCAGCAGCACATCCTCCCGTGTTGTAGTCATCTTTACCCGGGGTGTCTAAATTTTCAGTGAATTTGGCTGCAGGACGCGTATGGAAGTGCGCCCTAGCCCCCTCCAAATAGTGGGGATGGATATTAAGAACGCAGATGGTTCCGGTACCGTCTTTTCGCTGCGATTGCAATAATTCCACACCGTGCGTGTTCCTCAAGGAATGGACTTCAATATCCACCGGATCAAACGGCAAGAACAATTGACTCTGGGTAATTGTTGATTTCTGTGCGCCTCTTGTACAAGCAGCACTCTCATTGGTAAGGCCAGTGGTAAGGCTTTTGCAGTGGTTTCAGCTCCGAATAGTAACGAACCGGAGTGGTTTAGAATTCAGGATCGGTATTCTTTTTCACCCGCGCGTATCGTGGGTTTCAGTTCAAATCACTAGGCATCCAAGCAGGCCGCTTTCCTGCGCCTCCTTTCAGGGAGGGTATAACTGACGTAAAGAATCTGTAAATAAAAATGTAATCGTAAGTTTTTTTTTATAGTTTAACATGCCATTCTTAGTAGCATTTGACAATAATCTCGTTTAGTTTGATACGACCAATCAGTGGTTAAATCTATGAAACTCTTTTTATTCACGAAAGAACTATTCGCTATTCGCGAGTTCACAAAATTATGCATCGCAGCCTGATCTAAATTCGGCCTGCTGCACCACAATCATTCTTCTTTTCGGCCTACTATGCATGATGAAACTCGGAGCAAGGAAAGCCGCCTACCGCAACGCCATACTCGACGCAGAGAAGAGGTCAATGATTTTGACTGGCGTTTTCTTCTTCCTCACATGAGGAAAATCTAGAATTCGCACCCCCCATGATGATGAAGAGAGGCGCAAAGGGTTAAAGAAATCATCATGCAGGAAAGAAGCCAGACAGAATGACGTCCTCTTCCTCCCCAGACAGTGTACGGTGGAAGTTTTGTGCATTTCATGCCCTTTTTTTCATACCAATAAGTTTAACCAATCATCAACCGCGAGTATGTACTGGACAGGAGATTTTGTTCTAAAATTTACCCGGCTGTCGTCGGTGCAGGTTTTTCTATTTATCGCCGACTGAACGTACATTTATCTTCTTATGAGCTTGCAAATGCAGAAAGGCACATACACAAACTCACAACCACATGCGCGCATACCCACACGAGATAAATGCGGCGGGTACGGGTATGTGAATCATGATCACAAAAAAATTAGAAATGTCAAATGAAGCATAGCTCATAGCTTTTTCATTCTTGGTAAAAATTAATTTCCTGTTACTGAAGCCTTCACTAAAGCCACCTCAAAAGGTTGGAAAAGCGCAGTGAAGCGAATTTTAATCAGAAATATGTAGCCATATTTCCAAACGACTTCCTCCCTCATTAAGATATCCCTTGTTAAAATTGGCATAATACAAATTAATTGCTAAGCGCATTGATAACGCATTAGCCCACTTCTGATCAATGCCTTTACGGTCTAGTTAATGTAATACACATTGTAATCGCGATAGCCTTCGGTGAAGCACACGTCTCAGCCCGCACCATCTTAGAGCACCCCTCCTGTGGTTGGAAAGATGCCACCCTTAACAAACGACACCATCTTCACCGCTGTAGCTATTGTACTCAACATAAAAATGTTGAAAATGCGACCATTTGGAATTTGAAAACCTAATCCTTAAAAAATTCATAAACTTTCCTATATCACTGAACATTCTTGGAAATGTGAGCCTCTTTCGATGTAGAAATTTACACATAACGGTTTATAAAACGATAAATGTGATTTGTTTCGCAAAAAAAAACTTTCATAAAATATTCCATGCGAACTAACACTGAAAAAAAAAAACACGCATACACCGGAATTACACACTCCGCAGTTCTCCGTCCAGACGTGTACAGACAGACAGCAGCGCTTCAGTCAGTCGCGTACCGAAGGCGACGAGCGAGCGTCGATGGACCGCCGCAGATTTCGAAAAATTTTCCAACTGTATTTTCACGAAATTTCCGTACGAAATTGCACCCAACTTCATCGCACACCCGCTCGGCAGCCGTTCCGATGCATTTTGAAGCAAAAACCAGCCCGATGTCACGCGGTTTTTACCTGTTTTCCGTCGCTTTTCTACGGAGAGCTTATTCCATGATGTTTTACGGCCGCCATGTGCAATTTTATTCCGAGAGACCATTTTCATTTCGTAGCCGCAACACATAATCACATCGCACACCGTCGTTACTTGTATTCAGGAAATATTCCAAATGGTAAATTTAGAACTGACGGATCCCCTCCCTGGTCGGTTTGCTGGCGGCGACTATCCGCAGCGCCGGCCCGAATCGGGCACGAAGCGAATATTGTGTGCGTACGCGATGATCATAGGGGAGTTACATTTAAAATACAGGTTTTTTAATCAAACTTTTGACGAATTGTAACAATTAAAACATCTTAATTACAATAAAACATAAAGCTATTTAAAAATTACTTGTTTCTACACCAAAAATAAACATTTTGTTAAAAAAAGGCGCCTTAAGTTAAACAACTTCCTTGAAGATTATTCCAACTGAGAGGTTGCGTATTTACGTTTAAATCCTAGTTCTATAATGTGGCACAGCAGTTCGAACTATCTGAATGACCCATCCTGCCGTAATTTCTCGAAAATATCTGCAAATCCACAAATAAATAGTTTGTAATGGATTTTCAACTGCAAAATCACTTTTACGTAGATCAGAATAGGGCCCAGTTTGCCGAACCGTAGCCGACTGCAGCCGAAGTGTCCCGAAACTTGTCAAAAAGCAAAACGTTTCGGAGTTGCCCGATGCTCAATGTTCGAGAAACCAAGCGAAATGGGGTAAATGTCATTTCACTGGTTTGAATTGGACAATCATCATCAGAAACGAGCTTTTTGGCATTAAAATATATTACTTTCAAAAGAACGATGTACCAATTAACAAACGGCGTACAAACAAAGGTGATTCGTTGTTATTTAAACTGGGAAAGCCCAACTCATGTGTCCAGCACACGAGGTGTCGCAAATGTAGGTGCCTAGTGGTGCGTGTACCCTGTCACTGCAATTTCTCGAAATTTCAAATTTCACTCTGAACACCGTTAAAAATTTGGAATATTTGATATCTCGTTCTTTTTTTCAATTTCGTTATTTTAAATTTCGCTATTTTCAAAACGATTCTTCTAATTACAGTTTAATAGAAAACTGTTTGATTTTTTTCTGATATTAATGAAAAATTATCATAGAACTTTAATTTCAAAAAGCGCACGTTTTTTACACAATTATACAATTAAAAAAACAGAAGCAAATTCGTCTTCTATCTCCCATTTGCCTTTTAAGATGCTGCAATGGACCTGCAAGACTCTGCACGCTACATTCCGATGGAATTCGTCCATTTATCGATTCATTCATAAACGAAAATCACCTGTTTCGTGAGAGGTCCTGCCCGGAACGACACAAACACGCGACAAAAACGACCCACCGCAAGCCCAAACCGCTGCCCTGCGAAGGCATCGTGCGCAAAAGTAGGCGAAGGACATCAGAGGACACTTTGCTTCAGAAAGGGGAATTCTTCTTTTACCGTTTGTTGATTTCTGTCTTCCCACTCCATGTCCACGCGCTTTCCGGTCCGCGCACAAATAGACAAACAAACTATAGCCAAATTGCCACAGTAAGTTCCACCGTATGCAACAATGTTTACTTTTCGCAAGGCACCCCTCCTTTATCCCCAGGCGCATTTCGTCCTTTTTGCTCAAACGGTTTCGGCCTGTTTTTATGCTTGACTGTCCTAAGCCTACTCGGTCCTGTTCTTCTTTTATGAGTATCGTCAACTTTTTTCTTCGCTCCTCCAGTATTTCAGTGCCGCATCGAAGCAACAAAGAAAAATCTGTTGCTCACCGAACTGTGCTGCAAGTGGCGTAGCGAAGAAGCAGAACAGATTTTGGCTTTCAGTTGACGGGACTGATATTGTTCGTCGACAGCAGGATCCATCCATCCTGGTTGCTGGTGTGAAGCCATGCATAAACTGTTCTATTTTGTACCTGGTGCCAGTTAGTGAAAGTGATCCGGGTGGAAACGGGAAGAATAAGTTTTAACAAAAATCGTTACTGTGTCGTTAATCAACGAAGTGATGGAAGGTAAAAGAAAGCTACGCTAACCGCCAACTTTCACCGTTGTTTTTTCACCCACCCGAGGGAAAGCCTAAAGGAGCGCAAGAAAGCAGCGACGGGGAAAACTAAATCGTTCTAATACTCTAGCAAATTTACAGCTCCTCGGTTGTCATCGGCATAAAATTCTAATTAATTACCAACGGCATATTTTAGGCAAAAAGTTACAATTCTTCCCCAATCTTCAAAAAACTGGAAAGCTAATTGGGCGAGGTCTGATTAGCATAATTTACCGCTTTCAAAATCAAACCACTCGTTCTTTGCTGGTTCCACAAGGATCAACGATACAAAAGATCCACCGCTTTCGGCGTAGTAAAGTGAGGTTCCAAGTTCTGTTGCGGAATCAGCACTTGCGGATTATTGCCCCAAGGAAAATTTTCCATCTAGCCTGCATTGTATTGGTCCAAAAGCCTACTAAGACCAGCGTATTTGATAGGCTAGACAAGGATAAGCAAGGAGCAGGAAAATTGGGCATGATAACGGAAGGCTCTTGTTTCCTCTCGAGAAGGTAAAGGACGAAAAGAAAAAGTCCACCGAGTTATAGAATGAGCACGTGCGAGCGTGAAAGTGTAAAGCTAGGAGCTTTCATTCCTTTCTCTTTTCCTTAGCCACCTAGCGGATCTTTCACTCCCACCCAAACCCCTCTTTTTCCGCCCGAGGGAGTTTTCCACAACGAAAAGTTTCCTTTTGTCACGCAACGTACGGACGGGCGAGTATTGAATACTTTGGCTTGCCTTCGGTTATTGAACAGCAGTTTTTGTTTGTCCTGGGCAATCTCCACCTTCAATTTCTTATGAAGTCATAAATCTGGGGTGCCACGAATCTCCGTGGGTATAATGTAAACCATATCTTGTCCGCGGGCGGCGTGCTAACATCCCCATATATATATATTTTTTAAGGGTCGCTTGTTCAGCAAGCAGTTCGTTAAAAAATACAATAAAACGGAGTTCTAATGATCCGATGGTTTTGGGTTGCTTTATGGTATCATTTTTTACCCCCCACCCCCGTTCAATCCGATACGTATCGGAATTCGGTTTATGAATCAAGGAAAAGGAATTGGCCGGGTGTCGATGAGCAACATGCTATAAGGCAATAAAACCCGAAAACGTGACTCGTGTTACTTAGGAGGTTAAGTGTGAGCTTTATAAATTAATTTATAGGCCATTGTGTGTATGTAAAATCACGATCATACAACACGTAAACAGACACGATGCTTTTTATTGGCATTAAAGGTAATTTAAAAAAAATCATTAACAAAGATTCATAAAAAAAGTCTCAAGTAATTTAAAAGAAAATCTCCAAAACATCATCAAACAAAAAAAAAATATTTAAAATGTAATCTAAATTCATTCAAATATGTATCGATAAGAATAATTAGAATTCCTAATATAATGATGTATATTTGAATATTGTTCAATGATGAGCAATAAAAATTAATTCAAATTTATGTTCAAAATATAACTGAAGGGCATTCCCTTGCCCAACAGGACAAATGCAAAATAAGGGAACCATTCCGGACGGTACCATTGCTGACTTATGCGGTGAACCATCTCATTAATCAATCGAAAGGGGTATCGCTCATTCAATTTGATTGACCGTTTCATTTCATCGATCGTGAAGGGGAAGGGGGGTAGGGCAGGAATACAGCTCGTCAAATCTGTCCACCTTCATTTGCCTACCCACGGCACCACCGAAACCGAAACAATTTACGAGCCAATTGCGTTCGTCCCGCCGAATTCAATTCCATTCGATTGACAAACATGTCGAGCTTTGTTTCGGTTTCCCGGTCGTGCCCGGTGATTTTCCACCGACGCCAGTGCCGGTCCTTTATGCGCCCATCTTTCCCCGGCGGGACAACACACGGACCGGCGGCATCATTGTAAAGCAAAAGCGGATTTGGGTATGATCGAGTTAAGAAGGGTTTGGAAATAAATCACATCCATAAAACTAACCCCCTCCCCTACCAAACCATCGACCGGGCGGGTTTCGTGTACGCTTTCCCTCAAAAACATGCCGATGAAACAGGAAACCTCGGGACGCGCCAGGACAAACCGTTTCTTTCCCGCCTTAACCAGTTGATGGTGAATGGAGGCGCGTGCCTTTCGAACGGAGTTTACAATACCAAGCACTTTCCATAATAGAGTTTTTCCGCGCACGGGTAAATGTTGAACCCGACGTTGCGTTGCGAATCAGTTTGATTTAGACGCTCGCACGACGCACCGAAACATCGGAGCCGGCGTTGTTCTGGCCGGGAAGATATGATTGAAGTCAACGAGTTTGCCCGCTTGCTCCTGCGGGAGGCTCGCAAGGAGTACCAGCTCATCCTGGGACGCTGCAACGATTTCGGTGTGGCGAATTTGCGTGTGGTGTTTCATGGTTTTCCCCGTTGGTTCCACGAAACACCACTTTGCAATGCTTTGTAGAAGAATTTCCCACGAACCAAATTTCCCGTCCCCTAAATGGGTTTCAGTATCTTCCTCAGGTTTCGAGTACGTTATCCAACGGCCGCCACAAGCGCGGATCTGCTTCGGTACCGGCATCGAGCGGGAAACGGTACCACTCCGCGGCCCGGCCATGAGCTCCCTGATGTATCGGAAGCAGCCAGAGCTGCTCGGTGAAAATCTCGCCCCCGGAACGCACCAGATCGGATACGACGCCTCGCTGCCCGACGAACATCCAGCGCTGCGGAAACGTGTCAGCAGGAAGGGCTACGGACCGCTGGCTGCCACCAGCGTGCGCTTTAACTTCGAGGAAGTGAGCAACAGCCCGGGCGTGGGAGATTACGAGCTGACCGGGCGGAAGAACCAGCCGCCGAAACAGTCCGCCAAACCGTTCGGCAGTGGGACGGCGGACGAACGCGCACGGGACCATTCGCAGGCGTACCCAGGGTGAGAAGGGGATCGTGGACGGATTGACCCTGGTGAAAAAATAAGAACCGACAAACGTTAATCAACCGTACTTTTCCGTTCTTTTCTCTTCCGTTTGTTTCAGTGTTGGGACGTACCTGTTCAAGGCGCGCAAGGACATTCGAAGCCATTCGTTCGGTGGCACGATCCGGATAACGCCAGCCGCACGGACGCTCTGTCGGACGGAAAACTTTGACCGCTGCCAGCGGTGCGACGAGCGGCCGGAGGTGGACTACTGGAAAAACCTGCGCACCGAGCGGTGCCTCTGCCGGCGGTGCATGGTGAAGGAGCTCGAGGAGGCACGGTGCTGTTCGAAGAACAAATCCGACCAGCGGAAGCAGCTGGAAGCATTGAAGGAGTTTAAGGTGGATACATTTCGGACACCTTTTCGGGAATAAGTTTTTCAAATTAAACTCACGCCTTGAATTACTCTCTCCCATTTTCATTGCAGCGTGTTCGACACTGCGCTTACTATCACCGGCACGACAAGACGAACGCGGCGATACAGTTTATCAGCAACAAGCAGCTGAAGCAAAAGTTCCGCCTAGAAAACTATCTGTCGATGTTCGAGTGAAACGGCTGTGGTCCCCGCGACCACCATCAATTAGTTGGTGAATTGTAAATTATTGTCCCTCGCAAACCGGCAGTCCTGGGTGAAATTAAAAGTTAAGGCGTTTTCCTGCTAAGTTAGGGCAGTGAAAAAACCATTTGTGAATATTGAACAACAGCCCTTGGATCGAAATCTATTTAAATAAACTTAAAAGATGTAAAAATATGTCTGACGTGAAGCTTAGTGGAATATTATCAAAAACTGCAAAAAAACGGGCCGTTAAAACAATCGTTAGGAATTTTTTATTTCCTCTTTCTTGGGATGTTTGTGATTGCCTTTGCCTTCTTGCCGGTGGTCCACTGGTGTGGCCATTATTGTTAATTTAAAATAAAAAGTTTGTGCATTTGTTAAATGCAAACGGCTTGTATTAGGGCAGCGAACAGATTTCATCCCATTGAGTCTAAACCGAACAGATTCACCGATCTGATCGCATCGGTAAAAGGGAGGATTCGCAGTTGTGTACAAGCACCGTCATTGGATGCTGGAAAAATATTCCCAAATAATTCTACTGTGGAAAACAATTTCTATTTGTTTGAGAACACAATATAATAGCTAAAGATTTATTCAAACTCGACACAAATCGTTGTTGATAATATTTAAATAGTGACAGACATATAGATTCTCGCATGCAACCTTTCGATCAATCGTTTCGTTATCGCGTTATCTGAAGTAATTTGAAGTCTAGCCGTTTTAGAAATGAAAATACGTTTTGCTTCCTTACACAATGCGAACAGTAGGAGTAAAAAGGACACGCGTAGAACGTGCTTAGACGCTTCACTTGTTACTGTCCTTCATCGGTTCACCTTCCGGCGCTACGCGACCACCTTCACCAGTGGTAGCCTCGGAAAGGGTCGTCCGTTGGAGGGCGGAAGAGATTTGTTTCACCCTGTCCGCAGGTGGTGGTGGTAGTGGAAGGGTACTAGCCGCTACACCCTTTCCGTTGGCAGCATCGAGTGAAGATTCGTCGCTCATGTCGGCGTCGGTGGCACAGGCATGATCGGCATCCGGTTCCCCGTCCTCCCCGAGCGGTGGCGTCGAGTCGGAAGTGGACGGATTCAGGAGATTTTTAAGAAGCGCCGGATTGATCAGCGTGTCGATGTCGTGCGTTTGCAGCAGGTCCGCCAGCTGCAGCTGCGAGGACATCTGACTGCGTCCACCCGACCCGGAATTGGTCGTCTGCGCCCGATTGGAGCACCCGGTGAGGCTTCGCTCCTGCAGCGAGCGCCGCTCGCCGCCGCCCGAGGCACACATCGAGTAGGAGGACGTGTTGGTCGTTAGCGTGAGGGCCCCGTTCGGGTACTGGCTGTTGCGCTTCTGGTTGGACATGTCGCCGTGCGGATCGGGCCACTCGGCGTCCTCGTCCTCCGCTTCGTCCGCCTCCGTGTTCAGGTCGCGCTCGAACTGATCGTCCGGATCGAGACACTCGTCCTCGTCTTCGTCGTCGCCGGTCACGTCGAACAGGCGCGCCTTCAGCCGTTCCGTGATTTCCTCCAGCTCGGTAAACTTACGCTTCAACGCTCGGCTAAGGGAGCTGTTGGCCGCCGCTTCACCCAACCCGCCTGAACCACCGCCACCAGTGCAGTCGACGTCGATCGAGAGCGGAATCTGGAAGTTCAGCTGCTCATCGAGCGTCTTGTACACCTGCACGTCCTCCAGTGGATGTATGTTCACCTAGAATGGTAAGCCAAACGATCGCGATAAAGAATCATGTTCCTGACGAGCAACAAGTGACATTTTTTCTCTCACCTTTATCTGCCCATTGCAACGGCCGGAAAAGTCCATGATCGCGTACCAGCCGAGAATGTACGGCATCCCGGAGAGTAGGACGCTCAGGTCGATCGCGCAAAAGCCAATCACGGCGTCCTCCATCGGGGCCGGCAGGAGCCGACACTTGGGTGCATCACTGAGGGCCGCCTTGCGCCACACTTTCAGGATGAATCGTTTTTCGTCCTGCAAAGATCGAGAGAGAGAATAAATGAACAAGATGATATTAAAATATCTTGCGAAAGAAAATGTTCCAATACAATCACAGAAAAAAAGAATGGAAGCTAAGGAACATTCTTTAATTTATGATTATATCATGTAAAAGAATGTGTTTCAAACTCCTCCACTCAACGGCGCTACTTACGTTCATCATGAGATCGACGGGCAGCAGCACCTCGAAGCGCTTCTGCCACGCTGGAGCACAGTTCCGCTCGAGCACGTGCGTCGTGTAGACGATGCCCTCGTGCGACTTGACCGTGTGCGGCAGGCCCGGCTTCAGGTTGTAGCCCTCGAACGTGGCATACGCGCTCGGCTCGAGCTCGAGCGTGTCGGGCACGTTGCGGTTCTTGTGCCGCTTGGCGTACTTCTTGCTGATGGTCAGCTTCGGCAGGTTGACCGCCTGCTCGATCTCGATCGCCACGCGGAACACTTTGCACTCGTCGGGCGGGACGACCCCCGCCGACCGTTGATCGCTCACCGGCGAGGTGAGGCTCGCTTCGGACGATTTCCCTCCCGCGGGCGTCGCCATAGGTTGTGCGCTGTCGCTGTTCGTCGGCTCCGGGAGATTGCATCCGTCCCGCGAGGCACCCGCGGCCGGTGGAGTTTGGTCGGCCGGGGAGCTGGCGACCCCGAGCAGCGAAGCGGCACACCCACCCAATCCCATGCCATCGAGCGCCGCAGCGGAGGGCCTCTGGGCGAGCGCCTTTTGCAGATTGTCGAGCAGATCGGCCGTCTTGCGCAGCTGGGGCCGGTTGGCTTGCGAGTGCGGTGACCCGTGCAGGAAACTGGACGGATCCAGCAGTGGCCCTCCACTGCCGTTGCTGTTGCTGTTGTTGAGGGTTGTTGTGGTGGCGGTGGTGCTGGTGATGACGTTGATGTTATCGTAGCTCGCCGGAGCCGTACTGCGCTCGGAGGAGATGGGCAAACGTTGGGCGAGATTTTCGATGAATGCCGACAGCATGTTGGCCACCTCGAGGGTAGGTGGTGGCTTCGCGCACCCACCAATGCCACCGCAACCGCCTCCACCGCCTCCACCACCACCACCTCCTCCGCCGTTGGAGTTACTCATCGTTTGGATCGATTTGTGCTCGGACCGCGGGTAGATACGTCGCGTGGGCGAAGAACTCACCACCGACGGGGGGCAGGCATGCGCCGGCATCGAGGGTTGGTTGGATGCCCGCGAGCGTGGCGCATCGCCGGAGGTGTGCAGCAGATTGCGGGACAGTTTAAAGTGCTCGATCTGACTCTCGGTGCCGATGGCGAGGACGGCGTGCAGCTGGCCGCACGGTTCGGCGGCGAGCGGCGATCCGATGCCACTCCAGCCGTCGATCGAGATGACGGGCAGTTTGGCGTGCGACAGATGCTCGGCCAGCTGCGCGTCCCTAAACGCGATGTAGAACTGGTGCAGGGGAAGGCGCGTCACACCGATTAGCTTTTCGGTTCCGCCCGCCGCCGGCTTCTGCCACAGTTCCACCGCCATGTGCTGGTTGCGGACGCGCTCGATGAAGCTGCGCCCCGGGAGGACGGCAAACGTGCGCAGGTAGTTGAAGTCGCCCGTCTCGGGGCACAGTTCCGAGGTGAGCGTCGACGGTTCGTCCGTCCAGAACGGGTGACACACGAGGAAGTGCTCACCCGGGTGGCCTTCCGCTTCCATCCGGTTCGGCTTTAACTGGCCCAGATGGAGCAGCCCGTGGAGAAGCTTCGGATGTTCCGGAACAGCCGGGGGTGACGGATCCGTTTCCATCGCGCTCGGTGGGTCTCGGCGGCTTTGATCGTCTCCGTTCGCCTCCTGACCTCCGCTCGTGTTCGTGGAGGAAGTTTGCTGATTCGTGGCCGTGGAATTACCCTCGCCTCCTGTACAGTCTCCCTTGACCGGAGCGCTCTGGCTGTCCGCTGGGCATCCGGTGTGCGACAAACATTCTCGTCTGCCGTGCAAGAACGATCCATACTGGTGGCAACCCATCGCCGGGGCACTATACTGCCCCAAGGAACGTGGCCGGTGTGCGGCACATCCGCGGTGCACCGGAAAATGCGGTTCCTGTGGGATAATGGTGTACGACGAGCTGTCACTGTCGCTCGAACTCTCCAGCGTAACGTTACCCTTGTCAACCAGCACGGCATCGATCAGCTCCGGACCGAAGTGTAGCCCACGGCTTCCAAGCTCCATGCGCACGGTGAGCGTTCCGAGCAGGATATCATCCGATGCAAGCCGCACCGGGCAGCGCTTGTGGCAGCTAAAGTGGCCGTCTAGTAGCTCCCGCACGCCTACCAGGGCCGACCCGAGGAAGAACGAACGTGTCTTGTGGAACGATCCCACCACCAGGTGGATGCCGAACTCAAAGTGCGCCCCTCCATCGTCGACGTCGTTGTCGATGGCTTTGGATCCGGTGAGTGAAAAGCGTGCCGTTTGGGGTTGAGCCTCGAACGACACCTCGGCCCCGTCGGACGAGATCGAGCTGGAAAGAAACTTGAGCTTCGTCGTGGTGGGATTGCGGGACAGTTTCATCTTCACCGCGAACGCCGGCAGGGTCAGGTCGCGCTGGACCCGGTGCTGTATCTCCTTCTGGCCGGCGCGCGTTAGCTTGAGATTCTCCACCAGCACGCGGACACAGTCGACCGCCTGGAGGTAGGTGCGCCTCTTCGGTTGCGGCGCGGCGTCGTAGCGTGCGAGCGCCTCCAGCATACTTTCCGCTGGCGAAATCGATCGGATGTCACTGAGGGCGGACAGTTCCGAGCGTCCCTCGCCATCGTCGTCGAGCGGTTTGCCGGTGAGATAGTCGAGGATTTTCCGTCTCGAGCCGGCGTCGAGCGTGGTGAACTTTTTCACCATTCGGACGTTCGCTTGCATGCTTCCTCCGGTCAGCGGACGTTGGGAGGATTCGTGGAGTGGCGCCAGTTTCCCCTCGACGGCCAACGCCGTGCGCGTTTGGGCGGGTAACGAAGAAACGGGCGCGCGTTGTTCGACGCGCAACATTTTCGCGTTTTCTTTCCCTTCGTTCAGCTGCGATTCCTTGGGGGCCGTTGACGCGCCTACGGTTGGACGTTCTTTTCGGTCAAGGCTGAGCGTGAGTTGTAGGGAGAGTTCTCCGAGACGGAACCCCCGTACGCTGAGCACTTCACCGCACGCCTGTGCGGTCGTTTGGTCGCACGTGTCACGGAAATTTATGATCTGCCCAGGCAGCTGCACCTTGGCCGTTCCGATGAGGCTCTGGGTGCGCGTGGAGACGAGCCGCACTCGGATCGGTTCGCAGCTTTTCAGATACCGCCGGAAGAGCTCCGCACTGGTGCGCACCTCGTACCGGATGTGGTTGCTTTCGATCGCCCGTTTGCTGCTACCCTGCTCCCAGTGGAGTGTGGCGACGGGGGACGCGATGGAGCTCTGCTGACCCCACCAAACCAGCTGCAGGTCGACGCTCACGTACACTTTCGTTCCGTTCCAGCGAAGACCGTTGGCGAGTGCTTTACCTTCCTCCGCGGAACCAGTTAAATCCGTGCCGAAGTTACCGAATCCGACGGTCAGCGTACCGCGGGACCGTCCGTTCACATTCGGCGGAAGGACAAAATGTGTTTCCGCCGATCCGCCCGATGATGCCGTCGAAGCCGTCCCCAGTGCTGGACCGAGTTTCACCTTCGCCTGCCGAGCGCTTGACGACGGCCGAATTACACCAGCACCATACATAGTCCACGCGTGGGCATCTTCCCACCGGGCACGAAAAGACGCACGGTACAACTTTAGGGTTCAGATAATGGGAAAATGTTGTTTTTCTTTGCACAAGAAAGCTGCAGGTAAAAAGAACATACAACCAACGCTGTAAAATTCGGCACACACAAGTAAACACGCTTGAAGGGCAGCTGTCAAAACAATTATTTACGAGCGCTTTGCGGTACCGGTTCTGTTCTGTGGCCTCGCATTTCGTTGCTGTATTTCACTACATTCAAGTTATGCACCGAACATTACCCACGCAATGAAATGATGGTTTTTGTTCAAAAAGAATGAGGAAAAAAATATTGTCAAATCTCAAAGATGAGGAAAACGTTTTAAATAACGGGTTTCCACCGCTCCATCCGGTTCGGACAATTTGCACCATCTGGAAGCAATCAACTCACCATGGTAAACGATCGTTTGACATATGCCTTGCATCAGCCGGAGTGGTTTTTTTTATAAACGGTTCAATCAAAACAAACAAGCTCCCCGGCCGCTTCACCCTTGAATCCCGCTTCCCTGCAGCTACCTTTCGTAAGCGCTCTCCTGTTGTGCGTAATTGTCCTTAGTGAATTTATAAGAAAATTACTGCTAAAAATAAACCCAAAATTTTGCAAAAGTGCTTCATGTTCCCGCCGTGAGATGTCATCTGTTGAGAGAAAAAGAACGGTAGCCGACCACGTCAGCTTTCTATAAGTTGCTCGTGAAACACCTGGGCGAAAAGTTGGACGACATTTTTTTTTGCTAGAACAAAATCATCAATCAGAAGGATTAATTTTATCTGCTGCAAGAGAGAACGTTACTTTTTACCCAAGAACGAGTGTATTTTGTGGCAGTCTTTCCACCGGAAACGAAGTTGTGAGCCACCTGAAACGAAAGACGAACAAATAAGTTTGAAAAAAGATGCAACTCCCGTACATGAAGGTAGCGATCTATTCGCTTACCTTCCTAACGTACGCCTACACCGGCTACGGATCGAACATGATTGCCAATCTGCGTGATGCCATCATCGCGGCCGAAGCCGTCTTTGGTGACGTGATGAAAAACGTGATGCATGTAGCCAAGAAGTTCAAAGTCGTACACGAAGTGTTTGACGCGGCCGTCGAGGAAAACTGTATCTACAAATGTCCTGGAGGTGAGTAGCGGATACGCAAATGGCTGCTTTGTGGACGCTTCTCTGATTGATTTTTTTTTAATATACTTTCCACGCCTTCAGACATTACACCGACGAAGAATAAATTCTATGTCCCGCAATCGGATGGCTGCGGATCGCTGGGGATGAAGATCAGTACCGAATACCTGCCGGCGGTGGAGATGGAACAATGCTGCAATTCACACGACATCTGCTACGACACGTGCAACAGCGATAAGGAACTTTGCGATCTGGATTTCAAGCGCTGCCTATACCGATACTGTGACGAGTACGAGAAAAAAGTTGTTGGGGACATTGTTGTAAAAGGTACAAAGATTAATAACATGTTTCGTTCCCCCAGCTGCATTTTATCTTTCTCTGGTTTCTTTCTTCGCATGTAGGTTGCAAAGCGGCAGCAAAAATGCTCTTTACCGGCACAATTACGCTGGGCTGCAAATCGTACCTAGACTCGCAGGCACGGTGTTGCTACTGTCCACCCGAGAAGCCGGAGGGCAAGCCTAATGACGCGAAGTACACCGACAAGGGCCCGAAGGACTACGGTAGGGAGAAGGATAAGGGGAAGGATAAAAATAAATACGGCTGGAAGGAGCTGTAAATGGCAAGTGGGAAGCGATCGTTTCCTCAGGCAGCTTGCTGCAGAAAGCAGCAGGAAGAGAAGTTTCGAGTCTGTACAATACTGTGATTAGATTAGCGATGCTTTACGGCCTCGCATTGGTTACCAACCCTGCGAAATAAAATAAATAAATCTATATTGTGTGAAATTGTGTGAATCGACATGAAGGGAAGGGACAGAAGGGCTGTGTGCTTTGCAAATCAATCAACTTATTATTACAACCGGTTTATTTCTTCTACAGAATGTGAACGCTGATCGTTAGTTTTAAAATAATCTTTTATTTGTGATTTAAGTTTATCATTAATTCAACTATTTTCCAGTTCTAAACCATGCCCCGTTCCGAGGGTTAGATTTTTTACACGCCTCTTTGTTAAAGTAATTTTCCGTACATTCATCGACCGGTTCTCGTGTTGGAAAACGAATTAAAAAAATACATGAACCAGACAAGTCCTCCACTGAGCCCGATATAATATCCTGCCCCATATCTCAACGCATCTCAAATCCTTGGTGGAGGAAGTACAAAAAGGTATAATTAATGAGCAATACAACCTGCTGTCGTACAAACTTCTAAACCTATCTATCCGGTTTCTTAATGATACTGTTGAATATAAAGGATGAACGCAAGATTGCGGATTGCTAGTAAGGGTGATAAAAAATATGAGTTCACATTACTTCTGTGTACACCAGCGTTAACTTAAGACGATACAAAAAAACACGCGTTAAACCGGGTCAGTATCCCTAGCTTGAAATGAAGCTGCAACTTGTAACTTACGGAGTATGTCAGTGTTTGGCCCGCTGCCTCCTTGAGCTCACCTCATCGCCCACACCGCAGGCCTAATGCAGAAATGGAGCTTAAGTCAAACGGAAGGGTAGAGGGTTTTGTCTATCTTCTGTCTTTCTCTTATACAGTCAATATCAACTGTAAGTACAACCTTCTGTGTGCAAGTGGCGAGCGTCGCATGTACAAGATGATGGTTGTTTCGTGCCACTTTCAGTTTTCTCCAACACCCAAGAGGTTAAATCTATCTCCTAGCGAATGTTTGCTACCGTAATTGTTTTTCACTGCCCTTCCAACAACGTTTTCAACACATGTGCGTTCTCTGTGTTTCCCTTGATGAGTGATCCTTCGGTAAACGATATTTGCTTTGCAACTGGGAGATCGGTTGTGTCAATCGGTCGGTCGGGTTCGGCGTTTTAGTCTTTCCAATGGTATCCCCCATGGCTTGTCGTTCTTTGCTCCCAGAGGGTCCCCGCCCTCCCTCCTCCCTAATTCAGCCCGTCTCAGTACGGTGCGTAGCGGTGAGTCGGCGAAGGGCCGCGTAGTCCACGCCGGTCGTCAAACGAGTCGCGGCTGAAGTCCTCGTACACGCCGAACCGGCTGATGCTGCTGCTTCCGTTGCGGCTGCTCGGGGGTGGCGTCCGACGGCTAAACATCGTCTCGTAGCTGCTGCTGCTGCGACTGCTTTCGGCCACACTGCGCCGCATCAGCGGCGGTATCGGTGGCATCGGTTCGCGCCTCATGGGGGGAAAGTCACGTCCACGGATGCCGTAGCGCCGCTCAAACAGATCGCGCGGATCCTCGTACCGGTCATAGTAGTCGAAGGTGTCCTGTGGGAGTGCAAATGCATACAGTGAGAATAGGGGGTACTAGTACGGTTTCGAAACAAGAGGAAAAGGCGTGGAGAGCAGAGATTGAAAAAGGGTTCCCTAAGTTGAAACAGTACAATCGAAACTATTAATTACATTCGTTCCACAGGTAAATGACTAAATTTTGAAAGTATTGTATATTGCCAGACCTTTTTTTAATGTTTTTGAACATATTTACCTATGATGGAACTGACCTTGTCATGTTAAAAAAACGCAATCAAATTTGTTTGATTCATAGAATTTGAATAAAAAGAACATAAAACCGTTAAGATCAACTTTAACAGCATGTGAAACTCTATTCAAGGACGGAAGAAGAGGTTCATTTAACAAAAATTAAATAATTGAAATACAAATAGAAATTAAACGGGTTTTGGAGGTGAAGGCGCGATAGGAAGATAGAGAGAGTGATGTATATCGGGGAGTTAGGAAGTGGTATGTGTGCGGGTGTGGATAGTTATCGATTTTACCCTAAATCCGTCCATTATACGATCGCGAAGGAAGGGTGGCGGCGGCGGCGGCGGATACGGATCCCGGGCGTACATGCTGCGTTCGCGGAAGCCCCGTTCGGCCCAGATCAGACGCGGGCACTCCTTCGACCAGTGGCCGGCCCGCCCGCACCGGTAGCACTGCTCCGGGTCGCCCATGCCCGGCTTCGGCCGGACGCGGCTGGTGGACACCTGCACCTTCATCGGCTGGCCGTCCACCATCATGCCGTTCAGGTCCCGGATCGCGTCGTTCACGTCCCCGTTCGGATCGAGATGGACGAAGCCGTAGTTGCGCACGATATCGCACTCGATGACGGTACCGAACTTCTGAAACAGCTCGCGAACTTGCGGGGCGCGCGTCTTGTCCGTCAGGTTGCCGACGAAGATCTTCGTCGTGTTGGCGTTCGGCGCCCGGCGGCTCCTGGCCGCCTCCACCTTGATCGGCTGCCCGCCGATCACGTACCCGTTCAGGTGCTGGATCGCTTCCCGGCCCTGATCCTCGTTCTCCATGTGCACGAAGCCGAAATTCTTCACCACGTCACACTCGACCACCGTACCGTACTTTTCGAACAGTGGCCGCAGCTCCGACGGCTGCGTCTTCTCGTCGACATTGCCGATGAAGAGCTTGAACGTGCCGGCCGGCAGGTCCCGGCTGCTATCGCTTGATGGATCTATTTTGACGGTTTTGCTTGTACCCGCGGGGGAGAAGCGGTCACGAACGGGGAACGGTGGTTGGGCTCACTGGCCAACAACCACGGTTGGGCGAGATATCGAACGGGGAACGCGTGCGTGCGTGCGTGCGTGCGTGTGTCTGTGCCTCCACCGGATGGCGCCGGGAAACGACAGGAATGCGGGGGGTTTACGTTTATCGCGCGCTGAACGAGCTTTTCTCCGACACCCGGACCACGGCGTAATAACACGGCGACTGCGAACGGGGCAGTAGGTGTGGCGACGAGGACGACGGCGATTTACCCGGCGGCGGTCGACGAGAACCCGGAAGTCTTCAAGAACAGTAACATAATAATAAAACGAAGCGAATATATGAACGATCTGTAGCAACTGGACAACAATCGGTAATGGTGTGCCGACTGGGTTGTTCTTAAATATGCGCTATCTCCCAAACGCGTCTTGAGGGATTCAGGGATAGAGAGTATATTTCAGGTACAAAGGAACACCGGGGGCCTGCCAGCTACTGTTAATTTAAATCGCTATTGCCGAGCTTGAGTAAATCGATCCTCGCAATCGAAACCGGAAAAGGTTAGATAAAAAAAGAAGAGCAACGCGTACGTCACGGTTTATCGCCGCTGCCGTGACGGTCCAACAAAAATGGCCGATTTTCGGGTAGCCCAAGAAGGCAGCTGCAGGTGGCCGACTTTCACATGCAGTTTTTACACATTTCCTAAATCTTGTGAAACTAATTTCACTCGTTCCGGGTAATACTTACCTTTAGCTATCGAACGTGACGCTTAGCGCAGGTTGAAATATCTTTTTACACTACAAATTACCAGTTTATCGCGTGGCTTCACATGCACCCGAGGAAACTGCACACCACCGAAGAAATTACCGTCGCGGCGTGAAGTCTATTTACGATGTGTAGGAAACCAGCGCCGCCAAGCAGTGTGCGTGCAGCAATGTGAACTGTCAAAGCTGACGTTTCGAAAAAGACACATTCTTTCGAACGAGCCATTTTCGAAACAGTTTAGCAAAGCAAAATGGCTTTTTTTTTATCGTAAATCAGTGGTTTTTTGTTTCAGCATCTTAGCCTATAAACAGAACTGGCATTTATTAAGATTCATTTATTTAAATTGCGTAAAAAATTCTATGAAAAAATCCTAGTACCTCAATACATCAACACATTCGATCTCGATGCGGCTGTCAATCGTTCGATTCGCACCGTACTAGCCAAAAGGAAGGAAGAAAACAACACTGCATTCCTCCTACATCTTCCAGCCCTTTTTGCCGGAAGAGAGGCAAGAGAGACGGATTACGCCAGAACGTGAAAGAAGAAAAGTTGATATTCAGGGCGCAGCAGCATCGTCGGATGGGTGTAGGCCGCAGTGTACCAGCAAACATGAGTGGACCGGTCGCAGAATTCGTTAAGAGCGCAATCGCCAAGGATAAGGTGGTAATCTTCTCGAAGACTTACTGCCCCTACTGCACCATGGCGAAGGAGGTAAGTTTATGGTTTTGGATGCTTTTGATCGGAGCAGGATTGGTTCCATGAGAGAAACTGTCGTCAAATTTGTGTGGTGTCCCCAAGTGACGTGGCTTTGCCGTGATCAAGTGTTTATGGAGCCTCCAAACATTACTCATCTAATTAACCTCTTGTTGTCACATTGCGAAATGCTTGTGTTTTTTGCAGCCATTTAAGAAGCTCAACAAAGAGTACGCATGCTACGAACTCGACAAACGGAACGATGGCGATGAAATTCAATCCGTGCTGGGAGAGATGACCGGTGCGAGGACGGTATGTGGTTTCCATTATCAGATACGGCACTTCCTGTTGTCGAGAGTAATCAATGTCTTACTTATCTGTTAACCACAATTTGCTTGCCCTATCTTCCCGTTTAGGTACCGCGTGTGTTCATCGACGGCAACTTTGTCGGAGGCGGCACGGATATCAAAAAAATGTTCGAAGATGGTCGGTTAGCCAAAATGCTGGCATAGGAAGCTGCTCTCTCCTCAGTCTCAAACTAAAAGTGTAAAGATTTAGAGTTTTCCTTGCTTCTCTATATTCAATTAATTTTTTTAAATTGAATAAATAAACCGTTGTTATGGAATTTGTTTTCCTTTGACAAAAGTAGTATATTTTTTTCGTGTTGTCTTTAAAATTTACGAATAATTTACATTATGAAAATAATTTTAATTTAAACTTCGTTCAAAACGTGGCTGATTTTTTGAATTGCTTCTGTAGATAGATAGTTCACTGCATCGGACAGGGCATTTGCATAATGATAAGCACTTGCCGGGAACTTCAATAGTGCATCAGCCGTCCGATGAAGTAACTTATCTTTTTCAACCTCGGACGTTTCCCTCCCTGCGACCGCGAACCGTTCGAGGTCCGCTACGCACGCGAACACGCGCTGCTCAACGTATGGCTGCACTATCATGCGATATTTCAGCAGATTGCACTCCAAGTAGCGCCTTTGGCTGTACATGATGTGTATCAGCGGATAATCGTCCGACCGAATGCGCTGATCAAGTTCAAGCACCGAGTCGGCGGAAAGCTCAAGTTTGCTTGTGCCTGATCGTTCCATTTCCGTCTGTCCGAGGGAGCACTCGACCAAGGAAGTTGCCGATGTGACCGGTGTAGGGGGTCGGTTCCTGCATTTCTTGAATGAAAAACTGTCTGTTTCGAATTCCTCCAAGATTGAGACAGGTCCTATGGAAACCCTTGACTGCAAATTTCTAGGGCGTGCGGGAAATGCGGGCTCTTTTGCTCCTGTGCACCATTTGTCCGATAGTGAGGATCGAATGTTTTGCTCCCAATTATCGATACGCAACAGCTTTCTTGCAACCACTTGCTCGATCAGTTCTAACCCTTGGTGTACCGTTGCCTGCAGGACCAGATCCATCATGATGCGAAGCCGATCGACCACATAGTTTATGGTTAGTTTGTCCAGCGGTAAAGGTTCAGTGGGTTTCTCCCGCAAATCTAAGATGAACTGGCTGGCTGTATCAATGATTAACGTGCTGCTTGTGGTATGGCTCAGGGTTGTTTGGATGGTGTACGCTGCATTGATCGCGCTTTCGATCGTTTGTTGGTCGCCGGAAGGGCAATCATCGGAAGATGGTTTGCAGACGCTTTTCTTACATTCTTCCAGGAGCGCTTGCACTAGGGCTTTTTTGCTACGTCTTTCATACCTTTGAGCGAGGTTCCTTGATTTCCTGCGTACCAAATCCTCTTCCATGTGTGTATGTTGCTGTCTGTACCTTTCTTGCCGTCCGATTACCTTAAGGTGCGTTTCCGTGAGCCACCTATCCAATGCTTCCCTTGCCTCGATGGATTCGCGCCCATAGGCCATAAAATGCAGCCAGAAATGTTGTTGACGCTGCAAACATGTAACGCTCCATTTACGTATCGTTTTATAAGCAATGATATATTTTTAAGTAGCTGATTTACCATGGTTGATCTAATCTCAGCTTTTCGTCGTTGGTTTCTGCAGATACGCTGCTGCAGCGAGGCGTCTCGCTCACGAAGTCTTCTTTTCAATACCAACATGTTTCTGATGGAATTAAAAAACCGTAAGGTTTAACACATCTGTCCACACTTTACTTAACAGTGGCAACTTACCTTTTTCGAAGGGCAAACACTTCTTCACACCGGATACTGTTCAGCATATCCCTTCGATGTCCTGCGGTTTTCCTCTGCTGTTTATCTAAAGTCTGTTCGCGTTTAATCGTTTTGATGCGTTGCTGATAGTTCTCCATAGCATCTCGCCACCTGCGGAGAAAGTGTACGCCATGAGTGTATTTGTTGAAATTTTTTGCAATTTAAATACCGTTTAAGTTTTTCGGAAAATATATTTTCTGCCCGCTCCTTTCTAATCAGCAGCTTTTCGTTGAAGTCCTCGTGGGTTTTTAGGCAGTCTTGAACTCTTAGCCAATAGTGCTGATCTTGCCTCTCGTTGTCCTACTCATTTAAAAAACAAAATCTTTGAACGAACGAAATTCTTAAAAGAAAACTTCTAAGCCACATACCATTTGGGCGAGTTGCTGCTGTATTCTTTTCCTTATTTGAAGATAGAGAAAGCTACGGATCTCGTTGAATTCTTTAATTGAACATACAACCTTCTCTTTTTCATCGATCAGGCCATGGCGTTTCAAGTTCTGTAAATACGGAACAAAAATCTCGTTACAACTCACAATGGACAATTTGGATAGCTTTTATACAGTACAGACCTTTTTCATCGCTTCAGTCCAAAACTTCCGCAAGTGCTTATCATGTAGAAGATTATAATCCCTTAGGGCGATCTGAATGAATGGATCCTGTAGATCGAACCCATGGCTTCGGGGACATTGGCCAATTGAGTCTCCTAGTCCGCCCCTCGAAAGGCTCGAGTGCAACGGCAAGCGACGATCGGGAAGTTTGCCGGATGGCAGTACATCGCTCCATAGCGGAATGTTTGCCAACGGACGAGAACCGGCATGTTCTGGTGCTTCTTGTAATAATTTTGATATCGTCGTAGGACGGCGGAGTGTTAACAATTTGGACATCCTCAACACGATGAAAAGTACATTTGATGTGTGAAGATTGCTTTGATTTGTTAGTTCTGCACAATATAGGTATGTACACATGGGATGAATTTTATGCCTTTGTGGTTGTCCTTCAATGAGTTTATGCTCGTTTGAAATCAAGTTCTCCACATCATTTGTGTAATAATAATAATAATCATTTGTGTACTCTTGAGGTTAATAAAAAAAAATCATTTGGATTGCGCACTTGCTGTTTCAAGTCGTCTGAACAGTTTTGGGTTTGATGTGGAGTGGACCCAGACCGATATTTTGCTTCAGTTCCATTTGACCTGTATTATCACGCTTTCCCGGAACCTATGAGCGGATTGATCCTGTGACAGTTGCTTCACGGAACTCTAGCGACACATTTTGATACTTCGTGCAAAACACAAACCCGCGAAACGTGTTTGCAGATCAATTTTCGGATTCCGCGAAACAGCGCACACACTAGAGGAAAAATCCGAACGGCGTGAAAATCGAAGCAGTTCATCGTTTGCACCGGTGTGTGAGTGAGTTTCACGGTACCTCGCGAGAAAATTGGTTCGTGTTCGGTCAGTGCAAAAACATCACCGGTACCGGAAAGCCGGGAGTGCGGATCCTTTGGAGTGGAAAATTCCACTGATGTTACTCAACAACGTTCTGTGCCGAACTGCAGCGCTACGGTTGAGCTCGAAAGGGAAACTAATTTGCCAAACTGACTTCACGGCTGCGCCCCGGAAGCAGCACCTCCTGCCCCACAATCATCGGTATCTAGCCAAAGGTAAATAGGCCGTGAAAGACTATCAGCGTGAAATGAAAAGCAGACCAAATACGGAGAGTAGCAGCATCCAGTGATATATCTATATATATATATATTTATAAACTGACACCACCACCCGGAAGACCATTCCGGTGGGCTTTGCTAAACGTGTGCCAAAGAAAAGGAAACAGGCGTCGGATACGATTACAAACAGTTCTACCTCACTGTAACAGCCTTTAAGCGGTTTTCAGCTTCCCATCTAAACGCATTAATCTAAGTACACTTTGACGGAGCCTCGTCGCTATCGCATCAAATTGCTTCTGTCATCAGCATCCCGTTGGAAGACGAAGCACTTCCATCCTCCTAAATTATAACATTTCATACAACCTCACTCGTCCCTGTTCGCCATAACCGCGAGGAAGCCAAGCATTGTGTGACTAACAAAAATTCCCGAGCCGGCATTTTACATACTCCACATTCACTATGCTCACACTAACGGTCTTGGTTGCGAGGGGTGAGTAAAGCAAGTCCTCCTTGCACATGCCATTCTAATGAAAAGTAGAAGCAGTACCATACCGTAGATGTGCGTAGTACGCTAGGTATTCATTTTCCTTTTACTTTCCATGTAGCGCCAGTTGTACATAATGCTTTAAATTATCGTTTGCTTCTTACAGATCGCACCAACAAAGTAGTAGGTAGAAGTAGGGAATATACCAGAAGCTCACTGTCCCTCCGCCACACACTCGCGAATGTTGGGACACCGGCGGAAAAACCATACACATCCATCCTTTCGATTTGTTGGCACAAACTTTCAACGACGCGCTGAGCGAACAATGCATTTTCGGCGTCAGAGACGATCTTCGCCTTCAGCATCAGACACAATGAGCTGATCTCTCCTTATGGAGGCACACCGCTTTCTCGGAAAAGCGATATCCTTGAATTGCCGCCTTCCCTATCGTTCATTCTCTCACTTGAAATACGAGAAAGATGGAGGAAAATGAGAAAAGTAATTTAGGATGCATACGCTCGGCATAAAACTGGCTCATTCACCGCCTTAGTCCACAATATGAGCGAGAGTTTTTCTTTTTTGCGTGTGACTGTTAATAAGCCTGCATTTGTGCGTACTATTAATAGATGCGTTTTCGTTGCCAACCGCGAACGCACCGCACCCTACCATGCCAGGCAGTTGGCGCGTGGCATGCGTTACTGAAACGTTTTAGTCGTACCCTTCGCACAGTTCCCCAGCGGAGAATAAAGATGCGGATCAAATTCCAAAACCAAGGAGCAGGCCATGAATTATGATTGGTTTTTGTATGTCTGCGAGAAATGCTACGCTCTAGAAATAGTACGGTTATTTTTTTCTAAAAAAAAAGAGATCATGGGTTAGCTATATTTGAAGTGGACGGATTTAGTTGGCCATCCGATGAAGGATAGAAATTAAATCTCTGCTGCACTGCGCGCCGTCAGGTTGTGACGGAGATTTAAGGATGCTGTAATTGGTGGTGGATCGGTGTTGCATTAGGCAACCAGGTGGCCCATTACCGTAATACAGGGAATTTTAAATGGAAATACACGGTACAGTTTTATTCCTCTCCGGGGTGTGCGTTAATGCTACATATGTTAAACCTTACTTTAGGATAGTTTTTTTTCTCAATTTTTCGTATGCGATTGTGTCGGCTAGCCGCAGAATGTCACAGTGTAGTCTAGTTGGCCATTTCACAACCACGTGATTAATAATGTTCCCTTCTGCGGGCATTGGATTGGGACCTAACCTCAAAACGCGATGGCTTACAGTCTGGTTGGCGCTCCTAGCCGAGCTCCTGGCAGAGTAGAATAGCTAGAAAACCGCGAATGCGGTTAAACCGTCAATCCGCGGCCATAGCAACCGCAAACGGAAACGAGACAGATCTTCTGCTCTCGGACGCACGAAAGCACACGATCCTCACGACGGGGTTGCGCGCGCATCCACACGAATGGCGACAAATCTTCTGCGCATGACAGGATATGCGCCTGAACGCCGCTGACGGTGATATTCACTTACGCGAGCCGATCCGGCCTTAGTCCATATCCATACGCTGCTGGATCAAGACCCCGGGAGAGCCGGGAAGTTTATAAACTGCGCAGTTCGCAACACTGTACACGCGGTCGTCGCGGAAACGACCTTTCCTTTTGCTACTGCCGGGTGAACCTTCTGGTTGTGAAATTAAACCCCAAGGGTGTGATGCTCCTTCAATTTTTTTTGTTTCAAAATTAGTTGTTGACCGGTTCTGGTTTCAATACGCGCAGAAGGTTTTCGCGGCGTGCTAGTGGCGCGGTGGTTGAGGAAAAAATAAAAACTATTTACCTTTGCGGCGACAAGGAGGTAGTGGATTGGAATAATTTTGTGACTCATCCCGTCCCATCGTTTCGCACTATTTTCCCCGGACACAAGGACCGGGCAGAGGAGCTAAGTGAGGCTACGTGCGCTACAGTAGACGACGACGAAGTAGGTCGTGGTCGTGTTTGACGACCGGTAGAAATATTGCGTGTTGGAAAAATTATTCCCATGGTGTGTGTGTGTGTGTGTGTTGCTTGCGAAAGGTGGCGCTCCTTATTTTCCCGATGGAGAAGACATTATTTATCATTAGCTTTAGCCGCTAAGTGTAGTGCATGTCTGACTGTGTCTGACTGTTTGCTTTATTGACCCAATCGTTCAGGCTCGAGCTCATCGTCGTTGAAATCCATCGGTCATCCTGTATTTGGTGTTGCTTGAAGTAGCACATCGTTAGCGTAGAGAACTCCTATCGGATCACTTCATTATCTGTTCCTGACAAACCCGTACGTTTGAAGTGAATACCTTTTTGGTGGCCCTAGAACCGCTCTTCCGTCATTCGATATAAAATACTAACCTGCTTCGATCTTTTTGAACAGCATTTTCAAGCCTCAATAGCAGCATGGTTAAGCAGGGTCCCCGTCCGCTCGTTATCTGTGGCCCATCGGGCTCGGGCAAGAGCACACTGCTGAAGAAGCTGTTCAAAGAGTTCCCTGATACGTTCGGGTTCAGGTAAGCCATGAAAATTGCATTTAAAAAAAAGTTCGATTCAGCTAAAGTAGGCCTTTTCTTTTTTTCTTCATTAGTGTCTCCCACACCACTCGCAAACCCCGCCCCGGGGAGGAAAATGGCATTCACTATCACTTTGTGTCCGTGGAGGAGATGCAGGCAGCCATCGAGAATGGAGAGTTCATCGAAACGGCGGTATTTAGTGGCAATATGTATGGCACCAGGTAGGCATGATTCAAAGACGGAAGAGATGACCGAGATCTGGTGGTACATTTTACTTACTATCGTGCTTTCGGAATGGTTTTTTTCTTTAGCAAAAAGGCAGTTGAGAACGTCCAGCATCAGGGTAAGGTGTGCGTGCTGGACATTGAGATCGAGGGCGTGAAACAGATTCGCAACTCGGAACGATTGAACCCGCTGCTCGTGTTCGTAAACCCGCCGTCGATCGAGGAGTTGGAGCGTCGGCTGCGCGGTCGCAAGACGGAAACGGAAGAAAGCCTACAGAAGCGTCTCAACACGGCACGCATCGAGATTGAATACGGTAAGGCTGGGGTTGGGTTAGCATCCACGACGGCAACCCAACCAAGTAGGCTGTGCAACTAACTTATTCCTTTCTTGTCTTTTTAGGCACGACCGCAGGTAACTTCGATGTGGTGGTGCAGAACAACAATCTCAAGCAGGCGTACGAAGATTTGCGGAATTTCATTGTCCGCGAGCTGGAGTCGCAGCAAGGCCAAGGTATCAATGTTAGCTTGAATCGTGTGTGTGACGAGTGAAGTTGCACGTTATCGTTTTCCGCCTTCGACCTCCATGTTTCCCTCCGCTCTAACTCAATCAAACTCTATCGAACGATACCCTCTGATCCATTTTTGCCCTGATGCCCTCCTTGTGAGCCGGGAAGGTTTCGGAAGCAGAATATTTTGTAAACTCTTTCTCGCTCCCAGTAGAATCATAGAGCAAACGTTAAACGGCATACAAAACCTCCGACAAAACGGTGACGATCGGTGCTAGGACCCCCACACAACTATTTACATACAAATGACCAGCAAAACGGAATTTGCTGCGTTACCCGTTTTTCTCTCTAAACCGTAACCGTACATCTAAGTTAAGCCCAGTGATATCCAATTATTTTATCAGCCACCAAATCGTCCGACGGTAGCGCAAGCTTTTTCTCCACTACTGTTATTTTTTTTTTGTTAGTTGTTTCACGCCACGTTCGAATGAATGAAAACAAACTGATGTTTGCGAAATGATTTTCTTGTCTGTTCAGCAAACAACACGGTTTCGATCGTTACTCTTAGAACTGTGTTTTTTCGATGAAACATTCTTTTTTGATAACCGTTATATTATTACTAGTTATAGAAAGCAAATGAGGTGTACCCAGAGTTTAGAGGTAGACATTTTTTGCACACCTACCATTGAAAAGGAAAGGCCAACAACGGAAACGGATAAGAAACACAGAGATGCCAACACAACAAGGAGTTAGGGAATCAGTACACATTCCAGTGTAAATGATCGGTATTTTTTTAATTTTAACTATTATCTACTATGGGAGAAATAGCGAATGGTCTTCCTAAATGAAAATCGAACAGAACTCAGCAACTGAAATGAATCATATCTAAATGAAATATCCCTATTCTTTCTCTTTCTATACCAGTAAAATGCTTGAGTTGAAACGCTACATTCCATGGTGTCTTAGAAGGTGGACACTTTTATCTATTTTGATCTGTAATATTGGAAAAAAAGATACCATTAAACGAACATTGACTAATGAACCCTAGGAAAGATTAAGGGTCATCTATTCGACACGTCAATAATACTGTGTGTTCTTAACACGCAAACGCTGCCTTTTCGTTTGCTTGATGCCCCATCCCCCCACCCACCGTCCCATCACCCTTTATCTTGCATGATTGAACTGTGTTTACATTCGTATTGTTTTACTTCGCTGACCCAACGAGCTCTCGCCTGACTTGGCCCAGTCGATGGGTGGTGAGCGCGTGTTTCTGTGTGTCTTACGGTGAGTTTGTGTCTAACTTTGCTAACGGCATTTGTTTTTTTTCTGATGCATTTCTGATTGAAGATGAACACGAGACGTCCTCAATGAAGGGAACAACCAAACTAATATCTTTAAACTCTATTTCTTTTTCCCCGTCGTTTAAACGCACTGCAAATAGATGTGTTTTTCGTCACGTCTCTGGTTAGCAATTACAAACCATTTGAAGTCTAGATTCGCGTCAAGCTTCGGTTGAAGCCGCCGTTTGATTTACCGGTCGGCGGAAGGGTGGGAAATTGACGGGGTAGCGAGTCAAGTCGAAGCATTTCCTGCGAAAGGCTTTCCATCGATCACAGCAATCTTCCCCGCGAGTATCTTGGCGATGGTGCATCCTTTGTAAAAGGGAAGAGGAGAGGAGTCGGGTAGAGATTAGTCGCTTTGCGAACACTGCGATTTCGATAGTACTAGCCCGTTGCAATAGCTTGTGCAGTCGCTTCTTGCGTCGTGTATAGTTTTGCGTAGGGCTCTGCTTCTCCACTCCAAATAAAAATACGCATCCACCACTCTTGCCTGCCGCCCGTTCTCTGCCAAGCTGCCCACCGGATAATGAGCAATGCTTTTTTTTTATACACCACTTTTTTTTGTATTTCTCAATTCCAATCGTGAGTTCTACGGAATGGTCAAATCTTCCCTTTTGTAAGAATTCCTCTTCGTATTAGAAAGCAAACTATCCACTGTTATTCGTACATCATCCATAAATGGTAGTTCACTCCACTGACAAATTGCCAAAAAAAAAAAGAAGAACACTACAATAAAAAATTAGGATGCATCTACGTTAGAACCTGAATGAAATATTGTCAGCAATTATGCAATGGTTAGGGTAAAATATACTATGGCAGTTTTATGATGTTTACTCTAGTTGTTAGTGAAAAAATGAATAAAACAATACTACACCATTTAAACACAATAATTGGAAAATAAATAGTAGTACACTACTGAATGAAGAATACTCTTGTTGACGCGTTGTTTATTGCATTGAGAAGATAGGAAAGAAAACAAGCGTTTTGTTTTTCGGATTGGCTGTAAACATATTTATCGTAGCGTCTTTTACTGTCCAAATGTTAGTAATGAAGAAGTAAAACATGTGTTCTTACCCGACGAGCCAAAATGATTGTTGACGCGTAACGTTCAAGTTTTTTTTTAATGATTTATAAAAGGTTTTTTTTATTTTACTATTTTTTTGAAATCTTTTTGAGCCCTAAAATTACAATCCAGTGAACGCTGTAGAACAAATAAAAAGACATAATACAATTTACACGAACAAGATTTACTCTTGTTTGTTAGAAAACAGCAAAACATTATTTATGTTTGATTAAGTGATGATGCAGAGTATCATAATTAATTTTTTGAGTTGATTTGAAAATCGTTTACAATTTGGGATTGGAAAAGTGAGAACACAGATCAGGAAAATTCATGGCCCTTTTTTCAAAATCATGTCATGATTACACTCTTAATGTCGACGCTGACAAGTAGCAGATTTAAGCTAGAATGCTTCTTTTCTTCCATTTGTAAGTCTTTAGGTATCGTTTAATCATTGTTAGATTCGCCAAGCAAACATAATCGTTATACATTAAACGCAAATTTAATAAGGAACAAGGTAATGTTTTCATTTAGGTTTGGCATAACTATGCTTGTTTTTAAGTGATTACAGCAGATTCATTACTCTTTCTCATGCGCCGAATTTCCTCCGTTCTCTTTCCTCTGCATCTTATACGCTAATCTTGCGCGCCCCGCAAAAAACGAAACATCCCGGCGACAAATACTGACATACATTTTGCTCAACACATCCCTCAGAAGGGCACAGAGCAGGCACGGTTAGAACAAAGCACATATCCGAGACAAAATGCGATCGGAGCAAGCGGTGGATGCTCCATGGTTAATATGGCAACGTCTGCGAGAAAGCCATCCTTCGTTATCCAGTTGTATGATTGTTTCCTGTGGAGTTTTGCAACAGGATCTCTACGCACCATTCTAAATGACCCTTGTCGACTACTTCCACGGCCTAACGACAGTTTTTTTTTCTCGCTCGCTCGCTTTCTGTAGTTTTTAGTTTTTCCCTCACGATCCAAATCGTCTACTTAATTAATTACTTGAAGCTATTTGTGTCGCTAAATCGAAATCGACCTGACTATCACTAGATGACCGCAACGTGCATTACAAGCCTTCGCCAGCACGTTAGCCGTAGCCTCTGTGCCGTTGGCTGTTGCCAATCGCGATCTGGGTGGTTTTATAGCAAAAGTGGCGCATCGTGTTGTTCCAGCGACCGTCGACACAACCAAAGTAGGCAGCCGGCTGCAGATGGGTGGGGATGTAGTGGCCCTCGTTACACTTCACCTGGCACGCCGTCCCGTTCGGGATGGCCAGTTCGTTCGAGGCGCTCTCAGTATCCTTCAGGTCGCAGGCGAACCTTCCGTGCGCCGGAGGAATGTCCAGCTGGCAGTCCGTGGTGGCCGTGTTGTTCGGGTCACTGTCGGCCGCGTAGTCGTCGGAAACGTCTATGAAACATGTAGGATATGTTTAAAAATGTTAATTGCACGACGGTAGAAGAAAGCGGATATAATCTTACCATTAAAGGTGCAGTACGGTTCCTCGCCTTCCCAGATTTCGTTAGCACCGCACTTGACGTAGGAGTTCGGTCGGCTCAGGTACCCGCCGCTGCGACAGTGGAACGTACAGCGCGAGCCCCAGATGCTGTTCAGACTGCAGCTCACCTTCAGATCGCGGTTCTTCGGCTTGTAGCGGCGGCACTGCTTCACAACCACCCGGTAGCGCAGATCGCACGTCAGCACCGTGTTCCCGGTCAGCTTGCTGACGACCTTCGCCAGAAAGCTGTACGGTGCGCCGTTCGAGTGGGGCAGCACAAAGTTAAACTTCGGTCCGAACAGTGTCTCCAGCTCGTACAGGTCCTTCGAGATCGGCCGACCGGTGCAGGTCGCTAGAACCGGGGGCTCGATCAGCACCCCGTCGAGACCCTCGCGGGCGACGGCCGTCTTCTCCGGGGGGCAGCTGATGCACAGGCCGTCGATGACGCTAAACTTCTGCTGCGTGGGAAGCCCGTGACGCCTGGCCCCACTGGCCATCGCACCCTTCATCCGGTGTCCGTGACCCTGCTGCTGGGGACGCCCATTCCTTCTTCTCGCTTGGGGCTGCGCTCGTGGACGATAAATCTGTGAGAAAAGGAAAAAGATCGCAGCCGTGCGATCGATGAATTGAAAGTAGATCATTACGGCAAACACCTCAGCCGCCTCCGTGCGTTCCTTGAAGGCCGCGACCGTACCGTTGGGTCCGACTGGGAGCTGAACGCTAGTGTTCTATTATCATCGGGTGCCAGAAACGCTTCGCTACCGAGCGGTAGCGTGATCGAGCCTCGCTGCACATTCTCGTACACACGCTGCTGCGGGTTGCCCGGTGGACCTCTGCGGGAGACAGAACAAGGTGGCCCCGGGCGGATGTGCGCCGGGGTGTATGCGGGGTGGGCATTAGTAGGCGTTACAAGCAACTGCACCTGATTCGCAAGTCGATCTAGACAACATTGACACAACCACGGATACTACGTACAGGCAGGCGGGGGATTAATCAGAGGGAGTTAGCGCGGGCACGGACGATCGAAGTTGGCTGCACGACGGACGATTGCGTGATAAGCATTCGTTTGTTCGTTGATGCAAATCGATACATCGATACCTATCGTCGATCCGTTTGCGGGAAGTTGCTCGGAACGGTAAAACCGGTGACATAGTGAGTATTGCGTGTTTCGAGCAAATTGGGAGAGATTTAAAGGATACATGGCGAATGTGTGCCAAACATGTGACCATATACCCGGGAAGAGAGAAAGTACGGAAGACCTCCGAGATGTCTCTGCTAATGATTGTGTGTGTGTATGTGACTGTGTGAATGATGAAAATTTTCTTACCGAAGGAGCGATTTGCTACGGTGTCTATGATTTCTAGCGTACGCAGACGGGTCGTCGAGGAAGCCTACTATGTTGCGTCCGGCTCGTGCAGCTCCCGTTCCGTGATGATGAACGCGTACTGGACGTATTTTTCGACGAAAACTCGCGATGTCCGGCACGCTCGCATTTACGAAGATCCGCTGAACGGGCAACTGTCGTGGCCGGAGGTTTGCTTGCGGAGCAGTGCGATTGAACGGACCGCCGGTTCTGTTGAAGGTGGGGTGGGAAATCGAGCAAGGTATGTTTGTACAAAGTGTGCGAATGTCGTTCTCGTGTTCGTCTTCGCCGTGGCTTGCTTCGTCGAACGATGGGGTGAACGTGTTGTCGATTGCCGTCTGTAGGCTGGAAACGCTATACGAAGATTTTAACCCGCGGGGTCAAGTGGTCAACACATGGACAGTGGGGGCTTGTCAACAGATCCTATCTAGATGTGCGGCCCCGTTGTGGGATCGCGTGGAGACTTATCGAAAAATGTATGTAAGTTCTATTCGCGTTGCGTTCGAACGTTTCTGCAACCCGTAATCGCGTTCGCAGTAGGCATTGCAAATCGCGGCACAAACAACCACTGTGAGGCTAGCGAAACACCAGTTCTGTGGTTTACGAAGGCTCCTTCAGCTTAAGGATAGTGTGTAAAACGGTTATCGAATAAAAATAGAATAAAATAAATCTCCCCGCAACAGCAGCAGCAGCAGCAGGCGCAGCGTACTCTATGGCTTCCCCGGTTGGTGGAATAATGAGTTTCGAGTTACCGTGTCCACCGCCACTTATCTAATCTCGTGCTCATGTGGGTATTTATGTATCGGACGATCGTGTCCGCCTCATGCGGCTCATAATTCAATCGATTGGCATACGAAGGAACCGTTCGGTCTTCGTGGGATCGCCGGTGGACCCGCTGAGGACCTGGTTCAATTGAAGCGGTTGTCGTCGTCGATGGAGCAACAAAGTGGAAGGCGCGGTGCGCGAGCTACCTGATTGTCGCTTATGATAGCGAGGTAATCTAAGAAGGTGTCGGAAGGTAGTTAAATTAAGTACATTTAACAAACCGGGCCGTGGCGGAGGATTATTAATATGCCTCTGGGATTGCGATTCAAAGCGGTTTGCTACGTAGAATAGGCTACATTCGGTCTATCTGCTTCGTTTCATCTAAATTGAACGTCTATAAATCTCGTCATATTAATGTCGTACTTTTTAATGAACATCCTGTTGACGGTGATGACTTCTTTTAACAGGATAAAAATGTATTGAATGTATGTCATTTCCTTTTAATTTATATTCATGTCCCTTCATTAAACGGATAGGTTCTTTAATTGGTTTCTTTTCTCCATTTTGTTGGAACACTGCCTACTGCGATTTAAGTGTTATATTGATGGGAGAGGTAAGCAAAAGGTACAAGTGTGCCATTCCAGCGTTAATTAAATCCTTTTTGCTTTTTTTTAGGACTCGTGAGCAACTCCTCGTGAAGCTAACAATCACGTATTGTGAAAAATCCACCCAACAGGGATCGAGGCTAACAATGATAATAACCAGATCGTCTGGCATTAAGCGAACGGCATGTCTACCATTACGATGATCGCACTGACGCTAATATCATTCTTCATTGCTTTCAATTATGCGATTAGCAATCTTTATCTGCAACAACGGAGGCTGGCGCCACCCGCAAACGAATCGGCCAGCGAAAAACCCCCACTTCGTTTCGAACCGGTTGAACGTTCTTCAAACGCTGGGCAGGTAGGGAAGGATGAACTAATAATTTATTTCAAATGATAGTAATTATACACCAGACGCAAACACGATTTCGCGCACGCAAGTTTCTTTTTTGCAACGGTTGGAAGTTGAGAAACAAAAAAATCGGAAGCTTCCCTCAAGCAAGTGGCAATGCGGACGGACTCATACTATGCGTGATGTTGGTAGGACTGGAACAAAAAAGCAGAAACGCTAATAATTGCGCCAGACGTGGTGGAGCTGATCGGTTAATAATTCCTAATAAAACGTCACTAAGTACCTGCGGGATTCAGGATGAGCAGCTATGGTAGAGGGAAGCGTTCCCAAAACGCTGCCCGTGAAGACGGGGGCCACCCGTGAGCGAAGGTGCGTAAGGTGCCAGGCGTCGTTGGAGGTCCACCGTTACGGCCAACCGGGACCGGTAATGCCGGATCATTTCGCGCGATCGAGTACGCAGCATGATACTGTTGCTGTGAATTGGACCATAATTAAGTGGCCTCCTTTCGGCAGCGGAGACGGATGCAACTGTGTCTCGCAGATGCAGTAAAATATGTGCGAGTCTGTGCCTGTGTACGGCGACCGAAGTGAACCAATTCTGCCCGATGGCCAGCGAATTCTTCATCAATCATTCTGCGTGTGTGAGCTGGCAGTCGGATAGCAGTTGGTGAGGACTAAATGTTTGTTTACAGAACAAATTAGCACGGCACAGGCACAAAGTATACCTGATACTAAGCGGTGGAGGTGATGGAGACACAGAGGGCGAAAGGAAGCCCACGGTCTCATGTCTACTTGAACTTCAATGCTGAAAGGTCGCTTTAAAACTGAGTTCTCCACTGACTGACTGACTTCATCCTCATATTGCTGCGTGGAGCAAAGACGTTAAAGAATGCGCGTGGGTGGACTATTTGTCGTTCGTACGGATAAATTGGTTTATTTAGAGATCAATCCCATGACTGATGACTATGCAAATGTGCTTTGACTCGCGCTCAGCGTACCGTTGCCATGGCGCTGCGAATGCACGCTTCGACTTGTTTGTAATGGATTTGTTGAGTAAGCAAAGGGAAATGTCAGCACTATCGGAGTCTCGGCGTCCGTTCGGCGTTGAAATGTGACCGGAAAATCCGGCTCGAAAAACGGTACCGCCGTCGTATTCGTAGATCCCGCAATCGACCCCATGTTTTTCCGTAAAAGCATCCGATTGCAAGCGAACCACAAGCGAGGGTAGTGTTGGCCCCCTAATAAGGCAGTTTGCTTTTCACGGAAAAAGGCACGTTGATCGATTGCACGCCGGTTGTTCTAGGGACCGAACTAGAGGTGTCAGTGGATGCCTCTCCCCTCTCTAGCAGTACATGTTTGAGCTCCGTTGTCGATACGCTAATTGACATATCATCGTCTAATCTAATCGGGTTGCTTCCTGTTCGTACAGGGACCCTTTCCCCCCCATTTGGCGCCGTGGCAGAGGTCCAGCATGTTTGGATGAATAAATTTGAAATTTACATTTATCTAGCAGCCAACTGCAGCCACTCCATAAGTCTGTCAAACCTGTGAGGATGCAGTGTGTCGGCCAAGGAGAAGAGTTACGATCGGTGCCCAAGTATGGGCAACTATTTTCATGGGAAAAACGCGCGCGAAGGAGGCTTTTTTTATGTCCACTGAGCTACCGGTTCCATTTACAAGGGGCGAAGGGGGCTTGCTAATCCTGATAGGTTGCGGATAAAGATGTTCTACTGGCGGTTGTGTCCTCCGGTGTAAAATAGCTGCACACCCGTTGGTCGGCGCTGCTTGTACATCACGTAATACCGTAGTTTATGGCCTCCGTTTGGCCTCCTTGTCCGCCGGGGGCAGTATTACAACACATTAAAATGCCCACCTGATGCATGGGACGACGAGTCGGTAACACCCCGAACCGAATTAGTGCACTGATTGAACCAATAATTCACTTCACGCATTCCAAGAGTGGTTGGTACCAGAAGGGCAAGATTTTGTAATGTTTTTTTTTTGTAAACTCGGCTCCTTGTTACCCCCAAGCCTTTTTCCGGAAGGTCTAGATGGCTGCTGGCGAAGGGAAATATCTGGCAAATACGAAGCCCCTCAGGGGGAGTCTGCTATGCCTAGTCACACCGGCAGTTACAAATGGAGCTGCATAAACGCCAGATAAATCCAATGGTCAATAGTAATGTCAATTAATTAATATTTCTCGTCCACCTCCCCCTGCTCCTGGTTCCCTGGGCCAGTGTGAGGCCATAGTGCGTTAGTAGTCAAGTGCTAGCACACGTCGAGACGTCGACAGAACACTGGCGATAAAATGGCTTACTGCACTGGCGCACCGGTAACAGGCCGGGGGCCCACCGACACATCAGGGGCTGCGGTTAAGTAAATTGAAAATTTACATACTCGATGCACTTGCGGCGCACATGGACACGCTCGCGTGGAGACGTTTGAAAGCCCGCCTTCTCCAGCATTGAGATTGATCTGTTCGACCAGATTAAAGCAGAAGGAGGAGGCGCAAAAAATGGAAATTAAAAAAAGAGACCGGAGGGATTGTGCGAAGAGACTGCGGGACTTCGTCAAGTGGAAGGATGTTTGTCGGAGTTGATTAGTTTTTACTACCACCTATTATCGGCGACCAAGAGTTATATTAATAGTAAATGTGTAATTGACTAGCTGCTGCTTGCTGTGCTGTGGTGCACCTCGGCGTCGGTATTCCGGTGAATAAAGTAAGCTTTTTTAATTGCTGCCTGATAAACTCTTGCGTGCGAGGATACTCAACTTCCAGAACGGCTTCATTTAGCAATGATAATGATACAGCCCATAAACTGCACCCCCGCTGTGACAAACGACGATTCGACGGGTCGCTTTCTAACGATGATGAGAAATGGCTGCCATCAGCGCACGGACAGATTGTCCAGCTTAAAACCAACAACGTAAATTGTGGACGGTGGAAAACGGCAAACATATCGTTCCTCCATTAGTGCACGATTTATAGTACACGAAGTCCCGCGTGTGCTTAACGACGCATTTTCGCAGGCCGTTCTCTTTCCCGGGGACAGTCTATTGTCTTTTAAATATTCTCAGCATAGTGCGATTGAAAATGTGGACCAATATTTTATGTTTCCTGCGTCATCGGGAATTCCACATCCGCGTTCACACGCGCCTTGAAATATTCATGAGATTTTTGGGGCATCTTCCAATCGGTTCAGGCAACGCTGGAAGCCCGTAGCGAATGAAATAATTGGGCGTGTGACATAATTTAATCGGTGTGTCTGGCTCCGAAATGAGGCTTTTCACGCATGCAATTAATGGAGTGATCTACTAGAGCACGAGAGAGGCGTCGAGAGGCACACGATTTCGTTGACGATCTCACGCCTGGGTCCTATGTTAACCAGGCGTAGCTAAATGCATAAGAGCAACATCATTAGCAAGGCGATCAAACACACTATGCAGCCGGCTTAATTCGGGCCTCCGTCAGGATCGTTCACACTATTAACAAATTGTCAAGTCGTCGTGCGGTAGTAAGTTTGACACTTTGTGGCGACGTGAGTCCCGTTGCGCCCAGCAGGTCATCATCACCAACGGTTTTTTCCCATGCTGCCAAGGTATTCTGATGCTTGAGGTGCCTTTTTTTCCTTGTTGCATCCGGTGGCTTGTGTTTTATTCCAACCACCCTCATTTGCATCACGCGGCGAGTGTTCACCGTTCGTCCGAGCTAATTAAGAAATCTGGATGAAGATGCCCCTTCTAGATCGGTCGGCGAACGTTTCGCACCGACGGTGGCATCTTGTTGGACATAGCGTACGCAAATGAGAGCATCACTGGGCGAAATTCAGCAACGAAAGATTATCTTAATTCACAAGATCAAGTTTTTGTAGATCGCTTCATAGAAACTCGAACTCGAACTTTATCGGTTGATCGCCATTTCTGCGTGTTGTGTGGCGAAAAGTTGGAGTTTTGAAACAGTTTTTTTGCGACCTTAAAAAAGGTGGTATTCCTCTTGGACCTCCTGTGGTTCCGTGCTATGTAGAGACGGCAACTGGTCCCCGCGGTTGTTGGAGGTCCATTAGAAAAGCGGTTATAATTTTAACTGCTACCACCACCCGATGGTAGACTTGGCCAGAACACATCGTTCAAATTTAAAGAAGATCGTGCGGGTGAAACCAAATCCAACTGTACCAAAAAATGAAGCCCTCTTGTTTGAGGATCGAGGTGTTTGGTGATCGTAAATCATAAGAATTCTACTCGCTGCGATTTCCTGGATGAGATGTGCCTCAATCATGGTAGCAAACCTTGGATATTTGGGAGATGCATTCCTTTGTGCCGAGCGTTCTCGTTCTCATTAGGGTGCGCTATACGTGCGCACGCTGAAAGTTTTAGTACATCCTCCTAAAGCGATCACGAACATTCGATTAAAAGCGATTGATAAGAGCATGCATGGATGCCAGTTCTGTTTTTGCTACACAGAAAAGCCTCGACTAACGACGAAGACGGCAATGGAGAAGGGTTAATGCTGAAGCCAAACCTGTTCGCTGTTCCATCGGCTTCGGAGGATGTGGGGTCCTCGTTGGCCGGGACGCGGCCGGAGTTTCTCGGGTGGCCCCCTGCAAGCGGTACAACTATGTGGAAGAAAGACAGAGAAGGAAGAAATAAAATAAAAATCGTATCGAAATGGTATAAAAACAGGTTAAACAATGTGGCAAAAAAATAAAAAAAACAACGACGAAGTAACACACCGCGACTGCATCCGGTGTCAAGAGGTTGGAACATTATTTTCCATTTAATCCCCCTTACGGTGGTGTGAAACTTTGCCCAAGCCGTTTAACTCGGTTAATTATTTACAATCCCTGCGAACGCTCGTTTAAATTCGGGTTGATAAATCTGACGCCAAAATTATGATCTCCTGGACGGCTTATTTTTTCCGTAATTGCGACCCCCGTGCCGTAACCATAATGGCCGTTTGTAAGTGGACAAAAATCATGAGTAATGTGGCATAAGCGGTATAAACATGTGTGATCATTAAAATGAATCATGGCGGTCGCTTGTTGGCGCCTCTTGCCATTTCGCTGATTCCGAAGGGGGTTCCATACTTTTCGGAATGTCAAACTGTGGACTTTATGCGTCCATCGCAAACGGGTGGGCAGTTTAGGACAAGACCTTTGCAAGTATTGGGTTCATTATGATTCCTGTATGATTTATTTTATAGCGTGCAATGTGCGTTAATTTTAAGGCGACAAGTATGGTTTTGTAATATGGTCTGAATTGGGTTTTACAGTGTAAGCTAGTTAATGCGTATTAGCACCATTAATAATAGTGTTCCGAACAGAGTTTATTGAAATAGACGGATGTAATCGGCCGGTAATGGACAATGTGACACTTGTAAATAACACCACTGCCACCACCCGCGCGATGGATGGTTTGATTCTTCTTGTAGATAAGGTAGCGATCAAGCTAAGCAGCTGTCAGCAGGTTGAATAATTGCTGCCGACATTCATCTTTCCGACCTCTTCGCGCGCTGCCCTAGGCACCGCCATACACCTCCATAAATCAAACTACCGCCCTATCGGCCCGTGACGATCGGCAAATTAATTATGCACAAAATGGGACCGTTATGGGCGCACCTCAAGTTCACCGGAGTATGTTCGTTTTCCTTTCGGACACGGCAAAGATAAGTGCTGCTCGCGAGAGTGACGTGGAAAAAAAAAACCGCCCAGAATGGCACATTGAACCTGAAGATTTTGGTGATGATAAAGAAGAAGATCTGGAATAGCGAGAGAACTGCACCGTTGCATCGCATGACGCGTGCAGAAACGTTTCGTGGCTCCGGCCTTAATTAGCCCGAATTGATTTCAGTAAGCTCGATCGATGGAGGCGTCAGGTTTAAAAGCTACCGTCTCTTAAAAAGATGCTCGTTAGCCATCATTAGGGAACGGTGCACAGGGGTCCACGTGCTGGAGGGGGATAATGGGAGTGTAGGGTGAGCTTGTATGAGTTTTTAGTAGGACCGCCATTTTTTTGCTATTTTGACCGATTTTTCTTACATAACATTTCTTGGCGTGTACAAAGAACGTACAAATAATTGCATGAATGCTTTTAGGGTATTCTTTGGAAATCAATTATTGAAAAGAACTCAATCATGTTGCAGCCTCTCGAATAATTTTTTTAAAGGAAGCATAGAAGCCGGAAATGTTTAAAATTTATTTATTGACAGCAACATAAAAAACGGAAAACTGCCGATTTGTTTGCCAAATCACGAACCGAAACGATTGTGTGCCAAAAGCTCAAAACTAGCGCGAAATTAAACACTGGATTGATGTGCACAAACACTATTAAAAGTGTTTACACCAATCACCGCAGTCCATTTATTACGCGATTCTAATTTTAAACCCCTCGAGTATCACAATTCATCCAGAGAGGAAAAAAATGGAGCTGCCAATACTGCCCGTTCTTCATAGTGACTTGTGACGTCAAGTCTCAATAGTAGTTTGGGGCAGTGCAGGAAGGAAGCCAACCATCCGTTTTCCTACAGTCGGAATGTTTATTGGCAAATGGCATGGAATGCAAAATATTTATGGTGGGAGGTTTGAAGTGTGCAACCAACAGGCACGCTTTCGTGTTTGGTCTAGGGTCTTGATGATAGCGCTACGAAACTAGTGGTTTATTTTATCCATACGTAAGCAAACTTTGATCGTTTGGTTTGTAGCGATAGTAAAACGAACCTATGACGATAATCGTTGCCAATTTGAAGATTTCACTAGCGTACTAGACCTAGATACAAGTTTACCAGAAGATCTAGGGCGTGCTAGATTCCAACAGTACGTGTCCTTGCATCGACGAAGAAAGATGTTCTGTACATCCCATGCGACATGACGGCATTCGGTTCGGTTCGTTTAATTTCCCCATTTTTCCCAAACTCTTCAGTGATGAAGACTCAATGTCGCTATCAAACTCCGAGGGATGTGTTACAACTTCTTCGCCAGCTTGCGAAGCAATGTTCACACCCTTGCCACAGCAAATTGGTCTCTGTCGTCGCTAATTAATTCTTTCCCAAACGCTCAACGATCCATTTCGATTTTCCCACTCGCGATGGGCCATGGTTCTCGTGAAAGTGAAACGATGCGCCTCGGTCGAAGACGATATGCGTTCGACGACTCTTAACCGGCAGCCAGGGTGCATCCTATAATCTTCTGGGCAGTCCATAGGAAGAGACTAATTGGTGCCGAATTCGTTGCTTAGGTTTGCGCCAAAAGTTCAACGCAAGTCTGGCCGTGCTTTGGTTGCGGTGCTTCGGTACGAGTGCGCATCTTCGTATTGAGCAATGGATCTGGTCGCAGCTGTCAAGTGGTATTGCAAAGATGTGCCGTGAAACTGGCATCATAGGCCGTAGTATAGTACGCAAAATGGATGGCCTGAGCAATGCGGTGACTTACGGGAAACTACCGTCAATTAGAGCGTCAAACCGTTTTTGGCACCATTTCAAGCCGTTCATTAGACGTCATAGTGCATCTGCATCCCCGACAATATGGTTGTTAATGGTGGCTTCGCTTTTACACCGTTGTTTTCGCATGGCGCAAATGTGCAACATTTCGCCGTGTCATCCCTGGCAGCACGTCAAATCGCTGAGCGCCCTCTAGCGGAGGCGTACCTTCAACGACGATCGGCCCGTCGATCGAGGTGGGGGTAATTGGGATCTTTTGTTAGGTTAACTCTGCAACCCGATTCTGCAACAGATTTTGCGAGGATCCACGGCCATGGCCGAGTGGTGGTTAACGTCTGGCCAATGACACTGCAAATTGGAGCCCGATTGGTGCCCTGCAGGTCGCGGCTGCGTGTGGGCTCGGGACGCCAGTTCCTGGAGTGTTAAGGGTTCAATCGAAGAGGTTTTGAACTGAACGTGACCCGAGCTGATTGGGTCGGCTTTTCAGCGACGCCGGACAGTTTTGTTACCGATTGACGCACGACATCACAGCACAATCGCGATGGCTGCAGTTGCATCGTGAAGGGCGTGCGTGTGCAGAGCAATGTGTGCCGGCAGAGATGGGGGCCTATGCGGTCGAGTACCACTTGAACCGTTTGAGGGCCTGCGCTCAACGGTCCGAAGTAACCACTCGTCCTAGTGTCGACAGTTGGTGAAGCTAGTTGCCGCTCAGGTTGGCCACTACAGCTCTAGATCCTAGCCAAATGGTCTGAGTCTGAAGTGATCCAATGGGAGACGAAGTGATACAGTCCGAGAGCTCGAGGTACGTTTAAAGTGCGCTTTCACACCCCATTAAAACGGGACGCCCTGGGAAATGACTGTCCGCTGACAGGTCGGTCGGTGGATGCAAATAGTCGTGCGAAATTGACTGCGCCGTGTTTTATTACTTGCCGGGTTTGGTGGTGAGCCGGCTCACCCGGTCACAATATTGATCTTTTCTGCTTTTTTCACCGGCCTCCGTCTCAGTTTCAAACCCGAACGGCGCGCTGGCCTTCCGAAGCATGATTTATGCGCTGTTTCTCCTCCGGTAGGTTTGTTTCTTGGCATTTTTTTCCCTTTCTTTTCGCCATGCAAAACGTTTGTTTTCGGGACCAGGATAAAGCCCCGCGGGTGCGCTACCATGCGCCCAACATATGCGTCCACGAGTTCCTCGCGCGCTGCGGGAGGTGAATTAGTTTTCCGCAGACGTGCGCATACAGCGCCGTCGGTGTCTTGCGGTTTGGTGTTAATCTTTAAACAATCCGCCTTGACGCCCCGCTTTGATTATCGGGTTTCCTGTTTGTCTTCTCTTTTTTAGGCCAATTTCAAGAGACGCCGTTTATGTCAGCTCTTTTTTGCCTTCTTCTTCCAACGAACCGCTATAAATCTATTGAGCACTAATATTGGCAATCACAACATTGGCTATTGGGAAATTCGCTATGGATTAAAAACTAATTTTTCTTGTTTGTTTCCTAAGGAAGTTTATGTTTAAAAAACGATTGTGTGTTTTTTAATCCCTTAGTGGCGTGGCCCCACAGATTCGCAAGAGGCCGAAATGTCTTTATTTACGACCGCGCGGTGCAAGATTTATTGCACCTTTTTGGCGAGCAGCGCGCACCTTTTGGCGCATTGAAAGGAAATGCTTTTAATTTGTTTTCTGTTTTTTCCCCCCTAGTCAATTTGTTCACTTCAGAGGTTCTTGGCAAAGTTAAAAGCGTCTTAGGGTTCGTCACGATCGACTGAACCATTTCTTTTCGCGGTCCAACAAATCGTAGTGGCTAGCGTCGTGCAAATTTACGATTGTTTACGCGACTCGACCGTTTCCAAAGGGTCCACCACTTCCACCGGCTCTGCTGCCTCCATTTTAGGGTGCGTTCGATGGACACTCCGGAGCTCACATGAAAAGATTCTCCCATCCGAAACCTTCACCGCAATCTGGTTAGCTGGTTACGGTTCATAAATAAAACTTTCGCCAGTCCATTAACCGATTAGTATTTTTAGTTTTGCGTTTTTTTTTGTTGTTGGTTTTTTTTTGGTTTCGTTTTGTTTGCGTGAAACGGAATGAATTGGTGTGCTTAAATGTGATGTGTGACCGATCGTGTGGTCTCATCAAGTGGCCAGCAACCCAGGGGGGGGGGGGGAGAGGAAACACCCTAGAGGCCTAAAGTTTTCGTCACCGTAATAAACTGCCACAAAAACTGTCCATCTCCTAAAGACTTAATCATACCGTCACCCGGTCGGGCGGTGGCGCCCAACGTACACTTGAAACATGACGGATGGGCTGTTTTGGCTATCTGCTAAACGATAATCTTTTATTCCAACCTCGACGCGACCATTCTGCTACCCACCTGCCCCACCTGTCGCCGTTGCGGCGCTGCGGTGGGAAAAGGCACGATAAAATCGGACCGCAGCGAAAAGGACATACAAAGATATTCACCCTAGCTTCGTGGCCCAGAAAACAAGAGTAGACTATCGGCTGCACAGTAGCAGTAACTCCGACGACGCTTAAACTCATGTCTGCATATGCGTGGGGATGACATTTGGGATATCCATCTTGTGTTGAAGATTAAAAAAAAAAAATACAAAAACCAACATGGGTCGTGATATTGAACAAACGTGCGTAGACTGCGAAATTAGTTACTTTTATGCGAAAAATTTATTGTCGCCTACCGGTTTCTATGGTACCGAACGTGGTAAGGAAGTAGACCGTTGGTTTGACATTGTTGTGAGGCAAGACAAGCCGATTAATTAGGCTGTTAAAAAACGGCTTTGCGAAAAATGGGGTGTTTTATTCGCTTTACGGAAGCTAAACCATAAATATTTTCGAAAGGTTCAAGGTTACAGTGGTAGCCCATTTGGTCTAAGCGATGTAGCAATTCACGAGAACATTCAAAGCAAATGTTGCAATTTTTCATACAGCCGAAAGAAACCGTGTTTCAAAGCATAAATCACTCTTGCAAGATTTTCTCTTCCATCAACCTTTAGCGCTCAGGTTGATTATTACCGAGCGTCGTCTATAAATTGCAAAAGTAACCAGAAAGGACCTCTTGCTTTGGAGCAACTTCCTCTCGTTTACACCTTTTGGTGATGGTTTGGTTTAAACATTTTCAAAACGGGATGATAAATAAGACCTGAGATATCCTGAGAAATACTGTATTGCTATGTCAGGATTGTTTTCCGTTTACCGCAGGCATTTGATTAATGGCGCGCGCGACTCGTCTGTTGCCAAATGGATCTGTCATAATGTTGCTTCGTATTTCGCAAAACACCGGTTGTGTGAGACGGCTGGGAGGCAGATCGCGCAATACACATTCAGGCAGGGTTATTTTTAAGTGGGGATCTTAAAATAACCATACCGCCGTCTTAAAATACTTATTTCATAAAAATAATCCTTGTTTATCGTCTGGTCAAAGCCGAAGTAAACAAGGTTGCAGTAAATCATTTACTTACGAATCATTGCTTTAGGTATTTATTTTTCGTAGGCTTACGGCTCAAGGAATGGCTTTCCAATGGTTGGTATCGCCCGGCCTTGGATTGCTCCACATTGTGGTCCACATGTTAGCCGCAAGATTGACAGATGTGTACTGTACAGTGGTGCATTCGTCGCCGCTGCAGATGTGTCCGAACCCATCGTCGTTGCGGTTGGAAAGTTATGCCCCCTCGGAGAAGCAACGAGTCGAGTCTAATTGTTTGATCGATCATGCGGATCGATCGTATGGAGTTTAATAAATTCGACACCATAGTGTCACCGGATGTGACCGAGCAGCCATTTTGCCTGCAGCCTGAAACCTGGCCCCATTTACATCTTGCGTTTCGCAAGGTGAAGAACCGGTTAGCATTATCTTCTAAGTAACAGTTGTTTACTAAAAGCCTTCCTTTGATCTCCTTGATCCTTAAAATAATTGTCTAGACCTGTGCAAGGAACTTAGACTTGAAATTTGAATTTGTCGTAAATTGAATGAATCAGTAGAAATTAATCAAATCAACCTTCGAGTTTGCAAATTCTTCCACCATTTCCATCGGACCAAGAAAGGCAACGATCGCATCGCAACCTTCTCACCTCCGCCAAGGAACAGCACGTTACCCAGACCCAGATTAGTTTAACGATCTACTACCGCGCGGATAAGTGGATGCACAAATCATCGAGCAGCTGGAGCGGCCACCTTTTCGGCAAGCAAGCGGTACGAGAAATTCCGAGCAGAAATTTGCTAAATAAACATCGCCGGTAAGCAAGCGCCCCCGTCGTCGTTGAGTCGCCGTCGACCGTCGAGCAAACGACCGTCGGTTTGTTTGTGTTTATAGAGGCCGGAAAAAAAAGAAGGCACCCTTAAACGAATTGATGCGTGTCGGTTGGAGGAAAATTTCGAGTTTGATTGGCGTGCCCGTCCCCGGGCAGGTTTCCCTCCCCGGTGGGTGGCGGGAAAAGTGAATAGTTTATTTGGTTTCGACGCTGCGGGGCAATCGTTTAGATAAAGCTCTTCTTCCATACACCGCATCGCCGTTTTCTTTCACTTTGCGTAGGCCAAATGATCTGTTAAATGCTATGCTTCATCGGGTTGGTGGACGATTGACGTAAACGATCGAGTGAGTATCGTATGTAAATCAGTTTCGGTGCTAGTGCTTTGCCATGGGCATTTCTTCCTGCACACGATAGCTTCGGGGTTCCTCCTTCTGGTTGTTTTAGGACAGACTAACAAGCGCACCGCGTAACGACATGCAACGATGGCCCGCGCGCCACGTGGGACTGTGGAGCTGGAGCAAGATCGGAAGAAATCTTCCGGCAGCTAGATCGACGCAAGTATGCATTGCACCCGACCGCGAGCTGACCTGCCCGGATCTAATGAAGGTGCATTAAAATGTCATCCATCTTAGTTTTTTCTCCAATTTCTAGTGAACGTCTCTCTTTCAAGGCGCTCAAGATGCATCGATGCGTTCAATTCCATTTGTCCGGTTGCAAATTTGCCTCTTGGTTGCGAGCGGGCAGATTGGCTCGATAGAGACATCCGTGCAGTCGGCCTCGTCGGGGACGGTTGTCATTAGAACGGTTCGGCTCCCGAGAGACCCTCACTTCCCAGACCCGGTGCCTGATGGTGATTGATTGCGGTCATTTAAGTGAATCTAATTTCCCCGACCCGCGACGGTTCCGCGCGACACGTCATAATTAAACCAGGTCCTGTATTTGTTTCGAGCTGGGAAATCATTTTGCGTCCGGTTTGTTTTGCTAGTATAGTTGGTCGGCTTTGGGATGGAGGAACATACCATTCAACTGCTGCATTACCGTCTGCGTCTGCGACCGTGATCTATGGCTGCCCGACATCGCGCCATTCGTCGCTGAATATATGCGCGTTGACGGATCATTTTTGCATCGGGCGATCATTGTGTATGACAACAGCACATGCGTTGACAAGCGCTAAATGCATTCCATTTCTTGGCCGTCGAGTCGGTCGCTTGATGGACGGTTGTACTCACGATCTTGCGATTTGTTTGAATGAAACGGTAAACGATATGTTGCACTGAAACCTTGTTGCCGTAACGAGGCATTGTGTTGCGTTGTGTAAGATGAGAAACGATCCTACGGTAGATTACAAATTATTTCAAACTTTATCCTCAACCGGTGATTTTAAGTTGAATTTCTTCTCGTGTTGGGCCAATAGCAAATCTTATCGAAATCTTTGTGATTAATTCATTTTCGTTTTTCATAATTTCGGCAATCGGAAGCAATTTGTTTTCGTTTTCATCGATTTCATCCTGGTGCTAGCCATTCGCAAGTCAATGGAAGGGGATGTGATTGTAACAGTCCAATGTAGTGGCTTTAGGGGGTAAATCTATCGAGTAGTTTCTGAGAAATAATGTTTTCCCTCTATTTTTAAGTGATATGGGAGGGATGGGGAGGAAGTATGTTTTGGGGAAAACGACTCCAACTAATATTATCGGGTAATATTACTCATCTTTGTGCCTAGTTTGGTACAAATCGATCCGGTAGATTTTGCGTGATGCGAGCCCATACATATATTCAAATATATACGTTTAGACAAGGAATCTGCTGACGAGGGCGATTCCTCCACGGTACGGCGATCGCAAGCGGAAGGCCACCGAAACGTGCGTAGCGGCGGATGCAACCCGACGACGCTAGCACCAGAAGCCAAAGCAAAAGCGGACGACCGGGACACGAGGATGCAACCCCGACATGCATACAAACATAATTACATTCATTTTTATTTATACGAAGAGGAAGATAAATTGGCTCTGGCTGACAAGGTTGAAGCGCCGTTATTAAGGAAAGCGTGTAGAATTTTGTGCAACGACCACCTTTAAACTGGTCGGACTATCAATCGTGATAGCTAAATGGCACACTAAAGGCATGACTAAAGAAAGAACCTGTGAAATGTGGCGCATTTTGAAGAAGAAAAAAGTGCTCTTTCATCATGACTATGCTCCATGGCCAGCGACTTGGCTGTTTCGGCTAAATTGGACGAATTGCATTTCGAATTGCTACCGCACCCATCGAATCGAAGGCAAGATTCAACAATTCTGAACCGAAACGTGGAGGCGATCGACGAAACAGACTGAGGTATATTCAATGATGGTCAAAATCAATCATTTGTTAGAAATTATACAGCAATGTCGGAGGGGAAATGTAGCTTTTATGTAGTCTAAACGCGCATCTAAAACCATACAGTCGACTTATCATTTCATCCTCTCTGCCCTATTTGAATATCACGAACACTCTAAAGTTCGCTATACTAGCTCTTGGAATATAAAAAAAGCGTATTGGAAAATAAGGAATATTATGACTAAAGTCAAACTTCGCCAAAAAGTCTTTTTTTAGTGGTTTTTAACGATTTAGATCTATTTTTATGTCAAACACAATGTTTCCACGAAACAAATAAATAATTGATGATAATAAACCTATCATCTGTTATGTCTTCCAATTTTCATTCACTTGACAACACCATTGAATTAGGTGCTTCATAATTGATTCCTCCTCTAGCCCAACCTAATGGTGATAGTCTACCGTTTGCAACCACTTAACATTCCCGCTTGGTGTAACGCCGGCGGAAATCGCTCGAGCACAACCAATGCACATAAACCAGCCGCGTTCTGTCACTTGTTACTAAATTACGGTGCAATCTTCACGCGGTTCGGAGTTGCCGGCCGTGTGCTTTTTTCTTGTTCCTTATTTTTCAGACAGTGTGTGTCGCGTGCGCGGCTTCTGTATATACGGACCGAATCGAAGCGCCACTCGCAAAACATTGTACAAACCCGCTGTGCCGGCTCTTCCGTCTTTTAATCTCGGCCTTACGCGTTTTCATTTTCTACCCTGGTCGAAAACCACATAGCGACTCTCGGTTCACGACTCGGTTCTCTGTGGACGGGAGAAGAGTGCATGAAACGGTAATGACGCGAGGAAATTATGATTCAATCATGGGCATAAATAAAATCGTTGCAATCGTTGAATTTTAATTGACCGCCGGAACGGGGCGAAAGATAACCATCTACGGGCCGGGTTTCGAGGGTCGTGAAGAAGGTGTCAGACTTTTAACTAACCATCCTAGACTGTGTGGTTCGCGCGCGACGGGGAGTCCCTGCGGTCTTGGGCTCGTTATCGGATCCAGTTTGTGTCCCGAGCGTCCGTGGACGAAGTAAGACATATACCGCAGGCTGCATCCGGGACCAGTTGACCATCGAATAAGCGAGCCGCGATTTATTGGATGCGAGCGATGACAAAACGATCATTGCGGGAAAAGCGAGAAGGGATGTCGCACGCCGCAGACGCCTGGCCGCCGTCAGTTGTCCGCTGGTGTTTGCAGGTCAGCGAGGTTAATGGAGTATGATTTTCGTGCTGACAGTTTCCAAACCGTTGTCCACCCGCGCATCGTCTAGACTAGACTGGATGGCGTGTCACAGGAGCAAGGTGAATACGTTCAAGGAGACCGATTTCTACAGAATGTATGAAGACATCCATCGCCAATAGCTGGTTGGATACACGTCATGGTCTCATCTACCGGACGATCTTGTCAAGGATTTCGATATTTCACAAGGATCGATAGCAGAGAACGAAAGTAAATTTAGCAAGTGCATTATCCGTTGCGTTTTCCCATTTTCCGATTTTCATTGGTTGTAAAAGTGGTGCAGTTTTTACCATAAATCAACGGAAAATTGCGTGTCCATATTCAACCCCTTGCCGACGGGAAACGACAGTGAAGATCAATGATCTTTTCATGATTGAAAAGTGACAGTTTATTTTCTCCCGGCTGTTTCCATCTTTGTAATATTTGCAAACACAAATGCCTTTGTCCCGGTGGAAATTGGGAATATTTTCAAGAGCGCATGTTTTAAAAATAGCTTCCCAACGCCCGGTACTGCCAAAATAAGAAATGAGTAATTACGTGTCCGCTCGGTGATCTTCGCAAGGCTTGTGAGGACTGCGAGAACGCGAGAAAGGTGATTGTCTTTATTTCTAGTTGCAGGCAGACTACGGGCCGTTTCGTGACCGCTGCCCGTTCTTGACCGGCTCGAGGAATGGTTTTAGAGAGTTGCAGCAATTTGGCCAACCGTTTATAATATCGCGTTCCCCGAGCGTAGTCCTTCCACCGAACCGCCAGCTAGATGCACGTGTCGTTTTCTTTTTTCTTTTCCCACAACCCACCCGGAGTCCGAAGATTATGCGTGTTTTGAGATATATCGTCAACTTCGGTCGGGGATCAGATTACGTCGATTAGGAGACGGCACAGCTCGGAGCGTACCCCTCATAATGGGGCCAGCGCTATTGACAGCTAATTTAAATGCGGGTGTCTTCGCGGGTGAACTGCGATGGGCCAATAAAAAATGGGAGGATCATCATCGGCTTTCAATCGATTTCACTGGAACCGTCTAGGTTAGATTTCGGATGATCAGGTTTGTGGTTCGGAACGGAAACAGAAGAAGCACAAGCAGTAAAACCCAAATCTAAATCCAATGCTCGCGCGTTGGAGGACTCGGTCCACGGAGGAAGGCGGCCTCCCGTTTTGCCACCCCTTACTGGTTCAGCCGGCGTACAGCTTTAGATCGGAGCAGAAAACAACCGGCGTTAGTTAACGTTTGCATAATATAGCTATTTAATTCAACCACAAAAAATCAACCATACGTCCATTGGAATGATAATCTAATTTCCGCTCGGCTTCGGCTGTAATTATTATAAATGATTCTGCCTAATGGGTTTTACATTATTTATGTAAGTTATTGCTATCGATCGAGGAGCTCCTTTCGGCACGCACGACACGCTTTCGGTTCGCACCGTCCTCCACGGTTAACGCCGGTAACGATTTAATTGTTCAAATATTTGGAAAATATTAAACCGTTACAGCTAGCGAAGCGGAACGTCATGTGCGTTCATACAATACCGGTAGGCGACTCGTTAAAATGCGTGCCTCCGTGCGAGTTGCAAGTACTATTAGCATGAGCAATTAGCAGCATTCCACCGTTACGGAAGGTGTTGAAGTGGAGATGAATAGATTATTCTGTTGACAAATACCGCCGATGGAACGAGGGCTTCTTCTCAAGAGGGCCGCCCTGCGTAACGATACCGCTTTTAGTGGAAAGTGTGTCCATCTAATGGTCTGTATGTGTGTGTGTGCGTGTGGAGTGGGGCGAGGGCGAGTGCTAACTCGAAACAATCCATCTGCCCGGGGAGGAGAGCCTTCAGAAGACGAGAGATTAAACACTTTTTAACTATGTAATGGAGTGCTTAAGGAACCCCTGGAGACACTTCGAATTCCTACAACCTCTCCACTTCACTGTCCCACTAGCACAGCCTTTGCTAAACGATGCCGTATTTTCCCTTAATTACTCAATCATAAATCAAGCTGGGAATGGGTATGGAATTACAAGTTCGTGATATGGACATCGACCCTTCCGAAGGGATGGGTCTCTGCCCACTGAACCATGAACCACGGAATGCCGCCGGTCGGGACGAGCGCATACCGTCGATTGGCAGCAGTGATTTGCGGACATTGCAGCAAAACAATATGTTCATCAGTGCGGACACATTACCGTGCCTCAATCTCTCTACGTATGCCGTGTCCTTAGGGTTAGGGTGATCTACATCGGTGCAGGGAGATCTAACGGATATCTATACATGCAACTCTGGACTCACTGGTGAACACATTTTCCGAGGCTCGTATGGTCTCGCATAGACGGTCGTGGCCTGCAGAGGGCAATTAAATTTCAATTTCACCTTAACTTTCGCGCGCCTAGTCCCGTGCAGTGGGATCCGGCTATTGCGCCCAGCCGTATTTGGTCGGCGTGTCAGCTCAGCGAATGTGCGCTGAGTAATGGTCAGTCATTTGTCAGCCCGCCGGCCACCAGGTGCCTGCTGAAGATGTCGGCAAAACCGAGGCAAACGGTCCACGTCCATCCATATCGCTAGCACCACCTTCCCCGAAGAACGCGGTGAAACTGACGCCTTTTGCCGTGGGGGGCGTCGTCTTACGCGGGCCTACCGGTCACGTGCGCGGCTCGGATCAAATTATACTAATTTACGGCTGTGTCTTAAAAACCGATTACCTCCATTAGAACGCCCACAGCTTCCACGGGCGACTTTGGGTGTTTTTTTCCCCTCTTATAACGAGTGGAAAATAAATTAGAAAACAAGCAACGACGGAAACTGTGATATCCAGTCGGCTAGTGAGACGGGGCTCGCGGTGAGACATGATGATGCCATTAAACACGTTAGGTTTGGCTCTTCCTAGTTTAGCAGTAGCCGGCACTGACGTGCCCGACTGACAGCAAATGGTTTCGTCCCGCCGACGACGACGACGCGATCAGTTCAGTTGTGTATCGGTTTCAACAGCCACCGTACGGATTGTCCCAATATTTGTCCTCCGTCCGAGCGGGTGACGCCTATGTCCGGACGATGCTATGCTTCTGCTCCTGTTTGGTTTATGTTGTGACCTACCTGTCAGCATGGACAACGCGAGCAGCAGCAGCACGCGGCCGGCCATTATTGCCGGCGGCTTGTTTGACAAATGGCGGCGTCGGCAGCAGACCCTTGTTCCTGTGTTCCCGTTGTTCCTTCCGGCCACCCAGCCTCGGGCAGCATTCTGGGATGACATGCTTCTGTGCAGATTCACCAACGGCCGCTCCGGGTCGGGGGGGCGCTCGGATTGTCACTCGTTATTTGCTAGGTGGATTGTAGATTTCCGCTCCAAAATTTTCTCACTTCCCGATTAACACTTTTTCACTCATTCGATCACTCGGCCAACCGCACCGTGTGAATTTGGGGGACGCTTCCCGTGGGAGCTGTGGAGGGTGAAGAAAGATTGCTGTTACGAATTTCTGCGCGATCCTTTCTGTAAAGTGCTGCCTTCCTTTCGCAGCGGAGAGGAATCGTAAAATCTGGTTCCAATTTGCAGCATGTTTCACTGAGAAGAAAAAAAAAAACAGCGCACTCCGGAATGCTACTTCCTTCCCTCTGACGTCACCTACGTCAGCAACGATATACATTAGCGCGGCGTAGAGTAGTTTGTTCCGTTTTGTCTTCCGCGGTGTCGTCCGCCTCCAGCCTGCCTGTGTGAAAAGTCAAAGACCTTTTACAAGCGCAAGGTGCCACACGTTCTGAGCCGGCACCCTTTGGAAGATCGTCGCGTCGTGGTTTGTAAATTGTCATCCGGTATAATTTATGTGCTGCCCGTTCGAGGGAGATCGTTAGCCGTGCGACTGAGTCACACATGGGGGCGCGGGGAGGGAGAGAAGGGATAGGATAGGGTGACTTTCTTCCACCCCGATGCGCCCCTGTTGGTTTTGTTTTTTAAACATGGATCCACCAGAGTGCCAAGGGATTAAACAAAGAAAACAACGTCTTCCAAAAATCAATCGAGCGCATTTTTCATTTCCGTCTTCTAGGGGAAGGGTGTGTGTGTGAGTTTGAGGGAGCGAGGGTGGGAAAGGATCTGCAAAAAAAAAAATACAACAACACTCCATCGCACTAACGTTAACAGCACCCGCCTAATGACCGATGATGGGACGCCGACAGTAAGCCCTTGCCGGACCATTAAAACCGATCCTGCCGGGTTTCGGTCGTGATCGAGTATGCAAATCATCGCGCACGCATGCGGTGATAAATTATGTTTACAAGCCTCGCTCACCCACTGTATGTAAATCGCGATCGGTGATCGGTCGCGGCCGCTTAGAGACCTACATGTGCAGCATGGGATTTTTTCCTCCTCCTCATTTTTCCTTTTTTTGTTTTTACTTTTCGGCGGACAACGTACACCGTCGCTGTTTCTCGCCTGCTCCCTTCCTTTCGAGAGCTGCTCACCGGATCGGCCACCCTTCCTACCTAATTATAACATTCCACCCGAGGCCCTCTCCAAAAAACAATCGACCACAACAGACAAACTTGGCTCGAGGATTGATAGCGAAAGACAACGACTCGAAGAACCTATAAAAGAAGATCTCCGTCGGTTTTGCAACCCAAGTAGGTGGTGACGGTTTGTTGGGGAGGTCATAGTGTGTGAGTGTGTATCTCTCGTACGGTTGACAAATAGCAAAATAATCTAATCGCTTAGGTTGCGTCCGTCTCAACATTTGTCATGTCATCTACGTTTCGGGAAAGACTTGTTTTTTTGTCTGCTTCTTCGCCCGCTATGTCCTACGCGTTTGCCTCCTGTCTTCTGTTGATTTCCGATGGATGTATCCTTAGAGTGCGAAGACCAGCGAAATTCGATCGACCGAAATCGGATCTACATGACGACGTGTTCAATTAGTTCCATGGTTCCAAAGTCTAAGGAAGGACGGAGAAACATGGTTAAGCAAAGGGAGCCTCCCAAAGTGTGCTATGTGATGCACCAATCGGAAGGAGAGGTTTCCTCATAGGGGGAAAAGGAATAAAAACTGATTCCACATAGATTCGTGAAGCTTATGTCCGGACTCTTTCCCACTGTGTTTAATGCCAACGGAGCAACTATCGAATGAGAAGCTCAACGAGAATAGTAATTTCCGTATGCGAAGAAAGACGTACCGCAAGCAGGAACATTGTCTTATCTGATCACGTCTGGCGTTGATCGGCCATTCCGAACCTGTCCCTCACGCGCCGTGAGTCGCTTTCACGCGGTTTAATTTGTTTAAATTCGCTGTAATTAAATCGAGGGAAAACTTGCGGGTCGACGATGAGATCGGGGGATCCATCTTGGAAGGCAGGATCGGTTAATCATCGGGAGGAAAAAAGAGCCAAAAAAACAAAATACAATTGAATTATTCATCGCCATATCCGGGTGCTAACAGTTCCACAATCGATTGACCATGCTCGTTAACAAAATTTTAATCGATCGTCAGCTGCCAATTTGGCGACGGTTGAGAATCCAATCGTGCAAATTTGCAAAACAAACAAAAAAATCATGCATTCTAAATGCAATCGAAGAGGTGGAGGAGATTCACTTAAAGGGTCACACGCCACGTCAACGAGGCTGCTCCCACAAATCCTTATTATTTTCGACTGGCGCCACACGCGGCCAGAAATCCGAGTGCGTTCAAATATGTCAATCGGGAGGGATTTATGGGCAGCAGTTGTTGGAGTGACAGGACTTCTATTCCCCCGTGTCACCCTTAAATGCAAGCGGGAAAAGAGGAGGATCGTTAGTGCATTGGGTGTTTTTTTTTTTGCTGTTCGGGCAATAAAACTGGGGAGGGACGATTTGCTGGGATGTTTTCCTTCCGTTTTTTAAAGCACTACGTAATGCTCGTGTTTATTTCACTCGACCCTTGTGATGCGGTGTCAAATTGTGCTCGACGATAAATCAGATGAAGTGTGATCATCGGTGGTTGCTTTTTTATGGGCCTTTAATTATTGTACCCCGCCATAAAATCGTAACTTGACAGGGCACGTTGGGTGAATGAAGGGACTAGGAAGAGTCCCCGTTGCTGCATTACAACCGGAAGAAGCGGCTTAAAAAAGTTCAGTGTGAGAATTGGTTTTATGATATCGTCTAGACTGGCAATTTTTTTCTCAGCAAATGCAAAATGTCATTGTGTAGGGGTTAAAAAAATATTTAATTTTCCGAAAGTGATGACATGAAACTCGTGTGCGCCCAAAAAAACAAAACACAAATAATTGGATGGTTTTAATTGAATACATAAATTAAGCAAGGGGAAATTAAACTGACTGCATAATTTGTGGACAAAAATTGGATGATTGGATTGGTAAATTATTTAAAATTCCTTCGGAACAAAGGGACCCACAAGCACAGTCGAACGAAAAGGTCGCCATGGCAGGGGAGCGATTTAAAATAATAATCGGCACCTTGGTCCGGCTTTACAAGCGCATCGCAGATGCAACAATCCGCTGCCCATGACCCGACGTGGTTCGGAAGTTTGGAACCCGCGGACACATTTTAATGGAGTAGGGTAATAAACTTGAAATACTGCCGAACACATGAGTGGAATTCGCGATTCCTCATTCGAACGTGTGCGTTATTGAAATTTGGGAAAATGGACGCCATCGTTAAAATCAAATCCCTCTAGTGGAGTATCGATCGAGCGCGATCAAATATATTTTCCAAAGGAAAAGAAAGAAGAATACTCTCGCACAAAACAGGCCAAAATCGTGGCACGTATTTTGTGCGAAATAAATTCATTCGATTTTGGCTGGTTGAAGCCTGTAACTACGTTTTATTTCCTGTTGAACAATTTTATGATAGCCATAAGCCACCGAACAACGGCACGCATGTGCTGAAAATATACATTTGAGGAAATAAATCCGATCTTTACGATTCTGAGACGTGAAATAAATGCGAGACTTGGTTTTGGAGATTTTTACAGGAGCTTATAAAGTGGAACGTTACCATAATCGGATATGGTGGCTTATAGAAAAAGACGAGAATAAAAGATGCCATTAAACATATTTGGGCTCCGTGAAATCTGTCCAGATTAGCTTTCTACACGCATTACTATTTATTTACCCGAATAAAAAATACAGAGAAAGATTTATGTTGCCATTGACCTTGAGAAATATAACATTGGAAAAGTTAATGTATTTAAGAAGTTGAACGTACTTTAACAGGGGTTTTTTTATGTAAAGACTGTTTGTAGAGTTCTGCACAAAAATGCTTTCATTGTGCTGATTCGTCTCTGTGCAGCAAAACCAGAAAGGATTATCATCGATCCATTAGCAGGAAGTATTGCCATTCGGCAACCACCCTAGGGGCAATGATCGTAAAAAGGCATATTTTACAACGCCTAAGTAGGAGCTTGATAATTGGAGGGATTCGCTATCTTAGCCTGGACCCAGGCTAATGAGCAACTGTTCGGTCCGTAAGAATCGAAAGGGGTTAAGCAAATATTTTAGAAATAAAATGGCATGCGATCGTACGCCCACGGGTAGTAACTGTTTGTTTCTTTTTTCTTTTTAATTTGGCTTCTTGCAGCTCAACCTTGAGAGGGTCAGTTGCGACATTTTTGCACGTAGCTCACGCGCAAAACAGGAATTGCATTCGCTGGGGCTCATGTTACGAAAGTTGGACCCTGTTTGAGATTTAGTTTGAGCGGCCAGTCTTAATTTTCAACAACAAGAAGGCACAAGAAATCCTCCACTCCAATCCGCTTCATCCTGGCACTGCAGTGTGTTCAGATTGGTGAAGCAACACACAAAAAAAAACTAATATGTTAATTTCAACGACTAACTCTATCACTGAACCGCATGCCACGGAGCATGTTTGGATGTGGTGCTGTTTCCCCCTCATGTGATTTAGTTTTGGAGGCTTTTAACGCAAATGAGAAAAGTTTTATTTATCTCGCATACATTCCGCATCGAAAGGCTGTCAACATAAAATAATAAAACAAAGGCCGAAGGAACAGAATAAAAAAAAAACATCGCCGAAAGCTTTTAGTAGCTGGCAGATTCTCGGTGGCCACGGAATGTGTGTGGTTCGGGAAAATATGTTTCATCAAACTAGTTTTGCTGCTTGCGGTTGTTGGTAATAGATTATCACACTCGTAGGGAGGCTAAGATAGCAGCAATTGGTTTGAGGGTCGTCATCCTTCTTTTGCGGCAAGATTGACAGTAAAGATCCGACCGAGAAGCCCCATTCGAAGGCATATGGGGGTTTCATTTAGCTGTTTGTGTGTCTTATCCGTCGCTAATATGCTTTCAACCTTTCGTCCACGTTTGTAACCGGTAGTAATAGTTGCCCCTGGTCGAGGGGGTTTTGCCGAAGGCAGTTGGGCTGCTTCGTTTACATATCCGCGGTTGAAAGCCTATCAAATGTTCGATCGGATTATTTATAGACCGGTGAATTAGAACGAGCCAAGGGGGTAGTAAAGATAAACTTTCGAGCGTGAGTTGTTGGTCACAGGTTAGTAATAACCTGCGAGAACAAATGTAACAACGCACATTCGGAGCATGTTTTCTATTGAAAGGAGTAAAATTTTTCACATAACAAAATACCTGTTTTTCGAAAAGTGTTGCACAATGTTGCACAATGTTGCGCGGTTTTTTTCTTCTTCTTTTTCTAATGAATAGAAATCAGTATAAGACATTTTTGAAGCTATTTTTTGCGCCAGAAATAGTTTACCATACACTTGTTCCTGACGTTCGTTCGAACCTCTCAATCCAGTTGCAGATTTCCTGCGTGGGAGCAATACCAAAAGTAAAGCTCAACGTTTTGTCTTTGACGCGTTGGTATTTTGTATTTTTTGTTTTTCGATTTCGTGTCTCGTGAATTTGGCTACATTGCCCACCTTGAAAACACACTGTGTGCTACCTCAGTATGACTGCGATGCGCGCGATCAAGTAGTGTGGTATCATTTAATTCTCCAATTTATGACCGGGCAATTTGCAGACGGGTTTTGATGGGCGGCTTTTACGACATAATGACTGTATTAGCAGCAATAAGAAAATAGCTATATTTCATGCAAAACAGCTTGCGAAAAGCTTCTATCGTTTTGTTTTTTTTTTGCGGAAAAAGATGTGCACCCCCAAGAGGTTGCAAAACGAAATTGTGCCGGGATTGTTCCGTGCCTCCCCCCTCCCACGGACGGCGCAATGAATCGAACGTTAAACGGGACATCGACGACTCAAAAAATGCTATAAACACGTGGGCTGCTGCGAAAACACACAACTGATGCGAAAATAAACGGGTGACACGCACAGCCTCTTCCCGACAAGGGCACCGGCATGTATGTAATTCCTATCCTAAGCCACTTTGTTGTGACCGTGGAAGATATTAAAAATGAAATTGCGGAAGAACAAAAAACAAAGTCAAAAGAAAAAGACGCAGATTAAACCATTCACAAGTTCGCTAAACGTGACACTAAGTGTGCGCACATTAGATCGCATTGCGCCGCAGCGTTCAAGAAGAATTAACGATGCAAAGATTAGTGCGTAATTTATGTGGCCGGTTCATGAAATGTGCGAGAAAGCGCCGGCCAGTGAGGTGATGGTGTGTAGGCACATTTTTTGTTCGCTGCACTGATTCACCTTCACCTTGGGAGAAAATGGAAGAAGATGCTCCCTGTCCTTAAACGAGATTTGCGAGAAGTGTTTGCAAAATGGGGTCACTTTTTTTAATTACACACATGATTCATCGAATTTTACACAGGTCGAACAAAAAACAAAAAAAGAAAGGGGGGACACGAGCTACAGATTTCTAATCATCCCCCTCGCACTCGTCTTTTCTTGATAACCAATATCACTGTGGGTGTGTTTCTAAGATCAGCAGCAAAGTTTAATATTCCATCACCAGCTAACATCCTTACAACTTCTTAACCACATTTTCATTTCGTCTGGCACGTCTCATTAACACGGTAGAATTATGAATAATTTCCTTTAAACAGTGTTTTTGTTTTTTGTTCACACGAAACTCCACCAAATTGATCCATTCTGGAATGGCCATCATCATCGGCGCTGATTATCGCCCAATTACCCACGCACGCACCACAATTATGTTGTTTGTATCACTACACCGAACTGCTTCTTCCGCGGGTTGCCAATAATTTTGAGATGGAAAGGGAAGCGAAAACACAGCGAGAAAACGGTGGCTTGGTGGCTTGTCCGCTCACTTGGATGAAATGCTACCGTCAATTGCTCGCTGCCAACTTGCCGATGCAGGAAATACGTAAATGCGGCTGTTCTCCGTAAACGCGCGAACTTCCGAGGCGCAAAGCTAAACCCAGCGAGAACTTAACACGACCGTGCTGTTGCCCGGACGAACACCGACTGACCCAAGGCAGAGCGAGCAATAAATATGTGCATGCAGCCGCAGCTCCACCATCCGGCAAACGGTGCGGGAAGCGGTTCATCCGATGGCGGGGTTCGCACGGGGAGACGTCGCGCCGGTTTGGATATGGTCCACAAGTGTACAGATGCCGCGGCGCATTGGCATGGTACGACGAGGACGACAACCACTGGCACAGGCGGTTGCACAGTGGGAATAAAGCCATAAACATGGGAAAATAATATCTATTTATCTATTCCGTATATTTAAGGTTGTGTTTAGAAGACAAACTGGTCCAGCGAATAACTTTATAAACTGATATTGGAAAGCAATAAGATTTTTACATTTTTCCAATTTTTGCGATTTATGAGGCTCTTAGTTTTAGGGTTTGCATACTTCGACTGAGCAAAATCCGGTGTTTGTTTCAAATTTACATAAAGGGCTGGTTAAAATTATTGCGATCTTTACTACCCATGTAAAATGGGCCATAGATTATTCAAGAACTTCAAGTCTAGAAACATCAATTTCCAAAAACATCGGCCAAGATCACACGGAATGTTAGAGTACCTTTGAATTCTATTTTTTTCTGAAAAATAAATCCATAGTTAAAAAAAAAAAAAGAGGCGACGAACAAAATATTTGTTGTGTTGTAAAAAAACGTGTTGAAAATATTTGTTTGAATGTTTTTCCAATATTGGTCATTTCCGATATTCTGTGTTCTGGCTTATTGTATTAGATTCGGCAGCATGGGTGCTTCTACGCTCTACTTCTCAAGGTAGCATAAGACTGAAGGTCGTCATAGAAAATTTATTGCAAATAAAAATAATGTTTCAAATTTTAAAAACATTGTAATGGCAACTGTGCTCACTTTTAGTGAAAAAATAAATGAAAAGCAATTGAATCTAAAATACCCAAACTAGTGATTTCTTCCCACTGTGCGGCGGTCACGTTGCCGTGGATGAACATGAATGAATGAACGCGGATCAATGCCGTCACGCTTCCGGCGAATGGCGCGATACGAAGAAAGGAGAAAATTTGCAACCCCGGCAAGAAAAGGAAAAGAACCGCAGGAGGCCGGTGACGACGACGACGCCGCGGGAACACACTTGTGGCTCTTCTCGTCATCGTTTCCCCTCGGCATCTGTGAAGGAGCCAACTCGGGAGAGTGCGGTACAGATTTTCTCTCCGGTGAATGAACGATCGCGCTCGGGCAGAAGTCAATCGTCGATCGCGAATGCGGTAACTCACGACGAGCAGAGATTCGCGGGCCATTTTTTCGCCTTCCGGCATCTGCAACTAGAACAAATGCATCAATTGTTCCGGGAAAGGTTTTTTTTAAGAAATATTTCTATGGAACTTTCTGTTTAGACTATCGCGGTGAGACGAACGGATGGAAACCTTTGGTACAGTGGTTGCTCCCCGTGTGACTCATGTCTTTCTTTTTCTTTGTTGGCGAATTGTTTACTGGCGACATACATACATACACAGTTGGAGATGGAAAGCACAATCCTCAAGGCTGTAGACAAGCCGAGTGAAGCGTAATTGTTCGATCTAGAAACCACCTACAAGCTGTACAATCATTAAAGTCTGTTAATACGACAGCAAACATGACAGGGCAATTTATGTCAAGTTCAGAAATTTGAAGCTGATCAATGGACGAGTATTGGAGGGTATTGGTTTAGTCGCGTTACATTTGGGATACGTCGAAACAATTTTAGTTGACCTTTTTTCCTAAATTTCTTGTGTAATTACACTAAATGCTTGTTTCTATTAGGTTTTTATTAAGTTAAAGATAGCAAAAACTGGCACCACCTCTAGAACATGATGCCAAAGATAAAAAAGAAGCAAACAATTGGTAAAATATGACTATATTAGCGTCCGGCCTATGGCCAGGGTCGTAAACTAAATCGTTATATTGTCCGCAGCCTTTGTTCTTATGTTTTTTTTTTGTACACGGTTAATTTATGATAACACTTTCCTTTAAACGGTCCGCCTTCCGTCAAGCTGGGCCTACTGCTTGCCACCTGCGTCAATATTAGCTCGGACTTTGGCTTTTGAATTCCGGCCGGTTCCCAGAATACCCAAACGTCTTTCGACACGCTACATTAAACGGCGCCATTGACCGTCGCTGATATTTGTCGTCAGATTGGCATCACACGGTGTCCACTTGTGGCAGAATCCTAGTAATGGTTAATAACTCTCTTGCTTTTATTAGGACATCGTTCCGGCGTTGTAGCCCCACGTGTAGGTCGATCACCTGGTCGTGGAAATCTTTTTACTGAGACCTGAAACCATTTTTAGTTTTACTTAAGGAAGCACCATTTATCATGGAAGATAATCTCGTTCCTAGGAAATAGAGATGGACCATTCGCAAGAATGGAACTGCGCGCTTAAGCCATCTACCAAAACTTCCCAATTGGCGCAGGGGTGAGAAAAATGACGCGAAAATGGACCAAGAAAATATGCTCGAGCACATCGCAAGGATAGTTAAGAAACAGTTTTTGAGCAATCGGCACGTTCGGGGTGACAGGTTCGGCTTTTATGTTTATATGTCTTCGTTTCTATTGCTTAGACTTAACTGCAGCATTGTCGAGACCAGCAGGTCCTTCTGACGGGAGTTTGATTGGACGATTCGCCGATTATGTGTCTGCTTCTCGTCGTTGGCGACGTTCGAGTCGATAAGATACTCCCGGGGTGGAGATTTCGTGCCCTAATCCTTGAGCGCCATAAATGTTCTCTAGAAGCATTCCATTCGTCGCAAGTTATTTACCCCACCCGATAGTAGCAGGGCAACAGGTTGGTTATAAATTAAAGAACAAAGTTCTACCCACTTATTTTTATCACGAATGCTGGTCCAAAAATGCTTGACTATTGCTCCTTAACTCAATGAAATGAAATTTGGCGGGGTATTTTTGAAGGCATTCTGGTTGGTTATTTAAAAAAAAAAAGGAAAATGTCTACATAACAATATGTGGGACAATTCAAGCACTTTCTCACTGATCCTTAAGCACTATACCGCTATTTTTATGTAATCTTGCAACGCCCTTCTACATATAGTATCACCCTACGCAAACAGTAACTAGAAATAATTTGTATGCTTCTCGTCGCAGCGGAGACGTACTAAAACTGTAAACAAACGCCAAGCAGGACACGGTTTGCGGGGAAAACAACGCGGGCACGCGGAGCGCCGTTTAATGGTCGAAGTCCAAGATTTATTATTATTGTCTTGGCGTTAAGGGGCGTTGGTTTTGTGGGTTTTTTTTCCTCCACCATCCATGACCTAGCCAATGTCACCGTCGAAATGCGGTTGGTATGATCAATAAAACAATTGATAGCATTAAGAAAATAAAACAAACGTAACGCTGCGGGTGAAAATGTTCAGGAAAATTAAAGGGTGGTGTTTGTTGTGTTGGGTTTTTCACAGGATCAGATTTGTTTAATCTAATACCAGGTTAGGAATGGAAAAGAAAACATGCGTGTCAAATAAATATATTTTTAAACAATTTACATTATTTTCCCTATGGTTATTTTAAGAAGGTAAATAAGCTAAAACAAGCATTTTTATGTAGTTTTTACCGTCATTTTATGCTCTCCTCTGCACAATTTAAAAAATTATAAACAATCTTCCTTTGACCTTATGAATTTATTCAAGAATATCCATTGTTTCGTAGGAGCTTATGGAGCTGTCCACGCGGAAACTGATGACGGATAATTGATTATGGTGCGTAAGCACCATTATTGAACCCGTTGACATTTGAGCTGTGGCCTGTCTAAAACAATCATTAATAAACCCACGAGATGGAGATGTAACGATTCGCTTGAGACTGTTTATAATTCGGCAATCATCGGGGTGACGGAAAAGTGAAAAATTCGCCTACGTGGTAAACATTTTTACGAACCATATTAATCATTTGTTTAAATTTTTATCATATCATTCCAATCGCGGTGGAATTTGCATACCCGCATGCTCGATGTCGGCAGTGATAATTTTGAAACGATCGGGAAAACGACTTTATTGCGCTTGGCAGAAACGAAATGGGTTCTAGAGAGGTGACCGTTAAAAACTCTGCCTCGCGATGTGCAGATTTTTGGGCGTTTCAAAAGGAAAACCACACGCATTGGGATCAATTCACCTACGCCTGTGACAAAATTACCACGATTTCTGGCGTAGCCAGGCGGCCACCGGGTAGGCATCTGTCTCGCATATGCGGCTGATCGCGGATAAAATGAATATTCTAATTTTATTCGTTTTATTGAGACATTAAAATTTAGACGAATCCATTGCCGAACGGATGAGAACGGACTGGGAAGGCATGTTTATTTTTGTTGTTGCTTACGATAGAAATATCACAGCGTCAAAGATACGCACTATAAGCAGATTATTTGTGCCGCAGCAACAGGAACAGGAAGGGCTGGTAAGCCGTACAAATGATGACAATTGTGACTAAATGATGTGATCTCACCCTGCCCTACCCGCGGGCGACGATGATCGACGACGCTGTATCGGGTGGAACGGGTGAAACCATCGGTGACATCACGCAGTTTTATTTGTGCCTCCTCAATGCTCGTCCGTTTCCTTCATCTAGTTCCTTGGACGAGCAGATCACCCCCACCGTAAGTAATTTATCCGGGGATCGTTTATGTGAACTTTTTTAGCCTTCAAACCGAAGGAGTTTTGCGCGCCAGGAAAAGGTGTGGCGTGGAAGAGGAGTTTTCTTCGGTTGGTGTGTGTGTGTGTGTTTGTGCGCCTTGCTTCGGGAACTTCCTCCCGAAAAATGCCCGTACTCGGCCCCGTTTAGTGCTTCGTGGAAAGTTCAAGCGTGGCGCGTCTTTAATGTCAACGTTTTTTTTTATCGTGCCCTCGTAAAACTTAATCGAAGGCTATCGCGGGCGGGCGGCATTAAAAAAGATAAATATTTTCGCGTCCACACGCTTCGCGTAACGGGAAACGGGACGGCTATCGGACGACACTATCTGCAGAAAGTTAGAACCTCAACAATGTAGACGACTTCATTCCGATCGGGGCGGCCAATGACCAACACCACCACCACCAGCCGGGAAATGATGAGGTTTTTATGAGTTCGCGTTCGGTTTAATGCCTTTGATGCCAAAAGCGAACCGTAGCCGAGCCACACCGTTAAGAAGTTGCGGCCAAGCGCGACCAGGGGGTCATGTACCTCGTATTAAGTGACATTTGCTTGTGGCATAGTACGCTCAACGCGAAAGGAGTGAATCGATAAAAGCGAGCGTCTTAAACCGTGTCGAAATCGGTTCTGCCCAGGAGCCGCCCAGGAATGATAGCATAAGCATCGATCCGGGGGAAGGGGGACAGGGAAACAGCTGATGTTTTGCGCAGTTTTGTCACGACCACGTCAATTTATGCTTGCGGGTAAATTATGTAGCTCCTTTACCCATTCCCTTAGGTTTTTTTTCTCGCTCTTTTCCATTTGTAGTTTGCGCGGGCTTGATGGGCTGATTTTAATTTTTCTAATGCTTTCCCTGCGACGTGATTTACTGTGGATAAACAACAAACCCCCCCCCACCCCCGTCCCGGGGGAGATTTATGCTGTGCGGATTTGTTTAATTTCTCGCAAGTGCGTCAACAAGCGCGTGCTGTCCACTTATCAGCCGCACCAGGGCAGTCTATATAGTTTGCGGATGCCTCTAACGGACCGCGTTCGGGTAGGGCGGATAGTTATGTTGCCACCGACAGACACAACAATGTGGCCGAGAAGAAGAAGAAAACACACACACACCATAGGATTTCATAGTTTAGGGCGTCGTCGACGATCGGACGTTTCAACTTCACCGTCGACGCGTTGGCCAAGTTATTCCATCGATAAAAAGGGAGCAACTCGTAAATTGCGGTGACAAACGGCACGTTTGAGTTCTTTGCGGTTTGTGTGGGGGGAGGGGGGAGGCGGCTTGGTGGTGGGAGGGGTGGTTATTGAAAATAGGAGGAAAATGGTCGCGTGAAATGGGGGGGCAAGATTTACGTGCGATTGCTAATTGGTTCTAGTGGCAAAGCAAGGGCTAAGGGAGGTTTCGGATTCATTTTCAAATTTTCTACACCCTCCAAGATCGAACCCAGATCACAAGGGCCTCTCCTAGGATGCAGAGGTGTTTCTGGGATGATTTGTCGGTTTCGCGAGTGATTCGTTAAATTTAAATTAAGTCATCCAGCCGGCACGGCGGTGACAGTCGCTTGGGCACGTTGGGCGTGAGAAATATTCGGAACCGGACGCGTGGGTGGACTTAGTTCGGGGTGAATATATAATTCCTTCAGTAAAAAAAAAAAATACTAAAGGGCGAACCGTGTTTTCAAAGCAAATACGGAACAACGAGTGTTATGCTTTCACATAAAACCAAAATATTAATGGCACCGAAAATGTGCCGCCATTTGATCGCACGGTTGCTTCTTCCATTTTTCCCTTTTCGTTGCTCCAGCAAATCGTCTTCGCGCGGAAAGCCACCGTGTAGCGTCATATAGTAATAAAATTGTTTCGATTCCATCGCGATTCCCCCGACGTGATGCTGATCGGATTTTATCGCTACCAGCGAATCGCAGTCCCGCGTTTTTTGGGGTGCGGCAGTCGCGGTGACTTGCGTTGTTCTTTTCCGTGCCGTGGCTGTGTATTTAAATTTTTCTGGCAGGATACATTTTAATTTATTATGCCTGCGGCTGTGGAACCATTTGTCATACGATTATTAAATATTGCCTGCGTCTCCTGGCTGGCTACACGGAATAAATATATATATGTATTTGCAAAACAATCCGGTGCCTGGAGCAAAAAGGGCCCCTGGATTTGGGATGGGGTGATGCTGGTGGTGGGGGAGGGAAAATGAAGAACGGTGGTTGGATTTCATTTTGGCATTTCTTAAATTTCTTTCCCTTTTTTTTTGGCCACTGATGATGATCGAAGACGAATTAAAAAAAAAAAGACACACGCACGTATGTATATTTGAACATGTGAAATCAATCCCCAAGGCCCCCCGGAGGAAAGTTCCAGTTCCGCAGAAATGGTGTTTTCTTTCGAGGATCGAGGTTTTTTTTTTCTGCGATCCTCTGCGAAATTCGACAACAATTCAAAACACACCATTTTTCATGAGCCTTGCCTTGTGGTGGACTCTATGTTGTGTGGTGGACGATCTTTTCGTTTCGGGCACCTCACCGGACGTATGAGATCATTAAGATAGCATTAATCATCCCTGCGTGAGGCGAGCATGTGCGAAGCGCGCAGAAGAAAAAAAAACGTATCTTCAAGATCAGTTCCCTCGCGCCGGCGACACGTGGTTGCAATTTACGCCACGCTGTTCTGCGCATTAACGCCGTTGGCAGGAAGGAAGTGCAACTGCACTCGTGGCGTTGGGAGTGCCGAAACGGTGCAGCTACTGCTTGCTATAAAATTGGCGGGGAAAAAATCGAATACTACTACTCGACCAGAGTACTCGAACTATACCATTCGTTTACGACCCATTGTCTCATCGCGGGAGGATGACCGACCTATCGATCCAAGACCACACACATCAAGCTCATATTGACTAGCTCTTTTTCTAGCTACCCCATCTGATGACTCTATCCCACCGTCATTGAATACGGTCCGCCATAAACCCTTTCGGTCGGTTTCGGTACGAACAAAGCGAATCAAATGGATCCACTAGGACAACTTTACCCGCCGGCTTCCCGCGGTAATTGTTACGCCCCTTGCTGCACCGTTTTCCAGTCCAGCCTCAGAACCAGAAGTTGGCAACACGTGGAGTAGCGTGGTGGTCCCACTTTTAATGGCTGTTTAGGGGCGCTTTACGATGCGTCCGGTGGGTGTTCGTTTTACGAGCACGGCAAGCGCGGGAGCGTGTTAGTTTTCCCGACTGAATGTTAAACAGGCTGCCGTTCTGTATATGCGAGGTGTAAGAGAGAAAACGATCGAGGAAAGGAATAGGTGGAACCGGTGGTGATTTGAGAATCTTCTACGGATTTGTCGGATAGCGTGTCCCGTAGGTCCTTTGGGTTTGGGTGGGTTTTTAGCACGAAACTATTCAAAATTCATCTGGATGGACTATCAGTTGCATCAGAACAGCATGGAACGTAAATATACATGCAAGTACCTACACGTTAGCTCTACCACTGTGCAGTTGTGAAGATAAAAAACCATTCTTTTACCATAGACAGATCTTTTTTAATTATTTCTAAATTTTAAACGGCATGTCCTAGAGGCATATTTATTGTTTCTTTTAATTTTTTTAGTTTCATCAAACTGATTTTACTTGCCAAGTTTTTAAAACTAACGGCAAAACCTGCTCGCCCTGGCGTACTAGTATAAAGCTAGTACATTAACGATTTGACCCCAGCTGTTGCATAATAGAACACGGTCGGCATGCAACTGGTTGCTCCAATGATGCTTTATGAGGCCATGGTCAGGTTCGGCACTCGTCAGTGGTGATGCGAACGGCAGAGAGCCAGCGTCCTGAGGTGGTTTTTTATATTATCATGTCCCCTCGCCTAGTGTGTTGAAGCATTCCATCCAATGTCATCGATCCGGTGGACGTACCTGAAGAATATAGCACGCGAGTACTTGGCATCGGCCTCCTGCCATGGCATGCCGTACGTCGTGCATCCGAAGCTATCGATTGTGGAGAGGTGAGCAAAAGGATTTCCTGCTCGTCACCCCAAGTTTGCGATAAACGATTTCCTTTTATTCTCTCCCGCCTCTAGAGTGTGCTGGTCGGTGCTGGTGGTCATCTCGCTGAGTATCTGCATCGCGGCCATCGTCATCGGGCACCAGAAGTGGATCGAGAAGCCGATCATCGTCAGCTTCTCGTCGCAGCAACTGCCCATCTGGGAGATCCCGTTCCCGGCCATCACCGTGTGCCCGCAGACGCGCATCGACGTGAACATTTTCAACGTGACGGAGGTGTACCGGCGGGCTCGTGCCAACCGCACGCTCACCGACGACGAGTGGCGCAAGCTGCGCTCCCTTACGCACATCTGCTCCTCCATCATGCGCCCCAAGCATGACTACTACGGCACGGGAGGCAATGCGAGCGGTGGGCCGCACGGTGACGACGAGCGGGTGGTGGAGCAGCTGGTCAACATGTCCGTGCCGAGCAATGAGTTGTTCACGGCGTGCATGTGGAGCTTCAACTTTCGCCACTGCGAGGCGCTGTGGGCACGCAAGGTAACCGAGAATGGCGTCTGCTACACCTTCAACATGCTCTCGTCGGCGGAGCTGTACACGGCGGATCAGCAGTTTCGCGAAGAGGAAGTCAACCCTCGCCTTGTACACCTGCTCCACCAGCGTGCGGCCAGTTGGCGCAGCACCGGGTGGACGATGGAGAGCGGGTACACGGCCGAGGAGGACCTGCTGGCATACCCCCGGCGGACCGCAAGCGCCGGCTTCAAGGGTGGAGCTATTTTGACGGCCAAAACGTACGAGCAGAATCGGGAATACGTTTGCTCGGTGAGTGGTAGTCGTTCGGTTCTGATTTGCCCGGTTTGTGGAAGCAGCGTATAATCCTTTTATGTCCTCTTCAGGGAGCCCTGCAAGGCTACAAGGTAACGATCCACCCGCCGGACGAGTTTCCGCGGCTCAGCGAGCATCACATCCGGGTGCCGCCGATGCAGGCAGCGTCCATTATCGTCAAGCCACGCCTGCTGACCACACAGAAGAACCTACACCGCTTCCCGGTGTCGAAGTACGTACGGTTCGTACGGCAGAAGACAGAAACCAAAACTAAATCTTTCTCATCCGCAACCAGGAGACAGTGCTACTTCAACGACGAGCGGAAGCTGCGCTTTTTCCGGGTGTACAACGAGCAAAACTGCGAGTTCGAGTGTCTGACCAACTTCACGCTGGCGTTGTGCGGTTGCGTGACGTTCGCCATGCCACGCCAGAACAGCACGCGGGTGTGTGGGTCGCCCGAGATGAAGTGCTACCAGAGCGCTGTGACGACACTAATGGAGCTGGACGAGATTTCCACCGAGGCGGACCACGAGCCGTGCGGTTGCCTGCCGGCCTGCACCTCACTCAAGTACGACGTGGAGCTGTCCAATGACAAGCTGAACATTGACAGGTTGCTCGCTTCCCTCAACGTGACCATGTCCTATTTTGAAAGGTATGAATGGGTGCGTTCACGTGCCAAACTAGGCCGGCATTTGTTTGACCTTTGCTTCTTCCTGCTCCACAGGCTGGACCTGATGATGCTGTACGTGTACTTCAAGGACAACAAGTTCCTCTACGTCGAGCGCGTGGAGTACATCAGTACCACCAGCGAGCTGGCGAACTTCGGGGGCACACTGGCCCTGCTGGCCGGGATGAGCCTTACGAGCCTGGTCGAAATCTTCTACTACCTAACGGTTCGCCCGCTCTGCCTCTGGTTACGGGCGCGGTACGTGAAGGCCAAAGTGGGCGACAGTACGCTGCAGGTGCAACCACGCTCCAGGGCACCCTCGGTTTATCCTGTGCGACCTTGGATTCCTTGAGGGGCGCCATCGGATCGCTCCGTTCCTCGCGAAGCGCTGCGTCGATTGCAAGTTTACGACCGGCACGTGAGGTTACCGACGGCGACATTCGAGTGTGTAATATTGGTTTATTAAGCTTTTCCGTTTCTTTTTTTGTTTGCAACGCTAACGTTTCGCGGTTCGCTCGGGACCGTGGTAATGAATTTTAATAGCTTCACTCTGGCCGCACTTGCAGCTTTGTGCACCGAGCGGATCGTAAACGATCAGAAGGCCTGGTTAAATCCATGATCTGGTGATTCAGTTTGACGGGTGACACTGGGGACGCACACTGGCGAATAACCGATGCGAATACGCTTAATGTATGCTAATTGGTGGGAAGACCTCTCGTCCGTTGGGGACGGGGACTTCGGGTGCCATTGAGTGGATTTTATTTCATCTAAGACAAGTGTGGGAGTGTATTTCCTTCCCGGAGAAAGCCATATCCTTTAAGAAATGCAATTTAAAAGACAATCTATTTGCTCTATTTGTTGTTCTTTGTTAGGAGGAAACTACTGGGAAGAAGAAAGAATCTCAGAGAAAGTTGTTGTGACTAAAACGTTATATTTAATTTTCTCAGTGTACATCACACGCGCCGAAAATACCTCCCTCAATCGCTACCAGCTGTAGGACTAGCGGTTACACTATTCCTTCGCCTTGAACTTGTCCAAACGGCTGCCAAGACCGCAAGGCACATTCCACCGCAGGGAGAGATAAACAATTAAAGACGCTTCGAGTTCCGTGCCAAAAATGTCGGCCCTTGCAAACGCTGGCACTATTCAAAAGAACGTGTGGAACAACAAACAAACTTGGTTATTTCATTGGCGTCCAGTCAAACAGGATCAGCTGCGGCCGATCGTCAGCTGGAAGAGCACCTAGTCCCGTTATAGTTTGTGGAGGAGGGTTCCCTGCTGATGTGGAATGTGCACGGGTAAATAAAAGCGCTTCACCCTTTCCAGCACGGTGGCGTGTTTCGGAATCGGAAAATTATGAAAACAACCCGCACGGGTGCATCTTAGTTCCCGTCACCGGTAGCTTCTTCGTCGCCCCTGTTTTTCCTCGTTCCGTGCACCATTGCGAGATGAGAGAAGGTGTCGATCGTTGTTGGACGCTTTGTGGTTGCGCTGCTGGTAAATTTTATTTCATTGAAGCGTCGGCGAACGAAACCGTGGTGTTATTTAATGCAGAGCAATAAATGAACATCTGTGAATCCTTCCCTTGGATGTGCAAGGCTTAGAAAAAAAAAAACCAGCGGAAAAACGTTTTTCGGGGGGTTACTATTGGAATTTAGATGTATTTGAAGGCAATTTATTCGCAGCGTTGATGATGAATATACAGGTTGCTAGCCATTTTCGGTGAGTTGGTATTTTATTTTGACTGTAGGAGCAAAATCCAATAAACAACGGTTCGCTTACCGCGCCTTCGTCCATAACACACTACTGGGCGAGTGGGAAGTTCGCAAAAGTTGTGGATGTTTACTTATTTTGCGTCACGGATTGCTATAAATACAATTAATTCATGTGAACTTCTCAAGGGCCCAAAGCGCCTTCCGGTAATGAATTGAGCGTTTTCTTAAGGCGTTAGAGGCCTTGGTTTGATTTTGTTTCACTCACACACACAGCTTTTAAACAGTCACCATAATTGGGCTGGATAAATAAGCTTATCAATATTTATCAGTGTTAATGCTGATGACCGTGCATTTGTGAAACCATTTTGTGAAGGTTCGTTAATGGAGAAATAAAATTTGCTTTATGCTTCGCATAATTTTCTTCAGCAGAAGTATATGAAAACTAGTTTGGAAAGAAATGACAAAACTCTACTAAGTACCAATTTATTTTTAAACAGTTTTGATCACATGGAATATTATAAGGCCGAAAATAGATGCCAGGAATCTATATTCGTGCAGATGCGAAATCAAATATTAATCACCTATTAAGAGAAGGTGAAAACAGCGAAAAGTTCATCAACACTATGCTAAACAGCGCATTTCTGTATACTGGTTTGCAAAAACATGACAAATGGTTTTCCGTTTATTAATATGCCGCCCAACTGTGGGCCGATCCCAATTTTTCTGCCGAAACGTGTTTATTAACAATGATGATTTTTCTCCCATCCTCGTTGGGATCGTTACTCCGCGCTACTGTCCAATGTGAGACAGTAATTTATCTAGATGGTTTTGATCAAAATACACCGATACCGGTTCCGGGCTAGTCCTGATATTGATGCGCACGTTCGACTCTCTCCAGTGTGTAAGCTGACAGTTCTGTTAATGCTGCGTTTCTATTTTTTCTTTGGTATAAAATACGAGGTGTCCCTGGCCCTGGCCAAACCAACGCGGCCGCATTATCTGAAAAATTTATCGTTCTGTTCTTTTTGTGCATGCCTTTCGATATTCAAATTCCAACAAATGAAAATATGCATAAACCCTGCTCTAGTAATACGCTTTTCGATCCCACTCCGCGATTCTTTGCGGCACAATGGCCGAAAGGATCTTCCTGTACTTTGCGCACAAAGAATGATGTCCATAATTTTAGAGAGAGGATCAGTCAGACCAGATGCTGGAGGGAATTAGATGCTAATCTATTTCAGGCCATTTACCAGCCATTCACCAAAGAAAAAAAAAATCTGCATATCACTTTCAATTTGGCCGGTTTTGCGAAGGCGTTTAATCAAATTAAAATTCATTTTAAATCATGTTTTAGTGCAAGGCTTTGTAGATTGTTAAACGTTAAGTTTTTGAACAATTTTGAACAATATATAACAATTAGCAACTTAGCCTTAGCCTTGTTTGTTAATCTGATAGGAATACAGCAAAAAGGAATTTCATGTTTAAATACAAATCCTTCCAATCTTTTAAATGATGATAGTTGATACAAATTTCAGTTGGCAATTTTTGGTATTTTTTTCCAAAAATCCCGATTTCATGCTTTGCGTCTGCAAATGAACCAGGTATTGATAATGGATCTTGCCGTAGCTCCTCGTCGATTTCCTAGCTTTTTTAGTTTCCAAAAACATTGATTCTGCTATCTTCCAACGTTGTTGATATGTTGGTTTTGTTTCTTCGTTCCACAATGCGAACTAGCATTGAAATTTGCAATTCTAGCTCTAGCGGTGGTGTGGGCGAAGAACGAAGACCCTCATTTAGATAAGCTTCCGAGCAGGAAGTTATGTCCCGACGCCTCTTCAGAGCGAAGTTTGAAGACCAAATGTCGGTTATCGTTCAGAACTTCGTATCTTCGATCAGTTAACGACCGTCAGAATCTAGAACGGCACCAACCACGCACTGCCAGGTGGTGGAAAGAGATTTTATCACCCATTTTCCTTTAATCGCACGAGCCTAGGCCAATAATCGGAGACAACGGGGCCATTTAAACAAACGACGAACGGGCTGTGCGAGGCGGCGGTCTCCTTTGTGGTTTTGGCGAAAAGCTATCTTCGAATGCGTTCCGATAACCGGAGCTGACCTTAGTGGCCCGTTGGGGCTAGTAAAGTTTTGCGACTATAGTTTTAATGAGGCGGCCCCATGTTCGGTGGTGGAAGGGTGGTAGATTTCTTTCCGTCACGTTTGATGAGCTTCGGCGGATCGATATGGTTTTCTTTCTGAATCGGCGCCATGTAAACGTGTGGTGGGGACGCGGGCTGCCCGACGCACGTCGATCCCTTGATCGGCTTGATGAGCCAGATAGACTTGGTTGAGGCATAAATTTAAATATAATATAATCCGACCGTTTCACCCGACCCGATAGACTTGGCTCCTAAAGGCCTAAACGCTGCATATCAATCGAGTCTCTAATAGTCGATTGTTACCTGCCATTCCAGCTGGCCATTGGTACGGGAACTACTTGCGCCGGGACCCGGTCGGATTAAACTAAAAAAATAAATAGTTTATTGCACACTCTGTCGATCCACAGGGGAATGAGAATGTGGCTATGTTATTTTTTGCTCCTTTTGCTCGCATTGCGTGTCGCACGCTGACATTGTCGGACGACATGTCTCGAGACGCGCGGCAAATCTACTCCAAGTTATGGCACAAATCCCTTTGTTTATGACGGATTCGGACTGATCACGGTCGGTGCATTGGCGATGAGGGACCGTATTTTCTCCACGACACCCGTTGGAGGAGACCCTGACACGGGAAGTACTTACGGCGCACCAAGCAAAGATCGAGAAGCACTTGCCATTCGTTGGCGCCACTGCAGACGGACGGACGGAATCGAAAGTGTGGCAGCAAGTTCTACACAGCTGTATAATAACTTCATCAGCGTCAATGGCGACAAATTACTTTGGATTACCGGGATTCGCCTAGGTCGGGCAGCGTACCATACCATAGTCAACAGTTTGAGTGAGTCACTAAAATATGATATATGAACCTTTTGCACTAAGTCGCTCTCTCAGAGCATTAGCAAATACGAGCAATCAAATGTTAAGTCGAATAAAATATTGCGTTTTTAGTAGACCAAAAAAAAAAAAAAAACACTGTTCCATTATCTTTATGGTGTAACCATGAACCAATGGTCATCTTTTTCAAATCTAGCAGTTTAAACTAACTTGTCCACGAGATGACACAATCAATAGTGTGCTTTATTTCTCCGAATGGCGTATGCCAAGGGTGAACTTTAACCGGTATAAACTCACAATAAAGCAATTAAAGTTTATGAGAGCGCGTGCAGCGGAAGACGATATACTACGTACACTTTCACGGTCACGGGATGTAAATTCGGTTCGGGCGTGGGCGGAGAGTCGTCAACTTCTGGGCGACACAATCGTAACTCATCTCCGAACCACACGCACCGCACCGTGTTTCCATACGCATTATTAAATCTTTTCAACAGTCTCGTTTGCTTGTCATGGAACGGCTTGTGGCGTCCGTTTCGGAGCGGTAGAGAGAAAATCATAGTTCAGACCATGCGCCAGCCGACAGCCAGTCGGTCTTGGGCCGTTTTCTTTGGTCGCTTTTCCCTCCCGTGCCCGTTGGCGCAGCCCGGAACCGATGAAGGGTCCATTGTCAACGAACTGTCGCACGCATAATGCCGCATTGCATTCTTTATACAGATTTGGCATTTTAGATTCTTTTTTTTTATTCGAGCTCGAGCGACATAATTTATGATTGCGTTCTCCGTTCTTCACCATGCGCTTGTGTTTGTGTGTGTTATGAGGCACAGGGAAATGCGGGAACAGCATGGTACGGTTTCATATTTGGGATAATACCGATCCGATCCACACGTGGGTGACAAATTGTTGAGGATTAGGATGTCGGAACTCTGAAATGGGTTTGTTTACCGAAGTGCTAATGCACTGCAGCTTCGGTTTCGACGATGTGTGCTGCATTTTAAAAAGGAGATTTTTAAAAGATGCATGTAAGTAATGAAAACTATCATCCAGCACGAATAGTTGAAGGGACCACGGATTCCCTCGTTACAGCATCCTATGTCCTTCCGAGTGAAACTATTGTAGGCCATTCATTTGAACTTTTTACTATTTGCTTTGGAATAACAAAATACAATTCACCATCCTTCTTTTTTCCTGCGTTTTTAAACGTATGTTTTAAAATATCGTAATAATCTGACGGTTTAAGGGTTTCAAACGATGTTTTTCTTCTCTGCGTAAAGCGACATCTATGGAGCGATAGCGATAACACATTCTACTCGGTGTGTTGCGTGTTGCATAACGTTGGGAGTTGTTTCATTGTGGTTTCCAATTTTTCAAAATTTACATAATAATAATTAGAAAATAAGCATCAAAGAATATCAAAATCTGCTATTAATTTGTGAAGAAAAAATTCAAGATGGAGTACGATGCACGACGATGCTGTATGTGCACGGTGTAGCCAAACTTCGCAATCAAAGTAGCCTTCTATTCGTGCTCAAAATGGCTTCGTTGTCTAGAATTTGCCGTTCTATTGGTTTGCTGAAACGACATTTCCATTGTAAAGTAAATGTAAGGCGGCCGGAAGCAGCTTTTCGAATTGTTCTTGAAACTAATCCTTTCTTCTTCTTGGCGCAGGATGATTATCCCTGGGATGCACCATTGCGGCACAAGCCTAAAGTGAGCCCCCCGGCGGACCATGAGATGCTGCCAGGGATTTCAACGAAAGTGTTCCGGGAGACGGATTACGAGCTGGTAAGCATCGTAGAATTAATAGGAAGTTGAACCGGTATACATTCTCCTTCACATATTCGACAGTATCTCGGTCCAATCCCGGCCACCGGCAACCACGCGAAGGAGAGTGCCTACAAGAATCCCGAGTACTTCTCGTACCACAAGTACTCCTTCTACGACATTGGACGAGCGATCGGGTGTGCGTATCGTACTCAACCGAGCGCTCTGCCGAAAAAGAGCAAACCATTCCGTGCGCCCTGGCAAAACGAAGAGGAACTTCCGGGTGCTCTTGAAGGATCGAACTCATCTAACTGCTCAATCTGCTCGCAGGATGATTATCCGCTGGAAAAGAGTATGAAATGAGCTGTATTGAATCAGCAGGTGTGCCCATTTTCTTGCGGCCATGGAGGTGTCCCAGCGTATGCAGAAAGCAAGGCCTCCATTATGTACAATTTGCGGTTTATTAATCAATCAAAATTAATATGTCAGCAGGTGATCTGCGGGTAGCGTACGACTCTGGCATATCTGTGTTTTAACGCTAGCTCAAGGTTTGCACTTAACGTCATAAGGTACATTTTATTGTGGCCTATTGTTTTTATGTTGTTTCATGCAAATTAGACACGTGACACCTTTCCATCTTGGCTGTGGGAAAAGTATAACTGACCAAAAGCTGAAACACAACTTTGATACCGCCACAAGAAACCCTTCGTTTGTTCCAACGCCTACCTTGCCTGTTCTATGTAGTGTCAATGGGCGGCATGTTCGACATTTAATTTACCCCCTTTTTCGGTCTGCATGCAAATTTGCATCTGCACGGCGCGGAAATTGGTAAGGAATGGGAGTCGGCTTCTAAGGAACTGAACAACGAAACTGTTCGGTGAAGACAAATATCATTTCTGGCAGAAACCTACCGGGGGTTTGTTTTTGTCGGCCGTTTAGATGAAAAAGAAGTGAAACCCTTTCCGGTCGCAGTGCAATTAACCAATTAGTTGGACAATATTGGTTTGGCAAGTAAACTTTCCTCTAGAGTTTTCTTACTTTTATCCTCACACACAAAACGCGCGATTCATGCCGTTTGGTTTGCATGGGAACGCGAGGAGGATGACTCAATCGTAGTATTTTATGGCGTTGACTGACAAAATCCTCCAAAAACCTCCTCCATACAACTGGAGCCAGAGTGTTTAAGCATCCATTTGCAGTTTTTAAATTGTGTGGCATAACAATGGTTTGTCGTACACGTATGTATGTTCCCTTTCCCTTTTTGTGTGGTATGTTTCCCTTTTTTGTGCGGTGCATTTTATGCTTTCAGTGTACTCTTTTCTGGGTCTGGATTATTTTACTTCGTTACATTTTTCGTTAGGGACTATAGCAACGGTGGTAATAGAAGATTTCCTTTTCCTCACTAGATGTAAACTGTTTCTTGTGTATTTTGAAAGGAAAAAAATCCTTCGTGGCAATCAAAATAAAATGTGAATTCAATCTAGTAGCCAGTTAGCTTCGCTTTGGGGTTTGTCGCTTTCACTATCGTTTCTAACGCGAAGGCGTCGCGTTCCATCGCACAACACATAGGCCGGTGTCATTGCACCGTCGGACACTTTTTAAATCGGACGATATGTCAAATTTTATATGGGATTTGAATCAATTTTTTTTGATTAAATCGGCCGATTTTTATCGGCCGATTTTGCCATCTGCCAAATCCCATATACAATTTTGACATATCGTCCGATTTAAAAAGTGTCCGACGGAGCAATGACACCGGCCATACTGCTATAGTTAGGCGCACAGTTCAACGGAAGAAAAACGGGGTAAAGCACCACAACCCTTTGGTATCTGCTTCTGTACGAGGGCTGATAAGAACGTTCGTCGTTGTGCGCTACGAAGAGAAAAGCGGTTCCAACGTTCCACCGATATTAAAATGCTCTTCGCGCTGCACATATTGCATGTTGCAACAGGGAACCAAACATTTGTCGTCAAACTTCAAGTCCACTGGCGCGGTAAAAAATAAATAATAAAATGACGATCTCTATTTTAGGGCCACTTTTTTTTCGGTCGTGGGGGAATCCCATTCATCGTTTCGTTACGAACGTGCCTGTACGTGTGTGCTGCCGGTTGCATTTATATTCCGCTTGAATGCAAAGCCAACCAACGCCCAACATTTGTCGCTCCATCGCGATTTGTGGGGGTGAAACGCGGGGGAAAGAACCCTAATAAATATTTTAGAGAGGAAAAAAAAAACCAACACTCGACCACACCTGGTTTTAGTGAGTCGTCTTAGAGAGGCGAGCATTGTTTCCGTTGCTGGCGTCTTCGACGGTGCTGCCACACAAACACGCGCATCGTACGAGAGGAATCGTTAGGCTATGGATCTCGCCCTTCCATCACCCGCCGTCGCATGGAACTTACAAATGTGTCTCTAGTACTTGCAACTATCTACACATGCATTGTTTCGTGCATACTTGTGTACGCACCATAGGGCAATGTTTTTTTTTAAATTCCAAACCTTCGCGTACTTGTAAGCGTATAGTTGGTTCGCGCGTCGCGTGCACACCGGTGGTGGGTGGGAAAAAAGCATCGCCCACTCGGGTCGGAAAAGCCATTCGCTGATTAGCCACCGAACGGTACGGAACGGACACCGGTTTTCGCTTGAAGAGTGTTCCGGCAGTCGCCTCTGTTGGAAGCAGTCGATTTGAGTGTTACACGTTAAAGTAATAAGTTTCCCTTTTTAACCCTCCCGCCTCTACCCACCTCCCCGCGGGTAAGAGGTGTCTTATCAGTCGTGGAAACCGTTTCAATCAACCCGCCCGTAGACGGTAGATAGCCGCCCTAGTAGGACAAGTAACTTGAACGATGCGTGAAGTGCGAAACATGCGTCGGGGGAAATGAAAATGCGAACAAGTGAAATAAAGCCTGGCTGGCCGAATCAAAGAACGCGGTACGATCGATCGAGGGAGCTTAATGGAAATATCCTCGCCACGGGGGATGTCTGTTTGGGTACTTCAGTGCGTTTGGCTGCAAGAGGAAAACTAAAACGAGAAGGAAAGAAAGCACTTATGTGAAAAAAAAAACCAACCCCATGTAGTAACATTCCTGCACGCATTTGGAAGCTCGGTTTTTGTTGTTGTTAGTGATCGAGGATCGCATCGAATGAGCAAAGGAGTGAGTGGACGGGGCAAACCAACACGCCAAACATAATGCCGAGTGAAATGTGCTGCCGTTGGTCGAGTGATGAATTTGGATGAAAAAAATGAAAACGGTCCAATGCATCATACACGATTGGGTGATTTAATAAAGTGTCCTCATTATTTTAAATGTGCTCCAGACATACACGTTTAATAAAAAAAAAAAAAAGTGACCGTTCAACTGTCTAGCCTTGTGCTCGGGTGGGGTGTACAAACATAATTAAATAAGTTTGCATCGAAAAAAGAAAAAAAAGATTTCCCCAAAAGAAAACAATCTGCACGAGACGCTTCGTGGGTGTGGTTCAGTAGTGGATTGAATTTCAAGAAGCTAAACAGTGCAAACACCAGAGAAGAATATGGTGAAACCGGCGGCAAGAATAGTGTTAAAGTTTGTGGAACTAGTAAGTTGCACCATTAGTAGTAGTGGTTTAGTAATTGCCAATGGAGTCTCCTGAAGGCTTAGAAATCTTATTTTAATTTTCAATGTATTTTTCTCTCCCCTCGTGTGCCTCCCTTCGCGTTCGGTTCCTTCTCGTTGCACCACAGCTAGGTTGTGTGGCGTGCGTTATTACGAAGATTATCACCGACCATGAGTCACGGCGAGTGTTTGTGCGAAACCAGAAGCTGTCACGGTAAGTTCCGCTAATGGGGCGAGAGGCCCGAGGAACGGGTAGGCCGTTGGTGACTGTGGCCATTTAATTACCCCGTCCGGTCTGCCGGAGGGCTCTTGCGGAGGTTCTATGTTCGCAGAAGATCGACGAAGCTCGTTACAAAGACATATTGCGGATGTAATTGACTTCAGCTCTAGAAGGGTACAAATGAACATAGAAAAAAAAAAATGGAAACACAGAAATGTTTTCTCGTCAGTTCTCGAGGACGTTCGCAATTGATTTGCGTTACCGTTGGATAATTGCTGATTCCGTTTGCAAGATATTGCACACATACACTATTTAGTGTGACATATTCATAGCAGTTTAGGAACCAATAACGAAGTACCTGGCTCTTCTGATGTTTACTCTCTAGTTGAAACATTTAAGCCCGTTTTTTAATCACAAAAAATTTAAATGAGGCTCAACTTTTAAAATATGTCACTTGTTTTTTGAGTCACAGCTTCTGTGGCAATTTTAAAATTAAAATGTGTATGGGACAACGATATCCTGTTCTCAAATAACCCAGTTTTTAACACATCCGTCAGCTACGAGCTTTGTTTTCCCAATCGGTAGATTATAAATCTCAAGGCAAACACAATCTTTCACCTTTTATCTAATCTTTTTATTTCGTTTCTTCTGTGACATTCCAGAGAATGGAGTCTGATACACAACATAACCTGGAGCAGCGGAGGGAATGCATTTACGAACATCGTCTACGGTGGATACACGATAGTCATCGCACTAATGCTAATTACAAGGTCAGCGACGAAAGAAAAACAAACCAAAAAATACCCCGGCTCTCCCCGGCCACGGCATTGATCCCCTCGGAAGCGTTTAGTGCTGATTGCCATTTTGTTGTCATGGTTTGTTTTTTGTCCCATTCCCTCCCCCCGCCTTCCCCTGGCTGTAATCCCGGCAATGAGGAACAACTTTTGGTAGGAACTTTGACGTGGCGCTAGCTAAAGACAATGCCCCTCAAAGAGCATACCACGGGAAGTCTTGTGGAGTTGTGTTGTGTGAAAAGCTTGGCAGGGTCTAGTGCAGGAGTTAACCCCCTCCAGAATGCAGCCTCGGGGCATGACATGCAGCAACGTACCGTGGAGCGTTTGCACCCGAATGGGGCCTTTTTTGCGGAGTTCCTACCATTTCTCATAAGTTTCCTACTCCTTCGTCGGATTTGCGGCACACCCTTCTCCGTCCGATCGGTTTCTCTCACAGTGATTTTCCACCTGCAAGGCCGAGAACTGTTACTCGGTTCTACCAGCCGAGATGACCTTCATCTTTTGCGCATGCGTGGCGCCCGGATGGAGGCGCATGTGTCTTTTGCACGTTGTCTTTGTGCGTTTCCAGTAGGGCCCATTATTCTTTTTTACCGGTGTGTCGATCCGATGGATGGCGCAGGTTGACTTTTCATTACCCAGTGGTGACATTTTCACCTTCTCCCTCCCCCGGAGCATAAGAAAAGTGCGCGGCCACGTATTACTTTGCTTCCGCCCTGTAACACGAGCTGCAAGGCGAGTGAGTCAAGTGAGTTTCTTGGATTGCTATTGAAGGTGACGTGTCTTGCGCAAGATGCGTGGCCGTACCTCTGAGGAGCCCTGGGAGGACCAATGCAAACACATGCGGCCGGGGAGAAGTGGTGGTAATTTTAGCATAATTCACATGTCCCACGGAACAATGGGCTCACTGTGCTGGCCGATGTGATACTATAAAACATGACACATTCAGAGGCTCGCACTAGCGTACATTAAAACGAAGTTTGTCGCTTTTTGTCAGCAAGGTTGTGCTGTGCTCACTGCGATTCTTTAAACTGGAACCACACAGACACACAACAGAATGTCTAACTGCTTCTTTTTGTAATGCCATTGCAGATGCGTCGATGCCAAATCACGTCCCAATCTGTTCGAGAAGATTGTGCTGTCGCTTGGGACGCTGTTGTTTTTCGCTGCAGGTAAGAAGCGCCGAGCTGGAGAAGAGGTTATTGTGGTCCTTGATGGCTTGTGGCACGATTACTCCTTGGCATTCCTATGTGATTTCTCTCCTGCAGGCGGCCTGGTGTTTGCCTCCATCGATCAGGTCCATCCGGATCTGCACGACAATGCCATCATCTTGGGCTGCCTGTCGTTCGTCGTGGCAATCCTGTTCGTTATCGATCTGGCCGATCCGCTGGCACGCATGACAGCACACATGACGCAAACGGACACGTCCGCCCTGGCGGCGTCGGCTGGCCGTGGCACGGACGCCACCGATCGGCCGATACTGAAGAAGGACGTCTCCACTGACACCATCACCACAACCACCACCGATCCGACGGTGTTTGTGGTCTCGAAACCGGACGGTCAAAACCATTCGGCGCCTACTTCACGTAACCAGCAGCAGGTGCAAGACTATCGAGAGGAACCGTTTCTGAACCGCAGCTCCGAGTCCATCATCGAGCGGAAGGTGTACCCGTCGGCGCAGGTGCCGGTATTTGCGCATGTCCGCGCTCCGGAGGAAAGCCGTCGGATCGCCGGGAAGGAGATTCAGTATCTGCCCCGGCACGACTATCGCGATCGTCGGAACTACCGCGACGCGGGGCCAGCGTACCCTACGAATCGTTCGTCAACACATGCACCGCCACCACACCACCACCACCATCACCAGCAGCAGCAGCAGCAGCAGCAGCAACAACATCCGCCACAGCAACACGGCTCCTCCCCGGGGTACCACGACAACGACTCGTTCGTCGAGGATATACTTCCTTCGCGGAGAAGCACCTACGTACCGGCGGACAAGTTCGACCAGGAGGCGATGCAGATGAGTGCCAGCACCGGTGGTCACCACCGTGCCAGACCACCCCCGCCGGCGAAGCCTTTGAACATCATCCGAACAAACTTCTCCTCCAACCAGAGCTCCCCGACGGAGTCGCAGCACAGTGGCGGAGGCGATTGTCGGTGTTCGCAGCGTAGCACCAGCACCCGGAAGCTGGAGGATGGCCGCGACGAGTTTGACTCACCGATAAGGCCAGGGTTTGTGGCCAGCGCAGCCAAGAAGTGGGACGACCGTGCTCGTAGTAAAAGTCAGCCCATCGTGGGTCTCAACACCATGGTATGATAGCGTTAGAGTCCTTCGAGCTTCGAGCTTCATAAACTACGTTTCACAAGCGGATGATCCAGGCGTTTCTTTGTTTATCATGTAAGATTTAGACCATTAGCTCCCCCGCCCACTCTCCCAATGCTGTAAACCGAATCGTTAAAATGAAATAAAAGCCAAACGGGGGTGTGGGTTTAGTTTGATTTCCGAATTGGTTTCCATTGATTATTTCTTTTTACTAGATCTCTTTCTTCTCTCGAGATGAACAACATGTTCGCGAATGCGCCGACTATCACAAGCAAGCTAAGCTCTGCTAACGCCTCGTAAGGATAAATTTTCTAACCTTGCAACAGATATAAACACGGGAGTCAACAAGGAGTAACATTATTAACAGGTAAATTTCGCGAACGGAGCTTCTATTCCAGTAGGATAAGGTTTGTTTTTGACCATGTCTGATGCGTAGCTAAGACTTCGTTGGCCTTGGGGTTGGTGGAAATACATGTATTAGACACGGACATAGCCACAGCGTTAACAAGGTCCACTAGGTACGCAGACACCATCACAAGGCCCACAAGGATCACCTGGTGAGGGGAGGATAAAGTAAATTCATTAAAACCATTATCACATTGGTTTGCCGATTTTCGTTCGATTGACTCGTCCAGTAGTATTGAGGGAACGGCGTACCATTATCCCTGCAACTTGCTTCTTTCAAGGACAGCAAAAGGGATCCACATTGTAACAATGGGCCTTGCAAGGTGCACGGTAGCGACACGGAGCCGGTGCCCTGCAGCGCATCCTGCAGATCTGCTGCCGTGTACAATACGTGGGTTGTCGCACAGCGGACCGGATGCGTTTCAAGGGATCTGGTACAAAATGAGATCCGGGAGTGAGTCAATCGAACGTAAGCAATAGACAACTGAAGCTACTAGCACATGACATGTGCACACGAGCGACTTACAGTAGGGGACGCTGCACGAGGGATCACACACGGGTGGATAGCTTGGATCGCACACCGCCGGACAGCACGGATCAAAACCGGGAGGACAGCACGGGTTGCACACGGGACCGCATGATGGCGGACAGCAGGGATCGTAGCAGGTTGCCGGGCAGCGAGTTGGATCGATCGGACACGGGTTGCAGCCACCACCGCCAGTTGGCAGACAGCATTGGGGCGGTACCTGAATCGGATTGCTCTTCTTACCCATCGTCACGAACCGGTATCGTCGGCTCCACTGCGATGGGCAGCATCCCGCTTCCGGCTTCGTTAGGCAGCACGATTTGCCCTGCAATGAAAGAAGCCACGTTAGCAACAGGTCAGGGATTTTCACTCGGCTTTGTATACCTGACACTCAGTGCGGGGACAATCATGCTGCAGACCGTTCCGCTTGAGACACTCGCAGTTCGAGATCAAGACTCCTCCTCGAAGTTCACGACTCTTGCATGGTTTCGGAAGCTGTCGGATAAGAAAAAAAAAACAAATCATTAGAGTTAGCAACGAAATGATGGATGGCTGAGGCTACGCGATGAGTAGGCAAGACACAAGGGTGGAATGGCGTTTCTATGTTTTTCAAACGGCCCGGAACCGGAAACTAACACGACAAAGCGTTCATACCACCATTCGTACACCTTTGTATACTTACCCATCAACGGAATCCGGTCTATCGTCCTCGTCGCTTCCTAGCATCGTTTGGGAGCACAGATTGGGCCAACACTTGGTGGAAAGCATGGGTTGTTGTAGAACATCGTCCCGGCTGGCGTGCAGCAGTAGTCTCGTGCTGGTGGCACCTGCACCATCTGCGGCTTTGGCTGGCACACGAGAGTGGTGCAGATCTCCTTCGGCTCAACCACGACGCGTGGCGTGCAGACCACTTTCGGGTCCGGCACGATCCGCTTGTAGTAGATGATACGGGGTTCCGGCACCGTGCGCCGCTTGTAGATTATGCACGGCTCGCAGATGGTTCTCGGCTGGTAGATCAGCTTCGGCTCTACGATCGCTTTCGTCTGCGGTACGACGTGCTTGTCGATGACGGTGCGCGAGCAGTTGATCACCTTCTTCTGTGCGACGAGCCTCGGCGGTTGCTGCACCGTGATGAACCGTGGACCACAGCGTTGCGGGGGGCAGATGGTGGGACACTGTGGCATGCAGTTAAGGTCGTGCGCAGTGCGAGTGCTTGGTTCACAAGGATCGCACGGCCCACAGGGACCGCACGGCCCACAGGGACCGCACGGTGGGCACGGTCCGCATGGTCCACAAGGTCCACAGGGATCACACGGCCCGCATGGTCCGCATGGTCCACAGGGATCACACGGTCCACACGGCCCGCAGGGACCACACGGCGCACAAGGATTCTAGTTTTGTAAGCGTGAAGCATGGATGTGAGAAGTTCGGTTCAAATTATGTGGTGCAAATAAGTAGAAACCATAGTAAAACTAGGTGATCACTACCAGCAAAGAAATCTAGCAACAGAATACCATACCCCGTTCCCCGCTCCTGAGTGTGGGATTTACGTTGACGCCAACATGCTAGAAAATTCTCCGCCCGCAACGGTCGTACATTTCTTCGTAGCGAATGTCGGGAATGTTCGGTTCCTTGCGGCGCAGATTCCAGGTGTAGTGAACCGTATCGGTACTGTCAAACACTATCAGTGGCCGCTTCCACCAACACAGGTAGGAGGGGGAACGAGGTGCCTTGAAGGTTAAACGGAGAAGGGAATGGAAAGAAAAACGAATCTATGACACGCGACTTCGAGCCTCGGTGCGGATGTTACGATTACTGCTAGGCTAGAGAGAAACTATCCTGCAATTTCCCTCCTTCTCCTGTACTAAAGACGCCCTACTTGTGCTTTCCATCGATTACTCAAACCGTTATGATATATTATACCAAGCCGATGTAATAGAACCTAAACCTTTCCTATTGACTAACAACACAAACTAGTTTTGTCCTACACCTGATATCTGGTGGCTGGTCACGGTAAAATCGCATGCGATCAACCGGTCCTGCGCCTCAGAGTTACTATTAGTTTTGATCACAGATATGAGCTTTAACAAACCTTTGGATTTGGACTTAAATAAACCTGGTTTAACAATTCACACTACAGTGATTTGTAACTGAAACCTATATGATGATATGATATGGATTAACAAGCTTAATATGAGTGAGACCTATTCTGATATCTCCATCAGAGAGTGCTTTAATCTACTTTCTACTTTCCTAAGCATTGCATGCAGTGCAGTACTATCCCTAACGGAATTCGATTGATAGAGCTACATAATTTATTTCCTACATCATCCAGTCCTTGGAGTAACTCCAATTCAAGCAAAACTTTTCCCACTCGTAATGGGATGATGCTTCGCTTACTCGTCGCCTACTATCTATCGCCATCACTGTCATTCTTGAACTTACACATCACTTTTCAACATTCAAACGAAGCTTCTATCCCTGGCCTATTACGTTCAGCTAGTAAGTTAAAATGAAAACACTGCTTCGCTCGAGGACAAACACTCAAACTCCAGCAACCTCGGCTCGGAATACCCGCGGATTGCACTGCTTGGTTTGGTTTGGGCCAGGGGTAACGGAACCTGCCTGGTACAGGAAAACCTAACCTCACCACTGTGTTCGGGACGTGACGGGCCATCGTCCCCCGTTGCCATTGTTTTGTGCTCGCTCATCATCGAACTAACGAGGATTCGCTTGAAAAAGTATCTTTACCGAGGGCTCGTCGGCGGCATTGATCCAAATTCGGAATACTATTTCAAACATTGTGCACTTCCTGCCCCGTGCCCTGCCTTGGGGCACCGGGGAGGAGAGCGTTCGCGAAATAGTATCGATTTGTACATACGTAGCACAAACATTCATGGTTAAGCTCACCCGTGGGCGCGCCGACCGCGTTTGGTAGCGATTTATATCCGCATCGAACCGCCCTTTCCTACGACTCCACAATAATGCGTTAAACTTTATGAAAACTACGGTATGGTAGACAAACGTATCTAGCACCGTGTCTCACACTCCTGGGAGAAGCCGTCGTGATTGAGCAATGATGGAAAAAGGAGTAAGGATCCAAGGAACACGCGATGTTTCTTTTCCTCTTTTTAACAACGGAAGAAGGGCACCGTCACATTCCAGTGTGGCATAGTTTTTGAGGTTACGGCCCGAAACGTTGTTAACCTTCCCCAACCAGGCAGCGCCTCGCTAGGGTCGTGCAGATCGCAGTCATCGTTGACAAAGTTAACGGAAGAAATGGAAAGCAAAAGGGTGCCATGGGGGAAAAAGCTCGTGAATGTGCCCGCGGGATGTGAGGGATGGCCGAGCAGCTTAGTAGTGATGGCGCAGGCAGAGATAACAGAAATGATAACGATGCTTGGTGCAACAGGACAGTGTACAGCGGTCACATTTGTGGCAGGAAGAGCAGTGGTGTCTTACGCAGGATGGGTAGCAGGAGTAGCACGGATCGCAGGGTCCACAGCACGGATCACACATTTTCGGTTAAGGTGTTGCTTTCACGGGCGAACTTTTCGTAAGAAGGGATGAGAGATCTCACTGCAAGCGGAATTGAAAAGGAAAAGAAAACCGAAATACGAAAGGGACACTTTAGTAAATTGAAGATAGGGCTCCCTTAGCCTTCACGAAAAACACTGCAAGGGGTAGCGTAGAACTGGGTCAAGGTTTCCCTCGGGAGAGGATGACGAGAGTAGCCATCCGCACTACGATCCGGATTGTCGATTAATCGGATCAGGTGCAAAAGATTAAAATAAGCTGGACACAGATTGTCCCCGTGTGGTACGTACAGATTAATTTAGCTCGAGGCAGACGAGACGAGTGCTTCGATTCACTGTTCCAAAGAAATTCGTGGTACGGGACGGATTCGGAAGGTGCGTCGTTCGAGAAAAGTTGCAGTTGAACACTGAATAGGGTAAAACTTTTTCTAAAAATATATTCTCGCACTAAAAATTTCAATCTTCTAGGATTCCTTTTTTCTCCAAACCAAATTTTCTTTTCTTCTACCAACCTCTCCGTTCGAAAGACAACTGTGAATAGCGGCGCGGAGCAAATTTGCTCGTTTATATCCTGTTATTTTCGTTGCCTTAGTTACACAACATGTGCACTGGGATGATTTCTATGCACCCATTCCGGGGGTTATCCTGTGAGCTTCGGGTGATATACGGACCATAAAATGTTGAGTTTCTGGCCATATCTAGCGAAGGTTGGATTGAAACAAAGATATTTGATTTAATAAAACATCCCGATAGTTTTTCCTGATGTTTTTTTGTAAGTTTCTAAAATAGAGAAAAAAACGCTTAAAAAACGCTTTATCCGAAACGGTTTTTTGAATGTGACAGCACGTGAACAGTTTATAGCGCCCTCGCGTGGAGGATAGTGAAAGCTTTGTTTAAACCGAGTTTTGCTTGAACCGGTTGAGGCAAACCTATCATCTTTCGTTGGAATCGAACAATTTAAATGTTCAAAAATATATATTTTCTGAATGAACGTTTCATAGAAGTGTCTGCATAACATAGAGACCTCACCGACGCCATACGATGTGCCCTCTCAATCCGAAATTTCCCATGAAAATTCAAACACAACGTGCAAAACATTTTGTTTCAATTTACGCGCAATCCCTTCCGTACTCTTCACTGATGCATCGGCGCCGCAGATTTCTCAACCGAACACAAGAATGGCTGCGGAATGCTAGTGATGAAGTTAACACAAGGGTTGCCAAGCGATGGCGAATATTTGCATCCTGTATGCATCCGTACTCGGCGGACAACCCTCCCCCGAGCAGGTGCCCTGTGGGTGCAATGTAGATAGCATCAACAAGGCGCCTTCCATGTCTTTCTTCAGCAATGTCTGAGAGCTTTCCTTCCAGAGTAAATTCCACCACGGTGGAGTTGTTTCTTCTCCTCGTTTTAAGGTAAGTGGCAACATACACATGCAACTCGCGATCTCCTCAGTCAGCATTCGCACAATGGCATCGTTTTAATTCTTCGCGTAGCTTTTTTGTTACTTCCAAGGAGGGAACAAAACCCGCCTGTTTATGTTCCTGTTCATGTGCGGAGTTTGCATTTCATAATCGGCCGCGCTGTAGACGTGGAACGATATGAACTAATGGTACGCTAGTTGCCCCCGGAATTTGTTTTTGCTTGTCTATTTTAAGTGGTTGGCGAAATGTTTCGGGAGATTTTGTCTCACTTTTAAAGGCGTTGCATGTACATGAAACAATTGCAGTAATTACAAAATTTAAAAAGTTATATACTATACAGTTTCCTGTTTTATTTACATATGATTTTTATTAAAGTGGATAATATTCAGCTCACGAATAAAAAGTTTACTTCGATTAGTTTAGGTTTAAAATGATTCGATGAATTTTTATACTGCAAAATTATTTTTGTGAACTAACATATAATTAATAATTTTTCTCAAGTTATTTCAATAAAACCGTTTTTAAGAAAACAGTAAAGCAAAATAACCAAACCGGTATCCCGAAGCATAACAAAAATGCAGCAAAAAAATCTGTATGGAATGATAAACTCGTTAGGAATGATAATAGTGGACAGCGATTTTTTTGCTCAGTCCAAAAAAAAAAAAAGCTTTGTGTTTATTTCACATTGTATGCTAAAAATAAAAATCAACAAACGGACCCAGTAATCAGAACCAGGCCGCGAAATGCCATGTCCAAACAAGGGCCGCCGTATCACTATGCGTTATTTAAGAATTATCATCTTGTCTCTCCACATTATGTCATTTATTTTATGGTATTTTAATTCATTTTATCGCGCCACTCTGGCATTCGAAGGAGTCGTAAAAACTGGCTTTCCGTACAGCCGGCCATTGTACCGGCAATCTTAACAGGCATACGGCCGGAGGTGTTTATTTTCTTTCCCATCGGTGTAGACTTTTTCCCGCTCGGTGGAAAAGTGCAGAGGCAACTCGCATGGGTGTTGGTGGGTGGGGGAGAAGAGGGGTGGCGTGTGGATAGGGCGACAGCTTTTCCCCGTTCGGTAGCAGTTGAACAAATAGAGATTACCGAACCGCGCGTGGCGTCAAAATTGTCTCGGCATTTCCATAAACCGGGTGAAAAATGCTTTGCCCTGTTTGCTTCGCTTTTCATCCGACTTATCACTAATTTACAAACATACATTTGCATTTGCTTTCAATGCACCGGAGTTGGTTGTTTTCATTTTTTTTTTAATTCTGCTACCGGTTTAGACGTGCCTGTTTGCCTGGGTGTAACGTGCAGCAGCGGTTGCATTCCTTTTTTTTTTGAGAAGGAGATTTGTTTTCCATCGTTTGAAGCGACGTTACCATTGTACCGGGCGTTTGTTTATTGCATCTTTTTTGTGCGGGATCAACGGTCTGCAAAACGTGAAGCAGAACTGTGTGCAATTGCGTAATAGTGCACAAGCAAGAAAGAAGAAAGATGCAACGCTTGTGCTCCAAGTTACGCACAACAGCAGTTGATTGCAATGGCTGTCAAAAGTGTGTATTTAAATGAAGAAATTGTTCAACAGCAAGGCAAAGCATTATTAAATCATGTCCCATTTAATGGAAGCTACAAACATCAAACAGGTTACGTTGAATGCTAATTTAAGTATTATAAGTAATCCAGCCTCGTCACAAGAGGGCTTCTGTGTTTAATACCTGCATGAAAGGCTCCCCAGTCGCCTCATTAGCGAATAGCCCACATTTTCCAGCCTGCCCGACGCGGGAAGGTGCGAAAGGTGAAATGTTAGCGCCGGCACAAGCAAAACGTCTTATGACGCGAAGGAAACAACACACCGTCGCGATGCATCGCTCAAAACTGAGCGTCTTAGGCAGAACAAAGGGAAACAATCATGTAAATAAAAAAGGGCCTGATGGCGAAGCGTTTTCTTTTCTCTTTTTGTGAAACGGAACCTGTTTTTGTCTTAGGAGGGATCGAAGAGAAAAAAAAAAACAGATTCTTTTGAGGAAACCTCATCGGCACGGTAGGAGTCTTCCAAGGGGGTTTGCTTTATCTTTTACTGCCCCCCCCCCCCCCCCCCCCCCGCAGTTTCGTCAGGTAAGAGGGAACTATTTTAATTAATAAGCAAACCATAGGGAATAATTAATGGTCGAAAAGGGTCGCTTCCTTGCGGTCCGTGGTTACGGCACCATAACCACACACTCCCAACCTCTATTCGCCTGGGCGCACTGGAATTTTGACTTCTCGGCCCCTCGACCTTATCTCTTCATTTGTTTTGCAACGGTACGGTTATAAGGTGTTTCGCTCCCTTACGACGGTTCCCGCTGGTCGATCTTTTCGTTAGTCCACCGAAAAAAATACAAATGAACCCATTTTCTTGAGGAATATGTTTTCTTTCTTCTCTGCCGCTTCCTTTACTTCTCTCGTTCACCATGTTTTGTTTCATTGTTTTTGTGCTGTTGTTGTTTCGAGTTTTCCGCTCCATGTTTTGCGTTCAAGCTTTCCTACAAAGTGATGATGTGCTGACGGTATTGCCCTTTTTTTTCATCTGCAGCCAGACATGCACTTCGTACTGCATGTGCATTTATTTTCTATCTGGTATTGAAACATTCCTTTTAAAAAATTTTTGGAAAAGGGTGCAACAAACACAAAAGTTAAAGAAAAGGTTATTCACATAAATTTTTTGCCTTCAATTTTTTTTTCTAAGATGTTCATGCTGATGAATACAATTTTGGAAAATTTGTGCACGTATTTTAAATTGAAATTGGAATATCGACAACGTAACAGCTTAATAAAGCTTAACAGCTTAAGTAAAACTTAAAAGGCAAAAATGGAAGGACGTAACAAAATAATGAAGTACATCAATGGGGGAGGGGAAAGAAATTGAACGATAAATTCCGTTTCAGGACCCTTTTTGTGCGAACATTCGTAAGCGAGCCTCGTCGTTGTCGATTTCATACAATTTGTTGCTGTCTGCCCTGGTGGCTTTTCTTTTCTTGTCGCTTGTTTCAGCCGAGCGGACAGTTCCGCGGACACGGTTTCGCGTTTCCTGAATGCGATCGAACGATTGAACCACTTCCTCTTGTTGCACCATTCGCGTTGTTCCGTCCGCTATGATAGCCAGCAACAATCCTCTTCAACGGACGCCTCATCAACGACGTCGAAGACTGGTGTGCCTAAGACGGCACACACTCGAAGCCAAAGGCCGGAGAGACCAGAGGTTACCACAGGTTGCCGCGAACCGTGCCGGACAATCGAGAGTGCATCTGCCATTACTCAATCACTCGTTTCAATTGTTGCCGTTTGGAAGGTTGGGGGGCAGGGGAGCGTGTTTTGGATGGCCATTTGGATCAACTTGCGGCTCGCAAGGCAGCGCACCCAGATCGAGTTCACCGACAGGGAAGTGATGCAACCACGTTTCGGACTGCAGTTTGGATCGCGGAACCACGGATGACCCAGTCCGGGCCGAGGGGACCACGGCGGGCCATCGTTCGTGCACCAGTTGCCAGAAATTGTCCAACCCCGACGACCGATTTCGGCTAATGGAAAAAAGGAATAAAACAACAAAACCGCGGTATAAGATGGTTCGGCGGTGTACGGCTCGTAACCGAACGGAGCGGCGTGTTTTTGGGGGGGCAGAGATACTTCTTCACTTCGTAACACTTGGCGGTGCTTGCGTGCAGGAAAATTGCCATGATGACGGGCGGCTGGTTGATAGTGGAACATATTAGATTATGAGGCGACCGACAATGCGAAAATGAGCGCCAAACCAACGACTCCGTGCCTCGCACATACACGCGAGCACTCCCACCTGACGAATCCGTAACGAATGCGATCGAATATTTCCGCGATCCAAGCTGCGCGGTTGATGAGGCTGAGTAGGATCATCTTTTCGCTAGTAGGATGCTATAACAGGGGCGGCGGCGGCTATGGATGCTTCCACCGGTCGGAAAAACCACGCTCTGGGATGATTAAGTTCGTTTGCGCGAAAAGAAAGAAAAGAAGAAAACAATACACACACATCGCAATCGCAATTGTACCTGTAGTTTTTAATGCTGCTTTAAATTACGGGCAAACTCCTTAGCGAAAAATGCTCGGGTGTTTTGTAAATTATCAACACCCGCGTAATTCACAGACCGATCACTGGTGCATGAGGGAAAGGGGGAGTAGGGGGGGGGGGGGGTAAGGGATTGATTTGAGATGATTTTAAGTACGGTGCATCAATCAACGCAAAACCATTGTGTAAGTGATGATTAAAACATTGGGCATAACGAGGCATGTAAGCATCATTAAAGACTAAGGCAAAACAAAAAGGGAGGATATTATGATAATCGTTACTTGCAAAAATTATTTCGTGCCTGCATGTAATGTTTGTTTTTCCAATGTTTCGTTTTTCCCTGGCGATAGTACATGAAATAAACTGTTCATTTGAGCCTTTGTAAATGTCTTAAATAAAATAGCAAAACACAAATTACCGGGATTCGGTTTAAACAAAATGGAAATTATAATGCTAAAAGTTAACGGCACGATGTTTTGGCTTTGCTGGCTGATAAATCGTCTAATTAGTTTTGCTCTACTTGTGTTTCGTTCCACTGTTTTCTTTGTTTTGCAAAATTAACCTTCCCCGGGCAGGCAAGCATCTTAGAAATAAAATAAACAAATAAATCACCCGAAAGGAGTTGTCCTCGCGGTGGTTACTTATAAATCGCGCAGATCTTTAATCGCAGACCACCGCAGCAAATCGTTTTTAAACAGACAGCGCCGATGCAAAGGCCGTCCCACATCCGAATGAACAAATCGGTCACCATGGGTTTGGGGGTGGAGGAAACGCAATTTAAATACTATCCGAACCGGAAGGCCGGACTGTTAATGCCATCGAGCGAACGAAACGAACAAACAAAGCCAGCTAATGATGGAATGGAAGATGCTCGCCTAACTGCATTAGTATTTTAAACTTAACCACCATTTTGTGGTTAACCACAAGCCACACATAAATACAGGCCTGATGAAACGCCGTTCGGGGATAAGCTCTACCTGTCGTGCGCTGTTTTCCACCGTAAGGAACCGTGGTCTATCTGTTTGTGGCGCAAAGGAAGCGGATTTGGATCGTCTTCGAACGTTCGCGACCGTCTCGCTCCTAAAATTATCGATGCTAACCCAAGCAAAACCCCGTTGTGGCTGGCGATGTCCACCTGCTGAACGACGTGTGATAAAGAGGAAAAAGAAAATATCTTTAAAAAAAAAACCAGTTAATGGTAAAACAAAACTGTATTCCCCGGGGGGAGAAGCCAAAGCACACACACGCTGGTAGAGGCGAGTAGTTCTTCTTCACCAGCATCGGTCATCATCGGCTGACGAGCAGGAGTAAGCAATTAGTGAAAAATTGATAGTGATTAGATAACAAACCGGCGCCATTAGGGATGCGACAGGGCCAGGGGTCGGTTCGGGGGGCTTACCAAAGTGCCGGTACAGAAATGATGACGAACGACAAGATCCGCAAAAAAACTAAAACAAAACCACTCCACCACGCTCGGCGGACAGGGTGGCATAAATTAACAATCAGCAAAACAGCGTCGCGGAAAGTCGCAGCAGAAGCAAACAAACAAAAAAAAAAAGGAAATATGCTGGAGGAAATTGTTTCCAAGGTCCAAGCACCGGTGGCCAAGCGGTACAAGCGACGAAGAAAACCAAACCACTACTGCTTTACAACGGCGTTAAAACCCCGAATGACACAGTTTTGTTGTGCGCCGCGATGTCTCGACCCGGTTGGCAAAACCGGTCCCTTTTCCTGGCGGTGTGATGCGTGGGCATTTGCAAACACCACCGTACGGTATCGCCTCGTCTCGTGTCCCGGGGGAAGGTGGTTGGACCTGAAAACAAAAATGCCATGCCTCCTCCATGGGAAATCGGGAAAATCGGGAACTCGAGGCACACGTCGTGCTTTTAGGGAAGCGCCCCCCGCCGTCCCAGTCGCTGTTAATCTAGCGGTAAATGAGAAAGCGTCGATCGCACGGGGAAAAAAAGGCACATACCCGTCGACCCCGACCGGCGTTAAGGTTCCGATGTTGCGGCTGGAGCAGGGCGGGAAGAGCGCAAGATCCAGAGTCATATGTCGGCCACATGGTGGATAAACCGGTTCGGTCGGGCTACCGCGGTTTATGTTTTGGGCTCGTGTCAAACACTCCTCACATCGCGAGAGGAAGAAGAAGCAAAAACATGTAAACAATCAAACGATCAGCTGGGCGGAAGTGAGCGCGAGAGGAGGATCGTTGGATGTAGTCAGTGCAATGCCTGGGAGATTCCCCCTTTGGAGCATCTGTCTATAGACTCCGCATTTAGGCCGCGCTCTCTCAACCGATGGCGTTAGCTTACTATGCGCTCTCGGGCATTTGTTTCTCACGCCAGACTCGAGTCGTGCGATCTATTCAAATCCTCCCTCCAAACTCGCCACTATAGATTGCAAGTTTCCGCGGAATGATCATCCGCGAGAGAGCGCGCCAGAAATAGCCCTTCGTGCGCTCGCGCTGTCTTGGCGTTTCGCAGGCTTGGTTGCGCGAGCGGTTCATCTGGCCGCTCAGTTCAGCGAAACCATCGTTACCGAGCGGACGCACGCTCAAAAGGGAGGCTAGAGCCCCATTGGAGTTACCGCACCCGTTGTTAGTTGTGCTACTTTTTACAACCTTTTTTTCCAATTTTACTGTCGTTGTTTCGTGTTGGTTTACCTTGCTTCTCCCTTCGGTGATCGATTCAAGCAAAGATTCAGTTGATCTTTCTGTGTGTTTTTTCGCAAACTTGACCCATCCAAACAAAAACCCTCCCACCGGAGAGAGGAAAGCAACCGCTTACGTGCAGTTTTCTTCGGTATATTTCTGTGTTTGTGAGTTTCGGGAGTTTCACAGGCTTTCCCAGTTCCCGCCGGGGCCGTGCTAATAGTGAGGTGCGTGTGTTCGCGCTTGTGCGAGTGATCTTCGTTTCCATCCACCAGCAAGGGTTTAAATTTTGTGTGGAGGGCGTGATTTTACCCCACCTCGATTTTCCCGACTCCACTTTGTGCTGGAGTGCAAAATAAAAAGAAAAAAACCCCCTGCAACGAGCGAATTGTTTCCGTCGATTTGATGCTGTCAAATGTCGTGCGCGATATGATCGAACCGGGCGCCTAATTACACGTGCACATCGTTGGTTTTTGGTTGTTGCCCGGCACACGTGCCGGGTGGGCCCCGAATGAGGTGACTGAAGGTACTAATTCAACACGCGCCCGCCTCGCGATTGTTTTCCACCGACGGAGAAAAGCTTTCCTTCCCATCCCATCAGGTTGGGACCAAACATTCCCGCCTGAACCCGCGGGAAAATCTCCGGCTAGTGAACATCCGACGACGGGGATTATCTTGACACGACCTGTGTGTGTGTGTGTGTGTGTGTGCTTGAGGCACGGAACTGGCTGCCCACAAACGACCCTGAACGGTGAGAGCGGCAGGGGCGAAGAAGAAAGTTTCCTGATGATTGATAAGAAAGCACTCGATAGTGGCAGAGCACGTACATACAGCCACACACACACGGCCGTGGTGTTGGTAGGCCGGCTGCAAAAGGAGCAACGTTTTCGTTTTTCGGTGTCGATTGAATGAAGTGCGGTTTCATGTCCGTCCGAACCCGGATCCGAGAGTCGAACGAGCAACGTGTGTTCGCGGCGAGTGTGAAAAATCCGGCTTGTTGGTGTGTTTTTCGAGTCTGTGAAAATTGAGAAAACAGAAGAAAAAAAGCAACAAACACCCGGCACCCTTTACCTGTAGCGCCGCGTGTACGAAGCGTACGAAAACAAAGTTAAGAGGGAGAACCAAAAAATAAAAAAAAGGAAAACCCCTTTCCGTCCCCACGGCCTTCACGGGGTGGGAAGTGACCTTTCTTTCCGCCGTTCGTCACCACGTCGCAGACGAGCAGGGTTAAGAGGCGTCGCTGTTATCCTGCCGGTTCGGGGTAGTGGCGCGAGACCAGAAACTGCAACACGTGCCAAAAGCTGGGAAGCACGTGTCGATATCCAATCTTCCGGTGGCATCACTATCCGGCGCGGATAGCGGAAGGTACATCCGTTCGAACCGTGCTTTCCACCATCTCTGATCGGTGCGAAAATTAGCCCAAATACCGTGACTGACCGTTGCCTTAATTTTCACGCTACAATTGCAGTTAGATGGGTAAGTCTTACAAGTTTTATGTTGAGTTTATGTTGAGCGACTTCCCTCGTGCACGAATACCTGGATCTTATCATCCCAACGAATCCATTTATTATGAACAGTTGAACAATAAATAGCAAAAATTTGATGTAAAGTGAACAGACCAACTGGAATGTGTGTCTATCCTATAAAAGAAGTTTATTTGAATTGTTTGGTATTGCTTGTCGTATTCCTCATTAAGCATCAGAATTAGCAACCAATGCTTTGGTTAGATAATTTAGTGATTTGAAATTGGAACATTGGAATTTATTTTATGCAGAAAATAAGGTTTGATCGCTAAAAGTCTATTTTCGTTTATTAAATTGATGCCATGTTTTATCATATCCTCCTCACTAAAGAGGATTGGATAAACCACTATCTAGATTTAGTTTTGATATCATCGGAATTATGTTTAGTCCTCATAAAAAAAAGAGAAAACCACAAAATTGAAATTGCACAGAGTAAAACTTTTTTTTTTTCGCTCCATCAACGTTCAGCCATCGGCAAAGGTAAAAGTGGTAAGGAAGCAAAATTGAAAAATGCAAATTTATCGCTTCCATTACCCGACGACCTGGCCCAACGTGGCCTCGGGAGCCGGAGCGCCGGTGTAAAGTGTTAAACACCGAGCATTTTTTTTGGCTGTGGCTCCGGGGCAATCCTTTACCGGTTAATACGACGTACGTATTCGGTCGAATGTCGAGGACGAGAGCGGAGGGACAGGGGAGGGTACGAGGAGGGCCGGAGCGAATATAAGATGCGAACGCTGCGGGCGACGTCCCTGGTGGATAATGCCGTTCAGATCAGATTAGGTTGAACGATGCAAAGTTTATTCTATTCGTTACTTGCACAATGGATTTCCGTCCCGCGATGGGCCGTCCCTAGCCCCCGCCCAGGCCCCCTCGGGAACACACTCGGCCACGGATGTGCCATTAGAAAGAATGTTGAGCTATCAGAATTCCAGTTTTTATGCTGCATCCATGGGCCGAAGGAGCCCGGTGTGACAATGGAAGGCTGTTGCGCAGCGTCGTCTTCACTTTCGTAATATTTAATATATCCGGAAGAGGTACAATGTGTGCGTAAGGGTAAGTGCTTGGGGCTTGTGTGCCACCAAAAGAAGCGATTCGAAGATCATCCTTGCGGTGCTGAAAAGGGTTGACTCTGAAAAGGGGACGACATCGGGATCGGGGATCGATTTATGATAAAAGTTGATTTTATTCCCACCGGAGGTAAAAGAAGAACGAAACCAAAGCGCTCCATTATTTGCAGACTCATCGATAGACGGCAGTAAAACCCAGTACATAATTTTAGTCTACACCATGTTTGCTCTGTTTCACTTGAACTCATATTAAACGAAGCATAACCTTAATCTTGTCATTATGTGTGTTCCTGAAGTTTATGAAAAAGGCTTAGTGAATTTCCGCTTCCAAGCGCTTCTTTGTTCGGGATCGTTCGGGATAGATCCAAGATATCATTGATTTCGAACTTTCATTTACTTCAACATTACTTCATGTTTATTTTGTCCTTGAAAGTAAAAACGTTCTTGGCATTGATACAATTTCCTTCTCCTTCTGTTATAAATTCTACGCTCTGTCCATGCCGGTTGGTCCTGTTTCGATCGTTGCCAAATTCAATTTACTGCAAGCTGCATTGTATCGATTGAACGTAGCATCCCTTATCCGATTGTAATAAATCGGAGAAACGGTAAACCCATCGAAGTAGACAGTGCGGCACACGAGCGCACCGGCAGTAAGCGAGTTCGTTGGAAAATTCGCTACACGACTTTGGCCCAGAGGCGATTTATCGATTTCCCAGGGACGATCCCTGCATCAATCAGCGACCACAAGTGGATGAAGATATTACCATTCGCCAGCAAAACAGAGAAGGAAAGCGGAGAACCGTAGAGATAGAAATTTCTTGCCCGACTAGCCTGTACGAATTGCAATTTCGCTGCATTTTGCCGGCTGCACAAACCGAGGAGCTCTTCGTGTAGACGTGCACAAGACACCACCGCGCGTCGAGACGGCCGGGAATTGGATGTTGAAACACCGAATGAAGATGAAGCTGTCTTGTTTGAATTTGTTCGGTTGGCTGGCTGGCTGGTCGAAAAATGAAATAGAAGCTGTCTTCGTTTTGGAGGCAGCGCTCTACTTGCAGACCGGTTTCTTCCCGGCCCATCCGCCGAAGACATCAAACATCAGCTCGCAATAACTGCCCGGGAGAATCGGTTGCAGTCGGTGTCAGCATTTACCGTCATCGCTTTCCATCTTCATCCCCATCGTCGGCGCCGTGATGCACTTGGAGGTTTCAATTTTCGGTCCCCTTTTGCACTGGTACTTCCAAATGCAGTTAAGCGCAAACGGGTGGAGAAGTACTGAGAAATTGCAGTTCTGATAGTGCATTTACACATTCGTTTCGCTGCTTGCCTGCTCGCGATGTCTTCATGGCCTGCGCGATGAAGATACCCGCATTTCCGCGGCGCTGCGAGAGGAGAAAGAAGAAAAAAAAACATGCACACAATTTTCGAATCACAGCAAACATATCGACGATTATGGTGGTTTCCTAGAGGAAATTTATTTTAGGTCCGACCGTATTTTCAGTGTCGGTTTCCTCTGTTCCATTTGCCTGGTGTGCAATTGGTCCCATGTGTGAGTATCCGCTCGAGAATTGTGTGGGATTTTTAGTTTTTTTTTTCGGACCCGAGTAGTTCCAAATAATCACCACGAGCATGCTGGTACTTAATGATTAGAACAAGTGGATGCATGTGCATCTTGAAATGAGTCAAAGGGACCGATGACGTGACTCAATTGTGGCTTCTAGTTGAGGCTTTGATTGTCACTGAAATTTTGATATTTCATTTAACAGTGAATCATTCAATTGAACAAGCGCAGCTCAGTCCATAGTTAAGTAGCAGTACAGCGGAAACATTAACATTCATCCCTGGTGAGCATATCTTTCTTTGTCCCTTAATCAAATAAAAGTATTTAGTGCCAAAAAATAACTAAGTAGACTAGCTTAAAATATTTACAAAATGTCTCCTGGATGATTTGACCACATTATTATAGTGAATTTGATACCATCAGCCTATGAAAAGTATCTTCTTCAACTTCTGGTCTATTATAAAGCCAAATGTTCTCCATCTAAATAAATCCCTGACCGAATGCCTTCCCAGTGGCACGTGTTGTGGGAAAATTGATTCTATATTTGATGTTCTACCGACGTAGTATTGAGCCAGCTTGTGTCGGTCGGAGGAAACACAACATGCCGTCCGTCCAGTGTTGACGGGCGTGCAATATTGCGGCATAAACATTCCGGGTGCAGTTCGGACTTTTGCTCTGGAAGACTATTTTTGGGGCAGAACATTTGGATTACAGCTGGAACGGGCTGCTGCTGCTGTCCATACTGGAGTGGATCGATTGGGTAAACACACGCGACCCGGCGGCAAACTGGAAACCATCGACGATCGCAACTGCAACCCAATGAGAACGTGTGTTCTTGTGTGTGTGTTTTTTTTGGTTTTAATTTCTTCGTGGCATTGTTTTATGCTGCATCATAATTTTTCTACCACAAAATACGGGCCAAAGGTTCGTGGAATGGTGTGCTGCAGCGTTATTTCAAAACTATCGTAATTTATCCTTCGATGGCGTGTTCTTCTAGCGCGTTCAGTATTGCATTCCTTTTTTTTAACAGCACCGATATTGCTACAGCAGGAAACACGCAATGACAACATGTGCGTATGCTCTGGGAAAGTTATTGGATGATATTGGGAAAGGATATCATCTCTAGGTATATCGTATTTTAAAGATATGATATATTTTCACGTTGCATCTCTTACTAAACTTTATACCTGGATTTTTTAATGGCTTACATGACAAAAAAAACTGAAAGGAGTAGATAAAAGAAAACCCCCAGCCTTGGGCACAACAAAGTTTCACGACCCGCCCAGGAAACGAATACTTCGGAAATATGTATGAACCCTTTTGTTGCCCGCGGGCTAATCGAGCGAAACGTGGTTTTTTTGTTCGCTGGCTAACATTCCATTTTCATTGCACTCCGTCGGGATGACAGCCTTTTTCATGTTTTCCACCGTTGTACCGCTTGCATCGGACGTACATGTAAGTGGCTGCATGAACGCATCCGCTTTTCCGCTGGCGGCGAATCTCCGCCATCGCGGAAAATCCTTCTCCACCCACGCGGACAATGCTTAGCGGAAGGATTATGTTTTCACTACTCGCCGTTTGCCTTTCGGGCAATCAAGGATGTTCGGTTAGTGCATGCTCTCTGAGGTAGAAGCCTTTATCGGAAGGGCTTTTTATTACCTTTTTTTTTCGCTCGTGCGCAATTGTGGTAGCAGTTGATTAAACAGAAAAATGCGTTTTGCAGTTGGTGCAAACATCAAATCTTTCTGCCGCGATCATTTGATTGTATTGAACTTTTTCGTTTCACTATTTTCTATGAGCTTCCGATAAGCTCTTTTCCATTGCGGAAACAAGCAAATAAGAAAGCGAATCCAAAACATGTGTAACTGAATCGTCTGATCGCAGTGTTGATGTTTTTAAACGGCGCAAAAAACTGGCTTCGTAGTTCCGTAAAGGTATGGTTGAAGTTCGATCACGGTTTGAGCTTGAGTTAGGTTGAATGTTTATGAATTTTCCAATTCCACCCCATTCAACTTAAACATGTCTAGGGAAGTAAATCATACGCAGAAATGACAAACTGATGAAGCGGAAATGAGAATCCGCCTTTAAAAAACCTTTAAAGTGTACATTCATTATCATGCACAAATATCAGCGGTGTCTGGCAAAGTTGTCTGAAGTAGTCCTTCCAATATTTATTTAGGCACGGGATGTAGCTTGCAGACATGGTCGAGACTTCACGATTCGCAGCATGGGGTATTTTTTAAGAACTGCTCAGACGCGTTTTTCTGCCCACGCTCTTTTTGCTGCTTCAGCCCAACCTTAAGTCATTAAACCTTTATCACTCTTTCTCGGCAGTCTGCAGGCAATGGCGGGCCATTTTTAATTCTACGGACGGAAGCAAAAATGGACTTCCCGTTCGGCTATCTCGTGTTACTTTGCTGCCTCTAGAAGTTTTATGCTACGTTTCGCGTTGAGGGTGTCGAGAAATCAAACAGCAATAAACATTCAAGAACCGAAAAAGGATACCATCTGAGTGCCACTCGATGAAGTTCGTCTCGCTGGTGCGCTTGGAAAGTTTGGCGTATGCTAGTCACTGAAGAAAGAATGTTTTTCATGGGAACTGCAGAAAATTCATGGCTGACGTTGCGGTGCATTCAGCGAGCGGGAAATATTCATGCACCGCCATTCCTATTGCCATCCTCTCCATCATTTGCCTTCGGGTACCTTCGCTGTTCGGCAACATTTGCAACAAGGTTTGCAACATCGGTTTCCCTATTCTCCATCCTTCAATATGCAACCTTCCTTTCGAGGCGATGCGAGGTGCATATATTTGGAGGTAGTTAGTTTGCATTGCAAGTGCATTCCCTTGGCACCGCTTATGCCGCTGCATCAGCACACTGCTGCGAAGCAAGAAGTAGATGTTTACCAATGTACATCCGACGAAGTGCAAAAGACAAGTGTTCAATAGGATCGAACGGATGTTTTCTCACGGAATCAATAAGGAAGTTCGCGGCACCGCAGGATGGTTGGCTTCGTGCTATCGAACAGCTACAGGCAAACTGGAGGATTCCACTAGTCGAACTCCCCGTTTTGCCGGGACGGTACGATGGGATGAGAACATGGCAAACTAAGTTCCATTCTCGAAAGAAGCACCATCCAATCGATCATGCTCGGTTGGCGCGCGCGGTTGGCTCGGAGTGGATCGTTCTCACTTTGGCGAAGACAATATTTGTCATGCAAATAACTTAACACGGTTGCAATATTGCCATGTCAAATCCTATTTGACTTATGCCATGTTATGAAAGGTTAGCTTTATTTGTTGGTTGAAGTATGAGAACTCCTTGGTAGATTACTAACGGGAACCATTTAATTGTATTCATGTCATCCGTGTATAGAGAAATAGATTATGAGTATTGAAAATATTTAGACACTTTGCAACAAATAGGATTTTAGATATAAAAAGTGTTATGACTGAATTGGGTCAACAACATCATTCCTCATTGTATTCCAATCTGTGTCAGCACTGGAGCATCATTACGAAACATTAGCGATTGACATAAAAGGAAGAGAAGAAAAGACCTAAGCCTCATTTGGTATCAAATTTGGCCAACAAATTAAACATCATGGATGCGTGTTTTTCCCTCTTTATTTTCGCAGTCCACCATTGCGAAAAGCAAACCGCTGGCGGGCAAGTGCGATGTCTCGATGCTTCCTGGATGGCGTCGTTAACGGGTTTGGTAACGCGTTCGCAACGGGGTCCATGTATGGGGTGAACTATATTTTGACAGACAGAGAAAAAGAGGCAATGTTTGGGCAGAAAATAGCGCCTAACCCACCCGGGGATCAGCGTGAAAGTTGTTTGTGACTTTTCAAACCTCTAACCGGCCGAGCGGTGCGCGAGTGTGTGAAGCCCTCGAGTTTTCGTCTGGCCGGCACGCGCTTAAAAAAATACCTAACTAGGTCCCCGAGTCCAACCCTGGGCCGTCACCTTATCCACTAGTCGACTGCCAAGCATTCGAGCGGGTGGAAATTTTAAGGGGTTTTCCAGCTCGAAATAAACGAATAGTGGAAACAGGCCAGACTTATTTTTCCTAAGTCGAACGGTACCGCTACGCATTCGTAATGTTTTGCCTCCGGTATGTGTGTGTTACTTTAGTTAATGCGCAGCGAATTTGCACATTTATGAGCCTGTCTGGTCGGTGGAAAATTCTTTTTGGAAAGCGCCCGTACACCGACGGAAGGTATGATGCGCCTTGCCGGAACGGGTACGGGTTTTTTTTTATGGTTTGGGATTAGATACGTGATAACAGAACCGAACCATCGAACGTAATTGGAATCATCTTTTTAAGTCTTGGTTTTCCGGATCATGAGCCCATGCAGTTTCTTATTTGGTGCCTTCGATTGAAAATAGTTTAATCGAATACTTAAGAGCAGCTTTGTGAGATGAGGAAAGGTTTCCATTTGTATGAATATTAATGAGACATTGGTAAGAATGAAACGTTTCTAAATCGTTTCCTTCTTATTTTTGTATCTAGATTAAAACATAAAATAAGCTTTTTAGAGGGGAATGTAATAATGTTTATTTTGTTCGAACCAACAAATCTTTCTTACTCGAACTTAACATCCAGTAACAGAAGGGATACAGTTAAATAATGCCCTGTTTCTGCAGCCATATTTTAAACCTTTCTAAATCAGATTATGGAGTGCACAAAAAAAAAACAAAAAAACAGAGCGGAGATACTAATTAGGTCTTGAATTAGCATTGCGCGAATCGGATCCGTTTGCTGTCTTTCTACCAATTAACTGTTTCGGTTCGTTTGGACCGACCGTTTTTTTTTCTTGCCTATGGACCTCCGATCGTTCCCGATGGTAAAGGAGGACGTGGGTGAACCGTTACTGAAAACCAGTCGACCTTGAAGACAAATGGCCGGGCGAGCGGTGACGTCCGCCGATTACGACAGAACAGTGCACGGGATGAGAAGTGGAGCCTGGAGCGATGATTAGCCATCTCCAAGCAGCGGGAAACCTCTTCAACCAGTAAACGAGGTGGAGCTCGATAGTTCCAGCGGGTGGCGTCGTTGTATCAGGGACGTGCACTGCACTTGTATCGCATCCCTGGGGTGTTTCGGCGCACGATTTCCTCTCTTTCCAAAACGGCACCCGCTTCGCCGTCCTTAATGGGTAGAAAGTGACCGAAGGTGCGCCTCATTTGTCGCGCCGGTTGCGGTCACGGCTTTTGGTTGGCCACAGGGCACACGTGTGTGGTGTTTGAATTTTGTTTTCGACTCGATCTTACTCGCTGAACGGGCCGTTCCGGTGGCTAAGGGTCTCCAGCTGGCGTAGCTAAACGTCGCTTTCACGAAGCCAAAAGAAACAAACAATCAAACCGACGATTGGAATTTAAATAAAACAATCACGAAATAGAGAAAAGATCCTGCTCGGTTTCACTATTGCTTCGAATTCACTCGATCGTCTTTAGTGAATGAGAGTTGTTTGAGGATTCCTTCAGGAAAAGTAAGAATTATGGTCTCCTGTTGCAAGAAAAATTACTTGATTCGTAATAAAATTTACACAAAATGGTTATTTCTTTCTTTTCATAGATTTTAAATAATGTATTGCCTAAATGTGGTGTTAGGAAAATGGAATTTAATGGAGAGTTAGCCAGTTCTGATGTCTTGTCATAAGTTTAATTTAGAAACAAGTGCACAATTTTCATTTCCACCAAATATTTCCTCTTCATTCGTTTTTTATTGAGCTTCTATCTGTATTAGAGACAAGTTCTCTGTAGTAAGAGGAAAGAAAGACCGATATTCATTTCTCCTTCGAGCTTCGCTTGAAGAAGTAGACAAATGACAGTCTAACCACGTGGTCTCCGAGTGCCTCCAAAAGATCTCCGTGCCGGTACGGGAAATGATTCAATTTCTAATCAATAGTAGATTAGTTCTGGACCGATGAGTGGCAGAAATAGGCATCGCGCCGGCAGGAAGTGGGTGCGCCCAAGCCCTGCGCCGCGTGCAGATATATCGTCACAATCGAACGCGCCTCGCGACAGGTGGATCGATCGTCATCATCATCACCGTCGTCATCGTCGTGATCGTCGTTGTCTCCGTACGGCTCGCGTAAGGGTGGAAAGTTGCATTTCCCTATGGTGTGTGAGAGAGGGCGCTGCAAGTGCAAGTTGTGTTAAGCTAGGAGCGGCTGGTGGGAGCTCGGGCGTGGTACAATTGATTTTGCATACCATTTCACTCGGAAATCGGTCCTCCACATCCCCTTATCCCTCCTTCCTCCTGCCGACTACTCATTTCCCGGGCGAGGCTTTTCCTTATGTTGCACCGATTGCGCCACACTCGGCCCGCAGTACGGCGCCAATCGATTGGGTGACTTTCGTTTAAATGCAGTTTTTCGATGATTGCATTTTCGGTGCCGGGGTGGGTGGGTCGGTTGAGCCGGAGCTTCCATTCTCGCCCGGTTGCGCACCATCGCATCGCGGCGTCCCCCCGATCTTTCCGTGCATATCGTTTGTTACGCTATTTTCCCGCTCGCCATGTGCTTATGAAGAATTTTTTTTAAATTTCGCTGGCCAGCAGGAAATTGGGAAAACATTTTCTGCACTGCAGTAAATTTTCCTGCATTTTCGGTTTCAATCATCAGCTAGATGTTGCGAACAGCGATGCACGCTCGTGTGCGGCACCGGTGGTTTCGAAATTTATTGGTTTGGCGAGCTTTGGGGATGATTTTCGCATGAAGTGTAATATTTGGTTGCAGGAGTTTGGTTATTAAAAAACATATTTCAACTATGTTACAAATGCCATGGAAAGTAAAATATGTGTTTTAAAGTCGCACAAGAACGTTTGAACAAGTAAATAATGTTCACAATCATCAACGGTTTTCATTTCCTATTCGTTGGTATTTTAAACCTTTTTATCTACCTTTTTCAAACATCTCCTGCAAATATAACATAAACTATCATTTTCAGGGGCGATTAAAAAGATAATTGAACTTTCCGTGGTTAAAATCAGATTCATCAGAATCAGATCAGCGTGTGGCAATCTATTATGCCTTTGTGTACAATTATTGCTGTGAATATAGGTTACTCTTGTGAACAAACATTTTACGATTTGACTCGAGTAAACCTGGAACCAACTCTAGGGCACGATCAAATGCCACCGCTTGGTCAAACCCTTTCGTTTCTCACGCAAACAACGCAAATAGAGGGCAAACGAAACACTTGAGAGAAATAAAGACGCGCACTAAGAGCCGTCGGCAAATATCATTCATTCGCTCACTCGGTCAATTCGGCAAACCATAAATTGAAAGATGAACACGAACGTCGGACACGGTCCTGGTCCGTCCGTAGCACTCTCCACTCCACATCACCGATTGTGCCGAGCGTGCTGCAATTTGCAAATTTGCATAATTCATTTATGTAAATCATCAACCCGGCGGCGTGCGGGGCGGGCGAAAGCGCAGTCAAATCTGTGCGTTTTTGTTGTTCCACTGATTTCACTGAACACTCCGCCCCATCGAGGGAACGTTTGCACGATTTTTGGTGGCTGCCAATGTGTGGAAGGGGGAGGGCGAGGTGGGTACCAGGTTTCCCGGCTGACAGCGTCGTCGTAGAGCAAATTTTGGGATACTTTCCATCACCATCATCCGGCTAGATGCACACAAAAGCGAGCTAATAAAAGTGGTCCATACCTTTGCTACATCCGCCTGGGGGTGGGAAAGGTCGTGGTTTTTCGGGGTTGACCGAGACACAGCGAATGATAAGCTCATGCTCATGCTGCGAAAGGTAGGGAAATTTGCTTTCATCAAAAAATTTGCTTTCCTTTACAGGGGAGCCAGAGATTTAAGTTTGGCACCGACATCTTCAAAGCTCTTGCGTTGCCCCTCGGTAGTTGAATCTCGCAAACACTGCGTGCGCAACCTTCGAACCCTGGTCCAATGGGGTTTTATAGAGGAGAAGAAAACCGTGTCAAGTAATGAGAGTGAAAGATAATTGTACCACAGTGATGAGTTTTCCTTAAGGTAAATAAATTATAACCATCAAAATCATAGGCGAACACGAATATACCGTTGGCGCGGGGAACATCCCTGAGGATGTTTCCGGGAACATCACATCGCGAGCAAATAAGACCTACAGCATTTCCGGTACCGCACATACCGAAGCAGATATTCTTTGCCAAAAATACCGCAACTGCCCACTCCTGGACCTAGACGGACATTTCGTTGAGATCCTTCATATAGCGTGTCTCCGGAGTAATCGATCAATCAAGTGCATGCGATACGTGCGCCGAGGTTTCCCTCGTTTTCGTTCTCCACTCTGTCCAGATGTCACTGCCTTTTCTTTTCCGATTCCACGCCCATCATCAATTCGGTACCGGAAGCTGCCGTATGGCCCCCGAGAACCGTTTGCGGACGTCCGGAGAATGATTGATGTGATGCTCCTCTCTGTCGTTGGCGGTGGTGGTGCGATCTGCCTTTCCATTCGATGCAAAAGTTGCTGGTGGAGGGAGGCTTTTGTTTTTGGACTGGATCGCCATAGCCGACCACGGTTTGGTGGGAGAGCTATTTTTCCCGTAACCTTCCGCCCGGAGGATTGGAGAAATAATGATTAGATGATGAAGGGTCACGTTTTATGAATCGCTCTGGGGGCGCTCAGTCAATTTGGGGGATGCTGGCGTTCGTGTCCAACAATTATTATTGTTATTGACGCCTCCGGGGAGACCGGAGTTGCGGTGCGCTGATTGGTGGTTTGTTCTAGTTTTCCCACTTAAGGTAATGCCGGGCGGATTCTTGGACTTCAGTGTTCATTGTCCGTCTTCAAGGAGATTGTTTTGGCAAACAGTTTATTTCACTGCAAATAAAAGATATCAGCTATTGCTTAAAAGTGTATAGAATGAGAAATCAACTGATGGATTCATAAACCAATTGACCAATCGTCATCATCTTATTCCGTCCAACAAAATATATTTCCTAATTTGGATTAGCAATTTGTGAGTTAAATTTTCGAGGGCAACTCCATAAAGGTTGATTGTTTTTTTTCTTTGCGGAAATCTAAATATCATTGCACGGAAATCGGAGCAATATACAAACAAATTTAAGCAAGAAATCAAGTCAATGACAGCCATGACAATTTCCTTTCGCAAGTTTTCTCTAAAATCTACGTCGGCAAACCGTAGCCACAAACAAACGGCCTGGCCAGGGAGTGGCACTTCCGGAACGGACTCGGTCACAACACACTAGCCGGCACCGAGATGAATGGTAAGCCGATTTGGCTTTGTTTTTCGTGCGAGAAAGAAAGTCAAACCGGCCCAAGGCCGACCATTGAACGGCCCGTGGAAACGCTTACGCCGGTAGGCCGTGACATTGACGGTGGAAAAAGTGAGTCAAATTCGGGGGGGTTCATATTTTACCCATTGACCGAACCGGCGGCCGCGAATTGTTCCGTTGGCGCGCGTATTTTTTTCTCTCCACAAGCGCTTGTTTTTGTCCACAACTGTGTTTTGTTAACACCGTTGTCACTGGAACATTTCGCCGGTTTATTGTGAGGTTTCGCTCACGAATCGCATTTTTCGTCGTATTTGAAGTTGAAATAAGTTGTTTTTACGCTGTGCCTACGAGAGCACGGACGCCAGGTAGCGTTTGGGAGACATCACGGAACGGAATGCTCCATTCACGGTGTCGTTTTCCGCGTTTCCGCGTTTGACAATTCCAATCCGAACGACCCGCCATTAGCGATGCTCGTTAGTGGAGAGTTTTGTTTTGCTTCGCATCGTCACCTGTTTGTGTGTGTTTTTGGTTAGTGTTTCCAATGGCCTCTGGGAAAGCATTGACATTGATTCCACCTGTTGTCCTCATCCGCGTCCGAGTGTCGATGTTCTTTTCACTTTTGTCAAATGAGTCGTAATAGAGTGAACTGGGGTAATGCTTGTAGGACAACATTGTAGTAACCTACTGGCAATGTGAGGAAAACTTAACAGATATTGTGAATGTAGCGAGTAAGAATTGAGTGTTTTAAAAGTATTTTTGAGACATTTTTAGTCATCGCTTCAGTAACAATCAGGCTAGAGATGTAACGGCGCATTATCGTCTGAACACAATAATTGTTGCTTCAGGCTTATGCCTCAAAGTCAGTGGTACGTACACAATTGATATAATATCACATGGCTTTGATTTGGTACATTTTAATGATTACTAAGATTAAGCACCCATCCTGTCCATTCCGGATCGTTCAAAATAATTGGTGACACTATTTATATAAGCGTTTAATCTAGTATAATTGGATAATGGTGATAGCCGAGTGCGTGTACCGGCTCAAACATCGTCGTGGCTCGTGGCTTCAAATCCAGTCCGAACACGAAGGACTAGCAATCCGCGTAAGTTAGAGGATAAAAATCATCGTAAGCCCTAAAACTGGGTAGGCTCGGCCAAAGGGCTGTTATGCCAAGAACGAGAAGAAGAGGAAAAAGAAGAGTCTGGTATAGTTCTACTGTGAATTGTGTCCTCCCCATTAAGAAGAAAAAAAGTTTTGCCCACATTACTCTGCATCGCCAGTAGCTTCATTGTTTATCGTAGCAAGTGTTTTTCTTTTTTTTTTAACATCTTCGTCGTTACTTAATTTTTTCCATTTTTGTTCTCCTCCAGCACGTCCGCGGTGTCGCGGCCGCAGTCCGGTAGCATGAGTCGTCGTCGCTGGCGGCGTCCGCGCGCGACAACATCGTTGGAGTTGACCTTGCGTCGACAGATCACGGCGCATCGAGCGTCGGCCAACGCGTCAGCACGTGCTGACGGAAGTGATAGTGCAGTGTGCATCGTTGGGCCAATAGGTCCGGTTTGAAACGACCGCTTTTCAGACGGACAGGGTGTGAGAGACGCTTACATCTGTTACTTACAAACAACAAGGAGGCGTTGACAATCTAGTTGGCGTTGAACCGCCGCCCTAGAAGGAGCGCGAATTTAGAAGAAGGTGAGTCCAACTGTGGTAATTGTTTTTTTTCGGTGGCAACGTGACACTTTGAGGGTACAAGAGCATTCTATGTGACGTTGATCACTGTTATCGTCATTGTCATGATCAACCCAACGTCATGTGGGTCAATGGAAGGGCCCTCCGGTTGTTCTTTATTAAGTCATTTTAGGATCGACCGATCTGACCGTCAGGGCAATACCCTCTAACGGATACAGGCACCACGCTCGGTGCAGAGTGCCCCCGAGTGAGTGAATTGGTACGCTCGTCGGCTTGGGATTTCTCTTGCGGTCTTTTCCGAGCACCGAACCTAGAGAAACCGAGCGCCCCCTATAGCCAACGTATCCCGTAGTCCGGGACTGCACCACGCGGAGGCCATGTATACTGTAAGAAACATTCATTCATTCGTTTGGCGGATCAGAAATCTAATCGTAACTAATGATGTTTCTATTGCTTCAACTAACCACCCGATCGCGGCCCGGGTGAAGTGTGGTTCCCCGCAGAAAATGATCATTAATTGTGGTAGGGTAGCGAGGTAGAGTCGGAAAGGAAAGAAACTGAGCAAACAGAGAGCAAGAGCGCCTGAATGTTAGTGAAGCATGAACAAAAAGAGGAGTGGAAAAGTAGGAAAAGCGCCACGGGAGTGCTGCACCTCGGCGAGGCTTCTCGCTGCTCGGAAATGTTTAATCGATTCGGAATCACGCTGATGGGAAACGGAAGGAGCAACAGCGTTCTAGCTGCCGCCTGGCGGTCCCATCATGCAAATAAGTAATTACCGTTCTAGCTCGGTTCTAGCAACTGTACTTTCCATCTCAGGGCCATTTTATACGCTACTGATATCGTGCCGCAAGAAACCGGCAGAGAGCGAGAACCTCGTAGCGGTGCTGGAGCAATTAGGTAGATGAGCTGCTAACTTGCCTCCGGGAGTGGTGTGTCTACCATACCGTTCCACGGTATGGCGGTAACGGTAGAACCACCGACGGTAGATGGTCTGCGATGGTTCCTGCCCGATACGCGAGAGGTTTCGCCGGGAAAACGCACCATCGCACGATTGCAATCTTGTGCGCTTTTACACGCCAGATTTACCAAAAGAGCTTTTGCACTGGCAAGATATATGGGATGTGTGTTCTATTAAGTTCGTTAGCCCTAGTTCAGTGACTTGTGGAACAGAGTTGTGACGATGTCAAACCGTACGGGCAATGAACAGAGTTGGAAGCGTTAAGGCCTCAAGATCAAGCTGAAAAGTATGATATTTTAAATTCCAGAAATATCTGTACAAGTTCCGGGCTGTGGGTCTACCATGCGAAAACCCCTTACCGTTAGAGCACGCTCGCGCCCGCTCGCGTCGGCCAACCATATCGCTTGTGGTTGCTGTATCGCGCTGGGATGGTTTTCTAGGTTACCGCCGAGTGACTCCGAGAGTGGCTGCGCGCGTCTTCCAGCGATCAATCGCGAAGCCGTGGATGTTCCGCCTCAGGGCTGGAACGCCAAGCGAGCTCTCGGATCTCGGTAGGTCTGTGGCGGCTCATCACGTAGACGACTTTGACACAGTGCCGGCGTTCGGTTCGGATGCGCCAGGGAAAGGGCTGCGTTGGTAACTGGAACGATTATCACCTCAGCTCGGGTGATGATTGCGATCGTGCGGTACTTGAAGAGTGCGGTGTTTTGGCGTTTTTTTCTCGGTTTGATTTGTTCCGCTGGTTGATGGTAGCCTCCAGCCTTCGTGGTCCTCGTCCCCCTAGCGGTGCACCTTTCAGGCATGCAGTTTCTTTGCGTTGCGTTTCTGGCTTTGATTGGCCAACCACCCGCCGGTGGAATGCAGGCAAGGAATGCTACGGTAGTCACGGAAGCGTACCGAAAACCGGTGCGTAGGAAATCGGCCTAATTATTATGTACCAACGCTGGAGGATGATACCAATCTAACTTAAAACAAAAAAACAAGAAGGAGTGCATCAGTTTACGAGCAAACTCAGTTCAACCCATTAATGCTAGCCCATTTGGAAGATCGCCAAGATTGTCACGGTCTGACCTTGCGCTTCGTTATTTGGAGGGTCCAGAAGTTGAGCTCCACCGACTCGCAGCTAAATGATTGGCCTCGAGATGCCTGCACTGCGTAGACATTCGTCAAACTGCGCGAACGTGCAGCTGTTTACACCCTGAAGCAGATGGTTTGACCATCGAAGGGCTTGACCGTGGAGAGAAAGTTCCACTTGTAATCCACGGACCGATGCAGGCGTGAGAGGTGTTAAACTCCATCGGCGCATGCGGATGCCTTTGTATTGAGATTTCCTTCCCCACCACTAACTTCCTCTCCCCCCAACCTCGCTCGGCATTGACTTTTCAAGCCGTGCCTTCGAGTGATCTGTCAACTGTGACGCTTTTCATGTGCTGGCACTACGTGACCCTTTCGGCGGCATAATTAATCCGCGACCGATTGGGCCTCAGCTTCGCTGGTTGAGAGTGGAGCTTTCACCCACTTCTTCAGGGGTACGTGATTTGTTAGAGGATTGAGGGTATTATTTTTTCCATTACCATATTCGAGAAGGCGAGCATTCTCAGATGATTTAAATAAGCCGTCGTTCTCATGAGTGAACGTATCGCCGTTTAGAAAAACAAATTAAGATTTGGGCCGCTCCGTTCACCAAACATCAAATGAGATTGTCGCTTGCTTTAAATTTCATTGCATCATGTCATGTTTTAGTGTTCAGAAAAACACGAACAACCTTTTCCTTTTTTGTATTGGTCGGAGCCCTTCAAGGGACTGTAGGTGTCTTGAATTTCTGTCACGTAATCGGTGTAAAATAAAACTGTATCCTCTAGCTGAGGGTTGTAAATTTCCTGATAGTCAATTTATATCGTACGTGCCAGCCGGTCGGACGTGCTCTTGTTTAATTGTAGTTAAGAAAAACACCTTGTCATGCCAGGGATGATCGGGAGTAAGATTCTTTCTGCTGTGAATGTGCAAAGCAAATGTTCTCAACGTGGTACCGCTTGGTCGGTTTTTTTTTTTGTTGGCTTGCTGTCTTGAAAACTCAAGAAACTAAATGATGGGGCCAACTTTCCTAGCAAACAATTAATTTTCCCGATGAATAGCTTTTCGCACTTTCCCTTTCCCGAAATGAGTTTTTTCGGAATGATAAACTATCACCGGACCGGCTTAGATTAATGATTTCAATTTCCTATCACAATGGTGGCCCCATCGTTTCCCTGCGCAGTCGCTTTTTGATTAAAAATATCCAATCTGGCAAAGGCTTAAATTTCACCGAGCAAATCATACCACGCCGGGGCCAGTGGGGCCTTCGGGGGGTTTTTTTTTTGTCGGGTCGGGCCTAAACGCTTCCACTATCGACGCCCGGCGACCGCAGACTACGGCGCCTCATTTTCATAACCAAACGGTTGCGTAAAAGGTAGCTTCATTCATCAAATTAAACAAATAGCTTCCAGATTCCACCCGATGGGCCCATTTGGCTGGAGATGCCGGTGCCAGCGCCGTTAATGCAGCAGCATAACTGGCCGGACTAGCGAGAAAAATGATCATCAAAATTAATAAATGGAGCGCTAGCTCGCACGACGTTTTGCAACGGCAATTTCACGGCAATCGGCCGGCTTCAACACCTTCGAAGGCATAATGGCAATGAAGATGGCCGTGTGAGGGAAGTGGTAGGATTGTTGGCTCTCACTTGTTCGTCTCGGTTGGATTTTTTTAAATATCAGAATTAGATTATGAAATTTTTGCTAATATAATAAAACGGACTAGCTGTCCAGAAATTTTTCCTTAAAGTGACATAGTTTAAACTTTGAAGTTTTTGAATACTCTTCTTTTTAATTTTGATGATTTAATGTTGAGTCGTTGAATGCTGTTTTCTTCTTTTTTTTCGAAGTTCGCTTTTCCCTTTGATCAACCTTGAATCAATCAAAGTCATTGGTCGGCTCTCGAAGAGGCTTCCTGCAGCTATGCCCGGGGGGTTTTCTTAATTACTACATCAATCAGGGAAAAAAACATATTGTTCAGGCGCTGGTGGGCGCATCGTTTTTCCGACCGGATGACTCCGACCGCCGCAAGGTTGCAGTCGATCGCGAGGTTTCATCAAATTTTCGAAGGGTTTGCAAAATTATGCCAACTATTTGCGCGGACCGTGAACGTGTGGAAAGCGGGAGCTGTCGGTCCGTTGGCACGCCTTGTGATGTAGCCGGAGAGCATCGAAACAATCGATCAATCAATTAGTACCGGCAAATATGCTGCCGCCGTCAAGTGGCAGAAACTGCATCGGCGTGCAGTGGCGAGGGCTGTGGGGTGGCTTGGGAAATTTTCTTCGCGCCGGGGTGAATTCGATACAGTTTACCGCGTTTTTTTTTTCGTTTGCTCCCGGATGGGGCTGGGTCACCACCACCCGGTGGCAGTAATTAATTAATGAAAAATGTAATTTCACCATTCTCTTCCACGACTTGCCACAATCAGCGATCAAAATCCATTTGACCATTCGCTGGATTTTAACTGGCGAATGTAGCTTGCTTTTTTTTTTGTTCAACTTGTGAGCAGTCAAAACTACATTCAAGCTATGTCGATTGACGTCATGGAACTCATGTAGTTGAAATTGGAAAGGTTACGCTCAATTTTTCAACTTGGTCAAACCTGAGCGAAATTAATTAATTTTGTTTAATTGTGGAAGCTTTTGCCTACTGTGGAGGAATGTTGTGCAGTGGGGTTTGCACTTTTTCCTGCGCAAAGGAGCAAGGAGCAGGAAAGCAGCATTCCGTGCGAATGTACGAATGCTCTTACATCAACGAGGGCAGCGATAGTAATGATTGAAAATTGAAAGCGTATTGTGAGCAAAGGTAAAAATAAAAGGAACTGCGTTTGATAGGAAAATGGTGAAATGCGAAACAATGCTGCATGGAGAGGAAAAGGAAAAGTCAAATGGTGTGCAGTTGATAAAAAAAATAGCAAAATACCGATAGGCGAACTGCACCGAGTGACGTAGAAGGCACGCAGTGCAGTTGAACATGGTTTGACCACGCGGTCGGGCGTTCCTTTCCCGTAATCAATTAATTGATTAAACTTGATTGCTTACCGTTCGCAATGATGGTTGTGAAGAAGTGTAATGGTATGGCACGTAGTAGATGCATAATTAATCGGCCGTGTTTTCATCGAAGTGGCAGTGTGCACTTGCGAGGAAAATTGTTTGCTGAAAGGAAAATGCGAAATGAATTTAATTTACCTACGGCTACGTCATCACCGTACGGTTGTAGAAGAGTGAAGCACTATCAAGAATTGATGGGTAATTTCAAATCCACGGACACGTTTTAAGTTATCAGAAATCTTCTCGACCGAAGAACAAGATTGAGACATATTATTTGTTTTTAATCCACAATTCTAGAAATGCGATATTCGATATGTGGGAATATTTGGGAAAAATCTATATTTTATCTAATGCACTGGAATAATAACAACGTAATATAAGCCAGAGATGCTCGCCTGATCAGTAGAAAGTGAAAATGAAGAAACGGATGAGCAATCGTTGAATAGACTTTGACAAAAAAAAGAACTAATTTTCGTGGATCCGTATAATGAGCAATGCTTTCCCTTCATTAATTTTGTCAAAGTATCAACTCATGAAAGACTTTTGCGTGCGTGTGTGCGTATCGTGCCCCAAAGTATAATTTGGGATTCCTTTTGCTCGAGACCCATAATGCCCGATTTGTAAATTGTCGTGAGATGGAGCCTAGCGCTAGCTTTCTTCTGGAGTGAAAGAAAAAGTGTCTTCTTCTGGCTTGAGTGTGCTTGTTGTGCATTATCCATTGCATTTCCATGGGAACGAAAGCGAAAACGTCCCTGTTTGGGGCAGAGACATAATTATAATGCCATTAGGTGGGCTAATTTTCACAAATTACTCAATCACTCACAAGCCTCAATGATTTCTTCTAGACCCGGCAACCCGACCGGGAGAGAAAATTGGCCAACCGACATTTCGTCAGAGTGAGCGCAACATTAATGTACTGCGGTGGTTCAAATCTGTTGTTTTTGGGATCATCTTCGGGCTGGGAACGGTTCTGGGCAAAGCTTTCCTCTTGAACTTTCTTACACAGTTGTTCAGAAGAAGCATTGAGAGTAAAAAAGGGCTATTAAAATAACTGCCCGTTTTGTGCTTAAATAAATGATGAATCATAAGTTTGCGGATCAGTGGAATTTAAAGGAGGCATTCAATGAAGATGCTCTTTAAAACGTTTTAATGAAATTATTCACTGCTTAAGTTATTAAGAGCAATTTAGATCAAATAAGATAATTTTTAAACTTTTACTGCTTTAATTTTTTTAAGAGTATGTTGTACAATTTTTTACATTTAATAGTTGTGAATGATGCTAAAAAACGAAACAAGAAACGGATCCCGTCAAATGATCTAACGTAAAAAAAAGCAAACCCCCTCAATCCTAATATAAAAAGGACCAGCCTGCAACGGTGAATGATATTTTAATCTCGCGCCTCCAATCAATCATTTAATTGTGCTTTTGGGAAGAACGAAACAGAAGAATACACTTGATTGATTATAAACAACGGTAATCGACGTGTATACATGGTGATTAGAAGCAGATTAGAGCCGGAGATTACGGGACCGGAACAAGATTCGATTGGCAGCCCATACAACGAGCCGGGTGGACGCTCTTGTGCTTGGTATTGCCTCCGATAGACACTATCTAACCATACGTGTCCGTGCACTCTATAGGGCAGGTTGCGAACCTCCGATAAAAAAAAACCTGCTGATGTGATGTGCCGATAAGAGGTCTTCTCCGTCTATTGGACCTTTTGGATGGTTTGATAAGTTTCACCCGCTATCCCCTGGCCGAACCCTTTGCAATAAACAATCGTAATGAGCTAACGGTGCGAAGTATTTGTGCTTGTGCTGAAAAGGTACCGCCAGCAACGATAGGCTATGGTTAAGGGTGAAGTAACGCTGGAAGGTTACGCTTGCGAAGGTCCGACGATCGTTCAGCCCTTTTAGGGCCAATTTAAACTACGGTCCAATTGGCGGTATACGATGGGCACGTGTGTCGCTCCACGGAATGGTTCTCCGGCCAAGTGATGCCGTCACCGACGAAGCTTTTCGCGCTTCTTACCCCGTTACTCCCGCACCGCACCGAGTGACCGCATTGCACACCGGTTGCTTGGATCACGATGGCGCTCCGAAGATGATAACAAGCGCCGCCCGCAAACGAACGGAACTGCCCAGTTTGACTCAAACTCCCGTTCGCGAGCGGCCGCAAGAGAGGCCAAAGATCCGTAACAGGTTTGTCTTACCAGTAACGGTCATGCGGCGTTCGGGGTTCTTCCCACTGTGGGGGCTTGATCTTCCTGCCTCCCGCGTGGGGTTAAATAAAAATAACAATAATCTCATCACCCCCACAGCGACTGACGCCTCCCGTTTGTACAATAATCAGTGCATGGTGGTTGGATTGGTACGTCTTCATTTATTGGCGTTTGTCTAGTGGCGATGCGGCGGAAAAAGGTGCACCAGTTCGTAGCCCCCGAAGAAAAATTAACCGTTTTCGAAGGGGATTCACTAGTTGAACGTCTTTAGTAGGGCAGTGGGTGTCGGTCGCGTTCAGGGAAAAGGTTACTCGTGATCAGAAAGAAAGAGAGCAAGTTGTGGTGGATTTTGTTAGTTCTTTTTTTTCTTTCGTTGTCCAATTGGAATAGTTTTTTCTTGTTCATATTCTCTTCGTTTCAATGGACGGAATTTAAGTTATGATTAATAAAAATCTTAGAAAACAAAACAATTAAAAAACGGGAAGTTTCAGGTTATAAAACGAGCGTGGCAGTTGAATAGAAATTCTGCCTTCGTACTACGTAGATGAGGATTGCAAATGGATAGGGCATTAAAGATGTATAGGAAAATAGGCGTAAGCACCGATTATACAAATGATTACTCAAGATAAGCTAGTGGAGGTGCTCGGGATAGTCGAGCGCGTACGCCGACTAAAACACGACCCCCGGCGTCATAGGTTCGAATCCAACCTCGCACGAAGCATTTCCGATCAACGTACGTGATAGGGGAAGAAAGCATCGTAAGTACTCAAAATTGGTAGGCTTGATCAATTTAATCAAACAAATTTAATCAAACAGACAAATTGCACTACCCTTACCGGATCTCAAACATATGTATCAAATTTCAAAAGCATCCTGTTTCATCTAACATTCAATGGCACCAGCCATTGCTGTTGTTTTTGGCATTGACAATCGATAAACCACCAACCCACTCCTCTCACGGTGCACCCTTCAGCCGCGTCAGACCCGCGTCAAGTGACAAGAAACCCTGCGCGCATGATAGCAATCACTCGACGGCGATAAGTACAACCAGCAACCCGGCCCGGGCAGCAATAGAGAAGAAAGAGGAAATTTGATAGCGTCATGTTGACGCAGCCCCGTGTGCGGCGGAAAGAAGTAGATAGCGACATGGTCGAGTGCGTCAGGCGCAGCAGAGAAGATGGCGAGAAGACGAATCCGCGCGGAGCCACCGGTTGATGTTTCAACGAGGTCACCCGATGGGATGAGTCAGTTCAAGTGCGTCGAAGTGCATGCACGCCGGGTGTTCCGTGTGTTTTTTTCTTTTAATTCGTGAGCCGTGCGCGAACCCACCTTGGCCGATTGCGCGGGGTGCAGTTGGGGTCGGCCAGTTGCCGGCGGAGAGAAGCTGTTAATTGGAGAAAATCTTTGGAATGTTTCGGTTTGCGGGAAAAAGTGGAGGGAAAAAGTTCACGTCAACTCGTACCACCTTCTTATCGTACGGTTGCTCTTAAGCGGATAACGTTTGATTTGGCCACTGATCGAAAGCAAAGTTTCCGGTTCCGGTTCTCGTTTGCCCAGGGGAAAACTGTTGACATTGAATTCCACTTTATTCATCTTACAGTCGCCACTCGCGCGTTTCTCGACACCTTGGCGGTGCAAAACCTCACACGGGTGTTCCCGGTACGAACGGTGCCTCCAGAGACTCATCACGTAATGCATGCAAGCTGGATCTTCTGGGAGAGAAAAAAATAGGCAACCCTTCAACGATAAGCCACTTTAAATAGGGCCCTGTGTAGCAGCAAGAAAAAACAACTAACATCCGGCGTGTGGGACTCGTGTTTGTTTTGTGTGTAAGCTAGTACGTGATCGAAATAAGTATATTTTATTTGCTATTTCAACACCCGCTCGGTTGAAGGTGTCGGCGTGTGGGCCGGCCCGGTGTCGATGCGCAAATCGGGAGGATTAATTTAACGGGCGAGGCGAGGTGTGAAACTCATCCGAGATGGTACAAAAAGCCAAGCAAACATAAGGCAAAAGCGAAGAAAAAAAAAAAACAACATCTTACCAAGTGCCGCGTGCCGTCTCGAGTTCCGTGAAGTCAGTTTTCCAATGTTCCAGTTGTGTGTCAGAAAAAAGAGCGGCAAAAAGTAATATGCAAACAACATAGCTCCACTTCTTCTGTTTCTCGCCGCCAGTACGTGATGGAACGTTCAAAATGAATTTGATTAATTGGCGATTAGGGCTTGCTATTCAATTTGCAACGAGAGAGCCGCCGGCACGGCTATGTTCGGCTGCTGTTTGTGGGTGCATTTTTGATTCCAAGAATGCTAAAAATGCACTGGACCTGCCACGTGTGTGGGGTGAAAAATCTTGATACATGGAATGCCGACCAGCGCACCAACAATATCCATAATGTGTTTATCAAGTATAACAGTTCTCCTTAATTGGTGCCGCATTTTCGTACGTTTCTTCGACCGAGATTAAGTGTTTGGATAAAATTACTTAACCCTTCGTGCGCGAAAAGCATGCATTCGAACGCGTTTCTATAACACAACAAGCTGTTTGTGACACGCAACTCCTAACCCGTCACTGGGTTGTCGGGGTAGTATTTTTTTTTTTTTTTAGAAAATTCCCTTCCAAACGCCTGACCGTTCGGAAGAACGTAACACGGCTCGCCGAAGGAACCGATGCTCGCCGTATGTCACGTAGGTTCATCACGTTACGTTCACCTTTTGGGAGCGCCGACCTCACGTGCCTTCCTTCCTTTTCACCCCTAATGCTGGTTCCATGCCGGTTCCGTTCTAATAATCACGCTTAGAACACGCCGGTACGAAAGCGCAAAGTGATGTTGAGTGATTTTAAATGCAGCAGGTGTTTAGCAACTCTTACAAACGGCACCGCGCGGCACGGATTGACGGGTTGATTAGCATATTTTCACTTTTAATTGCACCGTCGTCGGCTGCTAATGCACTCTGCACATGGAGCGAATGTGGAGCAATTGGATGTTTCGCTAAACGTCATAGACCTTTCGCTCAGGTGTGAAGGTGAAACGGCCTGGGAACGGGACAGTATTTGTAAAAGTTTATTTCGTTCTGTAATTTTATTCATAAATAGTTTGTGCTCCGAGAGTTCATGGGAGGTCAGCATTGAAATTAAACATATCATATGTTCCAATTTTAAGCAATTGAATGATATTTACAATGACTACAAACAACTTCCAATATATTTATGATTGTCCTTAAAAGTCATATTTTTAAGGAGTCAAATTTTTTAGGAGTCAAAATGTTCGTTTCCTTTGGTTATACAATCACACAAAACTCCCACGAAATTGTTGTTGTCCAGCGTACTCTGCTTTTCTTCGTAGGATTGGAAATTGTTGTCTCAACATTCAAGCCAAGAAATCCCGTCCCTGAAAGGGAAAGGGCTCACTCATAATGTGTTAGATAAAACGTCGTCCATGTATAGTTTTGACTTGTCACATTGATGCCTAATCGACTAATCTCCACCCTACGATGCTGTGTCCGTCACATGCTTGGGTTGCTTTCTTCCAAAGATCAATCCCTTTCTACACTGTGACATGCTGCGTTGACCCTTTGCTGCAACGGACAGTGATTTAGAAAGAGGGCGTTATATCCCAACTTTTGGACGACGGTTGCACCATACGATAGGAAAGCTCGAAAGTGGTTCCGGGACTCGCTGCATCGGATTAATGCTATACGTTTTTAAAATCGAAAGATGAAAGTTGGCGTTTGAGAGAGAATCAGTCGGGACCAAAAACTAGCGCTGCCCGAAAAGTGGAATATTCAAAACAGGTAGTTCAGTTGGAATTGCCAAGACAACATCGCCGTTTGGTGGGGCTGCGGTTTCGGTGTCGGTCGGCGTTTTCCAGCTTCCATGAGCGGTGGCCATGTGTCGAACGGCCGGGCACGCAGGCGTTACCGTTCGAAAAGTGCAAGTAAATCGTCCGGACCGGGCGACCTGCTTCGGATAATCCAGCACAAGCTGGAAATGTCGTCTGTCAATTGGTAAGTGGCGTCGGGAATGGGAAAGTATTTCGAGGAAAAACGTGCAATAGATAGCTTTACATGTCTGCTTTTACTAAGCGAGGGAAAAAGGGCGTTTTCGCCGTTGGATTATGTTACCTGTCACAATGTGAGAAATTTTATCTTTAAAAAGCAGCAAAACAAGAAAAACATGACAACCTGATCCTCGTTCTTATGATACGGTTGCATTTCATAGGTGCTTCATTAAAAAAACATGTCAAACCTGTTCAACGAAGCGCTACGTTTGATTAATGTTGTTTTTCAACGAGAGACACTTTTTATCTTCAATGCTATTTTTTTAGGCCATCTAGGACAATGACTAACGAATTTTCCTCCTCCTCCTTCACACGCCCAAAGTCCTTCCAAATGTGACGATTTTAAACGACTTGTCGTCTCATCCGGCCTCTCCGTAGTATTTGTGTGGGTTTAAGGTCGCTTTCCGTCGGTGACCCGTTGCCGTCCCTCGAAGGGAGAGCCACCGGCTAGCGGAGGTACGGAAGCGGCACACGACATGAAAGATTACTTTTTATCGCGTGATTGCGAGTCATTCTTTTTGGCCCGTTTCTCCTCCTTCGGCTCCGACCACGAAACGAGCGTGACAATTGGACTCTACAACTTCGCGTCCATCCCGACATCCGGCCGAGTTCCGTGCGGAACCCTTAAGTTCCCGGATGTGGGCATGGACTTGACGACAATTGTGCGCCCAGGCCTGCTTTGCTGTCATGGAGTTTTGGGTCATGGAGCTTTGCCGTCATGGAGCATGTTCCCGGGAGGGCTTCCCGACTCCCCAACCACTTCCGTCGCTGGTTATCCAATTCAATAGAATAATCGGATTTGAAGTTTTCGAGGCGACTCGCTCGAAGTGCCGAAAGTCGCCCCGCAAGCCCGCTTATTTTTCCGGTGGGGTTATGTTGATCACTACCGTGATTAATGTTCACGGCTCGCCGGGGTTCTACTGGCTGCCGTCGTGGAGTCGGAGTCGAGGAGGACCGTCCGCATAGGGCAATCGGAAGTACTTTCATTCTTGTAGGCGGTGATCCAATCTTCCAATTTGTATTCTGAACACCTTCAACACTTCATTGTTGTCGCACGTTTGTGACGCTGTAGTCCATTCGACAACATGACTTGATAAAGGAATGGAAAGCTTAAACGAGGACAAGGTGAAAATTACTTAAATGGGAATGATTAATTCCTGTGCCATTTGCAGGATTCAAGTGTGTAAATAGAAGAATTCTTTTTTCTTATAAAAAAAACAACATAACTTAAATTATTCTCGGTTATAAAACCACAGCCGCTGTCTTTTGATAGCTTTTCTATCAAAGTTTAAAGTGCTTTGGTGTTTACATAGTAATTATCGATTCATCAAATTGAAGCACTGCCCTTTTGAGGTGATAAATTACCTTGTATCTTGTCTCATCGATAAAGGAACATCATTGCGATGGTAATTTCGTTAATGTAATTTCGTTAATCAATTAAATGCAATTTGGTGTGAGCTCTGCGCTTGCCACGGATGACATAAATTATGCAACCCTGCCACAACCCTTCGCATCAGCCAGCGGCGTTCCTCTTCCCGACGGACCGGGAAACCACCCGGGCCCTTGTGGTTGATGTTGCTTCATCGACGCATTCACTTCGCCCGCTCGAAACGGCGAGCAATTATGACAATGTGTTAATGATACGTGACGGAGTCCAGTAATTATGCTAATATTTATCTTCTTCGATCATGGTGCAGGAGATGCTTTGCCTATCCTCCTTGTAAACACCGCCAGGGCAATGACGTCCGACCTCAACTGAGTGGTCCATTAATGGGGTCGTGTCGAAAGCTAGAAAGATACAGTCATCATATTTGTCCAAAGGATGGAGATGCCAACGGTTGGCTTCTGTACTGTTATCGGCCGAGTAGAACGTCGAATGGGACGTGCTGGGCGTTAGGCAGTCGGGGTTGTACGCTCCATAGCAATTACAGTTAGATGATGCAACAAGCTCCTTCGGGAGAGGGCGCCTCCAGAGGCACTAAGGCCGTTCGGAACACACTACGTGCAAGGACGAAACCGAGCTGAAGTAATGACATTGTATTCTTGTGCTGACTTGAATCAATTTACACCTCGTTTACGCGCATGCCCCAGTGAATGTGTGCGTATGTTTGTTTTGCGTCGCTTCGCTTCTGGGTTTATTAGACACTATCCAGCTGTCCGGAGTTCTGCAAGGGAGTGAGTGACCCAAGATGGAGACTCCAGCCCTCCCCACGGATAAACATCTTGTTCTAGCGCTATCTGCATCATTTGCGAAAACCCCTGCTTGTTTTCCCGCGAGACGCCCGGTTCCTTGTATGTAAATTGTCTTGACCGGGGCGGAGAGGGTGCACGGCTCATATCACCCCCAGACACGCTGTACTCGGACGCCATTTGCGGCAGTGGCGGATTATGCTTGACGCGTTTTGTGTGCCCCACTCGCCCATCGCGATAAGTGCGTGCTTGCGATGCGTACTTCAAACGAAACACGCATGACTTTAACCCCTGCCAACATGGGCGGGTTACATCGTCGTCGACGGCCGTTGGAGTTGATTTATGGGTCATTCATAATTTAGTTATCATAATTGGACACTTGTTCGCAAAGTGGGCAGTGCGGCCTGCGGGGCTGGTGAAGGATTTACCGGGGTGCATGTGCTTCGTTACTGTCGGGTGTTAAGATGGCGTAACGGTCAAGATCTAGTTACGATAACGGCAGGCCCTCGTTGCAGAAGCGTTGAGCCACTCAAATCGTTTCAGGCACTTATCCCTGGTTCTTCTTGCCAGAAGCGGAGCTTCAATAATCGGCTGTTTTTGTAACTGATTCGCTTGTTGCCAGCAAATTACATACACTTTCCCTCCCAGGCGTTGCACCGTAGCGTGCAATTTTTCATTCTAAGCGTAATTGTTTCCGATAACCATTTCACACAAGCCAATTTGAAGAGTTTTTACCTTACGATTTCACGCTCTCCTGATTTGATTTTTTTGCATACACAAAACGTTTCAATTATGTTCTATTTGGTTTGATAGTTAATAATCTGAGTGTTAACAAAAGGATTATTTATTTTTTTGCTCTCGAGGAGCGGTTTCGTAATTCGCTTTTCTTTCCAAGAAAAAAACAGCGCTAGGTTCAGTTTCATGCGGGTGAACGAATCTTAACGCGTTGGCTATGATTACACAAATGTTATTGATTGAAATGTTTTGCATGATTGCAATGGTGAGGTAACGGAAGGCAGAATGTAGGAGGGATGCTTTGGACTCGCTGAAAAATCAATCTGCGCTTGCTAGCAAATGGAGAACGAAGCCCCGAAAGCAAATGGAAACAGAATATTTTCACCGGGTTCCTTGGCCCCGTGAGATAGCATCATCTTTCAATCGGAGCAGATGGTTGGCTTCAGCGAACCGCCCCCTGGGCAAATTGGCTGGGGTTCACAGTGGGGAAAACGATCGTAGGCGTTTGCTTCTTGGGGCTTTGGCCTGCATGTGGATGGCATCGCCATCTCGCAACTACTCCACATAACCCTGGACCGGGACGGTGAATCTTACCTAGGTACGGTATGTACACCTCGGTACTTATCGGTGTGGCGTTCGTCTGGCAAAAGTCTTAAATTATGACACCATTCGTTGGCACGGGCCAAGCCCGGGGCTGAAGGAAGGAAGGCATCCGGAAGGTATCAGCATCGGTATCGGAAGAAATATCGCTCTTATGCCGTTGTGAAAATGTGTGCGTTCTCTACGGTGGGCGGTGGTATTATGGAAATATGATACGATTCCGATTATTTGCAGCTGATTGCTGGCAAAACAGCAGGTAGCTCGGTAGATGACGGAACCTCTCGAAAGGTGCTCTTATTGCGAGCGAAATCAGTGATACATCGTAGTGACGCCATTGAGAGCTTTTCTTCGAAACAAATGTAAATGAAGAGTTCAGCCCGGCGGGAGGCCACCTGTCAGCTTGCCTGGGGGGGCGAATTGAGAGTTTTGTTTGCTACTATGTTAAATAATCCCTCAATTAAGGTACTCACCGGTACAGGCGAAGCAGCTCGTAGTGAAAGAAGCCGCCGTTCCTTGGGCGGCTGAAGCTGACTTAAGGTGAAATTGCTGAAAACAGCACGTCTTAATTGGGGCTCTTCGCGCAGCCCAGGAGCAGCCTTCGGGCGCATGAGGCTCTCGGGGCTGGATGAAAACGATAGTTCTCCGCGGTCTCCAGGAGCGCCTTCACTTCACGCACAGCAGCGCCAGCACGCGGATGCCGTTAATTCGATTAATTATTCGTTTGTTTTACGGCAAACTAGACAGTCTTGCACGCTCTCGCTGCTGCCTGTTGCCGCCGGAGGCGCCTAATAGTTTCCATCCACCGAAAACAGTCTCATTAGCGTAACGGGCGCTGGTCGGGAGGGCCTCGAACGGTGTAGGCTCCCGTTAGCCGCCAGGGGGAGCTGCTAACACCGTCGACAGCATCTGGGAGGCGCACGGATCGGTATGGGTCCAAACAGCGCGGTTGCGTCATAGGCGTACGCTTGGAGATAGAGGTGTATCTCTTCGGCCCCGAGGCGGCAACGTGCGATAATCACTCGCCTCGCGTAACGCACGCAAATCGCGCGCACGGCCTCCTCAGCACCCGGGCGTCTACGGTAAACTTTTGGAAATGGTTTGATAAGCCTTCCGCACCTTCCGCGAACCCCGTCTCGGCCCCGTTTTGCCTCCGACGTGTGTAATGGCTAGGAAGTCATCGTTTTGTACAGACAGGTTTACTTACGCATCGAAAGACTCGCCACTCGACATTTGTTTCACCGTGCCATCGGAGTTTGGGGGATTTTGGCAGCCATTTTGCTCCGTGCTACGAGTTCTCCCATGGGACGGGGAACAGCAACGACGTGAAAGGTGTGAGCGCGTCCGCTTATGTCGATTCGCACGGCGATTTTCGACACGCCGTTAAAAGAAGGTACCAAAAAGCTGTTTTGGAGGAATGGCGGAATTATCTAACAGAACATCTTCGCCCATTAACTCTCCGGGAAGGCTCCGGTTACTGAGGATTGGAACTAGCCGCTTGGCTAATGGGATGCTGTGGGAAACACTTTATTATTCAATGAATTTTTTGTGTACCTCTAGCGGCACGACACTTTCGCCATGGCTTTCGCTTTCGCAAATCAAGTCGTCCGCTCTCGGTCCCATGATGCTATGTTTAGCGCTTGACTCCAGGCCAGAATCCATTGCCAGCGAACCCTCCAGTGGCACACAGGCAGCCTGCGAACATTTTTATATGCGACTGAACAGGTCGTAAAGGGTCGTTAAATTTGTCGCAATGAATTCGCCTGTCGGCGTAATACGTTGGCGGTCGGGATCGACCTACAGCCAGCTGATACCATTGGGCAGGTGAGGTTTTATGCTAGCATTACGTAGAACTGAATTGTTTAAACAAAACCAAAACGAAGAACTGGTCGGCAGACGCACCAAGAGTATAGTTACAGCGCTCCCGGTTGACGCAATCGAGCAACCGAACGGGGTATGGAATGATGGATTTGGTAGCGTTTTTCTTTCCCATTCGTACGGATGGGACTTGTCGACAGATGAATTGTATTTGGAGCACCGTTTGTTAGTGTTTTTTTTTGCACGTGCCATTCTCGTTCGGACAGCAAATTTTGTACCCGAAAAAGGTTTTCCCGCGTTCCACACCGTGATTCTATTGTGAGAAACATTTTTTATTGCGAGTGGAAACGTAATTTTTGTGGCGTTCCAAACGTTGGGGGGCATTCAACTGTAGGGGCTGAACAAAAAAAAAAAAAAAACGAGCATGGATCCAGAACAATCGATGAACATTTGTTTTGCAGAACGATATTCCTTGGTACATGTTTGCGGTATTTTTATATCCTTTTTTTTTGTCGTCAAGGCTTTTTATTACCAATCCATGAACCATTTGGTTTCGGTGTTCATCAACCAAATGGCTGTTGCATTGTCATTTCCTGCGCAAATTGCTCATCAATTATCGATCGGCGGCGTGGTATTAAGTGCTGGACTCGCTGGCATTGGAAACCCGTTAACAGGATGCATCGATTTTTATTTCGCTTTAACATTCGCACCGTGGTTTCGGGGGACTGGTTCGAGTCCCTCTCCCCCCAGGCAGATTACCGACCGGTTGCCGCCCTGCGAGGTAATCCGCTGCGTGCCGGGAAAAGGCCACCGAACGTGCCAGTAAAGCATGGTTCCGCCAAACACTGGACGTAAATATTTCACGTGACGCGGGTTCGTTGCGGTGAAAATTCGAATTTGTTCTGGTGGCGAGCGGCGAGCGGATTTGGAATATCATCCTCCGGAAATTGTTCGTTTGTTCGGCGCGTATAGTTGTACCCGTGTGTGTGTGTGTGCCCTCATCGTACTGGGTTATAAATTTTACGTACTAATTACGACAATGCTGGTGTCGTCGATAACATCGGATTCCGCCTTGCTGATAGTAGCGTGCGCCACGTGTGTGGCTAAATGCTGCCGGCGTAGAAGTGCAACGTGTTTGCTCATTTGGTAGAGAGAGAGAGAGAGCAAGACAGAAAAACGTTAAAATTGAATTCCTTTTCGATTGCAGCGTTGGATATACAGAAATCAATAATGCCACATTTGGTGCATCGATAACACGTGCACGTGCAGATATGGAAGTGCAGGGTTTAATTGTAATTGCAGCTTGACTTCGGTCAATGGGCTTAATTAAGGGTCAGCGAAAGTTTGTCACCCGCTTTGAATTATGGAATGGTATGATGATAGCAATAATCAAATATATTATGTGATTCTTAGTATTTACATTGCACAGTGTTGTTTGAATAGAAGCGCTATGCATAGGAATTAATGGGCCACGTGTCAACAGGATTCGTGTGGCTTATACAAGGATTATTGGAAACTGGAAACTCTTATTAGCTATGTACGGAGCACCATTGATGTTGTTCCTAGACTAATATTGCAGGAATAATTAAACTAAATGTAACTAATATCTGTTCAAATACATTTTTACTGCTAATAATTCAAACGTTACTCCAAAAAGAAGCTTCATTGAACAGCTTTTGTGCTTCGACGAGATGAGATGCTACACGCAACGCAGTTCAACGCACACAGCTGATGGCAGAGTCCATTGCTCTAAGCGCTGAATTAACTTGGAAAAGGGAAAATGCAATTCCGCCAGTGTCACTGACTATAGCCTATGTCATTGAAGTTCACAAAAAAAAAGACCCAACCCAACACAATGTTGGCAGAAGAAAAGCGAAAACGTTCCATCACCCGAACAACGCTCCGTGTGTGACTAATGCTCTCCTTCGAACGATGCAGGTTCACCTTGCATCGATTTGTTTGTCGACGATAATTCACGGCTTCCTCAGGCCCTTCCAGGCCCCTTCCCATATGCTACGTCTCGCTGTATGCACCGATACTATGCAGTCTGCTACTGCTATCGATGGGCATTTGATTGTGATATCACTCGAGTGAGCGACGAGAAAGAAATGCGGCGATTAGGTGCTCATTTAACTGCTCTACTGAACCGAATAAGTGTTGTAACAATTTTTTTGCCTCTTTTTTTCTAACTGCCAACGTTAGGATGACAGAAAGTGGGGAATAGATATTTGTGAGGAAGCAGCTTTTTTAATACTTAAAGTGATGATCTTTATCGCAACCCCCTCGGCTGCTTGGAGAAGGTGATTGCCTCGATGAGTGCATTTGTTCAATAGCTGAAATGCAGGAATCATTTAAAAAAAAGGCTTTTAACTCTTGGGAGACTTTTTCTTTCAATTATAATTAACACATTCCCTCTCACCGTGACGCGCTTCTTCAGTAAAAAGCTGCGATAAAGGTTGCAGAAAATGGAACGGAATCGGGTACCATCGCAATCATGTGCGAGATGGAGAAGAAAAACGACAAATAAGCATTAGCTTTTGCTCCCGTTGGGGTTACAGCGTTCCACCTGACACCTCCATTGACCGCGGCCTCCAGTGAGACCTCGAGTGTGTTTTTGCTGTGGTCTTTTTTTTTATTTTGGTGTTCATGCACCTTTCGCTCCTCCCTCCATTCGCCAGTCAGCCATGGTGCCCTCTGTGCCGGTGAACTAGAAACCTATTTCTGCCCCTGGTGGGCCCCTCTCCCTGGAGGAAGGGTGAAAGTGAACGTAGGGAACCTGCTGGTTTGTCCGGTGGTTCGGTTTTCATGATTGCCTTTTTTTGTTTGGTGTTGTTGCGTTTCTAGTTCCTCGCGTAATTTTTATCAAGTATAGCGGGGGAAATTCAACATGTGGGTAAGTTCTTGAGCCGGTTGGAGTGACGCTTGGAGTTGGGGAGTCAAGCACAGCAGTCAAGAGCAAGAAAAGTAAACAGAAGGCTAGATATGCATACAGAGTGCGCCCAGGCGAATTCACTCGAATAGAGAGCATCGTCACTCGAGTGGAACGTTCTTCTGCCAGTGGTCGTCAACCCTCTATATGCAAGAGTTTGTTTTTAACCCAGTACAGTATTCCAATTGGGCTATGGCTTATGAGAAAATGAACTTTACATAAAAAGTGTATCCAAATTACCGGAATTTAAAACCTTAACCTTTGGCTGTAAAAGGTTCGTTCATATAAAAACTAGTCTCTTTCGAAGATCAGGTTATTGCAAGCTTTATTTATTCTGGAACCAAGCTATCTAGGGGGTCCGGGATGGTCGAGCGCTTACATCGCCTCGAACACGACCCACGGCGGCGTGGATTCATATTCAGGCCAGACCGGATTTCCCTAGGTACGAACGACTGACTAGTCTCGTACGATAAAAGGGGGACAACGACAAAATTTCTCTTAAACAGAAGAACATCCATTCTAGAAGTAACTCCAAAAATCATGTAAATGTGGGGGTCTATGGAAATTAAAGCCAACAATAATCTCTCCATTTGTCAAACTTTCTTGTTCTTACTTGAGTCTTCGTGATTAACGACCCCTGTCTAATGCTAGCTGCTATTCGATAGCGGCATTGGAAAGGGTTAAAATGGAACCATCTGGGTTGCCTGCGATCAGCTTGTCCGCAAGTTAGTCGGGTGCTGCTGCACATGTTCAGTTTTCCACGTGGCTAGCGTTCTGAATGCTGTTCGCAGTAATTTCCCCGTTGTTCCACGTTCCCGTCCACGGTGCGGACACAGCGTGCTGAATCAGAGCGTGATGGAAGAGTCCGCATTAAATGGCTTCGTGTGCTGAAACTGAGAGTTTCCATTGTTTTCCATAGAGAGCACAACCATCATACACACACGTGCAGTTATTGATGCTCCCGGATTACATTGCACCTGAGCTCGAGTGTGCGTATGGCAATGATCTATGAGCCGTTCGGGTGCATGGACAGGTGCTGATTGTTGCAATCGCCGCACACAAATTGCCAACAATGTGCGTCTATTTGAGGCACTACTTCTCTCCCTCTATCTTGTTGTGCCGGCTGCTGTGCCTGTTGCACATTACTGTCGTAGTGATATCTGCGCACTTTTCCACTAAACGAGCTCATTTTACTGCCGGATGGTGGGAAAGCCACTTACTGCAAGCCATGGTGGAGGAAAGCGGAGGCGAGCGATGGGTGGCGGTGAGAGAAATCAAGCCAAATAAATTGTTTCTATTATCTCGTTATGTTAATTTTATGCGCCGTCACTTACTCTGTCGTGATACGCGCTCGACGCGTGTGTGGCGTAGAGGCGCGTTTGGTTTTTCCGAGACCCGAAGACGCGGTGTACTTCGCCGATGCTTTTCCGAGGGCTGGAAACCACCATGTATGACGCTTTCAACGCGTGTAGGCGCACGCATTGGGGAGGTTGGGGAGAAAAGAAAATCGTCAGTTCGCCCTTGCAAGGCAGATCCAAGTCGCTGCGTGGTGGTAGTGTGCCGTTTATGCTAAGATTATGCTCACTCATTTGAAGCTCATTTTATAGTGGCAAATCGGCAACGCCAGGCAATCCTGGGTGCAACAAGTACCAATAGAAAGTGGAGCCCGGTCCCCATGCTTTGAAGGAATTTGCATAATATCGGGAGCACACACTTTACAAACCTCGTTTCCCGACGTATTTATGAGCCGCTCGAGGCGATATCCAGAATAACTGGAAGCGGCAACCATACTGCTCGGATTGTTATGCTTTACTTCATCCCTGAGTCTCCGGCACGGTGGATCTCCGGTGGAACTAATGCGGCGCTAACTAGAACAGGTCGCCAAACAGGTTCGCTGGCTCGGTGCCGAAAGGCGAAGCTGCTCCCAAACTTCACTGCTACCACCCGAACACCTGCCGCTTGTCTATAAACTTTGCCTTCCGGCCGGCCACGAAAACTATTTTTGCCACTCTGCAACGAAACACGCATACTTACGACGCGCTCGCGGCAGTGTTCGAGTGCAGGTTAATTAGAGGCGGGTTTGCCGGTTTTGTCGGTGTTAAACGAGGTTTTAAGCTCTACCAAGCGATCAGTCAAGTGATGCAATTTTTGTGGTTTTTTGGCTTTGGTCGGTTGCTTGCGCCGGGAAGTCGGTGTAGTGTGTAGACGAGGTGCCGATGGAAAGATAATTACACCACGATGGTACTATTATTAGCTAGTTAGATGGGAAAGTTCCTCAGGCGGACTGTTTGTATACCCAGGCAAAACGGGGTAGGAAGTTGTATTGGACCGTCGCTATTAAAGTGCAACTAAAATGTATTATTACCGGATTAATCTCTTTTGGAATTAGCAATAGCTGGTGCATCTGCACGCTTGATTATAAATGTAAATTTTGAAACAAACCTGAAAGTTTTGATGATTTGCTGATAGGTTCCCATAGGCGGAGTAGCAACTTGCTGACGCAATCGCGTGCAAAGGATTTTTCGTTTATTTGTAGACAAATATTTTTCACCATCATCATATCATAAACACGTTTTATGCCTATTGAAATTTTTCGTACGACTACGTTTCGAGAAGAAATTGTGACCGATACATTCGAATATTTGAACAAACTTACTAAAAACACAAGTTGAACCAAGAACAGTTTGCATATTGAACAACAAAACTCTTTTGTACAAGTCGTACATGTAATGAAAGCATTTCGGAAAAATTGGAAACTGGTCACTTAAAATCATCGTCACAAATTAAATCATCGGATAACACATAAATAATCTTCCATTGACGGTCATACTTGTTGGCATAGCGCACCACAATTGCAATGCCAGAAACGTCGACGCGTCCTGCCGTCAGCTGCAAAATGCAAAGGAAACGTGCCTAGGAATTAACAATCGATACGCACCGACCGGCAGCAGTTGTGGGCATGTGCACGGTTTGACGCTGGTCTCCCGCTCCCGTGCGGTGCACAAGGGGAAGCGTACTTGATCCTATTAGATTACACCTTGTCCGGGGTGGGCCAAACTGTTGTCCACGTGGAACGGCGTCTCGGTGGAACGGCAATGTTCATATCCGGTGCCTTTCCTTGGTCAATAGTGACAGTCTCGTGCGGTCAAAATCGTCCTCCACAGTTGTTGGGGGTGTGCTTTTGTCCCGCTTGTAGGCTACACCATCTATCCTTCACCACCAGCGCTGGTGACGGTGGTCACTTCGCTGTCGAAAACTTTGCAGGGCTAGTTGCGGGCAGTTGTCGACGGTTTGGCCTCCGCAGAGTCACCGCGAAAGTGGCCGGGAACGGTTTGATGAACGAGCACACAGGTTCTAACGGGTACCCGTTTTCCACCCCTTCCAGGAATATGGCATACAATGGGCTGTCGCAGCATGTGGACTTCAGCAGGCTGCCGAATCCGAGCGAGCGCTTCGAGCTGCTGGACCTGATCGGCGAGGGCACCTACGGCGAGGTCTACAGTGCGAAGGATAAACACACCGGGCGGAAGTATGCAGTTAAGGTAAGTCGCTGGGAGGTGGTTGTGGAACGCAACGGTGAAGGGACGCTGAGTGAAGTCGTCATCAATTGTGAATATGTAAGCCACGATCAAAAGACTTGCAACGCATCCAGTCGTAACGCATTAGTGGGGAAAGTAATCCCGTTCAACAGTGTCTTGGAGTGCGGTTCGTTGATTGCAGCTGATTCATCACTTTGTCCAGAGATATAAATCTCCCAGACGTTCGACCTCAAAAAACCATTCGTGCCACGCCCACTGGAAATGCGAAAACTAAGAGGTCTTTATTAGCAACCAATTTTTTGCACTTATGCGGTTGTAGGTGTGCAAAACTTGGTTTAGAGATAAGCCCGGATGCTCATCTGTGAACCCGTTGATCAGTAGCCAGTTGGGCATGTCGTGTTGACTAATGAATTTACTGCCGCAATCGATGGTTACGCGAGTTCACGGTGGATTGTATTTAACAAATCGTCCGTCAATTAGTTAACAACATCCACAAAATGAAGCGGCCTAATGCGAGATGTTTGCCTTTAATGTGCGTGCGAGTGGTTGAGTCAAGCCCGTACTACAGCAAATTCCACCGTGGCAGGGCCAGCTCATGTAATCATTTATGTTTGGCTGTGGCACAGCGGTCCACTTCCGTGGATTCCTGAAGGTCTTGCAAGGGCCACGGCTCTTGAGACTCCAACAATCAGGTGGTCGGTCTGGGAAACCACACATAGACACATTACGTGACGCTTGCATGTGGAGTGTGTGCCCGTTTGCTGGTACTGCTTGCATTTCCGATTGATATGTAAAGTGGCGTTAACATGAGAGGAAAAAACCAAACATGTACACATTTTCCCCACATCTCCCAGCAGGCAGAAAGCAGAGGGCGCATTCGGAAGAGTTCCGTCCCAGCAGACATGGAAGAGAAGGAAAAAACAATGGCAGAGAGATGGAGCTGCGTCTTTTTACGCGGCCGCCATTGCGTACGCTTATCATCCATGAAGGGTTATGTTGTGCGTTTTCCTTTTATTTCTCTCGCTGCTACATGTTGGCAACAACCTTGTACTTTGGCGCTTTGTAGTGAAGCGGATTCGATCCATACATCGGAAGTGCTCGGAAGTGTCGAAAGGAAGTGCGGCCTCCCAATCGAGAGGTTCATCGCGCTTGCCGGAACCGATTGGATTAGTTCGACGTCCGCCGTACTAAGTTTCTACAGGAACACATCGGATGACATCGGAGGGTTTCACAGTGTGTGTCGCTTGAGTATTGATGGATGGCACTGTAGCTCCCCCGATGCAGCCATAAAAGTGATTTTCCACCATTTAGCTGCCGTGGAAATCGATTTTTGTTAGCAAAGAAACACCTGCATCACGTGAAGAAAACGACAGCGGTTTTGTCACATGTTGCACACATTGCGATATCCTTACGGAATTTTATGAAAAATTGTTAGTATCAATAAGCTCTTGCAAATTTATAGTGAATTTATTGAGGGCTTAATGGTTGGCTTATCAACTAACAATAAAGTTGGTTGTAAAAAGAGTTTTTTAAATTTCTGGATGACACGTTCATAATCTTTATGGAATACCATAAAGATAAATGTTTATCGAGTTATGTGTCAGAATGATAAATAAGAAGAAGAGTTTTAATTTATCCCTTTTTTATGATTCAGTTTGAATATTTCAAATGTTAAACCTAATAAATTTATAGTAAATTGCAGGCAATGACAACAGATAGGTTTTCGCGATTAAAAAGTTGCCTATATCAATTTCGTTCAAATTTTTGTTTTCAACCATACAAAGCGTACCTCATAAAGATTTGAAAGAATATGGATTGCAGTTATACATCTTTTTGGAATTAATTTAAATTAATGTTTGCTAGAAAATTCTCACACTTCGGATAAGCTTTGCCATCACCAGGTAGGGTGTTTTTCACCAATTTCAAGCAAAGCAGTTATTTGATGCAATCTTCCTATCAAATGGGCGCATCATCTTAACATGCGCATCATCGTGATTAACCCGCCACAGAAGGAGTCTTGAAAATCTACACTTACCTTCTGAAATGCAAAAAAAAAAAAAACATAGCTACTGCTATTTGGTGCATTTCACCCTTGGTGGTGGTTCAATTTTAAACTCAGCAAAAACGAAAATTCAAATAAACAGAAAAAGAAAACCGGTTTCACTAAATTACCCATGAGTACATTACAGTTGTTGGGGGTTTTTTTTTTGTCGATATGGAAGTTGTTGGTTGGATCGTATTGGTTGGTGTAATCTCACGATTAATCTCGTTGCCGTTCTTCTCCCTTTTTTCTTTCTCTTCTTTTCACGCGCCCTCCCGCAGATACTGGAAAGCATCGCCGATAATATCGAAGAAATCGAAGAGGAGTACCTGGTGCTGCGCGATCTCTCCAAGCATCCCAACATTCCCGACTTCGCCGGGCTGTTCCTGAAGCGCGGCACAACCGTCGAAGATGACCAGCTGTGGTTCGTGCTGGAGGTAAGTTGGAAGTTGATCATCGTTTTCCACCAAAGGCGCGAAGGGGAAAAGAAAAAGAAAAGACGACACGAGTTTTCCGAGCGCGACCGTCGGCGTTAAATCGTATGCACATTGTAAATCGATGTGTTTTACCCCGTGTTACGCCGGGGGATTGGGTTCAACCGAAATGTGGATCAGTGGAGTGTTTGTCACTCGCTAGACCGGGTCCGAGTGACCGAGAAATTATTTGGCTGTTTAAAATGCGCATGCACTTGTGCCGTGGAGGGCCCAAAATGAAGGAAAATTATGATGTTGAATGCTAATAACAGTGAACGGCTTTCCGTATGGACCTCGGTGTTTGGCCAAGCCTGGTAAAAGTAGGCATTCATTTTGGAGGAAAGTTCGTAGATGCTTGCAAGCAACGAATGGGGCGCGCACGTAGAAAAGACGCCTTGCCTACTCGTATGGTTGTTGGGCTTGCCGTTGGGCTATTGCTGGACACTGGTGGGCTCAAGGTTGCGGGGTGCCGGTGACCATGAACTTCTTGCCGAAGGAAACCCACGGATTGGTTTCGGTTCGGGTCCGGGGGGGTAGATGAAAATTGTCGGATATTATTCATCAGCCGGCTAAAGATTTCATTATCCAGGTGGATATCAAGATGTTTGCTAGGTCCAGCGTCAAGTACCAGGGAAAGCGATGTTTTTCGAGATGTTGTGACCTTCCACTTACACCGAAACAAGATGGAATGGCGAAAAGCCGAAAGAGTGTTCGAGAAAGACAGACAGGGAGAGAGAGAGAGATAGAGAGAGTGATGGAGTCGAGCGATAAGCGGGCGGCACATTGGAATGGGAAAATTATGCACCCGCGGGTGCCTGCAGCCGGGGCCCCGTTCCTTCATTGCCTTGTTCCGGTGACGTTCGCCCGGTGGAAAATCTCGGAAGTGGTGCGCTGTTCCGTCTGCAGCTGCGCGGTCAGCGTCGGTTCAGTTGGTCAGTCGTCGAAAAGCGGTTCTGCGTGGTGGATGGACGTGCGCGCGTGTATGTCCGGTGACTTGTCGCTCAGTATTTACAACCCCCCAGCTGGTCCGGCCGCAGGTGCCATAAACGGCAGCCCCGGGGGCAGAGTGCAACGACTTACGACTGCGCTGCGTTCGGTTTACGATCGCCGAGGCCTGGCCGACTGGCGACGATCGACGGGCGTGCGGATCATGATACTGATAGTGATAATCATACGGAAGGTATGAAGGGTGATTTATTGGACTTTGTTTTTCGTGTGTATGTGTGTTTGTGGTATTGTGTAAAAATGGACTGAGTTTGATCATTTCCCTACCATGAGGGAGTTAGCACAATCGATGCATTCCTGGACCTCGATGCAGTGAACTTCTGTGGAAGTTTCGTGTACTTGACGATCCTTCAAAATCAATAAACGATTCGCTGTGCATGTCAGGCTCTCTTACTGAGCCGTACTTTCCTCAAGCGTTGGAATGGAGACCCAAGAATCTCAGGTACAGGATTACCAGGGATGAGCTAGTTGTAAAGGTTGTGGGCTTTATGTTTGTGTGGCTATTTCTAACAAATTTTGTTAAGTTGATTGGGTGTTAGACGCTCGTTGCATCCTGAGCATCAAATTTCTCCAGACCATGTCGTTTTGGCATACCGCAGGCTTTCGACAGTGATAAAACAAACATCTAGGACCAATGATTTATCGTTCAACATAAAATCTGTCTTCTTGGGCCTGATTTATAGCTCACTTGTACAACTCATAATTTCAGAGGTTCGCTTGTTCGAGAGAAATAGGGTCAAGCCAAGGTACCTCACGTACTGGAAGTCGTCCGTCTGACATTCAATTCAACACTGTTATTTACAACAACCCTTAATTCGAGTGGTCCAGTCAGAAACTTGGGATCGTAAATGTTTCACTTTCCTCGGTTTGGCTCGAAGATGCTGGTGTTTCACCGTTTCCCTTTTTTTCGTCGCTCGGTCGTCCAATTGAACTTGGCCGTCGGACATGTACTTTCAACCTTGAACAAATTTTACGCGTTTGAAGAGGACGGAACGGCGTTTGTTCCGGTATCAGCACACTCACAAAAAAAAAAGTCAATGCTAGCGCATCTTCGCCCAGCGACCACAAGGGCAATCCGAGAAAGGAAAGATCGAAAGCAGCGTCACGAGGCAAGACTTTCGTTTTCCGGGTGTTTGCCGACCACACCGGGCAGTTCGATTTGCGGAGATAACTTACTTTCCGCCCGTCGGTTGTTTTCTCCGCGCCCAGGCACACACAAGGCGCAGCCAAAAGAAAGTTCGAATTAAAGCTACACCTTCGTTGTACGGATTCGGTGCGACTTGGCCATGTCTGAAGGCCTAGAGGGGAAACTTATTTGCCTCTGTCTCACTCCAAAGTGCTACCGGGGGATCGAGTTTTTGCAAGAGACTCTCAGGCAGGAGGCTGCAGACGTCTATTGATGCTATTCTTCCCCGAGTTTTGGCAACATTGCGGATCTGTTGCGAGTGTTTTGAAATACTTTTGGCACTTAGCTGGGCCGGATGTTTTTTTTTATGGCTGAGCTGGTGATGCTGCTGATTTCGCTTATTACCAATTCCGTGTAGACAGTTTCAGTAGCAAGTGCGAATGCGGAGGAATTTAGGGAGGGGGCTAAAAGTTAAAAACCCGCAGTGAAGCGAACGAACACGTCAGCCACCCAATTCAGCGACATATAAAAATGAAACCGATCATCAACCGTCTCTTCGTTGTGAGGCCCGCGAGGTGAAAAAAAAGGTTTGTGGCAGAAAACAAAAACCTTGACATGGCACTGACGCGATTGAAAGTGGAAGTGATAATGGGAGCCTGGGACAGGTTTTTCGGGAGATACGAGCGGCATTCTTTACACGGGGCGGACCTCGATGGCTCCATAAAGCGGGATTGATTTTGGGAATGGGGGTTGTCGTTTGGAGAAAATTGGGGACGCGTCATAAAAGACGAAACAATAAATTCGTGGCTATCTCGGGCGTGACTGGGCCAGTGTTGAGCGGAGAGAAGTTCAATGCACTCGTGTAGCCAATGCATTTCTCTACAGACGACAATCGGTTGTCTTGAAGTTGTCCATTGAAGGCCAATCGGTGGCTTTCTCTAAATTTCGGCTAGCCGAGTTAAAACACTGTATCAAGAGAGTTGCTTATTTAGGATATTGATGTTGTATCTGATAAATATGATTAAAAATGAACACAATTCGTTGATAACACACGTTAATAAAAGGAAATAATTGCTTCATTAAAAGCCTTATGATAAACTTGAACTGGAAATGCCAAAATGAATTATGCGAACATGTAATTGGGACTTTATCCACTCTTTTTCGATTTAACGTAGTGTGGTAAATTTTTTGGCAAAAGGTTGAATGATAACTATTGCAAAATTAAATAAAATGATAGGGAGGATACTCGAGCAAATAACGCTAACAAGCAAACAGATAATTTTACACCTATTCCTGTAATGTTGTTTGATTTAAAAAATCAATTTCACAGCATACAGCACAGCATTGCATTCATATCGGCATTCAATCATAACTGCATCGTAAAGTATGCTTGCCTTTTAAATTTTTTTTTATTGGTCATGAAAACCTACACGTCAAAATTTAAAGAGTACATGGAAATACTTAAATTGACATCGGATATTTTCAAACGCACGTGGATAGAAAATCACAGATTACCGTAAAATCCCTACCCTATTGACGCTGCTACGATGAAGTTCCGTTCAAACGGTTAGTTGCTGGTGACGAGAAATAAGACGAAATTGCACGCCTCATTTTATGATTCGCCAACGTTAGGGTGAATTGGAGCGGTACGGTGCGGGAATCGGTAGCTGATAGCTTCGAATAGCGTTTATTTGCTTGTTGACATAACTTATTGCCTTGATTCATTGCACCGATCCATCTCGTGCACTGCCACGGCGAGGAGCCTTACCCTTGCTGTCGCGGCGAAGAGGAAGGGTAATAAATTTCCCCCGGTCCACCGGACGGAGCAGAGCACACCCGCCGAGGGATTGCTTTTTGGCACGAGACGCCGATGTAGGTGTAGCCGTACTTAAGCGTCCTCAAACAAACAGTGCGGCTTCATAACCAAACCTTACGCTGCACGGATGCTCCACACTCGGTTGCATCAGTTAATCAAATACGGAAGGCTTCCGTCGCGTCCGAATGAAGTGTGCAATTATTGATGACTTCCAATCATATTCACCCTGCCTCACAATTGCCAGACATTTTTTAACTTTTCTGCTTAAATCGATCCTTTTCGCATGGACGAGCGCAATGACATTATTAGTTTCGAACATTTTACTGGAGCAGAAAGCCCGCACTTAGCAGGAGTAGTACTATAAAGTGTGTGTGTGTTCCCCGCGAAGACGTTGCGCAACAGTTGTGCGAAGTTGTGGTTTTTGCCACTCCAAAGGTAGGTGGAAAGCGCGCGGGACACAGTACCGTGACGCTTGCCGCGGGTGAAGGTGTTAGCGAATTTGTTGAAGATCGAAAAGTGACTCTGTTGTCTCCACGGGGTAAATCTAATCAACGTGCGGCGGCATGTGCCGACCTGCTAAACTAATTTTCCGCAAATTTCCCTTCCCCAACTGGGCCATAGCGTGCAATGGGTAATGAGTGGCTTTCTTCAATGATGAATTTTCTCTGTTTTCCTCCTTTTTTTGTTGCGTAGCTGTGCACCGGTGGCTCCGTAACGGATCTAGTTCAAGGTCTGCGCAGCCGGGGAGCACGATTGTCCAACAATCAGATCGCGTACATACTGCGCGAAACCGTGCAGGCGCTCGTGTTCCTGCACGAGAACCACTGCATGCACCGGGACATCAAGGGACACAACATCTTGCTGACCGAGAGCGGCCATGTGAAGCTGGTGGACTTCGGCGTGAGCTCGCACCTGGCGGCGACGATGGCGCGGCGCAACACGAGTGTCGGCACGCCGTACTGGATGGCGCCGGAGGTGATCGCGTGCGAGCAGCAGCTCGATCAGTCGTACGATTCGCGGTGTGACGTGTGGTCGGTCGGCATCACGGCGATCGAGCTGGCAGAGGGTGATCCACCGTTGTGCGAGCTGCATCCGATGCGAGCGCTGTTTCAGATTCCACGCAACCCACCGCCGAAGCTTGGCCACCCGGAGCAGTACTCGTCGCTGCTGTCCGACTTCATCTCGGAGTGTCTGGTGAAGGATCTCGAGCAGCGCCCGTTCTCGAAGGAGCTGGTGACGCATCCGTTCCTGAAGAGCGTGGGACCGTTCGTGGAACAGATACGGCAGGAGCTGCGGACGGAGATTGGCCGGCAGCGGGAGGACGGACGGTCGCCGACCCAGGCGATTGCAACCACCAAGTACGGCAAGCTGAAGTCGGACCGCAAGTCGAAGCCGCAGAAGATGTACATGGACGATCTGGCCGCGCTGGATGTGCTGACGGAGGACGCGATCGTGGAGCAGCTACAGAAGCGCTACGAGACCAACCAAATCTACACCTACATCGGTGACATACTGATCGCGGTGAATCCCTTCAGCCAGGTCGGACTGTACACGACGCAGCACCAGCGAAAGTACATGGGACAGGCGAGGTCGGATAATCCACCGCACATTTTCGCAATTGCCGACGCCGCCCATCAGGCACTCGTCCATCAGCGTCAGAATCAAGCGATCGTTATCTCGGGCGAGAGTGGATCCGGTAAGACGGAGAGCGCCAACCTGCTGCTCAAGCAGCTCGTTTACCTGGGAAAGGCGGTCACGAAGAACCTGGAGGAACGGATCTTGCAGGTGAATCCGATCATGGAGGCGTTCGGGAATGCCCGGACGGGGATTAATTCCAACAGTTCACGCTTCGGCAAGTACCTCGAGCTGACGATGGCCAAGAGTGGCAAGGTGAACGGGGCGCGCATCTTCGTGTACCTGCTCGAGCAGAGTCGCGTCGTGAAGCAGGCGGAAGGTGAGGGCAACTTCCACGTATTCTACTACATGTACGACGGGTTGCAGTCCGAGGGACGGCTGGAGGAGTACTATCTGCACCCGTCGTACCGGAAGACGCACCGCTACCTGCAGGAGACGGCAACGCTCCCGAAGACGAACGTAGACCGATGGAGGCAGCTACTAGCGAGCTTCAAGGTGCTCGGGTTCAAGGACGAAGAGATCGACATGGTCAATCGGGTGCTGGCGGCGATCCTTAACCTCGGTGATATTGAATTTGGCGAGATGGAAGCAAACGACAACACCGACAGCCGGGCTCGGGTCATCGATGTGGCCCCGATGCACCGGGTGTCGAAGCTGCTCGGAGTCGACTCGGCTGATCTACTGGAGGCGCTGTCCTCGAACTCGGTCGTAACGCGAGGTGAGACGATCACGCGCCACAACAACGTGGCGGAGGCCTGTACGGCGCGGGACGCCATGGCGAAGGGATTGTACGGGCGTTTGTTTGATTGGATGGTCAATCAAATCAATATGCTGCTGGTTCATAATAGGATGAACAACAGGTAAGCCGGTTGCATTCAATGTTTGCAATATGATCGGAAGGATTAAACGCTCTTTCGCGTTTCTCGTTTGCAGCCCCGAGCAGTTGGCGATTGGATTGTTGGATATTTTTGGGTTCGAAAATTTCGGCAAGAACTCCTTCGAGCAACTGTGCATCAACATTGCGAACGAGCAGATCCAGTACTACTTCAACCAACACATTTTCACCTGGGAGCAACAGGTGGGCTAAAATTTTTTTTATCTAGGAGTGTTTTGGGGGAAAGTACACAAACCAGACTGACATATTTCGTTTCTTTTGCCACAGGAATACATGGCTGAAGGGATCCCGGTTGACTTGGTGGAGTTCGCAGACAATCGCCCGGTGCTGGATATGCTGCTGAGCCGACCGCTAGGTCTGCTGGCGCTACTGGATGAGGAATCACGTTTTCCCCGTTCAACGGACCGTTCTCTGATTGGTAAGGGTGTGCAGATCGACTATCAACCCGAGTGAGCAAGATTAAATTAAATTCTATAATGTTGCCTTCTGTTTCTTACATTTTGTAGAAAAATTCCACCAGAATGTAAAATCAAAGTTTTACCAGCGTCCCAAGTCCGACGCGGTCTGCTTCGCAATCCATCACTTCGCCGGCCGGGTGGTGTACCAGGCGGAAGGGTTCCTGGAGAAGAACCGCAACTTCCTGCCGGCCGAAATCATCCAGCTGATCCGGCAGAGCCAGTACGACATGATACGCTTCCTGTTCCAGTGTCCCATCACCAAGACGGGTAACCTGTACTCGGCCATCCAGGACACCGGCTCGCGCCAGAACGTGTCCAGCTTCATCAAGGTGGACACGAAGGAGAAGTTCAACTCGCGCGGGCTGGCATCACAGTCGCGCGCCCAGCAGACGGTGGCCACCTACTTCCGCTACTCGCTGATGGACCTGCTGCAGAAGATGGTCACCGGGACGCCGCAGTTCATACGCTGCATTAAGCCGAACGAGGCGAAGGCGGCGAAGTCGTTCGAGTCGGCGAAGGTGCTGAAGCAGCTGCGCTACACTGGCGTGCTGGAGACGATCCGCATCCGGCAGCACGGCTTCAGCCACCGGTTTACCTTTGCGGACTTTTTGCGAAAGTACGTCGCGCCGTGCGGTGCCGTTCGAAGTACTCTCTATAACGCGTGCCCTTTTGTCACTTTCCAGGTACTGCTTCCTGGCGTACAGCTTCGACGAGCGTGTCGTGTCGAATCGGGAATCCTGTCGCTTGCTTTTAGTACGCCTAAAAATGGACGGATGGGCGCTCGGGAAGTCGAAGGTGTTCCTCAAGTACTACCACGTGGAGTACCTTTCGAAGTTATACGAGGAACATGTAGGTGTTTCCCCACCCACCTCGTCGTGGCAGTGTGGAGGCGTGTTGATGGGTATCGTGCATTGATTTGTTTTCCTTTGCCGTTTCAGGTACGCAAAATCGTTCTGGTGCAGGCTTGCGTGCGACGCTGGCTAGCGAAGGCTCTGTACAAGCGTGAGAAACAGCGTGTGGCATTGAGTGCGGTGACGCTGCAGAAGCACGTCCGTGGCTGGCTGACGCGGCGCCGCATGCGAGTACTGAAGGAGAAGCAGGAGCGCGAACGCTTGGAGCAGGAGCGGCTGGAGAAGGAGCGTTTGGCGAAGGAGAAAAAGAACAACGGTAAGTTTGCTGGCAAATTTCGCCTAGTGGTAGAACCGCGGAACATGAGGGTGTTCTAATTTTTCGTCCGTTTTTTTTCCCAGAACAAAACAAAGCCAAACAGGCGTTGGCGAAGGCGAAGCTGATTCATCAACTTTCGAACCACCAGCTGGAGGCGAAGCATCTTCACAACGCGCAACAGCAGCACGAAAAGCGCAGCATGCTGGACGCGATGAACAACAAGGAGAACGAGCGGGCGGCCATCGTCATCCAGAGCTACTACCGCGGGTACACCATCCGCAAGCTGCGCATGACGCCGGAAATCGAGGCGAAAACGAAGTACATCCTCGGCATCGCGAAAAACCGCGTCGAGGCCCAGCGGATGATGCAGAAGGAGGGCTTCGCGAAGGAGGACGCGGCACGCATCATCCAGCGCTACTATCGGACGCAGAAGAGCAAAAACGGCAGCCGCGAGCAGGGCCTCGGGGCGGCCGCGTCACGCAAGGGTCCGGCCCCGCAGCCGAAGCCGCTCACCACCAAAGACCAGCAGCTGGACCTGATCGCCTTCTCGCAGAACGTGCACATGCTCAACCAGGAGGCGCACAAGAATTTGCGCGTCAACAAGGCCGGCGTGCCGCTGGAAGCGATCGAGAAGCTGCCAAACGACTACCGGCGTCCACCCGGGTTCGTGCTCGTCCCGGGACTGCTTGGCACCGTGCCCGGCGGCGGCGCTGACTGCGCCAAGTACAGCTCGCTGCGAAGCGTCGACTGCGACCACGAAATGACGAAGGAACTAATCCAAAGGTACAGCAGCAACAGCAGCTGGAGCAGCAGCAGCAGGAGGAGAGGGTCTTCTGGGTAGACAAGAGGGAGGGAACAATCCGGAGCCGTTTCTCGTTAACGGGACAAAGACAATTTGCACTCCAACGACGCACGGACCTGAAATCGATTGCGAAGTGACTCTGGGGGGTCTTGGAGGGTTGGCCGACATTCCGCACCATATTCCGCCGTCAATACTCAAGCATTCTCTTTCGTATCTTCCCAACACTCGACCATTGCTTTCCTCCACCGACGGAGCAGAAGCCCCCCGCCGGCCGCGGACTTTGACGACATCTCCCCGTGGGATATGCCGTTCTACGAGGTGGAACGCAACCTGCGCTCGCAAAGGTTGTTGCATATGCTACTAATGCTTCTGCTAGCGTTTTCGTTGTGCAGTTGGTTTATGATCTGGATGTACGGCTGAGGGATGAAAGAGATATGTTGGGGGGAGATAGAAAGAGAGCAAGAGAAAGCTATAAGGGAGACGAGTGAGATTCTGTCTTCCGTGTGAGTGTGAGCTTAATAGTTGTGTACTCTATTGGAAATGTGTTGCTCCACGCTAGCTCCCACGGTTGCCTTTTTGGGGAATAGTAGAACGCTCGAGCCCGTAGTATGTCCCGTAAATTCCAATTACTGGCTGTTTGTCCTCCGTTCACTGTTCGGATGAATTTCGACGCTAGCTCCTGCGGTGAAAAATAGATTTGACTTTATTCCTCCCTAGTGTCCCCTTTGTGTGTATTGTCGCTTTCGCTCTTGTGTCCTAGCATTCCGATAAGGACAGTGAGGGTCGGCCCGAGTTAGTAACTAATGTCCCTCGCACGGGGTGTGCTTTTCCTTCTCCCTGCAGGCAGCGAAACATGCAGCAACCGGCACAACGGATCGACATCAATCGGAACGACATTCTCGGTGACCGGAAGGTGGAGCTGGGCGACCGCAAGCAGCAAATTTCCAGCAACTGGCATCAGGCGTTCCAGTCGCAGGCCGATGCCACGTCGCCGCAGGATAAGTTTAAGGGTCTCGCTAGGTAAGCTTCGTAGCGTCAAGTACGTAGAAGTTGCGGGGTGATTGTTTGGGTGTGGTAGTGTGATGGGAATGTCCCTAACACAATCTGTTCCGGAGAATATTAACAAACTGATTAAATTTTCCCCTTTCCTCTTCGCTGCCTGGATGTGCGGACGGTTCACTCCTCCTATCAGAGCTCAGTTGGGACTGATGCATAAGATAATCCAGTATGATAGAAATAACAATAATTAACGAACTCTAGCACCAACTTTCGCCGATCAATCTTCTCCATCTGCACCCTTATTAATCTTTCTAACAATTATTTAACTTACTAACCATTTCTTTGCGAAGACCACTCAAGAACATGAGAGCACTGGCAATAAACGACGAACTGCACGAATCGGCTTCCGGCCAGAAAAATCGATCCTTCCTCTATAGCAAATAGAAGTGAACGGTGACTCGTCAGGTAATGGTGGTTATGGAGCTTTAATTTCTCAAAAATCATTCAGATTCATCATGACATCATTCAACTGTGGGAAAGGTGTTGGTTCAGGAAAACAATTTCACCCATGTGCTACTAGTTAACTTATCAATCTGTCCATAGAAATACGTTTGAATACGTCATTCCAATCATATGTTACTATGAAATTCAAATTCTGAAGTGTTCAACCGTTGTTGAACCGTGAAAGCAATCCTGCACGACCCCTGCGAGCGTTGATTAGTAATCTTATCCATTTTGCTTCCTGCCGCCCCGCAGATCACCGCAAAACCCGAACGAGCCGGCCCATATCCGCAGCATTCCGGCGTTCAGCTATCTGAACCCGAACAATCAGCAGATTCTACGCTACTCGCCGAACCAGCAGCGCGAATCTCCGGTCGAAGTCGGTCGAGCGCCCCATCCGAGCCCCGTACGTCAGTCGCCGGTCGAGCAACCGGCGGTTCGCGAATCATCATCTCCGGCGTCGCGTCTGGGCATGCTCGGGCTCGGTGGGGGTGGCGCGGGTAAGAAGGCTGCCAAGGCCGAACTGAAGGCGCGCGAGAAGGAAAACAAGGAGCGCAAGAAGCGGGAAAAGAAAGCAAAGAAGGAGAAGGAAAAGGCCGCCCTTAATGGGCTCGCACCAACGATGACGTCGTCGTCGGCGGGCTCGTCGGCCCTGTCGGCGTCGTCGAACGAGAAACAGCGGAAGGACGCGGCCGGAAGGAAGAAGCGTTCCGATCCATCGCCCTCGTCGAAGGATCAACAGCAACAGCCCGTGAGCCGTTTCGCCGGCGTTGAAGAGCACGTCCACGAGCAGTACCATCAATACCATCAGCAAAACCATCACCATCAGCAGCAGCAGCAGCAGCAACAAGTCCCCCAGAAGCGACTCATTGAACATCACGAGTATCAGAACATCTCGGAGGAAACGAAAATCGATAGTAAGAGTCCGGTGATGCGGATGTTCGGCGATACCAATTTCCTGGCGAACCATCGGCGCAAGGCGGCCGAGCAGAAGCAGCACCAGCTGATCCAACTGCAGCAGATCCAGCAGTACCAGAAGCAACAGCAGCTGCAGCAACAACACCAACACCAACTGCAGCAGCAGCAGCAGCAGCAGAAAGCCCGCCAGCAGCACCATCAGCATCAGCAGCGCCAGTCCGGGGAGCTGAACTGTGGCCAGGGCGTCTGCGAACTGCTGAACGGCGTGTACCGGTTCAGCCCACACGTTACCTCGTTCGCCCAGATGGAGTCAAAGTGTGCCAGCAGCCTCTCGACCGACGACCAATCCACGCTGGACAAGGACTACCAGAACTTCAACGTGTCCAAGTACCTGAACATCGACGTCAAGGGACCGTTGCACCATCAGCGAGAGCGGGCTCGCGATGGCGGCGAGCTTCTGTCCCCGGACCGGCCGGGTGGTCGGGATGACCGGGACGCGCACAGCTCCAACAGCTCCAGCCTGAGCAGCGGAAGTAGCGGCCAGAACTCGCTCAACTCGTTCGACTCGGTCGAGCAGGCCATCATCTTCCAGAAGGACCGCAATGCCGACTCGTACCTTGGACCGTTCAACTTCCGCCAGCTGCTGCGGCCAACGCAGGGTCCCACGGAGTCGCTGCGGAAGCGCAAGGGCATCAATCCACCGTCACCGCCCCCACCGCAGCGGGGCAAAAGTTAGAAAGTAAGTTCGCAATGGGATGCGTCAAACCGCCGCTGGTAGTGTGAACGTAAAAGCGACGGATTTTTGTCCGTCGGCGTGCAAAGCCGATTGTCTAGATTTAGGCGCTTTCGAGAAAGGCACATGCAACTACCAAACAGTTCGTTAAGGTGCGATGGAACGGTACATTCCCGCTCCACACGGCGGACGGACACACACAGACTGGAATTGTTAGGAAGAAACCAAAGAACACAAGCCAGCCAACCATTCTCTTGCCGCTGGTCCCGGTGCCGCATTTCCGGTAGCCCGGGCGTTACTTTACTTAAGAGGAAGTGAAATCAAAACTGCTACAAAGTTGCAATGTCTTCCGCCCGCGATGGAAGACGCCGCTCCCTACCCGACGTGCTGCTTCTCAAGACGCCACTCGCCCACCAAGAACGGCTCCGGAACTTCCGGAGGAAAGTTTTGATATTGATTTTTAGTCCCGCCAGCCAGCTTCGGGAAAAAGATGATGTTAGTCTGAGCGCACATTCCAAAGTGCCCCGGCCGTGGTGGCTTCACCGTGAAAAGTTATAGGGTAGACATCGTATACGCTATAGCAAACCCTCTTCCAAGGCGGAGAAAGTTTATAGTCAAGCCGTTTCCGGCTCGAGTGTGATGGGAAGCCGTTGATGATGATGGTGATGGGCAGGCGCGAGGACGTGCCGCGCAAGGGAAGCGCAATTTTATAGAGATCCTCACATGCAACCCAGGGAGGAAGCCGGCAGACTCCACCGTTCGCAACGCAGTTCTTCGCGCGCAGGCTGGAGCAATTTATTCATCGCACGTTACCGTCTTATCAGTTCGTTTCCAGTCATCGATGTTTTTTTGTTTTTTTTTTTAATACGTTTGGTAAACTCCGAGAGGGAAAGGAGCAGGCCCGTAAGGATCCTTGGGGTGGTTGGGGTGGAGGGAAAATAGCCCTGAAAGTGCATCGAATTGGAAAAGTGAATCACGCGAGGAGTGAGAAGTGATTGCGAGTTGGGAAGTAAAATAAAGCGAAGCAAGGGAACAATTCGTTCGTCCACCGGTGGCGTTTCGCTCAGTCTCAGTCGTTCCCGGAGTCAAATTAGGACATAATCGATAACAGTACAATGCAATGAGGTGGAACGAAGATAAATGTTCGCGTAGTTTGGCAGAAGCGAGCGTGTTGCGGATGATGGAAGAGCGCAAAAAATCGAACAAGTGTGTCAGGTAGAATGAAGCTAGTTAGTATAATACTTTGAGTGTTGGGGATAAAATGAATTCAGTTTGATGAATTTGGTAGGGTATTCTGTTTGGACGCTGTAAGGTATGTTTAATTAAGCATAAAACTGGTTTTGAAAATAAATGCAATATAATAAATTGTTAAAAACATAATGGTACTTCTTTTGTATCAGCAGTTTTCTTATAGTGCCTAACTTTGACTTGACAGAAGTTCCACAGATTTTTATTTCTAGCACAATAGTTTTAAAATAATATTTAACTAACTAAGTCTCACATCATAAAAAGGAATAATGAAGGATAATGATGGACACATTTCAACAGATACCGTTCTATTGTTATCTGCATTTTAGCAATTTACTTGCAACCGACATGTAAATCACGCACTCACTCATTTCCATTATTTTCCACCCTAAGCAGAACACAATACCACAGCGTTCCATTTTATCGTTCGGAAAAGCATTTTAATGTAAGTGGAGCGAACGATTCGAGGATAATGATGAACGGACAAACGTTTCCGATCCACACTGATCCACGGACCAGTGTTCCCCTATTGAATTGGGCCATGTCGCGATGAGATTGCTCGACTCTAATTCCACGCAAACCATCCATCACGGAGGGTTTTCGCGCGAGCCGGGACGAACGGACGCCGACAGAAGTCAAAGACGGAGCGACGGGAGGATAATTTATTGTTCACGAATGTAAAATTTATGGCCACTGCTATATTGTGCATAATTAATGGACCGTCCGTCATACTTTCGCTGCCATTCTGCCGGGGCTTCGCTCGATGCTGCTGAGAAGCGGCTCTTCCAGAGTCCAGAAGAACGAAGCCCCACAACGTGCAGCGTTATAGTAAAGGGTGCGTTCGGGGTAGCTTTCGAACTGACAACCGGTCGGGACGGAACAAGGGACAAGGGCACGCTGAAACGCTGGCACAGCTGGCTAACATCCGCGGTTCGGTTCGTGATTGGTGTATCGAGAAAAGTTTCATCGCCAACGCACGCAGCGGTTCAACGATGCACTACGATGCACTGGGAGTGTATCCTTTTAATCCTCGTCTGTCGGATACGGATGGTGTTCGCTGGCGTGTCACACCATGGGCTGGTGAACGAACGATAGAGCGGATCTCACTGTTCTGCATGCAGTGCAGCCACCTTTATCCATGCGCCTGATGGGCACTTCCGCGATACGCTTGAATCAACTAATTAGCTTTCTTCCATTAACCGATGCGATGGAGCCGGTGGAAGCTTGTAAAAGTTTTCCATTATTAAAAATCCATGGCAGTGCGGTACGAACTGCAACATAAATGCGGATTAGGTTTTAGTTTGCTGAAGCGTGTTATTCCATTCCATTAGTTTCATCCAACCACGGGTGGAAGAAACGTTTCGAAAATTGTGTTCACTCGGGAACAGCTTAAATATGGCATGTTTGGATTGATTGAGTTTAACTGCTCGGGTGTGCTTAGCTATTTTCAATTATAAGTTTTGATTAAAATTTACAGAAAATGTTGTTTTAAATGCACGATACAAACATTACTAATATGTACAATCCATCGTGCTTCTCCATAATTTTGTTTGTTTCGAACCAACGGAACACCATGCTGCTCCATAATTTTCTTACTTGAGCCTAAAGGTATGCAAAAGTCTTTACATGCTTTTAGAACTGTACTAAATTTGAGTGTGTAGATTTTAGTTAAGAAAATTAAAAATGGAATGCCTTTTTTTATACATATATTTGGGAGTTGATGTATAGTTATAGTTTTTTTTAATTAGATATTTGAATCAACTTGGAGAAGCATCCGTAAAACTCTTTTCGAGTCTTGATTTACAAAAACTCCCGCTGTAAGACAAGTTACATTGCAATGGTTGTTACTCTCACTTAAATTTTCTCCCCATTTTCTTGCAAGCATTTTCCGTCTCGCCAGGAGAGATTTTCCCGGCCGTTCGTGAGCGAGCTGCGTGCGTGACTTTTTGTGGCCCGATCAGTCACCATCGGTACGGTGCCCGGAACGGTCGGTTGGTCGGTGAGTTTGGTGATCGTGCCCGCGCCCTGTTCGCTACACTTTGTCCGTAGGGGTGACGTTGGTGGGAAGGAAAGAAAATGTGTGTTAAATATAAAATGTCATTTCACTGCGCGTCGGTGTGCGTGCGGGCACCGTGAACCCTCCGTCACCGTTTTTGACAGATTGCCCCCAACAAAACAGGAGAGAGAAAGAGAACGGCGCACACACAACGATCGGTCGGACCTGTCACGGCACTTGAGGGAAACGATATTTTCCGCCCCTCGCATGCGAGATGAGATAATGCAGCAGATGGAGCACACACTTTTAATCCATCTTCTTTCCATCGGCAAATGTCGGGCGCGGACGGCGTCCCGTCAGGCCGACGTGTTATTTCGTGGGTTGAATAATTGTTGAGTAGTTCGCTGTTCGGTGGCAGCGCGCGACGAGTCCTTCGTCGCGAATTAGGCGATCGTCCTCGTTTCGCGATCTGCTCGAGAAAATCAACGATCGATCGCGCGGTGCTCTCGTGGTATGGGTGATCGCGCCGACGGATGCTAGTGTATGTGCGCTTGTGCGTACGTTTGACAGCCCCGTGAAAACAACGGGAGCGTTCTAGCGTAGCGGATTTAGGGGGACCAGCTTCGGTCTATCGTCAGATTTTTCCTTCGGCTTCTGGCTTCTGGTTTGGCCAGGGGGGGAAGCACTGCCGTTGCTGGTGGTGGTTAGTGGTTGCGGAAAATGTGGAAAATAATGTGCCATGCGTTTCGTGTTCGTTTCGTAAGCCCCGAATCATAGCTGCATGAAGGAAACAGGAGATTACGGTGAAATTATGAGATATTTCCAGTGTTGCATGTGGTGTAAATAGTGGCAAAATGGTGAGGGAGAGAAACGATTTCACTTCACCGAAACCCCCTTTTGTGTTCCTTCGGGGAGAAATAAAGATGGGAAATATCTTTGCCGCCGAAAGTAACGACACTGAAGTGTGTACGTGAAAAGGAGTAATCATTTAAAAAAAGATAAGAAGAATAGAAAAACAACAACAAAGGTCTTTTGTAGCTGAAAAAGTGCACCAATTACCGAAAGATAACAAATTATTTATGATTGTGTAAGTGCCATAGAGTGTGTGACAGCGTCAAGCAACAGCGTCGTCGCTGGTGTTTGGTTGGGAACAACGGAAATGTCGTTAGCCCGCAAGATGTCGGAAGGAAGCGCCCATAATGGGGCCGGCGGTACGGGAGGTACGCCGACAAATGAGTTTATGCTGGATATCAAAATAAAATCGGTGGAGAAAATGCTGGTTCCTCTCATGAAGCAGGTGAGTAGAAGATCCTTATTGGAGAGATTGGATTTCATGAATACCGTGTGCCTCTTAGTATCTCTTTAAAGTTGTGTCTCGATTCTTTACATGTATGCTCGGAGGTTTTTTTTTTTAATATTATCACAGAAACAGAAAACTTAAGGTTCGATATTATGTTTACACCGGGTCGGGCGAAACTTCCGTTAAAGTATTGATTTGGGTCAAAATGTCACTTGGTTGCGTGAATGGTTGGTATCTTCATTTTACCACGTTTTCGTAACGGTTCAACTATTCTTTGGGTTCTATACAACTTCTAGTTCTGAACTACATTTCGGAACTGTCCAGCATGATATCCTCCGATTCCCACACTGTCTCCTTTCTGGATTCCCTTTAATCTGTTAAGAAAATAGGGTTGGTATTAGAGGGAGCTTAGAAAGGAAACAGTAAGATCGGGGCGTAGTTCAAGCGTACCTTAAATGATTGTAACCCCAAAACATTGAAGGGAGCTTAGCACCAACACTGAGAAAACTGAATGTTGGTACCGAATGCTCTGACCATGTGCCCTGAATGTTATTACTAATGTGTTTTTGTTGATTGAATAAAATTGAACAGAAGGGAAATGTGGAGTGGAAAAAAAAAAGTCCGTTATGAGGGTCTTGCGGTGAAGTCGTTTCAATTAAAGCCTAAAGATAGTACGCCCTGGATGCATTTTCATTCTTAGCAGAGAACTATTTTGGAACATGCTGCCTTATAACAGGCTTTATCTTTAATTTGAACGAAATTACTCCAATGTCAGAGACTATCACTAGAAAGTTTTTAATATAACTATATAATTATGTATTATTCTAAAACTTATATTTTCTGATCACAATTAAAAATTGTTTACAAAATTTTTATAACTTTTTTAAAATATGTTATCATGTTCACACTATTTTGTTAAATACTCATTAGTAACAGGAGTTTTTTTGAGTTTTGAGTTGAGAAAATGAGCTCTTGCTTTTTTATCTCGATTTTTGTTGTTGCTTGTAATTAAAATCGTGTTATTTAACCCATAGCTGCTGCGGAAAATTGAATTTATTTTGTAATCCATTCGCTCCGACTCGCAAGACACAACAATCCCAGACGAAGCGCAGTGGATTACAGCCAAGGTCGGCCGTCTCCACATCCCAGTTTCGCGAGGAAGTACTTTAATCAACCGGCGGCATCGCAAGCAGTCAACATCATCCGTCTCAGGGATGTTGGACGATGCGGTTGGCTTTCCGTTGTCGCCTCGAGCGAAATGTTGCCATACATAAACTATTTTCGGATTCATTTGCTTTGTCTTATTTGGAAGGGATCGAAATGTGTTATTTATTTGTCAAAACAGGCTTGCTTGTGATGCCGTTCGTCTTATTCTTATTATTTGAGCCCTGTGAAAGCCGTGAACAAATTGCAAACACTTTTCTATATTTCTCAATTTGTTTATTTATTTGTTTCCAAAAATTCACGAACGCCTACTGGGTTTATTCCAAATGGTTTGCAAAATTTCATTGATTTCATTTCATTTCACCCAATATGAACGATTGCCGTTGCATTAATACTACGAGCCAACCAGTTAACCAATGGACGGCAACAAATCTCAAGTGAACGCTGGCACATATCGAAATCGACCGACGAGCGACGTTTTTAAAGTCGAACCCCAGCGGTTTTGCTCGGAGGGAAAGTTTTATAAATAAACAACAATCAAGATAGCAATGAATTTCGTTTGTCAGCACGCAGCAAAAACACAGGACGCGCCGAGAAGATATATTCACCGGTCGGTGCTGGTGATGATGGTGGTGGGCAACATTTAATATCCCCGATCGTTCCCGCTGTTTTGCCTTACGGGAAGTCGCTGCTCCATCTCTACGCGGACCGCTGTGTGGGTGAGATGGAATTAAATGAAACACATTGCCTGCGATAGTTGCGATTGGTGGAATGCCTCGGTGTACACTTCACGGGTTCGCCACGGGAGCTCCGTTTGCCGGCGACACGTTCGGGCGAGAAGTTTCCCCGCGTTGACAAGCCAGGGCGCCGTGATCTGCGTGATCTGGCAGGAACTTACCTGGGCTGGGGTGCGATCGACGGATCCGTGCAGCAAACCGCAGCACTAGAAGGAGAAAGAAAAGCGCGTCGCGACGCCGTGCGAAATGTTGAACGCCGCGTGAATCGCGACACACCGTACGCGACAGGGTGGGCTACACACACGCCCGTATGGTGCCGCCGCCGGCCCACGAACACAATGATCCGATCTGGCAAGCGGATCGAAAAAGAGCACGCGCTCCGCGGAGACGGCGTTGAGTGACTAAAGTTAGACTCGCCCGCGGGCATCCCGCGGCGGCAGACAATAATTATTAAAAGCGAAAAGTTTATTTATAGTCCGACGGCTACGACTGGGGAGGAAGACACGGTACACGGTAGTAAAAGGGAAAAGCAAAGGGGGACAAAGTAGGGGGACAAAAACTCGCGGGAGGGGGGGAAGAGCAAGCGGCAGCGGGAGCGGGGAAAATGGTGTGAAGTTTCCGTTTGTACGCGATAAACAATCGTCGAACTGTCAGCTCGAATGATAAAACCGATCGTTTCGCTGTAGCGGGGTTCCGCCATCGTATGTGTGTGGCCTTTTTGGAGAACGTTGGTGCTCGGTTTTTTTACTCTCCAATCCATCGAATCAGGAATCAGTTTTTCCGGGGAAAACTTATAAGCAAGAAGCAGTGGTAATCGATCCGTATGTTGCGCGAAGACGGATTTAAACCGGAAAGGAAACCGGTTAGATATAACGCGGTGCTAAATTGACGACGTGAAAATAAGAAACATATTTTTGACCAGCTGCATTTCGACTTCATTCATTTCATTTCCTAATGAAGAACCGATGTGAAGCATAAAACAGTTAACATTCAGGATTGTATACGGAATTAGGGCGGCAACAGGAACACAACGCATCGTATTTTTTTCATTTTATATCACATGTTTCAAATAGATTGTTTGTACTCAATGTTATGTACATACATCCCCACGAGATTTTAGTTACGAAGCCATGTTTAATGTAAATATTATAGTTCAAAAGTTTCGATTGAAATTTAACAATAAAAAATGCCATCGTGTACTTTAAATGGTGTTCTATTTGTACATTGGAATAATTTGTACAGTGGGCAGCTTTTCCTCCATTAGCTTAAAAGTGTTTTGTTGTTTGCATACGGTGTTGTTCAGCTGTAGCAAAAAAAAAGAACTTGTAATATCAAATATGTTCCTTCCACACCTCCGAATCACATTGGCAATTGAGAATGTTAGAAAGTGTGCAAAAACTGTGCCGGGTATGTGCTTCTCTCACACCGCTGAGGACCGACTGTCTGCCAGTCAGCGCAAGCGGAGCGTATAAGAATAGAATTTTTGATTTTGCATAGTTTTGCAAATTTGGCCCCCTCCTCGTGCGATGAATAATGGCGGCGGCGAATGTCGCGACGTGACGCCTGGTGTTTGGGCGGAACTCTACGCATTTCTGGCGGTGGATGAGATTTATGACGCTTCTGTCTAATTAGCTGGGACACATTGGCGACCGCTGGGAGTTACACTGCATCGTGATGGACATAATCAATTCGTACCGGCGAGGGCAAAGCGCACGAATGCTTTGTCTAGACGTACCTCGAGCAAATGGGCCCATGTCGTCGTTGGCAACAATACCCCTTTCGACGAGGATAAAAGAATTGATTGGGGGGAAATGGACAAAAAATAAAATAAAATTACAAGCCTACCCTATGCGCAAGGGTTATACGTATCCGTAGCACCCATACTTTTCAGAGGCCGTGAGGAATTAAAAAGAGTAGCTATTAGCATATACGTTAATAGCAATATCTGGAAGGCTCCCCCTCAATAAGGGGACTTTGTCATGATAAACATTCTAATATGACAGTTCTAATCCCTACAGATCGAGTATCTTGGCTCGCAATCAACTAACGAATTTAAAATATTCAAATTTGTCAGACGGAAAATGAAACCCAAACAGAAGGGGGATAAATTTTTGTCCCGACTTGTGGTTTACTTGAAACAAGATTACTCACTGTCTACTCCTCTTCCATGGCGCACCAACCTAGTCAAAATATTTGTTTTCCATCAGCAGGTTGTCAATAGCAGTGATTGGACGCGTTCAGGTTTTTTTTGGTGTTCGAGCCAAATAGAAGCAATACATTTTCCCAGCTACGTGGATTAAGGGTTTATTTTTCGTGTTGGATGCTTGATAGAAAATCTAAATCATAGCCAAAGTATGCTTTCTTACGGTTGTGTTTTCAAAGGATAAGATTTGGTTTGGGGAACCTGGGTTGAACGACTTCACGTAACAGCTGCTCTGGTGTCATTTTCTTTTCGCCGACGCAAGGTGAAGTAACTCTGCAGTAAAAACAAAACTCGTAGTTCATATCGTTGATTTATGAGAGCAATTGACGATGTGAGCCGTCCGATGGGGCAGCTTGCCTTGACAATGTTTCCATGGTTACAGCAAGATTCATCGTCATCTGGGCTGTACAGTGTGTAGACCTTCCTATGTGCCATGTGTTTTTATCGTCCATCGTACGGCCTCGCTCAAACTGTTTAACAGCAGAATGATGAATTAACCACTATAGCAACGCATCATCATTCCTGCTAAAGTTCAGTGGCCATCTGGACATCCCCCTCAGGAGTAATCTCGCAAACCCCCGAACGGCCGTCAATCGTCATCCATCCCGAAGCCCAAAACGTGAAGCTAGGAGCAAGTCTCCGGCTCAGAGTGTCGATAAATCATCTGGTTTTTTTTTCGGTGGTGGATATCTTCTCTTATTGAGATGAGAAAACTTTTGTGAATTTTAAATCAGCTGCAGAGTGTTGATAAACTTATTGCTACAAATGTCCTGCAGTAGATAATGTAGTCTATTTAAAGACACGGGATATCCCAGAGTTGCAACTGTGTCCATGTTCAATAACTGAACTTACATCAAACGAATGCAAATTAGAAATTTAATGAGCTTTTTACTCATGGAAGAATTTTATAAACTTTACATCCAAAAACTCTGAAAATGGGCAGTCTATAAAGGATTACTCGGTGGAACCTTTACCTTCGTTTATCCGGATTTACATTGGAAGAGGGAAGAAGAGGATTAATCCCTTCAATGGGAAGCTAAAAAAAAAAAAAAAAACTAGGACTGAGCATAACCGTAAAAAAGCCATTCCCATCATTATATGCGGATGACGTTCGTTACTGGTTTCCTTTCGCGTTTCGAATCGTACATCCGTTGGTTGCCAACTGGCTCAGGAAGGTTTCTGCTTGGAAATGGTTCAAAGGCAACGAACGGAAACAAAGGCATGGACGTGGTGGCACACCTTTCTGCTAGCGCTCCCATTGATAAGGGATATCTGTGTGTTATCGTACAGAAAGCACGAGCCAGACCTACGGACGCCACCCCGGATCGCCTCCGACTCCCCATTCCTCCCCATGCTTTTCGAAGGCCAGGTGGGACCTAAATTTGACAGAAATCCTGCGAGAGCCTCCACCCGCGCCTGATGGTGATGGCGGATGGTGAGAGCAGTGAGCGACAGCAGCTTTTGGATCGCATGCGCCCCGCGCAAACTGTTGCACCGAAATAGGCTGGTCACAGCCCGCCGCCAGAAGGGATGTATGGTAGGTCGTCTGCCCGTGCCAATGTGTTGGTGCTGTCGTGAGGTTTTTGGAGCACTTTTACCATCACCCACATACACACGCCAGGGACACGCTGTACGCACCGGTGTAGGTGAGCTTGGGAGCCTGAGTTGAAGAGGCGAAAGGAACTAGGGAGTACGTGTAGAGATTACGAGAGAAGTTGTCCAAGGGCTTTCCTGCAACGCATGACGTTTGAAGGACCATCAGAAGCCGGCAACGTCCGTTGTTGAGCTGTCAGACGACGTTCCACTGTATGCGTGTTCCATTTGCTTTGTTTGAATCCTTAAAGTCTTCCGGGGCACCTTTAAGAATGAACGACGCCGTTACAGGGACACAATTTTGTGTAGAACTTTTAAAGCACTAAATAGGCTTAACACTTTTACTGTGGTTTTGATCCAGCAAAGTGATAAATGCTTTCCGATACAGGGGTTCCAAATTTCAGGGAGCAACGCCAGTGTAATTCGATTACCGGTTATCAAGTTTTCCTCCCAAACGATCGATGGACGGACAGCTCGACGAACAGCAGTGGAGCGCAAACGCGGAAGTCCTAATTCTACCTTCCACCCACTGCAGGGGGACCAGGTACGGCTCAGGATTGAAATTGCATGACACGGACCGGTGAATCTGATACGAACGCGATAATCATGTACCGGTTCCGAGCCCGATTCGGTGCCCTTCCCCGTTCGTACTTGTGTACGTTTGATCCTGTCCCATTTTTCCACCTCCTCCGGCTTGGGTGCTAAGCTGATGAGGGAAGGGAGATTGAAAGATTTGTGTGGGAAAGTTTGCCCTGTACGCTTTCGGGCTTCACTGCCATTGCCCGAAGCGCCACATCCTTCCTCTGTGTTTCTTTTGCTTGCGACACCGTCAGTTTGGAATCAGTTTGTGGTTCGCACGATAAATGAGCTTACCTGCTGATGGGTGGGAAAAGTTTCCTGATGAGATCTGTCTGCATTTTAATTGGAAAACGAAAGAGGACAGCGTGACGGTTTGGCTTGTGAACCTTTGCCTTGCTTGCACCGACTTTTGTCTACTAATTTTAAATTAAGATTGCTTCTTGCGAGCGTATTGTTTCTCTCGGGTTTTAAACTCTAATAATATAACTCTCCATCGTGAAATTAAAACTCTATTGCTTATTTTACAGTAGTTCATATTCTTAAACATACAACGAGGGTCTACTTGTTTCGAAAACCATTCCTTTCATGGAAATCACCTTATTTTCTTTACCTCTGCACGAAGTTCTCCTTTTTTAAAGCTGACTCCTTTTCATAGCCTCTGTTTTGTAGAACGGAGCAGACGTTCCTAATTGAGTATCCTGTAATCTTCATCCTTGAGAGTTCTCGCCTTCCGAGAGGCGATTAGAGGTGCCATGTGTTCTTCACTGTCAAAACCATTCGCCCAAAGTTGTACGCCCGACAGTTTCAGCTACAAAGATTGGCTACAAACCGCACGACGGGGAGGCATAATTATCGAGCCTCCCCTCCCCAATTCGAATCCCATCGGTTCGGTAACATATTGGGGAGCTCGTTCGTGCGCAATTTTGGGAAAAAGTTTGGGCCAGCAAATGTCACCGGTTCGCTTGGCTTGCGTAATCATCGCGACGGCGTAGGCCTTAACCCATCGAAATGCCTTACAAAGTACCTCGACGAAGATACCGCACGATGACGGAGTCTCCCGGAACCAATCCCAGCAAATCCCGCGCTTCCGTGCCGGAGTGGCATTAGGCGGAGACCAACAAACGTCCGCCAGGGGAACAATGTGACCGCACCAAGCCACGCCATGCGATTTGCAATAACCGGAGGCAGAGCGCCGTTTGCCAGAATTCGGCCCTAGCGAAGCGTTCACTTTTTACGATTCGGCACACAACGCCTAACTGGCATGCAAATGGGAAGGCGCTGTTGTTATGGGCCCTCCGAGGGGAAGCCGATATTCGTGCGTCTCGAGTGGGCAATAAAAATCGCGAATTTGTTTAAGCGATCGCACTTCCAGCGCCACGATTGAGTACCGATTAGGGGTTGGAGCGTTTGCAGTAAACCCTGGCCTAAGCGAAGCAGTCGGGGCTTTGGCGCACTTGATTTCCTTGGCGTGGTTGGTGAAGCTAAACCCGCTCCCGGGCGATCGCTTTCCATCCATCGCCACCGATATCGCACTGCCGCTGTTAGGCTTGGCATGGGGAAAATATTAGGTGATTGATTTGACGGCCACCGGAGACGGCAGCGGGGTTCGCATACATTTTCTGTCCACCCGGGAGGGTAACCGTGTTTCCCTCGGAGGAACAGCTTTCCCTTTGCTCAATACCATGGCGACGGTGGTGCTGTTCGAAAACGGTTCCCACCGAACGTTGCCGGTGCCCGGAAACCTGAAACCTGAAAGCCGGGCAACGTGTTGCATTCGCTAGGTTTGGCAAGTGGCTTGTTCCCCCACCCCTTCCCTTCCGTACCGTACGCCATCTTCCTTCCGGTTTGCCGTGGTTTGCCCGCGGGTCAAAGGGCCGTACCGTACTCCCCCCGGGCATATCGTATATCACATTACTTGCCGTAGCGCGGGCGGAAAACGTGCAACGACTTTTCATTTGGGTGGGCAGGATCACCCGCTCCCCCCAACCCTTCCCCCCTTTCCACCCTGTTCGACTTGCTTTCACGCGCGCGTTTCACTGATCGATTGTGGAACGCCGGGACTAATGGGGGTTTTTTTACCATCCCACCCTTAAATTGTTTTTCTGCTCGGTTTGTCGGCTGCCTTGAAGGTAATTAACTGTGCGGGCTAATGGAACTAGAGCGGGGTTTGTTTTCGACAGTGGAGGGTGAAAGGAGCAAGGAGGAGAAACGCTATTGAAGCCTTGAATTATTCACGCGATGGAAAGTGTGGACGAACAGGTGAAGAGGGTGCGCGTCGTCTAGTACTTGTTGCAGTAACTGTTTGAGTGCTGCTGGCATTACAAATGAAAGAATGTTGCTTTACGAATGCATGGAACGCACTCCTCTTATTTCCCTTTTGTGGTTAAATGTTTTGTTTCATATATTTCTCTTCTTTTAAATTTAATTTCAATTTAATAAATTTAAATGTAAATTAAGTGATGCTTAAATGATTTTTAAAATCAAAGCTAAATAACAATAATTCCTTGGTGTTTCTTCGTACAGAAACATCATTTCGTAAAACGATTTTGAACCATGGCAGGTTTAATTACTCCAGCTGATAGTTGTCGAAACAATACAATCAATTTAATGTCGCTTTTCATTGGTTGAAACGATTGGAATTGAATCAAAAGTTTGTCCTGCACCGTTCGTGCATTTGAAACCTAACGCAAGCTGGTTTCAAATGGACGGCAAATAGAACAACATTTTATGCGATGTGCAAACCCGTCCGGGGCTTTACTTTCACGATTTTAGCTTTTCTTTTTCTTCTACCAATTTGCCCTCGAAATTGCAAGATGCAACTCCGATAGCGTGACGGTGAAATTGACCGTGAGACAGAGCGCTTGCAGCGAAGATGCATCGTCCGGAGGATTCAGGCACACAAAAAAAAAAAAAAAAACACCAGAAAATTCATTTCGCAAAGTCGTAAAACGTTGTCGTTCGTTCGTTCGTTAGTTTTGTTTTCGAAATTTGGCTTCCCTCCCGCTGCTTCCCCTCCGCACTCGGTGTATGTTTAAGGGAGCCATTAAATTCCCGCTCGATGACGTTGGTGCAATGGTTGCCGACGTCATCGATGCAGAGTGCGCTCCGGTGCCGTCGGTTTGATAGTTCTGTGCGTTTATTTTTATGCTCCATTCACCACGAGCATGCCATGTGCACATGGTTCGAGGGAAGGTTCGAGGCAGGAGCACGCACGGCGGAGAGAAAGGAAAGGAAGCAGCCGGATGGCGGTCGGCATAGGTCTCTCCCGCATCGCGTCCTAACGCGAACGCCGTAGTTGATACAGAATGCAGCAGAGAGAGGCAAAGAAAGAGGCAAACAAAAACCTACCCGACGTAGGGAAATGGATTTCCTTTCACTGAGAGAGCGAAATTCCTGGGGAAAACTGCTTGAAACGGCATGCGCACGGCGTCCTCTGTGCTATCCTTCGAACATCACAACAAACCGTTGGATGTGTATTCGCCTCAAAAAGGACACCCCAGAATACACCTACACTCGTACGTTTAAATGTGCCCGTGTGGCACTCGTACACAAACACACACTGGATTGTCCTTCCAGATGAGCGCTGGAAGTGCTCGGAAAAAGTTCACGATCAAGGCTTGACGCTGTGTGGTGTGTAAACGATGCTTCCGGTGATAGCTGGTCGTGATATTCCTATTTGTGTCCGCAACACATTCACCACTACAGGCCACGGTGGCGCTAAAATTAGTTTCCGACCTCGTGGAAATAAGCTCATCCTGCTGACCGCTCTGGGAAGAAGAGGAGGAGGATGCTTGGACGGGGAAAAAAAAAACCCCGACACGATAGAGCAATCGGGAACAAGGGAACGATGCATAGGTGTCCCGGTAATGGAGGGACCGCTGGCTACCCTCGTGTTTGTCTGCGTGTGGAACGGTTTAAATTTAGAATTCTCTAATCTAGCAACATAAAACATTGGGAGCGCTTTTTTTATTGCCACGAAAGGATTTTCGGTTAAATCTGGAGAGCAAAAAAAGGGAGTTATGACCAGAAAAAGGATGAGTTGTGCCATTCAGGGCATGATAAATATATTGTGGCGTTATGGAAATGAATAAGTACTGCATATATTAAAAGGAATAGCATTGAATGTGTTCTACTACTAAACAAGATTGTCTTTTCTTGTCCATACGTTGAGCATCGAAAGAGACTATCAGCCTGATCATGGGACTCGAACGGCAAGAATGCTAGCTCAAAAAGCCTCATTAGTATCACAACTGTGTGAGAGCTGCCGTTCAAGCAATGACAGCAGCTTTCATTCGACGAATGCTTGTCATCGAATGTCAAACAAAATATTTCTTGTTCATACTTGTCAGTGTGGTAAAGTCAGGTGGTGGGTGGTAAAGTGAGGTAAAAAGTGGTTGAAGTATTTCTAAACATATTTCTTTAGATACTCGAAAGTTTTTTAGGAATCTGTAAGGCAAGAAAATACATTTTAAAGGGACCGGTTTGACAGCTCCGAACCCAGTTTGACAGCTTATTATAGCTTATTATAGCTTATAGCTTAGCAGAAGTATTTCTAAACATATTTCTTTAGATACTCGAAAGTTTTTTAGGAATCTGTAAGGCAAGAAAATACATTTTAAAGGGACCGGTTTGACAGCTCCGAACCCAGTTTGACAGCTTATTATAGCTTATTATAGCTTATAGCTTAGCAGAAGTATTTCTAAACATATTTCTTTAGATACTAGAAAGTTTTTTATAAATCTGTAAGGCAAGAAAATACATTTTTAACATTTCTTACACCACACATTCACCATTTGTTCCAAACATTACTGTTTGTTAGGAAGTTGCAATGGGAAGTTGCGGACGCTACTCGTAGTGCTCTCCGATATGCAGCAAGATTTTCTTTTGCTTCTGTATAGGCCGGAATCATGTTTGTCATTTGAACTTGATGATAGTTTTGTTTAATCTTTTAAAATTTAATATTTTCACGCTCTCTGCAAATGAAATGCACGCAGCATTGCTTACGTTCTGGTCCCGGTTTGACAGCTCAAGGACCGGTTTGACAGCTCAGAAGCCAGTTTGACAGCTCAGAAGCCAATTTGACAAATGAAAAAGCTCATTCGAATCGACGTAACATTCATCGATTCGAATACGTTGGATGATACCAATTTTTCTGCCGTTCGATTCGACTTCCGTTCGAGTCCCATGATCAGGCTGTGTGATCTACGCTGCAGACAATTTGTTAAATTGCGACAACAGCTAAAAATATCTATACTTTAAACCATTTTTTTTGTTTCATAATTAAGGGGACGATTGAATTGAATATTTACGTATCCAAAGGTTCTTATCATTTATATCAAAACAGTTTTACGAATATTTTTTCAAGTCAAGTCAAGATTTTGTCCAATTTGATATCAAACGATGTTCCATTGCTCCGATCTTGAGCAGCTCCAGCCGGCTCAAACACAAGCACACGTCAGTTGCGGGAAACTGCTCCCGTTTCGGAGGGCTCCGGGAAACTTCCGACGCATAGTGAGTTTCCCCGTATTCCCTTGCGCGAATGTGGGTGCGATTGTTTCGTACGTCTACACGCGCGCGTTTCCACCTTCCGGTTGGGGGTGTTTCTGTGTGTTTGTGAGCAGGGCACAAGCATCCCGTGAGTGCCTGCTGTTGCTCCGGCAAGGGCTTTTCCACGGGCTTTTTCCTGCCAGCGGCGTTGGTGGGCGTGCGGTTCGGGCGTGCGTTCTCACCAGGGCTCGTGCGTTCTCGGGGCTCAGTTGCATATCGTCTTCCGTTCGCATCGCTTGCAAGGTCGCACACGCTCGTCGTTGGCACGATATAAGAGTGTGCATCGGCCACCAGAGCCTCCAGTCTCTCTAGGGCTCTGCAGCTGCGAGTGAGTAAGGTGACGCGCGGTGTCCGCGCTCGAATCGATCCGGATCCAATCCCAGCCGAGCAATCCTTGGAGCGTCAAGGAGTAATTACAGCCGCCTCCGAAACGCCTGTCGAAAAAGAGATTGCGTCCCAAAACGCAGCAACGCGTGTGGTGTGTTTGGTGGGTTTTTCTTGTTTTCCACGGGAAAAGGGCTCCGTTTGCCCTCCGCGGTACGTCCGTCCGAGTGTGTTTTGTGTCACAGATCACGTGAAGTTGAACAGTGCGGAGCACATTCTCACGGCGTCTCGTGCTCGCGGGTTTGGATTTCTCTCACCTCCACCTTGAGCCTTGAGCCGTGTGCTGGGGCTACTCTCGGTGAATCAATGGTTAAAAAATACGCATACGTCTTCGCCCACCGAGGCGTTCGTCCTTCGTCCGTGAGCGCTGTGGGGTGTTGAAGGGAATTACAGTACGGGATCCACGGTCCGCTCGAAAGAAAAGCTACTCCGGTGGCAAGTGGTTGTTGTGCTTCGTGCGTGCTGTTGCGTGTGATAGTTCTGGCGCAAACCAAACCTCCAGTTTTGACGTCCCGGTGTACCAGTGTGGGAGGCTCTATCGAAAAGGACAAACCCCTCATAGACTGTCCATCCATCCACAAGGTGCACGTGAATGTCACAGACGGCGTACACATGACCCTAGGCCTAGGGCAAGAGAATAGCCTCACGCAAAGCACCTACACCACCTGGGACGCAGGACAGCGTCCTTTGGCTAAGCGGGGAACCTTTTCCGTAGGCGTGTGTTTGCTCTTCTTCGGGCACGTTCTTCCAACACGCTGGTCGTTTGATATCGGGCGGAATATGTTGAGTGTGAAGTAGTTTTAAATTTGTTTGTTTTCACCGCACGTGGAATTGCAACGTTGTTTGTCTGTTCTGCATCAGCACGTGAAACTAGAATTACGGCTTCAGTGTATGAAACAACATCCAAACAAAGATTTGAAACATAAAGGACTGTTTCGGTGTGCAATGTACGTGTGCGAAGTTGGAAAAACGGTTTCTAAATCAAACAGATTAATCGTAGCACAAGTTCCAAGCATTTCTATTTTCGTTGTTTCAATTGAATGAAAAGTTCCGCGTCTTGGGTGTATAAACTGTACGACTTTTAATGGCAAAGACAATAAAATACGGGACGCCCTCGTAAGAAGCATTCCCTTTTCCCGATGGTTGCTTAATTTGAATGCCAGAAGAAGTGGAAAAGCCGAACGGAATAAATGGGGAGAAAAATCGGCCTTTTATTTTTACTCCCATTTTCCCATTCCGCTCGTATTATCCTCCTCCATTTGTCTCACCCTTCGCATTCTCCACCAATGTAAGGGGAGTGGGTCCTGGCAATGATATTTTCCTCCCCCTTGCTCCCACGCGAGGCGCTTGCGGCCGTAGCGGTGGCTTTACTTTTCCTTCACTTCTCCTTTGTTGTACGGAGGAGGCTCGTTGAAAAGCGCGACTTTGAGGGTTTGGTTGAGGATGGCAGACGGCGCTGGAATGGTGCCTGCCGTGAATTGTGCACCAATACAGCTACCGACGGGCGCGATTCATCATCATAATCATCATCGCCGGCATGTTCGAGCTGGCCACCCCGGATTGCGGGTGTATTGGTGGTGCCATTTTCCTGGCCACTTTATTTTCGGTCCGTTCCTTCTCGCCCTTCACCCCTGTGCGGTGTTGGCTTTTCGTTTGATTCGGGCGCGATTACTTTCCCCTTATGTTTGCCGCCCCGGTTTATTGCCTACAGCTTCACAGCAGGCTCTAAGTAAAGCGGGCGGGAAACGACCAGTTAGGGAAGGGAAAGGAAAAGAGTGGAAGAAAGGGGGTGGCATAGAAAATGGTGCGAAGCATGGAAAGCATGGCGAGCATGGATTGATGATAGGATAACATACCCACGGTGTGCTTTTCTTTCCTTCCTTCCTCAACTAGGGACGGATTGTGTCGTGTCAAACTGTGTATGTAACGACGTTTTTTTTTCTTCTTCGTTTTCCCTGGCAACGGGAAGCGAGGTGCGTGCTCCCCGGAATGTACTTGAAATGTTGGTGTACCGGGTTGGAGGGAAGTCACAACCCGGGTCGATATATAAATAATCGATGGAAGCGATGGGCCTCGTTTCGCCTGCTTTGGGCCGGGCTACAACGAACCGAAGATTAATGCCCTTTAAATTGACGAAACGTTGTGTCGAAGATGGACAGACAAACGGAAAACAACAACAAACTTTGGAAGAAAAATTTCTCCCATAAACGGACCACAAAGCGCGTATCGAGTGGCTTCCTAGGCACGTTTTCCGCCACCACCGTACCGTAAAATCCGACAGCCGAGAAGGATGTAAAATAAATTGCCCTAATGATGGATGCCGATCGGAAGCGGTTGTGTCGGTGGCGAGCAAATTGTTGCCACTTTCTTCTGGGAGGCTGTGCACGGCTGCGATTAAGGAAGCAATTTGATAAATCGGAACGCCTTCGGAGCGATTTAATGTGTCACGCGAAGGGAAATTTGTTTCCCGGCTATTGTCCCGGGCCGAGTTTGCAACATTTAGCCGCGAATAAAATCAACGAGCGATGTTTTGTATTATTCTTTTGATTTATAAATGCACATCAACGTAAATGGCCGCTATAAAACAGTTGAAGATAATTTATTGCTCATCAAAACATTCAAATTTCAATGACTTTGTTTCTTATTTTAATGGAAACCGTTTTCGGTGGAAAAACAAAAATAAAGCGTGCAAAATTAAACAAAATCTGAACTAAACTTTGGAAGAAAACTTTCGCACCGGTACTTTCTGACCGGTGTTAGTTATTCTATTCCTATTCTACCCTCTTCACGTGTATCAACTTTTCCTTCCTGATTTTAACACTATCAAAAACTTTTCCGAGTGGCACTTCGCAAACGTAAACGGAACGGGGGTTTTCTTTCCAACAAAAGTTTTCCGACCTGCCTTCCGTGGTATGTCGCTGCAAAAGTGTCCCCATCGGACCGAGCGGATCCATTTTTCATCCAGCCAACGATAAGGCAGGTGACAACGTGGAAGTCACGAAGTCCTCGAGACGGTCCGCATGGAGCAAGCCACCCACCCCGCCGGGGAAAATGGGGGGGAAAACTTGAACCGAACTGCATCGAGATGCACGATAGGTGCATGATTTTCCCCGAAGCAAGCCAGGGGAACCCGGGGGGGGGGGGGGGCGGGTGGCGTGCACGGTGAAAACGGTCCAGCCGTCCGGTGACGTGTCAGGCGACGAGTCAGGTCAACCTTACAGCACACTGATTTCCGGGCGCGATTTCCCGAACACTCGACTCAAGTGGGTTGACGCTTTGCAAGCTCGTGTATCTTCTGGTCGATTTGATTTCCCCTCCCATTCGTCCTTACGTTCGTTCACCGTTACCTTTTCCCCGCTGGAAATCCATGCTGGTGTGTGGGAAAAATCGCGTGCTGGTGGTGTAGTGTCCCGAAACGAAATCCTGCCACTTTATCAACTTTTCCCTTGTGCGTGCGCGAATGATAAGACGGAGTGAGAGTGCTGTGCGTTGTCCTTAACGTCCGTTCCTTCTGTTTCGTTTTTTTCTTCGTTCGTTTCACTTGCTCCTTGAAGGAACTGTACGACGGTTATCGACCAAGGAAGCGAGAAAAGGCCAAGGCCAGAAGGGAGCGGCGATAAAAAGGTTTGGAGCGCAAAGTGAAATCACGGTGAGGGCAAGGGCAGGAAAGAGCGAAGGAGAAAAACCAAAAGGTACAAAATGAACGATAGGAGCTACTTCGAGCGCAGTGTCAGCGTGAGTGCGAGTGATGATATTGGCCGGCGGCTCGGTGGCAGCGAGCGCCGGAAGGGTGACCCGGGCGGACCGGGGAAAATCGCGGAAAGCCGCCGGAAAAGTGCGTCCTTTGATGTGAACCGCAGCCGGGGTTCGGATGTGCTGGCCTCGGCGTCCATCTCCGGTGGTGGTGGTGCAAGTGGTGGTGGTAGTGTAGGTGGTGGTGGTGGTGGTGGTGCCGCTGGTGGAAGTGGCGGCGGGGGTGCAGGCCCCACCAGTGAAAGCAGCCGAAGGCGAAGCAGCAGCAACAGTTCCGTCAACCGGAGATCGCAATCAAAAGTGTGTATTTGCCGCTCGATGATGCTTGTCGTAGTAGCGTGCGTACGTATGTATGTGTGCGCGTATGTGTTTGTGTCCTGTGTGTGCGACTGTGCTTGCGGCTTGCCTACCTACGCTACCAAACCTACTCGGCTCGGCCACCAAATAGGAAGAGAAAACAATTCCAATCGCCTTTCCCGCTTCCGTGCACGACACAGACATCCGCAGGAGCTCCTTTAGAGCTAAGAAACCCCACTCCTCCTCCTACTCTTCATCTTCTATCACTTCTTGTTGTCCCCCCGCAAACCACTCCAGAAGTGATAGTTCTGCCTTTTTGCGAAGCAAATCACTGTGCACCGTTTGTACACACGTAAAGATATCGAATAAGTAAATCACAAACGCACTCCCAGGACAGCCTGAGGATGGCGGAAGTTTCACTGCAAACTTCCACTGCCACTTGGGCGGAAGCACTCGCTTCGTTCGCTTTCTCGCTAGGATGTTATCACACAACCTTTTTTTTTGTTATTTCGTTGCTTCGCTTGCGCCCTTTCTTTAGTCGCCCCGTTAATCTACGTCACGCGGGACAGGAAGCCAGAATGCCAGAGACGCACTGACACCTGGTTGCACATGGGAATATAAAATGAATCGAGTTGCGCGAAGGAAAACAAAAAATAACCGAACGGCATTCCAACGTCCCTTTGCCAGTCGTTTGTTGTTGTTCGCTTTGGCGAAGTTAAATTCAACTCCGCCCAACCATCTACCTTCCCCCCGGATGCGATACGAAATGAAACACTCGTCCGGTGTCGACGTTGAAGCATAAGGCTACCGCAGGGCGTGCTTCCGTGCGCCACAGTGGGTGTTTGTCAAGACACATTTGCCATCTGCTTTGCCAGTGCAGGTTTGTCTCCGTCGGAGAAGGCGGAGAAGGAGAGTAAATGTTTCGGCAAGGCAAATGAAAACGGTCCCGGCAGCGTACGGAGGAGTTTTTTTTTCTTTCCCCCGTTGACTATTCACACTTGGCTGAACGGTTGCTCCGGTGCTGGGAATGTGGAAATGGAAAACTTTTAAGAAAAGAAAAGAAGGTAAAAACCCCCCGTGGGTAGAAGAATAAGAAAACGAGAGAAAAAAAAATACTAATAAAATCAAGCACCACGAACGGGCAAATGATGGCAAAGCAAAAAGTGACAAAGACACACAGAAGGAAGCAACTTAGTAGTAGTCGAGTGCTGGGAGGGGGGAAAACCCTGCACACCTTTAACGACAAAAGGCTGTGAAGCAGCGAAACTGCGACAAACGGAACGGCGATAGTGAACTCGGCGTAGATAAATTTATGTCAGCAACTGGAACGAAACGGAAACATGTAGCGCATGTGTTCCAATGCGGCTAGAACATGTAGTTTTATGATTTTCCCCGCTCGAAGTAAGAAGATTGTGGTTTTCGCATTTTAAAATTATATATTAAAGGTTGTATCAGCCCCTTTTATGTTGAGTTGAGTTGCTGAATACAATAATTCATTAATTTACTGCTAGATTTCTACAATATGTTGCAATTAAAAAAATAAAATTGTAAAATACATGTGTTGGAAAACTTTTTCGTTGTGCGGGCAATTACTACCTCAATTACTACCTCGATCGCACCTGTCACCGTCCCTCGATCGTGTTTGTAAACAAAGTTGCATAAAAGAAAGCTTTGTTGCAAATAAAAGGTAATGCAAATGTTGTATTGTTAAGTACTTGTGATTCGTAAAGCAGTCATCATATGGCTCCTGAATCCCCTCAAGGAGGTCTTTTATGTGTTCTAAGTGTCATTTTCTTTGACTTGAAATTTTTTTTAACAAGGAAAGCCCACGGTGCGCTTGAGCAATATTTCTAGCTAATTGCGCTGCATTCGCTCACATAGTTGTTATTATAGGACCATTTTGCTGAATATGACGACGACATCTTGGCCGACCGTCATAAGCCTTGGTTGTACATCGTCGTCTGGGGGCTGTCGGGAAGGTGTAGGTGTACTCCTTGTTGTCGTCCTGCATCATCAGGGGTAATTAAGAACATGCCAATAATGTGCGCACGCCGGCACCGTTACGACCAACGTGGTGAAGTTGTACGAGCTTCCTGCTTGTTCGCCTCCCGATAGCCGTCGGCTTTTGCGTCGGCCGAGCGCGTTTTGTTTCTTGTTTTCTCCGCAAATGAAGGTTCTCGACAGCAAAAAGAAAAGAAAAGGAAAACAGTAGCAGAAACCCGGAACGTGTTTCGTTCGCACTTTGGCACCTTTTTTTTTCTCCCTATCGCTATTGTGCTTGGGGAGTCATCAACAAGACGTAAAAGCCCTCCGTCCAGCGTGAACGTGGGCCGCGGGTTCAGGTATTCTCCCGAGAAGCCTTTTCTCACCTCGCACCGGCGCCATGTGCAGTTAAGACGTGGAACACACCCTTTGCCAAACCGCAACCCCGCGCAAGTAGGTACCCCTAATGGCGATGGACGCGCTCCTTAGCTCGAGCTCCGAGCGTGCTACCGCGAAAGTGGCGCGCTTTAATTGAATTTATGCTCCAAACGTGCGGCGGTTTATTAAGCGCAACGTGATATTCATTACCGGTCGTAGCATAATAGTGGTTCGATCGATGCCAGGGCTGACGCCACAACTACCACAGCGGGAAGTGAAGCGGTGGTGTGGTTTTTTTGGCAGGAATTTCTCGGTGTTTGCAACCGGAGGGAGACGCAGCTCTTAATGATCATTTCGACACGATTTGGTGGCCAAGCAGCGAAGAAGGAGCCGGCCAAGCAAATATAGTGTGTCTTTCGATATTATTCCTTCCAATCGATTCCCGTGAGGGCGGGCGAGCATAAACGATGGAAAGAAAGCACAAACCGGTTGGATGCCGCGCCATCTTTCGCTCAGATTGGTTGGACCTGTTGAGGAGGGTTAAAAGATAAATCTGTTTTGTCGCACAAAGCGCCCCAGGCGTGCGTTATTTATGTACGTTCGTTTTTTTTCTCCTTTCTACAAAATCTTCTCTTTGATGTGTTGGCGTCTCCTTCAGCGCGCTTAAACCCCAAGCTTCCTCTCGGTGGCTAACGATGGCGTCTGTTACGTTCCGCCCGTGCCGAACCATATCGAAGTGATAGCCCAGAACGGTTCGGCTCAAGCAGTTTAATTCATCATTCACGGTAGGGTAATTTGGTGATTGATGATGACGACCACTCGCCACGACCGATCGTTCAGCATTTTGCGTTTTGCGTGGACCGTGTTGGTCGGCGGTTTTTGATTGGCGAATGTTGTGCATGTCCAGTGCACGGAGCAGCAGGGCGATCTTTCTCGGTTGTGGAAAACTCGGTTGAGAATGATGTTTTTGCAGCACCCAACCGTTTAACGGTTTTTATGTTGAAACACCTTTAAAATGTAGCTTCAATTACTTTTTATAAGCTGGTGCTGCGCAATTAAATAAGAGATAAAATAATTGGAAATCAATGAAGATTAAAATGATGAGAAAACAGCTTTTTTTTTCGCGACGATGAACATAGAAAAGGAAAAGGTGGTTAAGGAGCGTTAGATAGACTCATCAATGAATGTAAATTTATTCAAGCAGGCAATTCAATTTTAATTAAACATACATGTAGCAAAAAATAATTCTATCATTGCTCATAAAAATATGCTTGCTATTGGAACCTTTTCATTGGAGCTTCTCCATTTCCTTTCTTTCATCCCAAGACTTTTCCCCTTATTTTTGTATTCTTCATTTTAAATGCACATACGCTGCAAGAAATCAAATATTTCATGCACATTTTATTTATAACCCTCGTTATCACTCTCCATCGGAATATTTTGAAGCCGTATGCTTCTACAACATCGTTTTTTTGCTTGCTCATGCAGAAGAGTAATTTATATTTTATTTGTTTCACAACATCGATCTCTAGCGCTCAAAGGCATACAGCAGGGAACGAGCAGCGAAATAACTGCTTTCGTGGCAAACCCTGAGCCACGCGTTTTTCCGTCCCGTTAATTGCTTTCAATAATTTGTTGGTAAATACCTCCCGGCCAGCTGGAGCTGTCTTTCGTTTTAATAATTTGCTTCCGTTGCTTCCTCGAAATCGGGGAAATATGTGGCAAAAGAAGGAGATGGAGAGCGAAAAAAGATAAAGAAGGACGATGGGAAGGGCCTCTCCGCATCGATGCAGACAAACAATTAACGATCATAATGCTGCGGTTTGCCTGCAGGCCCCCGCCTGTGTTCCGCTAAATGTCAAACAAACTCGAGCGCTCTCTTCTGCGCGCTTGTCGTGACGGAAAAGAAAAGGACTTTCACTGGCGACCCGGTTGAATCGGTATCGGCGCGTGGGATGGTGAGAAGTGGGTGCGTCAGGGTACCGCTCTGGCGACGAAGTGGACCTTTTCTTCCGGGAGGTCCCCCTTGTGTCGCATCAACAAACCGCTAACCCCGGCATTGTGCTCTGCTCCGGTCAGAGTCAATATTGACTGAAGTGATATAGCGATTGCAGTGCTCCTGCTTATGCGAGAATATTTTTCATCCTGCCTGGCGCAGGTTGAAAATCATGACCACAAACACACATCCAACCGAGCATTCTCGGCGCACAACACGTGAGGACGTGCAGCACTTCCGACGGAGCCTCCATCGAACGACTACCCCCACGACGCTCGATGTGGCATTGTGAAAGGAAAGGAATGATATACAATATGGATTACGAAGAGAGAATCGTCGGTTGCGAGGAAAGACAGCAGAAACGGTGGGTTAGGAGGAAGGCGCGGCGCTGAGGGCTTCTTTTGTTCACTTTTCACGAGCAGCACATGAGAACGTCTTCGCCTTTCGCCACTTGCCCCCTGCCTGGAGTCCTCAGTCATTACTCTCCGTTTGCCCTTCCTGAGGCGCTCTACGGTGGCCAAACGACGCCCAGCTGCGGTTGGCTCCCGAGGGGCGTCTGTGAAAACCCACAACATTACCAGGCCGCCCCGCAGTGCTGGCCTGTTTATGATTAAGAAATAATATCAAATGAATAAGATACAATCCGCCGAACCGCCAAAGGGGGAGGCTTGCGCGGGAAAATACGGAAAGAGTCTTATGAATAGTTGATACATTTTTCTGAAATCGTACACCAACCGTGCAAAAAAGCAACTCGGGGAAGTACTCGCCCTAGGTCGTAGGAAACAAGCCTCCAGCTTGGGGACGTTCTTTCTTTTCCCCCGACCGAGTGTTGCACGTCTTCGCCCCTCTCCGAATGGGCTTTTTGATACTTGATTTGGATAATGATGGCGGTTGAATGAGACTCGACGCTTCATCAAGCACGGACATCGCCGTTTGTAGGAAAGTTTGGTTCAAATAAAATCACCATGCTCGAGTTTTTTTTGCTGGGTGTCAATTTTCCACCATACAATGAAAGTTTTATTGCGTGATGATTCCATTTGCTGCCAGCGACCTTTTGGGACGGTGTGAATGTGGATGATATTCCAAATGGTGGACGAAGTGATTTGGACATTTATTAAGTGAAGCACAATTACAATTGGATGTTGAGGTTCGGTATCTTTCAATTCCCTTTGTCCCTTTATTCAGTACTCCTATTTTTTCAGGACACTTTAAAAAAGGCCCTTTTTCATGTTTGAAGAGAAGAAAGTTCATACCAAAGCATGTTGGAAAGTTACTGCTTATGAAGCGGCTTGCAAAACTTTTACGCGGGAATGAATATATTCATGGAAGGCTTGGTAAAATTTGCATACATTTTAATCTTTTAAAATAACTTTTGAAAAACTTTTGCGAAGCAATCTTTTGTTGATAAGCTTTGTTTGTTCTCGCTTATTATGCGTGCTTTCTCAGATGAACAGCTTTTATTCCCGGGCTTAAAATTCATACGGCACCCAGGCACAACTGATGACAACCTGTAATTGCCAACTCAAAGCCGTCGGTTGCGTTGTAAAGTTTGTTCCTATAAGAAGGGAGCGGATGGTTTTTTTTTGTGGAGTTGTCGAAAAATGGCGAGGGTTTTATTCTTAACGAAGATAAGATTACGCCCTGACAAGCCGGCTTGACTGTGAAAAGACAGCGGATGCTCCAGGAAAGCACAGCCCAAAGCTTGTTTGATCTTTTTCCCCGTCGGGCGCCCGATCCCGTCAACTAACGATGGTACTGCAACAGATGGAATGGATATCTCGATTCATCCCATCCCGTGAATCTACCCGGTCGGGCCGGGGTGCGGTGCGTTTGGTTGACTTGTTCGTCCTCCAGCAAAGCAAAGCGTTCCTGAATACCTTTTTCGTTCAAGTGGCAAATGGTCGCTGCTTTCATCGCAACTGATATCAATTTCTGCCAGACGCACCCAGCCGTAGACCGTCGGGGGATCGGATTCGGAATGTTGCCCAACAATCCGATGCCAGCTGTTATTCTAGCGAATCCGGTTTATCCAGGGTTTGGTAATCTTGCAATAATCATCGCCGCGTTGTAGCTCTACCTTTGAATACTAATCACCCCCACCGTGGCGGCGACTGCGACTTAATCCGCAAGAAAAGCTTTTCGATTTTTCACATCGACCACCTGGCGTCTCCATGAAACACCGGGCGCCTCCACCCACCACCAGGCGTCTCCACCGTTCGCCGAAATCAAACCAGGGCTGAGATGGTGCCGTTGCTACGACGCTGGCTGCTGGTTTGCAAATTTAGTTTCGCCACCATCCACCGAAGAAATCCAATTAGTCGGTCTGTTGTTGCTTATTATAGCTCCGTCCTAAAGCTGTCTCATTTCGAAGGAGCTCGACGGAAGAGATTAGCTGAGGCATGTTTCCTTAAGTGAAGGTTTTTCTTTTGCTGCGGCCGGCAACTCACGTGTGCTTAATTCGTCAAGCAGTTGAACAGCCCGTTGGTGCCGTCCGCTGCGGAGTATGCATCACGTAACCATCTGACCGGGTTGGAGAATTAAATCTTACGTCACGTCAGATCGATGCCATTAGCGGAAAAGATACTTCACGTGAAAGGGCTTCGGGCGATGTCACTCGTCACCAAGAGGGGGCGTATGATTTCGGTGGAGTTGAGTTACCGGGCATTTTTCCTACAGTAAGGCTGATTGAAGTCGTTCGGTGCGGGCTTGCCATCTTATACAAGTTTTTTTTCTTGCTATTTTTTGCTTGCTACTGTGCTATTTGGCTTTTCCTGCAATCACTCGGCGGAACGTGCCACTAGGGACGATACACAGCAATCATAGCACTCTACCGTTCCATAGCCACGACCGTAACCGTAATTTTCCTTGGCACACCTCATCTACAGGAGGGTTAAGTAGCAAAGCGCGAGGCTTTGACCGGGGTATTATAATGGAGCACATAGTATTGATCCGTCGTGGTTTCTGGTGACCCTCAGCGAAGGTGATTGCAGGCGTTGATGTAACAGTGCTATAATTTAATAACGCCAGGCATTCACCATCTTTGCGATAAAGAGGGTAAATTCTTTTGGTGGAATTAAGAAAACCGTGCAGTTTGTTTAGGTAAAAATTGCATTCGTGATTCTTAAAATATTTGTTTTGGTGCGTTCCTTGCTAACTAATTTTAAAATGTATCATTTTGGAACATCTCAATTTTGGAAAAGCGTGACCTACGATGCTTCCACAAGCAACCCCTCTTCTAGAGCAAACATTAAATAGCACAAAGGAGCTCAACAAATTCATACCAATGCCATGCTTTGATAATCGTCTAATAATTAGAAAATAAAATCAACTTTCAAAACGGCGAGTAAAACGCTTGGTCATTGCCTTCATGGAAAGATAATACGATCGCTTAGCGGAGAAACGCTGGCAGAGGAAGCCATAATCGTTTAGTCACGCTTTTCATCGATGGTTTTCCATTTCCATGTGAAAGGATCATTCCACTTCTCGTGCTAACAAATTTTTTCTTCCCATTCACTGCATGAGGCATCATTTTCGTTTTTCAACCGCGTTCAGTGGAAAATGAGACGCTGCGGGATCGTTTAAGATTATCAATGGCTTACGGGTTGGCCACATTTTATAGTTGGCGGGGGAAATGTTGCGCATTATTGCGTTCGCTTTCTTTCCCATCGTTAACTCGCGTGTCCACGGAGAGCGCATGGGGAGAAGTGAGGAGAAGATACAGGAAGCGAACGAGCGTTCAATTTAGAGGATGCTTGTTTTAGAGTGTAAACCATTCGAACAGTGACTGTAAAGGCATGCAATGAGATTCAAATTTGATATTATATTGCCTATGCCTGAGTCGATTTTTTTCCTCTCGTATGGAATGAATTAGAACGAGCGCGAATTCTTAAAATGCTTTCCATCATTACGGGAGGTTTACTAGGGGCATTCATAGCCAAAAAAGAAAGCAAATCCTAACAAGCTTTTTCAGGGATGCGTATGAATAAAAGTGGTAGGGCAGGTTGAACTCATCTTGGGCTTCAGTTGTGTTCCCCGAGCTATTTATTTAACAATGTTTGAGTTTATATTCCTTTGTGAATAATGCGGAAGCATGCATTTTAGTTCAATTAAATAAAAACCTTAGAAATATTAATTCTGGTATGGGTTTTTTGAATTTCGTTACTTGCTTTGTAACTTTGATTCCAGCTCTTCTGTTCTTTAACCATTAATATTTTTTTTAGTTAGGACATAGTAAAAAGTTTTAAAAAGAAATAAACTTGGAAGTGAAAGAGAAAAGCTCTTTACCAAGATTATGCATTTCATTCATGCTGTGCATGAAGCACTATCAGGTGGTTGTGTACCTTTGTACTGAAATCAGCATAATTCAAAAATATCTACTGTAAATATAAATTCATCTATCAGTCTGTGTGCAGCAGTTTGTCGTAGAACTCATTTCATTATTCAATCATCAAAATGTTATGATAAAGTATTTTTTAAATTGATTCTGATTCGTTTCTTGATTCTGTAAAAGCGTGATAAGAATATAAAATGAATCTTGCTCAGCATCAGTTTAGTCGTGACTTACACCATATCAGTGCGTCCCTTACTTCGTGAAGCTCATTCAAGGGCTGTAAAATTGGGTTTTATGAAGCACTGTGCAAAGTGGTTAATGTGCCACCGCGTTCATTTCTAAGCACACTTTAAAATTAACATCACATAAGAAATGGTTGAAGGTATGCTCAGACCGGCAGCGGTAAAGTTGAAACTGGGCTTTCGCCGTTTGAGTTCACTCATAAAGAAAGGGTTCAAAAAGAAAGTGAGCATCAGCCTCAAATTGATTTCATGCTTTTATGCTCTGAACATTTAAGACACGGTAATGTTCTCTTTTTGATCAAGGGAGCGATAATTATTTGTGAAGCGATCTTCAAGATCTACACCTTACAATAATGCAGAAAATACTGAATACACAGTAGTGTAGTTGTTTTGATCCATCTTAATAATGTTCTCCAGCGCTGCTCTCTTTCAAAGAATCTTCCTTTGCTCAAACTGTGCTGCTTAGCTATCCTGTATTTTTTTTTACATCTCAAATACCACCGCAGTGGCTTCGCATTCCTCGAATGGGTTGAGGGAAAATTAATTTAACATTATCAGCTACTACCGCTGGGGTGATCCATCGTCGACGAGAGAGATTCCCGTGGGTGTGCTTCCGCATTTGGCACTTTTAATTATTGGTCGGTGGAACGAGTTCCTTACATCGTTCCGCTTGTCAAAGTTGTCGAGCCTCTTGACATAATCATGTTATCTCAGCGGAAAGAAACTTTTCACGGCCAGCGTTTCTGCTGGTGGTGATGGAAAGGAAGGGGTGGTACGGAACTTAATTAATATTTATTCCCGTGACTGCTGGAATTTAATCTCGAGCATTCAGAGGCAATTCGAACTCAAATTCTTCTTGGTCTGCGCGGAATGGCACGCCATTGGTTTGTGAGATATTTTGTCTAGACGCTCAGGATGTGGTGAACTTTCAAGCAGTTTCAAAATTGATCAGCTTGGTCAAATGAGAGAAATTAAACATCATTCTTAATTGTGAGATAATTTTTGATTGGGTCAAGATTTCCGCCTGACCCTGATGTCTGAGTTGGGTCACTATTTATGGTGCAATTATTTTGATCTACCCAGATTGTAATTGGATAATCGGGCTCGTCTTCTAATTATGAATGGAAGCCAGTGTTCTCCAGTCTTCTAAAATTACCATTTGGTCTTTGTCCATGCTCAATTGGTAAATAAGTTTAAATCGATCTAACAACTCCAGATCTAATCTAGGTGAAATTGAAGGCTAAACTGTTCAAATTGCTGTATCAATTATCAATTAGACAACCAATTTTTATTTGGAATAACTATAAATAGTGAAGTTTAATTTATCTCAGACGCGGTATACAATTGAGTGAAATTGAGTGAAAGAATGTTTAATGGATGTGCTTACATTTCAAGAATACAGATATATCCACGTTATTAGCATGTTGATGTATTGCTCGTTATACTCCATAACATGATGCTAATCGAAAAGCCAATCAATCGTTTCACGTCGCTTTCATTTTTTTTCAAGCTTTACACAGCCATAGGTCCTCGCTCCGAAATGCATTCCGACACGGTGCACGATGAAAGGAGTTATTGAAACCTCCGAAAGAGCTTTATATCACTTTCTTAATTTATTTATTGTACCCTCACGAAACTCGAGCGCTACCGTAATCGGAGGGATCGCATTGCGGACGGTGGCCTTTCAAAATAGCTCCACGGACAAGAACCAAGCTTGCCAGAGTATGAAGGTTGCGCCGGAGAACTAGACGAAGCGAAACCTCGCCTATCGTTGTCGATAAAAGCTCCTTCGAACGACCCGCTTTGTACGGGGCGCTCGTTTGGTCGTTCCACGGGATGGGTTTTCCGACCTCGCAACCGGGTCGACTTTCGCTTCACGCAAGCCAATGCAAGCCGTCCAACGTCGAGACCTCCATGCGAAAGGTGACGCACGGTAGCGGTTCGTTGCCAATGGAGGCATTTTTTTTTGTTCGAGAGTTTTCCGAAACGGTTATGCTGAGGGAATTTTTCTACGCCATTGGTCTGCAGGACGTGCAAGGCTGACATGATAAGCCGGACCGTTCGTTTCGGTGCCCGAGCACTGGGGAGGTGACTTTGAACTTGAACGTTAAGGGTAATGAACGAATTTGGTATTGTCCGAAAATAATTAGAAGCAGCTTTGGTAATGTTGATTGTTGAAATAGATTGGCAGGCAAATTGGCAGGAAATTGTTTGTCGATCGTGAACATGGCATCAATGCATTTCTCGTGCAATGCTTGGCTTTTTGCTTACGAGATTGACGTGAAAGAAAATGTGAAAATATTGAATGAAATACATTTTTACATTTTAATGCACTCTACTGTCAGTGGATACATTATCGTAATGGACCACAACTTATATTTTTATTTTTCCATTTATTTACACTTGATTGCATGTGTTACCTGCTAAGTTAAATAGGATTAAATAAGTACAAATTTATTCTGCATTTTCAAACCAATAAAAATGATTAAATGTTAACTTTCCAAAAC